>CAHIKZ030000332.1:950000-1682500 GCA_903632075.3 Acanthosepion pharaonis | reverse complement strand
TAAAATGTACAAAAAAATTTGTGATGTTTCAGGAAAAGTAAAGATACATGGGATTGAACTCACAATTACTCTGTCACCAAATTCACAAACCAACACTTTAATCCACTAGGCTATTTTCCCATAGGACAATGCACTCTGGAGAACCTGCCTGTTGATGAGTGCTGCTGCTGCTTGTCATGCTTGACTGCACTTGTTACATTCTTCCTAAAATCAGATCTTCTTCTAATTCATGCTACACTAATTTCCACCAAATGTGAATGCTCTGAACACCCAAAACTGAACTAAAATTCTGTCAACTGTGCATAGGCTCTGCACATATCTTCCATTTTTACTCTCACACACACAAAAAAATAACCAATATAATCCAGAATTTCCACCCAATAGCTCCCACTTAAAGAAACAAAATAAAAAGTCACAACTTATACTCCCTCTTCTTCTGTATGCTTATCTCTTTTTTCAATGAGAGACATTTGCACTGATTTATCATTTGTTGTATTTTATATTAATACAATTGTTTATTTCTTTAAACCCTTTGTTGTTTCTTTTTTGTTACTTTCTTCCTAAAACCAGATTCATTCTGAGACTAATTTCCACCACTGGCTGGATGTGAATGCACTAAACGCCCAAAACTAAACTAAAATTCTGTCAACTGTGCATAGGCTCTGCATATACCTTCCATTTTTACTCACACACACAAACCCTTTGTTGTTTCTTTTTTGTTCTGCCACTGAAGCTTTTCTTTTTTGTTTCAGCTGCAGTTGTTGAAGACTTGCCGTCATTTGTCTTTCTTTATTAGCACCTCCCATACTGTATTCATTGCTATGCTACGTTGATAAAAAATTGTCCACATAGCCTAGTATATGCACTGATCCTTTCACACGTCTAACTCTCCAGAGTTCATCCCCGTCCAATATTTTCACTTCATGAACTTGGACTCAGTGAAAACAGGGCAAAACAATTGAATTTTCTTGGAAGTCATAAAAACATGATACATGTTATTCTGCTTTCACAATTGAATACATGGTAGACGATACTCAGCTTTTGTGCATATGTTTGTGTAGACATGATTACTAGAGGCAGTGATGTGTGTTTTGTCTTGTAGTTTTTGTTATAAAATAAAATAAGACATATCTCAGCTGATTTACAGGCAAATACGCAAGAGCGAGAGCCGGATATGAACGGGACAAAGCCCCGTCACAAAATGACCATTATCTTCATTTACAAATTATCCCGACACACGAGTTCTGGTCGAAAAATAAAATAATATTTAAAGTGTTCTATTTTTCGTCCAATAAAAATGCTTCCCTCCTAATTATACTCGCTTCGTTTTTCGAGCCTGTTAAGCCATAAAAAACGCTATAAAAGGGGTCACACGGAAGTTAAACAGGCAGTCCACAGGTAGCCAGGGAACTGACCTGTCATGGTAAGCAGCTGTCAGCAAGGGAGTGTCAACCACCGTCAACATGTGTGAACTACTATGAGAGATCGACCTAGATCCGAAGCCAGCTTATGAACTTTACCACAAGGTAGCTGTCCCAAACCCACACGTTCCTGTTGAAATAAACCATGTAAATCTATTTCTGCTGTTGTCGTATTTCTTTCTAGCAACCATACGCTTGTCTATAACATTTTGTTGAAGGTGTATCTTGGAATACAGTTGGATTTAAGAAATTGTAGGATGTTATACAGCTTAATGTAATAAAAGTTGGTTGTTTGGTAGTATTAGATTGTCACACATGAAATGATATATTTTTAGTTGGTTGTCGATCCACTCCTATTTATATGATTACTTTCGCATATAACTGGAATTGCTGAAAAACTGTGAAAAATGCCCTAAATATATATATATATATATATATATATATATATAAAAATGAATATTTTCATATCGTTTAGAAGAAAATATTTATAAAAAAATAGGAGACCATCTGAATTTGATATAATACCAGAAATGCAACTATGTGAGTCCCAATCCTATTTATACATCTATTGTCACATATAACTGCAATTACTAGCAAAACTTGGAAAATGCCCAAAATGTAAAACAAAAAGAGGGATTACATATTATTCATGTTGAAGGTCATTAAAAAAAAAAAAAAAAAACAGGTTACAAGGATTTCACATAATACCAGAAATAGCCCTTTGTGGTCTCTCCTATTTATGCGTTTACTTTCACACAGAACTGCATTGGCTGAAAAACTGTAAAAAATGCCCTAAATGTAATAAAATGAGTGTTTTAGGTCATAACTTATTTTAAAATATAGTAGGCCACCAGGATTTAGTTTAATACCCGAAATACTCCATTGTAACCCCTAGTAATGGCTGTCTACTTGTCTACTAGGGTGGCTAACCAATCCCTAATGCAGACGCCTGCGCAAGCACATTTCTGTTCATTCCACACCTACGAGCCCACATCTGGTTTATACGGCAACTACACTGAACAGACCTCATTATCTGATATAATCAACAGCCTGAACAAGGCAAGTACATTTAAACCCTCAGTCACGATGACTTGCGACTTTGTGCTAGCTCAACCAAAGACAGCTCCCAAATAGTTCTGCCTACCCAATTTCACTCACAAGGTTTGGATCAACCCATGGTTTGGTTTTCAGGTACATCCCAAAGGTGCTGCACACTGAGATTGCCTACCGGCTGATAACATTAAGAAGTTCTGACAAAATCAACCATGGTGGGTTTTAAAGCCAGGTCTCATTGATGGAAAGCAAATGTTCTAACCATTTGGCCATATGCCCATATTGTGACCCCTAGCCAAACATAAATAAAGTTTTTTTTCTTCAATGTACGATAGCATACTTTTTTAATTCTATTTAAATGCTTATGTACTCATATCACACAAACATGGTATCTTTTCAATGTGTTCACAATAGACATTTTAAGTTTTAACATATTTTCTAAAATAAGAACTCTCTGAAAATGTTGAATCACACATCTTACGTAAATAGGTTTTCTCATCAGAGTGCATTTGCAAGTTACTATAAAATGCTAAATTGTCTTTTGAAATTGGATCTCCTTGAAAATGTTTATATGAATATGGTTCTGAACAGAGCACAAATGTAATCACTTGGAAAAGGCTAAACCACAATGTGGTTTCTTACCAGTGTGTATTTGCATATGACATTTTAAAATTGATATCTCTGAAAATGCTGAACCACGCATTTCACATATAATTTTTCACTTTTTTTTTCAAATTTTCTTTGATCGTGACTTTTTGAGTGTGAATTTTGTGAAAATGCCAGACAAATTGAAAATTCTTTCTCAGCAGTATGTATCTGATTGCAACATTTTTAAACTTGAACTGTCTGGAATGCTGAAATAGACACTTTACATGAATATGTTTTTTCACCAGTGTGTGTCCGGATATGTCTTTTTAAATTTGTCTTCCTTGAAAATGCTGCACAACATACTTTACATGAATATGGTTTCTCTCCAGTGTGTTTTAGCATGTGAGTTTTTAAATGAGAGCTTTGTGAAAATCCTGCATTACACACATTGCATACATACGGTTTCTCACCAGTGTGTGTTTGACTGTGTCGTTTTAAATCTGATCTTCGTAAAAACGCTGAACCACACACTTCACATGAATGCTGTTTCTTACCAGTGTGTATTTGCATATGACTTTTTAAAATTGATATCTCTGAAAATGCTGAACCACACTCTTCACAAGAATAAGGTCTCTCGCCAGTATGTGCTTGATTGTGTCTTTTTAAACTTGAACTGTCTGAAAATGCTGAATCACACATTTCACATGAATATGGTTTCTCACCAGTATGTGTTTGGTTGTGTCTTTTCAAGTGTGATCTCCTTGAAAATGCCATACCACACACTTCACATGAATAGGGTTTTTCTCCTGTATGTGTTTGCATGTGACAATATAAATCTGATTTTCGTAAAAATGCCGAGTTGCATACTTCACACAAAAATGTTTTCTCACCGGTGTGTATCTGACTGTGTCTTTTTAAACTTGAACTATTTGAAAATGCTGAATTACACATTTCACATGAAAATCTTTGCTCACCAGTGTGCAATTGGATATGTCTTTTTAAATTTGAATTCCTTGAAAATTCCATACCACACACTTCACATGAATATGGCTTTTCTCCTGTGTGTATCAGCACATGAGTTTTTAAATGTGATTTTTGCGTAAATGCTTCACCACATATTTCACATGAAAATGGTTTCTTTCCAGTGTGAGTTTGAACATGATTATTTAAATATGATCTCTGTGAAAATGCTGCACCACACACTTTACATGTATATGGTTTTTCTCCTGTGTGTATTCGCACATGCCTTTCTAAAGCTGATCTCCATGGAAATGTTGAACCACATACTTCACAAGAATGGGGTTTCTCTCCAGTGAGCATTTTCTTATCTATCTTTCTATCAGAACTCATTTTCACAGATATGTTTGACACTCATTTGTTGCGTCTTTTTGCAATATAAGTTAGTCACATTTCAAAAGCATTTGTCTTTTTTTCTGCAGATTTCTTTAAATTTTCCTTGCAAAAAGTAGAAATTTTAAATATATTAATATTATTTATCTTGATTCTGTATTTTCAGATTCAACATTGCATTGAAAAATCACAGCTTCTCAATCCAGAATTTATATCCAGCCATCAGAGGAATTCATTTCTTTCCCCATCACATTTTAAAACTCTGAAAAAGAGAAAAGGTATTAAGGAAAATCATAGGTTGATGCACAATTCAGCATGGATTTCAGAATATCTCATTATATATTTTAAGTCACAAATACTAGAGGCATGAAATCAACAAAAATTCTTCTCATAGACTCTCAAAATTTTCATATCTGCTCCCTTTTATATCCAAACATAAACAAAGCAATTTTCTAAAGAAGAAATGGATATTTTATTTATTAATCCAACAGATTTTATCACTTTAAACTTCTGCCAATTCAGAAATGTTCACATAGTGTTGTAGCATACCTACGGACTATAATAGGTATGTCCCCATTCACATAAATACAGTAGTAAATACTGTATGTTGGTCTACAGTTGGAGATTCATTGTGGAATTCACTTGACTCACTTCTAGCAGTTGACTACTACTTCTATGTGCTGCTGGCGAATCTTATATGTGTTGTCCTTGTCCTAAGTATTATCGTTCATTATCAACCTTCATTTGATTATTCTATTCAATAACCTTCCATAGGTTACAACACATAGCATAATAATAAAAAATAACTTAGAGGCAGTCATGTTACCCAAGTGGTTTGAGTTGTGGGGGGGGGTATCTCAGTGGGCATGAGTAAGAATTTACACACTAAAAGTAGTTCACATCATTTTCACGGGGAGGGAAATATCAACGTATATGTTTAGAGGCATTTAGAAATGCTGATATCACATTTCATGATTCACAGAAACAATTTTATATATATATATATATATATATATTTATATATATTACACACACACACACACAGAGCAAAATTATCCAAATCATGTAAAAGCAAAATTGTCCATTTGTTGGATTATGGTTTGAACCGTTTTATCTTAGAAATGATTAAAGATACCTTACTGGAATTCTCCAAGGTTTTTATAACACTATTGGGCTCGACTTTGAGCAATAAGAATCTATAATTACTCTCCAAGCTTAACAGAAGAATCGTGATAAAATTGATCATAAATGAAAATAACATGTTCATCATTAATTAGTCATAGCTAAGGACCAGAAACTCAGAAAGGATTGAAATTATATATATATATATATATATATATATATATATATATATATATATATTATATATATATATATATATATATAAATTATTCAGGATCATTTCCCAACTTATTCAAGATGACTTTCATCCTCTCTAACTTTCTGTCCTGAAGGTGCCTCACAGGTTTCATATATGATTTCATTTTCAAGTCTTTTTTTAGTGCTCTTTGGATTGTCATAGCTGAAACTCCTCTATCATGTGTCAAACGTTTTATGAATTGAGTTGAATCTTTTCTAATTGATCACTTTTGCTCTAAGTTGAAATGATGATCTCTCTTCCTGTTGCAACCTCCTGATCCAGTTTCTCTCTCATCTGTTCCCCCTTTTTTAAATTTATTCACCATTCTCTTGATGGTCCTTAAATGGACTTTGAAGATGGAAGCTAGAGTAAGAATGTTGGTACCAGTGCTGAAGTCCTGAATGATCTTTTTCCTCTCACCATTGCTCAGTTGTGAAGACAGTGGTGCTGAGACAAAATGATTTTAACCTGTTCACATTTAAGCTGAATAACTCAAAAGGTTTTCAGTGATTCTTACAATAAATGGTGTCAAGATGACTAAATGTTTTATCTGGAAACCTAGAAAAAAGAAACTCATTAGTTTTTTTACATATTAAACATTTTATGGGATGGACAATTATGCTGTTACATGATCTGGGCAATTTTGCTATATATATATATATATATATATATATATATATATATATAAAAGGGGTATGCTGAGAATTGTAAATTTAAATTTTTTAATATATGTTTTGTGTATATAATCTATCCAATTTTATTAATATTATGTACCTCCAAAAAAAACCAACACCTAAGGTTTGAAATGCATTTTTAAAAATGAAAAATTATTTCTTGAAGCTTTTATTTTAGCTTTAATTTCAAGCTAATAGGTTAAATTTAATATTTTCAATGAATAAAATACTTTAATTGATTGAAATTTTTTATTTTCAGTAAAAAACACAAAAATCTTTCATATTGACAGATCTGTCAACACAATTCACTTTATTAAAAAAATGTTTAAGAAATAAAACATACTTTTCTGAAATTCTATTTCAGGAAAATATACTGATTTAATGTTCAAGCAATCTGAATTGAAGCAAATATTGTTTAATTTTAGTTTAAAATATTGCAGAGATGTCTCTTTTTTCACACAGGATGTGGTATTTTTCTGATGTATTGAGTGATTTATTGATAGCCATGTGTTTGAGAAATTTAAGTAAAGGGACATAACTGAAAGAAATTACTTGACCTACACAATGGGAATGCTTTTTTATATAATTTTTTTAAACTACCCAATAATCTTTAAAATTTAAGAAAATATTTTAAATAATCTAGCATTTTATTTAATTTTAGGTACTTTGGGTTTATTGACAAAATGCTAGAACATTACTAATAAATTTTTAGTATCTGTCTATATTTCTGAGATGAGGTGTTATGTACACTATTTACATTATTCGGACTATTGTCCTTATCTTTGTTGCTATATTTATCACGTTTTGGTCATTGTACGCTCTGGCCTTCTTCAGGTGGTTGGAATGTCAAACTGAACCCTTTATTTCGCTTGCTGGAGTAGACTGTTCTAGTTCCAGGTGCCATGTCTAAAGGATATCAGTTATCTCCTGTTAATTCACCTCTCCAAGTTCTCCACTGCCTTAACCAGGTATTGAGCTCACACTCTTTGAATCCTGTCACTGGGTCTAACAAATGCCTTTACCCACTGTGCCATGTGTCCTTGGGGATAACTGATAACTGACATCCATTAGACATGGCACGTGGAACTAGAACAGTCTACTCCAGCAAGCAAAATAAAGGGTTCAGTACAACATTCCTGAAGAAGGCCATAGCATGTGACAGTCGAAACGTTGTGATAAATATGGCAACAAAGATGTGGACAATATTCCGAATAATAAATTTTTAATTTATTACACTATTTAGTTAATAAATTTTTAATTTATTATAGGTATCTTTCTGATTTTCTGATTATGTTGTGTATGGACATCCATAATGACCAAAACCAGTATATTTATATACACACATACAAAAAAAAAAAAAAAAAAAATTGGTTAAAAAACTAACAGAGGTTGTTGAATTGTAGTGAGCTTTGCCATTTAAGATTAGTAAATACAATTTTAATTTAATATCAATATTGCTTGATCTTAATACAAATACAGAATTGTAAAAATCTGGCAAGAGAGAAAGTCACTTACCTAGAAAAAAGAGCATGTGTGTTCTGTATGATATACCAAAGACAAAATAAACAAAATAGAAACAAGTCAGTGGCAGCTATTGCCATAAATGCATCTTGGATATGCTAATATTGTCTGTCCTCTCCAACTGTTGACCAAGGAAAAAATTGTTCCATTGATAGAAGTGGTTGGTGTTCTCGAATTGAGACGCAGTTTATTTTTATTCTTCGTCCATCTGTTTTGCAAGTGACTGTTGCCTTGTGGATTGGATTTCTGACTGTTTACATGTATTGGAATTTTTGACATTGGAACTGTGATTTGTAATTTCGACATTTCTTTCTGCTCCTGAATCTTTGAATTTGGTCTTGTGATTTGTTTACTTCATCTTGCAAGAGCTGCCAAATCAATTGCTGAACAAAAAAATTTTAAAATCTATGAATTAATCTAATTAAAATTGTGTATTAATTTGTAACAGTTATGCAATGTATATGTATTTGTATTAAGATCAAGCAATATTGATATTAAATTAAAACTGTATTTACTAATCATAAATGAAAAATAAAGCTTACTATAAGCTGACTTAATTTTTATATGAGAATTTTTTTCCAGTACATTGTTTTTTTTTATGAAATCATAAAATTAAATTGGGGGGGGGGGGTAACAGATATACAGTGTAACCCGGATATAAGAGAGATTGATTTTCTCTGGTCCCAAAGTGGTCTGATACTTCCCTAAACAAAATAGAGAAACCCGGATATAAGAGACTTCGTCTCCGGTCCCGACAACTCTCTTATATCCGGGTTACACCGGAAAAAGTTTTTACCAAGATTTTTTAAAACCGAAACTTTTCGGAAATAAGTTCATTCATTTGTGAATAAGTCCTGAAAGTTTCATTAAAATCCAACAATTATTTGATTTTTGCAAGAGTTTCCAAAATAACGGTTTTTTTTTACCGCAAAAGAGACACTAAAAAATTGTTCTCCAACCCTTCTTTTTTAAATATTAAGGATAAAGATATATTTTTTTTTTTTTTAAATAAATAAATAAGGTTTTTTATAAAAGATTTTTTGAGTTTTTTTTTTTTTTTCGTCAGGTATCGATTTTCATCAGAAGTGCATGACTACCTTATTGAATGAATATTTTGATGGCTATATGGAATTTTTAAAAATTAAAGAAAAAAGTCCTAATGAAGCAAAATAAGAAATAATTTAAATTTCACTATCTTTCTTTCCTAATGAAAGGATTTTATTTTTAAATTTGGATTTCAGAAGTTTCAATTAAAGATTTTTAAATTTTTGTTTTGCAAGTTAAAAATACTTTTTGACGTTTCTACAAACAAAACTGCTCTTCAAATTTTCTTAAAATCAAAATTTTATTCAAGAACCATTTTTTACTAGTGATTTTGTAAGTCAACTTTTTAAAAATTTCGTTCATTATTAAAAAAACAGGTAAAATATAGACAACGTTATATACCTACTTTTTCTGTTTTCTTTACCTTCGTTTGGGTAATGCAATATTAAAGAAAAAGTGAGGAACTAATAACATTTTAAGTAAAATGAATATTTCCGGATTATTTTTCAAACAGCAAGCGATCATTTGCAAACGGAAGAGCAAAATTCAAAGGAGAATTTAAAAAATTCAAGGGAGATAATTAAGAAAAAAAAAATTATTTTCTCAAACACTACCACAGAGATAGATCTATTTATTCCTTTTTAAAGGGTATTACAGTGTAACCCGGATATAAGAGACCCGGGTATAAGAGAGATTTTCTCTGGTCCCAAATTAGAGCCTGTGTTAATGTATATAAAATAGACCAAACCCGGATATAAGAGACTTAGTCTCCGGTCCCGACAACTCTCTCTTATATCCGGGTTTACACTGTAGACTCAAAAGTAATGAAGTGGATTCCACCATTAAAAGATTTATTGAATTCTCTGGATGAAATTAAGCTCATCATTTTTTTAATAAAATTTTCAATACACATACAGTACTTAAAGGAAATTTGGTTACTTTGCAGATAATGCCCCCAGTGACCAATTAAAAAAAGGGCATTGCCATTATTCCCGGTGTAAAAAAAAAAAAAAGGCTGATTATTCCAAAAATAGCATTAAAAATTTAGGAAAATCTATCGTTTAGGAGATATTGATAATCTTAGCTGGGTCCCGATTACAATCACTAATAATTGTGATACCAATTTTTCTTACTAAAAATGCTGTTTCTCGCCTTTTGTCCTCAGGTCGAAAATGCCTAAAAAAAAAAAAAAAAAAAAAAAAAGTGAATCTAAAAGGGCAATTAATTACACCCTATTTTAAAATGCTTGTCAAAATCTAAGATAGTAAAAAAAAAAATCCTACAATAACATAAGGTAAAGTTCCAGATGTTTTGGGAGAAAATTTAATTTTAAAAATGCTCTCCATATTTTTATCGAAATTTTCATTAAATTAATAAAATAATGAGTTTTGCAGGTGTTCAAAAATTCAGTAACAAAATTCAAAGAAAAAAAAAAAAAAACACTTAGAAAAACACAAACAAAATCATTTTAACTTCAGAAAATTTTTTACACATACATATTTCATTGTGGACATTTTATGGAAATATTTTTTTACAAATAAAAAAAAAAAATCAAACGTTTGTTTTTAAATGTTTCCCCAGTGACCAATTTAAAAAAAAAAATTCCTGGTGTAAAAAAACCTTATTGTTCCAAAAATAGCATTAAAATTTAAGGAAACTCTACTACTGACTACTAATTTAGGAGATATTGACGATCTTAGTTGGATTGTAGCGATAGTGTTACCAATATTTAACCTTGACTAGGAAAGGTGAGATTAAGGACAATGCGTGGACGCAATGCAATTTATATTTGACGTAAATAGCACATAGTATAAAATACAAAACTGAACGGAATGATTTCAAAACATATTGTTTCAAAACGTAACAATTAAATTTATTAAGTATTTGATATACATGCATGTGAACTGAAAAGTTAGACAGAGTTGTGTCTCTTAGATTAGGTAATATTTGTACCCAAGTTCATAAAGTGAAAGTAATTATTAAACTGTAGTTTAGAAGAATAAAGTTTCTTTAGCATGTTTGGAATTGTGTATTGTACAAGTTGGTAAAAGCTCAGAAGAGATTTCAGAGTTCGTACTTGCGAATGTTGGTAATGGTCTTTAACGTCTGACTGCGTTAGTTAAGACGGGAGTTCTTGAAGATTACATCTTGGCAGCAAGGAATGAGACGCGAGAGAGAGAGTTTACTTTACACGTGTTTTGTTTTTATAATTTTGTTGTACCACGTGACAGGCTCAGACTGAGTTGGCGCCAAAATAGATCTGTCGCGTAGGGGTGATTTGATTGGTCGAAACTGACCAATCAGCAAGCTAGATTGAAGGTGATTAACCAATGAATGCTTGTCTATGTACTGTGTTTATGTAATGCGGTGGTGATTACCAAAGAGGAAGAGTACATTTTCCAATGGGGTATAACTGGCAAATGTAGAAGATTCCACAGAATCCCAGGTACAGCCTGGCCTCCAATACGGCATTCCAGTGTGTAAAATGGGTAATAAACTTTCGTGCAGTAATTGAGGCCAGTAATGGTAACCAGGCTGTAACCGGGACCCAACTAAGATTATCAATATCTCCTATTTTCCTCAATTTTTAATGCTATTTTTGGAATAATCAGGCATTTTTACGCCAGGAATGATGCACTTTTTTTAATTGGTCACTGGGGGGAATTATCTGCAAATTAACCAAATTTCCTTTAAGTATTTGTATCGAAAATTTGATTTAAAAAATGATGAGCTTATAATTTCATCTGCAGAATCCAATGAATCTTTTAATGGCGGGGACCACTTCATTATTTTGTTTCAATGTATCGTGAATTATAAAGTCATGAAATTAATTTAATCATTAAGTTGTAATGCTTTTTACAAATAATATAAAAAGAAAATATAAAAGAAATTTCTCACTTTAATATTTTTGTTTGGTATAAAATTTTCCCTTTCAATAGCAGGTGTTGAAGGTGTTGTTATGGGACTACTTGATTTATGGTGCATAGAAAATGTTTCGTCGTTGGGGCTAACTTGTATAGTGGCAGCAATTACTAATTATTCCAGGTGCTGTCCAGAATAAAGTAATCTTAACCCTATGTACAATGCAATGGTGAAGCAAGCATCTAAACAAGTGAATGTAAAATGAAGATAAGAATTTGTTTTATACCTCATGTGGTGAATACCCCTAAGGGAAAGTTCACATATGTACATTTAAAAGGGAAAAGATAACATACACACATTTAAGTGTATTTAACAAAAACCCTTTGAAAGGAAAAAGTGACATGTAGCCGGCCCCAGGCCCCCGCCCCGTATCACAAAAGGGTGATGAGGTCACAAGAGGCCCGCTAACATTTTTGAATACGTTAAATCTGACGGTGAAACAACATAGACGACAGAACGAGGATATATATGATATATGCTAATTTATTTTAGAAAAGAAAAGGAAATAAAGGTGGTCGGAAATTCAAGGTAATCAGAAGTCCTAGTGCAGGCATTGATGGTCGAGGTTGGTCATTACAGGTGATTGCTGCAGAGATGATCGTTGTAGTTGATGTTGGTCGTTGCCGCGTCACAGATGATCGCTGCTGGTCATGCAGGTGATCGCTGTAGTAGAAGTTAATGTTGGTCATTGCCGGGATGATCGCTGTTGGTTGTTGCAGCTGATGTTGGTCTCGGCCGGGATGCCAAATTGACGTGTTGGGAAGGAGAGAAGAGCTGGCGATTGTTCGGGCATGTCACAGGTCCAGTGTAAGCGTTGCGTGTTGCCGGTCAAGTCCGATATTAGTAACCTCCCGTAATAATTACTAACATAGTGTACGGGAAAGGTTATGGACGACGTGCAGGCAGCCAGTAGGGACAGAATGCCGAGAGTTGAACAGGGCCAAGGAGCCAGGAGTAGTAGGCGAAGGAGAGAGAAAGGAAAGTTTCCAACTATCGTCAAATTGGCAGACAAAAAAAAAATGGAAGCGTAACTTAATACGCAGCCCAGTGATCGACATTCCTGGCCGCGAAGGCCAGGGGCCTGCGTATCCGACTGTTTCAGTCGCCGAGTATTACCCGACTCCACAGGGGTCAGGATGTGACACAAGGTCGGTTTAACGTGGGAGACCCGATCTGTTTCTGCTCAAAAGGCCAAAAGGTCCAAAACTGGTCTTAGCATGTCCAAGCTGGTCAGAGCCTAGTCAACGCTGGTCATGGCTTGTCTTAGCTAGTCCAGGCCGAAGCCAGTCCAAACTAGTCGTAGCCGTGATCGAATCTCAGCCAAAGGCCGAGAAACGATCCTTATTTGTCAAAACTCGACGAAATCCGCCAAAGTCGGCGATCTCGAATTTAGTGAGAAGCCACTATCTTGTGGTAAGGGAGACCAGCAAGAGAATTGGGTAACCTAAACAGTAAAGTCTCTATAAAAAAATGTCAAGGTTAGCTAAAGGGAACTAAGGCCTAAAAATGTCTAGTAGTATATTACAACTAGGTTTGTAATATAACTTAACAAAAAAGGGAACTTGCTAGTCTCTACCACGCGTTAACAGTGTATAGGGAGCACGAACGAGAGGTCAAGGTCGAAATGACCTGTTTCTTTCCAGGTTTTAAGGAGCCAAGGAGGAGGTAACTCCGACAGACATACATACATTTACGTGTGTTTAAATAAACCCCTGATAATGAAAAGGTACAAAGACACACATTGAGGTGTGTTTAATTGAACTATGAAAATGAAAAAGTTCCAAGACAAAGCACACACTGAGGTATGTTTAATAAAGCCCCTTGAAAAGAGGAAAATTCATAGAGAAGACACACATTAAGGTGTGTTTAATAAAACTCCTTGAAAGGGGAAAAGCTCATACTTTGGTTTCATTGTAGAATCTACATCAGAGAAGCAGTAAATGTTTCAGTGGATTAGTAAATTGGTTGAGTTGACGGCATGCCACTTGGAGCTTAAGCATAAATAAATGATTTTGGTCATTCAACTCCTGACTCTTGAAATGGAAACATCTGGTCGACCCAACACACATATCCATGTATCTGATAAATCCTTATCTTTTGGAAATTAAAATACATTTAATTTTAGCCCATTTTAATAATTTCCTTTGCATTTTGGGGCAGAACAATTATACAGCTTTTCTTTTTTTTTTTTTTTTTTTGTAAATTATTTCAGTGAAAATATGTAAAAATATTTAGAAAACAAATAATAAAAAAAATCAAACTGAATCAAGAAAACTCTAACAGTAAGAGCTAATGTAAGTATTTCTCCTACTTTATACTACATATAGTGACATCAGTTCATAAGCCCCACCCATCAAACAGGCCTTCTATCTCGTGGGTGTTGGCTCATCTCAGTGGAATCCTTAACTTTTCCAGTACATTTTTTTTAAATTTCTATCTTGTTTTTAATTTATTTTTTTTTATTTTCAATTAAAAACAATACATAAAAGTCAGGGCCATTGTGGGATCTTCCACAACAAACCAGCCTTACCTCTTTTTAGGAAATGCACTCTTCCTATCTGGTAAGTAACATCCTACTTTCATACAAATATAATAAGTATTCATTGGTCAAACACCTCCAATCTAGTTTGTTGATTGGTCAGTTCCAACCAATCAAACCGCCTGCACGCGACCAATCTGTTTTTCCCGCGTTCTCCGTTTGAGCCTCCCACGTGGTACACGACCATTATATAAACCCAACACGTGTAAACTGTCTAGAGTTTTTTCTTTTCATTCATCTCTCTCGCACGTCTCATTCCTTGCTACCAAGTGCCAAGATGTAACCTTCAAGAACTCACGTCTTAGTCATTGCTGGCCAGACGTTAAAGACAACATTCACAAACTTTGAAATCACTTCTGAACTTTTACCAACTTTAGAACTCACAATTCCAAATTTTATTCTTCTAAATTACAGTTCAATATTACTTCTTAATATGAACTCCGGTACAACTAATATCTAATCAAAGGGACACGACTCTGTCCTACCTTTTCAGTTCGCATGCATGTACATCAAACATTAATAAATTTAATTGTTATGTTTTGAAATTATTCCGTTCAGTTTTGTATTTTATTCTATGTGCTATTTACGTCAAATATAAATTACATTGCGTCCACGCATTGTCCTTAATCCCACCTTTCCTAGCCAAAGTTAAATATTGATAACACAATCACTACAATAATGATGACCGCGTCGTTCGTCGTTCACAACAACAATGGTAATACAACCCCTATCACTACACCATAAAACAGGAACTATAATTTGTGAGTTAAAATTTATATTGTTTGTATTTACTGTTTAATTTTGTAGGTTATCCTATTTGACATTGTAAAAAGAAAAAAAATCTCTAGAGAGTGCTCCTTAAGCCAATATAAAGGCGTACATTTTTCTCCATAGCCTCATTCTGCTTTTAATGTTTTTATTTTTATCCCCCATCCCAGAAAAATTGTACATATGGGAACTAGTTAGGACTACATAGAGACTTCGAGGAATTATGGTGACTGTAGTAAGAATGTGTTGTTTTGGTGTAAGTGTTGCAGACCCGGTAGCATGCAGTGCTGGTTTATTAAAAAGTGGCCTTGTGCCAGACACTACTTATGACTACCGAATCCACAAACAAAGTAAAAATATTGAGTGAGTGATCTTAGTGAGGAAAAGGGGCCATTCAACAAGTGCATAAATATAATACAAGGAGATAGCCGGAATTAAACGACAAAATGCGTCTGGTTGAAAAACATATATGAAATTTTTATTAAACAAGTAAATTGTCTCGTCAGTTGAGACCATCAGTAAAGTTACTGGATCTTTGCAATTAATGAAAAAGTTGTGACAAGGAGTCACTGAAGGAATGACAGTGTTCGGCGCCAAAACAGAAAACCAAGATGGCTAAGGCGGGAAAAGTTACATCAGAAAGAAAGTTCTGGAAAAATGACTTGTTAAACGAAAGGTGTATGCATACACAAATAGGAAAAGTACTCACAGTGAGGTTTGATAGTGTGAGTGTAATGTAATATTTTTAAGGTACTGGTTCAAAGTAGTTAGATTTCAACGAATATGAAAAGTTCTTATTCTTTTCTGTTGAAGGTTTCAACGTTCCCTGGTCGTGAAGGAAGACAAGGCTCGGACAAGACGTTCGCATTATGACGAGAAATTAGTCATCGAAAAAGGTGTTGTGATGACATTGTCGTAACGTGCTAAGTTTTCCTGGTAGAAAACAGAAAGAAGTTCTTACAAGGTGTTAGTCTGGTCGTGGAAATAGTTGTCGAAAAAGGTGATGTGACGAACGTACAGTAAGCTCGAAGTTTTCCTGATAGAAAACATAGGAAAGTGCAACAAGATGTTGGCTTCAGGACGCGGAATTAATTGCTGAAAATTACATCGACTTGATGTGATTACACACGTCGAGCCAAAAGGGACGAGGAATTATTTGCCGTTAGCTGCATCGACTTGATGAAATTACATACGACGAGCCAAAAACGCCGAAGCATTATTTGCCGTTATCCCTGTCTGAAATATGGGTTAACAGACGAGAAATAAATGAGTCGACTTCTCTGCTCAGAATCCTGACCGCGACTAACTTCGAAAAACCAGTTTGTCCGTGACGTCAGAGAAAAGCGCGGGAAAAACGATAATTTCAAATTCTGTTAGGCTGGCGACATTATCAGCAGGAGCTGCCTCTCTGACGAACGCTAAAGCACAACCGTTTACTGTTATTACTAGCTGAAGGTGGAAGGAAGGGAGGAAAAACTCGCGCGCGCGTAAAATGTAGGTGGAAATACTGTGTTATTCCACATAAGCAATACTGTGATATGTTTGGGTCAGTTATTGAGGCTAGCTAAGTTTAAGTAAGACAGATTGAAAACCAGCCTTCCCCTATTCACCCCCCACACATTGGCTTTGTGTCACATTTTTGTATTATGCAAAATAAATATTGCTTTTCTCTTTTATAGCTTCTGGCTGTAAGTTGTAGTCACAGATGGGAAAAAAAATGTCCCCCACTGAGAAACGTTTATTTTCATGGTTTTCTGTCTTGACTTTTTGTACTCTCTCACACATGCTTGTTACATACACATACACACACACTCTTATAGCTAATTTCATGTTTTTGCCTTTCTGTCACATGTAATATTTTGTTAGATGCATTGTTAATTTTTTTACTAGGACTCATAACCAGTTAGCAATAATTGTTCCAGGGTAAGTATTCCAGGAGACATGTTTATACCGTATCACATTAGGGATCCACATCAATTTAAATATATTTTCTAATATTTTTAAAGTTTTTTTTTCCTGTTACGTGTTGGGAATTGTAACAAAGGAGAAAAAAATGATTTACCACAACACAGAGCTAAATCACAAACAAATACTTAATTTACTAAAACACAACATAAAATATATACAAGATAAACAATTGTGGCCTACAAAACAGAAAACACAGAGTTATTGGCGAAGTGTTACGAGGGAGGCGGAAGGTGAGTCAAATATCTTTATCCCGTTAGGGCTAGCGA
Organism: Acanthosepion pharaonis; assembly: GCA_903632075.3. Taxonomy (NCBI): domain Eukaryota; kingdom Metazoa; phylum Mollusca; class Cephalopoda; order Sepiida; family Sepiidae; genus Acanthosepion; species Acanthosepion pharaonis. Next base: position 1,665,026 of record CAHIKZ030000332.1, on the reverse strand, counting down.
AATAATCTAAGTGCTATTACTGGAAATCCACAAATGTGAGTGTCTATAGATTAATTTGTAGTTTGGTCAATGAAAATAGTCAAAACTCTATTTACCAGATCTGTTTTATAAGGTTCTCTTTTTGGGGTTTTGTTGGTCGGCACCTTTTCTTAGAGATTCTTTCAGCTGGATATATTAATCCTCGAATCAAAAAGCTGGAGTTGATAATGGCAGAAATTCCCTTTTACAACTGATAACTCTTTTTCAAAAACCTATTTTTATAGGGGCTAGCACCTAATTAGCATTTTTCTAGATTTTTCTCAAATATACTGGAATGATCTAGAATCTTCCAAACATTCTATTTCTAATTTCTCTATTTTACAACTCCTTCATGAATGAAAACTTTTTTTTGGATTAACAAGTAGGACTCAGTAGAATCCCTTTTTATTATTTTTATAGAAATGCATCCTTGTAATACTCCACCTTGGTCTTTTGAACAGGAGTAGAGGTTTATCCCTTGTTTCCTCCTTAGGATTGGGTTTCTGGCTCCTCCTAAAGTCTACTTCAACTCTATACTCCTAACATCTCTGACTGACCTCTGAAATTTTATTCACTAATTTTTCTTCTTTCCCAATAGAAATAGACAGGTTTGCTTATCATCCGGTTCATACTCCTCCCTGATCTTTTGAACAGAAGCAGAGGTTCGTCCGTTTCCTCTATACAATTGGGTTTCCAGTTCCTTCTGAAGTCTATTTCCACTCTATACTTCTAACGTATCCAACTGAAATGTTATTCAATAAATCTTGACCTCTTCAAGTTTAAAGTTAGCCGTTAGCTTTCCTGCATAGCCTGAAGAGCTTCATTTCTTGCCTTTTAGTATGCTCATACATCTCATAGTAACCCGCTATCTTGGTTGGCTCTTGGGCCTTGTATTGGGTGCACATTAGTAAAAACAAAAAAAAATTCCTCTTTAAAAACTAATTCTTAGTTTTTATGCACAGAAAGAATAAATGCAATTTTCTAAGTACAAACAACAAGGATTTATTTGCAAAACAAAATTTATTTCAAAATTTGATAAAGGCAAAATTTTACTTTAAAATAAAGTTGCCTAAAAAAAGAATCTGAGTTTTGTTTCATGCTTAAAATAATCATTTTTTGGTTAATCTCAGTGTTGTAGCATACCTACGCATGATAATGGGTATGTCCCCATTCACATAAATACAGTAGTAAATACTGTATGTTGGTCTGCAGTTGGCAAGTCATCTCCAGCTGTGCTGGTCAAACTCTCTGCCTTTGAGCAAAGAGAATTGCCCGGATGAGTCTCATCTTGTGGAACAGCTACCTGATCCCATTTTATACAGGGCCTACAGGGAATTTTTGGCTGAGCCTACAGGCTCGGATACCCCACATTAAATTCTGCCTTGTGCCACATCTGACCGTATAGGGAAGTTGGTAGATATCCTGCAGTTGGAGATTCCTTGTGAAATTCACTTGACTCACTTCTAGCAGTTGACTACTTCTACGTGCTGCTGGCAAATCTTATATGTGTTGTTCTTGTCCTAAGTATTATCGTTCATTACCTACCTTCATGTGATTATTCAGTAACCTACCCTAGATTACAACACTCAGCAATACCATGTTTAAAAAAAAAATGTCTTTGTAAAATGGTAGAATTTGAAATGCTATCTAATTTACATAAATAAGGGGCAAGATGGGCATTACTTTTAAATAATGTGGCCAAATGGGTATTACTTTTAAATAATGTAGTCTTCTTTTTTATCATTTTCCACCCACATAATGATGAAAAATTCAAATCTTTTGATTTTATGCAATTTTTGTGGTTTGCCAGCCTTATTTTCAGGGTCACAAATTTTTACACAAAAATGCATATTTTTGCCATGATCTTCATAATGTTTTATGGGTTGTTGAAAACTGGACAAAATCTTTCAAGTAATATAACTTCAACATTTGTAAATGTGTATTATCAAAAACAAAATTTGCAGTTTTAAGACAGATAACTACCATATTTCACTACTTATAGGATATTCTGATGCTTTAGACCAAGGGTCGGCAACCCCTGACCCCCAGGTCAGATATGGTCTGCAAAGAATTTTTGTCCAGCTCACCAACTTAAACCCTAACTCGATTACTCTACTCTTTTTTTCTTTCCTTTCCAAAAGTCTTTTTTGTCTGAACAAAAACAAACCCATGGAAACTAAGAAAAGTCAATTTTCAGTGCCAAAATTTTACTTAAAGCTGATTACTTACTATATATACTTGCAGATAGGTCGCACTCTTTTTTACCAAAAATTTCACAAACCCCTCGACACAAATATAAAACAACACTATCTTGTCATCAATTCTAAGGAATCAGAAATGATACCCATAAACAATAAAGATGTGGTTTTTCTCTGTATAGAAATGATTTACTGACTCACTGCTTTAAACTTACCTCATGCTGCTAGATTCACATATCCATCACAATAAATAAATAAAATATTCCTTGATCTATCAGTCACCATTCAGTTGGGGCCTTCACACTACACTGATATAGAAACCCTGAACATGCATACATAAGGAACCACCAGAGTCTGTCTATATTTCTGAGATGAGGTATTATGTACATTATTTACATTAGTCGGACTATTGTCTTCATCTTTTTCGCCATATCTATCACAACGTTTCGGCCGTTGTACACTCCAGCCTTCTTCAGGTGGTTCGAATGTCGAACTGAACCCTCAAGGACACATGGCACAGTGGATAAAGGCGTTGGTTAGATCCAGTGACAGGACCCAAAGAGTGTGAGTTCAATACCCGGTTAAGGCAGTGGAGAACTTTCAGAGGGAAATTAACAGGAGATAACTGACATCCATCAAACATGGCACGTGGAACTAAAACAGTCTACCCCGGTGAGCGAAATAAAGGGTTCAGTTCGACATTCCAACCACCTGAAGAAGGCCATGGCGTACAACGGCCAAAACGTTGTGATAGATATGGCGAAAAAGATGAGGACAAATAGTCCGAATAATGTAAATAATATAAGGAACCACGTGTAGATGTTTATTGACAAAGGAAAAATAGTCCCACGATTCATTCTGCAAAATATATTTTGTCAAAAATATGTTGGAAAATATGACTTAAAGAAATGAAATATATTCTTTATGAGAATTTTCTTTAATGGTTGTTTCATATAACATTAAAAAGGCGTTCTTAAGTGTTATTTACAAATAACAAAGTGCATGAATCTAGTACGCAAAATGTTTGCACTATTTTGCATTGCGCAGTGATATAGTTGGTAGCCAAATTTATAGTTTATAATTATGAGTGAAAGAAAGAGTTATGAAGCAGGTTTTAAATTAAAAGTACTAAATTATGCAGAAGAACATGGAAATTGATATGCAAAAGTGTATTAATTGTAAGTTTTGATCAAGATAATTCTTATGTTTAAAAAAAAAAGGGCTGTGTAACTCCCCAGATTATAGTGCGACCTATCTGCGAGTCAACAGTAAATTATCACTTAAGCCATAAACTAGGGGTGCAACCTATCCAGTGGGGACAACCTATCCGTGAGTATATACAGTAAATAACAGTAAATACCTGAGAATATATATCAACACATCAACCCAGATAATTCTAAAAGTTATTTGAAATCATTCCTAAGTTTTTCTAAAAATGTCTAGAAAATCTTTGAATAGATTTATTGTTTATCAAGTGTTGACTGATGAAGCATAGACGATAAGCACTTTGACTAAAGCAATTGGCAAAAGCTGACAAATTGCGTTCTTTGGAAGGGTTGGGAAAACATTTACAAATAACAAAGTGCATTAATCTAGTACACAAAACGTTTGCACTATTTTGCATTATGCAGTAATATAGTTGGTAGCTGAATTTACAGTTTATGATTTTAATTGTTGCAAATCCTAATCACGAGTAAAAAAAAAAAGAGTTATGAAGCAGGTTTTAAATTAAAAGTACAAAATTATGCAGAAGAACATGGAAATTGATCTGCAAAAGTGTATTAATAGTTGTAAGTTTTGTAAGTCTTATGTTTAAAAAGGGCTGTGTAACTCCCCAGATTATAGTGCGACCTATCTGCGAGTCAACAGTAAATCATCAATTATCAAGCTATAAAGTAGGGGGTGGTGACCTATCTGTGAGTATATATTGTAGCTATATTTTCACTGAGCACTTCAAAAATGTATTTGCTTAATTTGTCAAGAAACCATTGCCATAAAGAATATTTCTTTAGGCCAAGAGAGCCTTCTGGACAGAGTGATCTGAGGTTGAGATGATCTATTATAATATATTTGATATCATGTCCCTCCTGTGACACACAGCATAGCTGTCTGGCCCACTCCCTCCAAAAGGTTGCCAACCCCTGTCTTGGACACACCCAAAAGTGTCCGAAGGAAGAAATCAGAAAAAAAGTTTTTTTCCTTATACTTAAGAGAGAGCTCTTCCCAATTTTAACCCCTGAATAACATATTTTAACCTGAAAACTTGACTAGTCCTGACAATTTCATTACAAACTGAAAAGAAGTACCAAATTTATGGTAACTATTCAGAATGAACTAAAAGAGAACTTAATAACCCATTTTTAATTCTATGAAAATGCTTATCTACTCACATAATACAAATATGGAGTCTTTTCAATGTGTTCACATGAGACATTTTAATTTTTAACATATTTTTAAAAATAAGAACATTTTGAAAATGTTCAACTATATATTTCACATAAACAGATTTCTCATCAGTGTACATTTACATGAAGTGCCTATTAAGTGCAAAATTGTCTTTTAAAATTGGATCGCCTTGAAAATGTTTATATGAATATGGTTTCTCAACAGACAACATGTGACTGTTTAAATGTAATCTCTCGGAAAATACTGGACCAAAAACTTGACATGAATATGGTTCTTTATGAGTGATTTCCATTGTGACTTTTTGAGTCTGAATTTTGTGAAAATGTCAAAAAACTTACGTTACATAAATCTGCATTCTCAGTACTGTTAAAACTTGAACTGTCTGTGTGTGTCAGCATATGAGCCTTTAAATGACATTTGTGTGAAAATCCTGAATTACACACTTCACATGAATATACTTTCTCATCACTGTGTATTTGCATGTGAATTTTTAAATCTGATTTCTGTGAAAATGCTGAACTGCACACTTGACATGAAAATGCTTTCTCAACAGTATGCATCTGACTGTGTCTTTTTAAACTTGAACTGTCTGAAAATGCCAAATCACACACTTCACATGAATATGTTTTTTCACCAGTGTGTGTCCGGATATGTCTTTTTAAATTTGAATTTTCAGAAAATGCTGCACCACATACTTCACACGAATATGGTTTTTCTCCAGTGTGTTTTAGCATGTGAGTTTTTAAATGAGAACTTTGTGAAAATTCTGCATTACACACATTGCATGAATATGGTTTCTCACCAGTGTGTGTTTGACTGTGTCGTTTTAAATCTGACCTACGTAAAAATGCTGACCCACACACTTCACATGAATGTGGTTTTTTACCAGAGTGTATTTGCACATGACTTTTTAAAATTGATATCTCTGTAAATGCTGAACCACACTCTTCACAAGAATAAGGTTTCTCACCAGTATGTGCTTGATTGTGTCTTTTTAAACTTGAACTGTCTGAAAATGCTGAATCACACATTTCACATGAATATGGTTTCTCACCAGTGTGTGTTTGGTTGTGTCTTTTTAAGTGTGATCTCCGCGAAAATGCCATACCACACACTTCACATGAGTAGGGTTTTTCTCCTGTGTGTGTTCGCATGTGACTATTTAAATCTGATTTTCGTGAAAATGCTGAACTACATATTTCACATGAAAATGCTTTTTCACCAGTGTGTGTTTGGCTGTGTCTTTTTAAACTTGAACTGTCTGAAAAAGCTGAATCACACACATCACATGAATAGGTTTTCTCTCCAGTGTGTGTTCGGATGTGTCTTATTAAATTTGAACTCTTTGAAAATGCAGAACCACAAACCTCGCATGAAAATGGTTTTTCGCCTGTGTGTGATAGCATATGTGTCTTCAAATGAGATTTATGTAAAAATCCTGAATTACACACTTCACAGGTATATGCTTTCTCACCTGTATGTATTTGCATGTGTGTTTTTAAATCTGATCGTCGCGAAAATGCTGAACTGCACACTTCACATGAAAATGCTTTCTCAGCAGTGTGTATTTTACTATGTCTTTTTAAACTAGAACTATTTGAAAATGCTGAGTCACACATTTCACATGAAAACGTTTTCTCACCAGTGTGTGTTCGGATATGTCTTTTTAAATTTGAATTCCTTGAAAATGCCATACCACATGCTTCACATGAATAGGGCTTTTCTCCTGTATGTATCAGCACATGAGTTTTTAAATGTGATTTTTGTGTAAATGCTGCACTGCATATTTCACATGAAAATGGTTTCTCTCCAGTGTGAGTCTGAATGTGGCTATTTAAATATGATCTCTGTGGAAATGCTGCACCACACACTTCACATGTATATGGTTTTTCTCCTGTGTGTATTCGCACATGCCTTTCTAAATCTGATCTCCATGGAAATGTTGAACCACATACTTCACAAGAATGGGGTTTCTCTCCAGTGAGTGCTTTCTTATCTGTCTTTCCATTAGAACTCATTTTTAAAAATATATTTGACACTCTGTACAAGCTTATTGCTCATTTGTTTTGTCTTTTTGAAAATATATTTTTAGTTTTCTAAAATAATAATAGTAATCACATTTCAAAAGCATATTGTATTTTTTCTGTGGGTTTCTTTACAGTTTCCACACAAAGCACAGATTCTCAACATATTGATATTATCTTGATTCTGTATTTTCAGATTCAACATTGCATTGAAAAATCACAGCTTCTCAATCCAGAATTTATTTACAGCCATCAGAGGAATTCATTTCTTTCCCCCATCACATTTTAAAACTCTGAAAAAGAGAAAAGGTATTAAGGAAAACCATAGGTTGATGCACAATTCAGCATGGATTTCAGAATATCTCATTATATATTTTAAGTCACAAATACTAGAGGCATGAAATCAACAAAAATTCTTCTTCTCATAGACTCTCAAAATTTTCATATCTGCTCCCTTTTATATCCAAACATAAAGCAATTTTCTAAAGAAGAAATGGATTTTTTATTTATTAATCAAACAGATTTTATCACTTTAAACGTTAATTTTAGTGCATACTCATATTTGAATAGATGCACGATTTATTTATTAAACAGTATATTTATTTTCGCCTACCAGCCTATATATTCGAGAAATTTTATTAAAGAAAATCTGCACTCTCCAGTCAGTCTAGAGCACATCAGATCTAACAATAGTTGCTTCTACCAATTCAGAAATGTTCACATCGTGTTGTAGCATAACTATGGGCAATAATGGGTATGTCCCCATTGACATAAATACAGTAGTAAATACTGTATATTTGTCTGCAGTTGGAGATTCATTGTGGAATTCTCTTGACTCACTTCTAGCAGTTGACTACTACTTCTACGCACCGCTGACGAATCTTATATGTGTTGTTCTTGTCCTAAGTATTATTATTCATTATTCTATTCAGTAACCTTCTCTAGATTACAACACATAACAAATAACTTAGAGGCAGTCGTGTTACCAGAGTGGTTTGAGTTGGAGGGAGGATATGTCAGTGGGCACAAGTAAGAATTTATACACTAAAATTAGTTCACATAATTTTCACAGGGGAGGGCAAATGCTGGCGGACATGTTTTGAAGTATTCAGAAATGCTGATATTACTCTGAAAAAGAGAAAGGGTATTAAGGTTGATGCACAACTTTCAGTTATAAATTTATATTAATTCAGTTTGGATTTCAATGGATTTACAGAATATCTCGTTACATATTTTGAGCCACAAATACTAGAGGCATGAAATCAATATGTTAAATCAAAAATTAATCCCTTTGTAAGATTGTATTTCATGAAAATAAAGAGTTTCCAGCAAACATGGACCTTTGTGCCTGCAATAAAACACAGTGTCAAAAGGATGTTTTTCCCGTGACAAGACTTTTTTTAAAAAAAAAACAAACATACGAAAGTGAATTGATGCATTTTCTTTGGTCTCAAAAATTTAAAACAAAAATATTAAATTTCTTAGAATTTTGAACTGAACTCGTGTGCTAATATTATTTTTCATGCCATTTAATAAATGTAAATTTCATTCAGATTTTACACTAGAGTAAGAGTCGTGTCAAGGGGCGAATCAACAAAACCCCCAAAACACTTTCAACACCCTGCAGCCAATCTGCAGATCAACAGCCCTCTCACTTTGCAACAGGGTCCAGATTTCAACACCAACATGAAATTGGTCCTACTTTATGGCTCTGGAACCTGGCAGGTAACCAGATATCTTTACAAGTGAAGAATGGAGAGTAGAGATTCCTGAATTTAAAACCAAACTTTCATCTTCAAAATTGCATCTCTTTTTAAACATTTTAACAGATACCAAAAAAGTAAATTCAAATTTTGTAATTATCAATTATGATAAATTATCTTATTTGCACATAGTGTATTGTTTTTGATTTTGTTGACTGCACAGTATAGTAGGGTCAGTTGGGCACCGTCTGTGAGAAAAGGGCCACCATGACGCAATTCACTCTGCCAGAAATTTAGAAACGGCATGCTGTATTGCTCGGCATGTGTTCTGGAGGCTCCAACATGAACATTTCAGAATATTTGGGTGTCAATCTGAGGACAGTGGAGATGATTCAGAAAAAGATGGATGAGTCTAATGGTGATTACGAAGGTGTTTGGAGTGATCACTAGTAATGGTGATGTTATACCCCGTTCATCTTCCCACAGGGCCTCAGACTCAACACTGAGAGGGACGAAAACCAAATATCCAGTCAACATCATGATGTTTGAAGTGATCACAATGTTATGCCTCCATTCATCTTCCCATAAGGCATCAGACTCAACATGGAGGCCTACATCAAATGCTTTGTGGAAGTAGTGCTGCCCTGCATCAAGAGGGTGGCTATTGGAAGACCCTATGTCTGGCAGCAGGACTGTACCATGTCACACAAGCAGAACACAGTCATGGCCGTCAGAGAATTTCTGCAATCACATCACCCCTAAGTGTAGCCATCTAACTCCCCAGACTGCAACCACCTTGCTTATTATATGTGGGGTGCATTTGAGCGACAGACCAACAAGACTCTTTGTAACACCAAAAATGAATTGAAGGCAATGATTATGGCAGCATTCACCAACTTAAATAAGGAGATTGCCCAGAAGAGTTGCTGAAGTCATCTGGAGGCTGTGGCTGAAGCTAATGATAAATTTTTGAATAGATTTGCTCTTTAGTTTTCAGGATATTTTTGTGTAATTTTGGTAAATATAACTGTTAAAATAAGATGTCAGTGTTATTTTAATTTCTGCATAATTTAGGTGACAATTTATCCATCGCACCCAGTATATGACAGATACAAAAGTAAAATGCTGAATTTAAAAAGAAGCATCAATAGTACTCACAACATATCTATTGTGGAGAAAAGAAATACTTGTGTAATATTAAATGTTTTTTTTTTAATAATAGCATAAGATTGTGTAGGGTAAATTTTTAATTTCAAATAGGAGCAAATAAAATCACATTGAGCAAAAGAGAAGAGTTACACTGACTTTCATTTTCCCTTGATCCCAAGAAAGATGTCTCTTTCAGTGCTTGAAATTAACATCAACATCATGTCAATGATAAAATATTAGTTTCTAACAATGCCAGCATGATACAAAATTTTTAATCAAAACTCTTATAGTCTTTTTAAAAGCAAGTAATTTCTTAAAATAAAAAGAAATTTCACACTAATAGTGGGGCGTCCTGGTGTGACACTATTTAGCTATGGTAATTGATTAACTAATTAACCATAAAAATTAAACAAGAAAATACTAAGAATGGAAAAGAAGATACCCCGAGATTTTATTTTTACTTTTAAAAAGAAGTTACTTTTCTGAAGAACCCAAGAATTTGCATAAACAGTGTACTCACAAAAAGGTCATATGTGAGCTTTTGACAATTGATTAATGATGTTTGTAAAAGAAAACACGAGAATCAGAAAGCATCTAAGATATCATTTAAAATCGCAAGGATGTTAGAAGTCAACCAAGCGACAAAACAATGTGTTAATTGTAAGAATGTTTGGCATAGAAAGATGTTCTGAGAGATACGGAAAGATTTTACCAATATGAAAAGAATTTATTTTTTTTTACTTTTCCCAAGAAACCGAGAATTGGTGCAAACCGTAAATTCACAAAAAGCCATGTGACAAGCTTTGACAATTGATGGTCATTAAAAATACTGATTAAGAAAATATAATTGCTTGAAGTTGCAAGATTTTAGGAAGTTGGATAAGCATGGAACCATGTGTTGTTTGTAAGACAAAAAGAGAAATAAACAGGGATGGCAAAAGGATTAATTAATGAAGCAAGCTTAGACACGCCCCTACAACTGAGATGCCATTGGTCGGGTGGTAGCAATGATAATAGGTAGAGGTACCTTGATAAGAAAGACAGAGAAATTACTAATGCCCACCAAAAGAATTTGGTATGAGGTACCAATGTGAGGAGGAGGAAGTTTAGGAGGATAACTATCCTGCAACCTCTCCTCATGGATGAAGGGATCCTACCAAAAATGGAAAGTAATTAATTTTCCAAAATGGGAAGTAATCAATTTTTTTAGCCAGGCAACAAAGAGGTTTCTTGTCAGAAATCAGGGAATTGCCAAAAAACCCCAGGCTGTGTCTAACCCCGCACCAGTTTTTGGTCGATGTCCATATAAACGAGTGTCCTCGGTTTGCCAGTCAGTACAAGTAGCAGTAACATTTGCAGTCGGAGTGGCAGACCATTTGCTAGCCGGAGCCAGAGAGTTGCCTTGCAGACCGACCGAGAAATTCTATAACTTCCTATCTTCTTTTGAAAAAAAAATGTTATCAGCTATACTTTTTTTGAAAAAGAATATTATCGGCTATACTTTAAAAAAAAAAAAAATATTACAAGTAATACATTTTTGAAGAAAAAATATTACCAGCAATATATTTTTGAAAAAAAGAAAAAAAATTACCAGCAAAAGAAATTTTGTCGGTATTAAATAACCCATTTAGGTTGATATTCCATAAAACAAACCAAACCATTAGTGGCAGGCTTTTATTATATGGAACATGCATCGCCACACAACCACCAAAAATCTGAAAGTTGAGATTTAAAAAAAAAAAAAAAAAAAAAAACACTGTAAAGGAGAGAGAACAATAAAAGAACAGGAATTAAGAATACAGAAGATGACAATTGACATTGCATTTAAATTTTTGAATATCAAACTTGGCTGGGAAGGAAGAAACTGAAAGAAAATTCCACAAGTGAGAAATGGTAAAAGAAACTATTAACATAGAACTTATAATCCCAACAACCTGTTTAAAATGTAAAATGGTGAGACCTAACTGCAAACCAAGTAAATTCATAAAATTCTCACTAACAAAGCTCATAAACAATTAACAAGGTACAGAGTAGCTAGATTACATTTTTAATATTTACCTGTAATTTTGCAAGTTTTTTTCATTAATCATTTCACCCCCAAATAAATTCTACTTGGCTTATTTCAGGTTTGATTCTTCCTGAAGTCCTTTCCAAATGCATTTTATGGATTTTAATTATTACTTTTAATCTGTTCCTTCTTTCTTTACTCTTCTCAACAATTAGCTTCCCTGAGTTTTCCATGGTTTAATCTTAATTGTTTTCTGATTCAAATCATAATTAGGCATTTTCATGCACTGAAATGTTGAACCAGGATTTTCTGCAAATGACTGAAGGATACTTTGAAATTTATGTAGGTATGGTTAGTGCTGAAATTTGGCAGTGTTGAAGGATGATTCACACTACTTTTGGATGCTTTTTGTGAGGATAACATAACCTAAACCATCAGTGGGTCACAGGTAGTATATATATATATATATATATATATATATATATATATATATCATCCACAGACTGTTTTGCTGTATCACAACTCCTCAGAGTGGCTAGAAGTCCGATTGCTTCAAGCTGGGATAGAAACTGGAGTGATTTTACATCAGTCAGATATCTTACTTCTAGGCCATGGTTGCATGGCAGAAATGACGGGAATTTCAATGTTTTTCTCTATACAGAATATACAGTGGCTCGGAGAACTCACTTCAATTTACTTAAAGAGTAATGCTTATATATATATATATATATATATATATATATACATACAGACATGACAGAATTGAATAGACGCTAAGAAACCATTTATTTTATTAAACAAGTAATTTATACCAATGAAGTAATTATAAATGGTCATAAATTTAATAACTAATACTTGGTTGACATCCCTTTTGCTTTTTTTTAATGCAAGGACCCTTCTAGCAGCCTGGATGAGGTTTTGTGCACTTCTTGCCCTCTCTGGTGAATTGTACGATCACTCTATTAACAGTAGAAAAGGGTATTGAAAGATTTTCAGATATTTTTCTTTGACTAAGACCACCTTCATGTTGGCCCACAATACATCCTCGCTGAAATTCGGAGGGGGTCTGATGCTCCTTTGGTTCGTGGCATGTTCCAGTATTGTCATCTGCAATTTTAATCAAATAATCTAAGTTAATTTATCTTGGTTATTAAAAAAATCAGAAATAAAATTTATCTTGGTGTCTATTCAATTGTCATGTCTGTGTGTGTATGTGTGTGTATATATATATTATATATATAAAAACAGATAACTTTAAGGTTTCATGGTAATTATAATTAAAGTTGTCTGTTTCTTAATATAATTAATATTTGCTCTGTTAATGGATGTCAGTTATCAGTTATCTCCTGTTAATTTCCCTCTGAAAGTTCTCCACTGCCTTAACCGGGTATTGAACTCACACTCTTTGGGTCCTGTCACTGGATCTAACCAATGCCTTTATCCACTGTGCCAAGATAACTGACATCCATTAAACATGGCATGTGGAACTGAAATAGTCTACTCCAGCCTGCAAAATAAAGGGTTAGTTCGACATTCCAACCACCTGAAGAAGGCCGGATCAAAAGATGAGGACAATAGTCCAAATAATGTACATAATACAGAAACTTTCCACTTATTCACAAATGAATGAAATTATTTAAATTTTTTTTTTTTTTACTTAAATTTCATGAAATTAAATTTTGATTGCAAAATTTGTTTTATTAGTTAAAAGCAAGACTCCTTGTACAATGCAAATTATCTATTTTTTTTCAAACTACTACTCACTTCCTGAAAATCTGCTATGAATTGTAAAATAAAAAAATGAAAAAAAACTGACATTATCTAATTAAAAAATACTGAATGACACATTTTACAAGAACACAGTTTTTCTCCATTGTGTCTTTGTATATCTTTTATTAAATATGATTATCAAAGTGCTTATCCACATACTTCATACATACATACATACATTGATGCACACATTCATGCATACATACATACATACATTGATGCACACATTCATACATACATACATACATACATTGATGCACACATTCATGCATACATACATACATACATTGATGCACACATTCATGCATACACACACATTCATGCACACATTCATACATACATACATGCATACATTCATACACATTCATACATACATACATTGATGCACACATTCATGCATACATACATACATTGATGCACACATTCATGCATACATACATACATACATTGATGCACACATTCATACATACATACATTGATGCACACATTCATACATACATACATACATACATTGATGCACACATTCATACATACATACATACATACATTGATGCACACATTCATGCATACATACATACATACATTGATGCACACATTCATACATACATACATACATACTTCACAATGAAAATTGTTTCTCTACTGTTTATGTTCACATGTGTCTTTTTAAAACTTAATTCTCTGAAATTTCTTTTTTTTCATCCTTTTTTTAATCATTAATTTTATAAAATAGGGGGTCCAGTTTGCTATGTAAATTCTTTACAAAATTTAAATGGATCCACATTTTAAAGCTAAAATTAAAAATATGCTCATGTGATGGGTCTTCTAAAAATAAAAATATATACATTTTTTTTTAATTTGTAGATCGGAGTGCTTAATCTATTGATGTCAAGATAGAAATATGATTGCCAGATTATTGATTATTTTTTTATATTTTATGTAAGTATCTCCAAAAATTTTCTAAAAAAGAGCTTACCATGATGAAAAAATGGCATAAAAAATTGATTTATCGTCAAAATGTTTAAGAGGAAAGGCCAAAGTATTTTTGGATTATTTTATTAAATTTGTTTAATCCTTTCTAGCATATTCGAAATTTTGGTTAAAAATCTTGTTTTTCTTATGCCTGCAGGTGGGCTTAAGATTGCTATTGGGATTTTTAGCATCTTTTTTGGTGTTAAAAACATTGTTTTGGAAATTCTTGCAAAAATTAAATAATTGTTAGCTTTTAATGAGACTTTCAGAACTTATTCATAAATAAATGAAATTATTCTTGAAATTTTTGTTTTTAAATCTTAGTAAAAATTTCGTTTTTTTACATTTACTTTTAAAAAAAAAAAAAAATCAGCCTCAGTTAAAAAAAATACTTACAGCAAGACTTCTTAGAGAATATCAAGTTGTTTTTGTCAAACAGACTGTAGTGTAGGTACTTCTATTTTTTTTTTCATTAAAAAAAAATCCCAGCAAAACATGAAGAAAAAAGGTCCCAAACTTAATAAAAACAAAGTTTTATTGTCAAAATGTTAATAAAAACTATGGCGCCTTCCTTGATGAATTTCATCTTAACATCAAGGAAGTATTCTTAACATTGCTAAGTGTTCTCATTCATTTTCGTATGTTTTTTAGACAACTGTAAAGGATCAGTATATAAGTAAGCACAATATATTATTCAATGAAACATGTTTGAATGAAAATATACTGCCTAAGTGCCTATCTATATGTGTGTGTATGTGTTTGGAATGGTAAAAAAAGTAGACAGTCATGTCAATGACAAGTGGTGACACCCTGTTTTATATTTAAATTTAAATATAATCTTTTATGTGTGTTGGCTCGACTATACTGGTCAATCTTTCTAGCACGTTCGAAATTTTGGTTAAATATCGGTGGGGGGGCATTTGCGGTCGACGTAATATTCACGAAGTGTTAGGTTTAGCGCCCTTTTTCAGTTGAAAAAAAGAAACATTGATTTGGAAATTCTTGCAAAAATCAAATAATTGTCGGATTTGAATGATGAAACTTTCATGACTTATTCACAAATGAATAAAAATAAAAATCTTGTAATTTTTTTTTTAATTTAAATCGTGGTCAAATACTATTTATTTACCGAAAATCTGCTTTGAATCATAAAATAAAAAAGATAAAAAGTAAATAAAAACTATGTCAATAATTTAGTAAAAAAAAAAAAAAGCTCTTTTAATTGCTTAACTTTTATAAATAAGCTAAAGATACTACTATATTGTTTTAAGAAAAAAGATCTTTCGATGAATAATGAAATGAAATTTTAGGAAATCACGTTTGTTTTTGTTTTCAGTAGGTATCAACTTTTTTTATTTTACATTTAACAATGAATTTACAAAGCAAACTTCCCCATCTACCTTATTAAATTTTTAAACATTAAGAGAGTTGTCGGGAGCGGAGAAGAAGTCTCTTATATCCGGGTTGCTCTTATATCCGGGTTTGGTCTATACATGAACACAGGCTCTAATTTGGGACCAGAGAAAATCTCTCTTATATCCGGGTTACACTGTACCCGTGATATGGAGAGTTTAATTAATAATCTCTATAGTAATCATTTTTAAAAGAACAAATTATTATTTCTGGCCACAGTGCCGAGTATGAATGTACATCTCCATGAAAGATGCCCGCCAAATTTTCTCATTCATTTTCGTTTCGTATGTATTTTTTTTAAAAAAATGAAATATTTCCAGAAAGTTTTAAAAAAGAAAAAACTTTTCTAAAATAATTTCACACCATAATGTATAAATTCTGAAAGTTTCATTAAAATAAAAAAAAATAACCTAATTTTTGAAGGAATTTATTTATTTAAATAAAAAACTTGATGTTTTTTCTTTAAGAGATTTTCCATTGCAAATTAAGTTGTTGTTGACACAATGTTATTGCAAAAAAAAAAAAGATTTTAAAACCCAAACTTCTCCGGTTCTCTCCAATATACAAAAATAATTTTTATATGAAAATCTTTCCCAGTCTTTCTTCTTGCTAAAGATTTGTGGAGATAAATATAAGATTTTACTAAAATTTTGGGAGTTTTCTTTTTGTGATCAGGTATCAATTTTCATCAAAAGTGCACGTCTTCATCACTGAATTAGCAATTGAGATCAATTTGAAATTGAATCAATTTTGATCGCTAAAGGTATTTTTTTAAAAAATAATAATTAAAATAAAACAGACCTTATCAAGCAAGGTAAAAATTAATTTCACCATCTATTTGAAATGGCAGTATTTTTTAAAATAAATATTTTAAATTTTTTTTTTAAATCTTTTACTATTTTTATGTCCATAATTGAATTTAGTTACGGACGGTTGTTTTATTTTCAATTTTACTTTTAAAATTAAATATATATATATATATATATATATATATATATATATATATATATATATATATATATATATATATATATATATAACCATTACTGGTGATTTTGGAAATTTTAAAAGGTAAGGAATTATAAAAAAAAAAATTTAAAATTTAGCAAGCTGTTATTAACAAAAAAAACAGTTGTTTGTTTTAGTTTTTTTTTTTAAATTTCTTGCATTTTTTAAATTATATACGAAATAAAGACAAAATACTTACTTTTTCTATCTTCCTTGGGTATTAAAGTAAAGTGAAGAACTATAAAATTTTCAATAAACTGAATATTTCCGGGTTTTATTTTCAAAAACCACAAACAATTGTTTGCGACCAGAAAAGCAAACTTCAAAGACGATGAAAAAAAATCAAGGGAGATAATTAAGGAAAAAAAAATAAGTCTATGAAATCCTTCACTATTTAAAAACAAAATTTCACTCTCATTTTTAAATATTTAAATTAAAACTAACTTATAAACCACCCTATCGGCGGCATTTAAGCTAGTTCATGCAGAGAGCTCTTGATTGTGCCTTCATCACAACAGGGAGGGAGTAGTAGATGTGATAGGCAAACAATAAACTATAGAAGAACTCAAAAATTGATCATTACAAATATTGCATTCTTACCTTTTTAAAAGTTCAATGATAATTCTTCTGCCTCTACTTAATTTAAAGCCAGTTTAATGTACGTAGGTCCTTACTTTCTGTAAAAAAAAAAAATTATTTTATTCCATGGGTGACTTTCGCTGTATTTCGCAATTAATTTTGATTATTCCCGAATTTATTTCCAAGTTTAAAAAAATTATTGTACAAAAAAATTTGTTGCAAAAAATTACAGAAAAAAAAAATTGAAAACAATCGCAGCCAAAATGAAAACTTGGGAATCAAAAATTTCAGGATTGCGGGTTTAGATCTGGCCCGGAATGTTTTTAATTTGATCACAGAATTGGCCTGATTTCAAAATGGTGATATGTTGGGCTACAGCCTCTAGTTGAAAACATGGACAATTTTATTTTGAAACTTTGTAATTTGAGAACAGTAATTTTTCATTTAAAATGAGCTATTGAAAATTAAAGAGTTGTGTCCCTTCAAGCTGAAAAAGTGTGACACAGTGACATTCACATTTATTACACGCACACACAGAGTGCCGGACTGACCATTGTGCTTAGGTGGGCTTAAGCACAGGGCCAAGTTGACCAGGGGGCCGCATCTTCCTTCTATGTCTGTGTAGACATCCCAAGTCTACCTCCTTCAGTGCAAAAAGTAAAGGGCCTTATAACTTTACTAACACAGGGCCTCATTTGTCCTAAATCCTAAATATATATATATATATATATATATATATATATATATATATATATATATTAAATAAAAACAGACCACTTTAAGGTTCCATGTAATAAATTATTTCACCACAGCCCTTTTAAAATGAAAAGAAAATTTACACATTTTTGACGGGCAGTATTAAACATATGTAAATTAATTTTTTGTTTGGAAGTAAAGTCTGATAATCCGCAGTCCTTTGGTGAAATAATTTATTACATGGAACCTTAAAGTGGTTTGTTTTTATTTAAATTATTTGCTCTGGATTTACATTGAGCTCTCTGGATTTTATCCTCCTTAGATTTACCCATACGGATTACCTAGTTTTTCATAAACTATATATATATACTAGCAGTAGAGCCTGGCGTTGCCCAGGGATGTAACAGTAAGAGATAGATCAAGTATCGACCATCATAAAGACTGAAAAATAAAATTGACAAAGATTATTGTTTAAGGTTGATGGACATGCATGTCTTAATTAGTTTTTGTTTTTTTTATGAGTCAAACTCAAACAAAAACATTGTTTTCAATCATTATGAGTCTACCGATTGAATAGAATTTTATTATAAACAATTGTCTTGTAAATGGAATTTTTAAAGCATTCTGAATGTAAAAATAAAGAAAAAAGTGTGCAAGACAATAAGAAACACTACCTGCCAAAAAAAAAAATGAAGTTTTGTTGAAATCGGTTGAAAAATGTAGGAAATCCGATCCCATATATAAACGAACACACACACACACAACCAACCTGGGTTTTATAATAAGTATAACTCGGTATTAATAAGTATAACTCGATATGAGTTGTCCCCCTTTCATTAATGCCTCTCAATCGTGTTTTCAAATTGATTTTGTGCAAAAACAATTGTGCTTTTCCAATTTTTGGCACTGTCAGAATCACCGCAAGGTAATTTTATGTAGTCCTGTGAAGTTTTGTTGAAATCGGTTGAAAAATGTAGGAAATCCGATCCAATATATAAATGAACTGACACACACACACAACCTGGGTTTTATAAGTATGATTACTCTGATTTTTCTCCTGTGTGCATAGATTGTATTTGTTCTAGAAGTTTTGGGGAGAGTGTGAAACTGTCAGTTGATACCCCATTTAATTTGGATATTAAGCGATAGGAGAGATGGCGACCAGCCTCCACCATTTCCTACTGTTTTCTTTTTTTTTTTGGTTATGCGTTATATTCTATGTCCATATTTATCAATAAACGTTATCACATTTTAACATTGTCTGAACCACTGCAAGGTAATTTTACGTAGTCCTGTGAAGTTTTGTTGAAATTGGTTGAAAAATATAGGAAATCCGATCCAATATATAAACGTACAGACACACACACACACACAATCTGCATTTTATAATAAGTAAGATATATATATATATATATATATATATATATATATATATATATATATGATTGTATTAAGGAATCACAGAGCCAAGTTTGAATTCCAGATGAATTCATTATATTCACTTATGTGCTAATACTGTTGGGCAAGGTATGAATCTATCTCTTCCCCCTGCATTTATGGGTAAATAGCAGGGTTCTATAGCTTTGGTTGGCAACCAGTCTAGGAGAACGACAACTCTGAATTCAGAACCTGCAGAGGGCTCTTTGGAGACCTTGTGTCATACTGTAGACCAGTTCTCTGTATTTGGCTATTTCAAAAAATGTGGTTGGTTCTGCACAAGCCTTCACCACTATAATCAAATAATATGTGCAGGTCGTCTGGCAGTTGGTTCTAAGAACTGAGCTGCTTGATGCAAATACAAATGACAGGAGAATCCAGTATATATGGTAAAATGAAATATAAATCTTTATATATCAAGAACAATATTATGGAAACATCTACGACAAAGTAAAAAATTTTATCTCCTATTATCACAATTATAACAAAAATAATGGAAACATAACAAAAACAAAAAAAAGAAACAGTGAAATCAGCTAGACTATATACGCAAAACATATACAAAAAAAATTGCTCTAAATCAAGATGCAGCCATCATACATATATACTGAAATCAAACATCCCTATCGAAATATTTCTGGCACTTAAAAGAAATCAATAAAACACCTACAGTAAAATGGAAATTAATAAGAAAAGCTAGAATATGTAGGTCATCAAATGACCCATGTCCTTTGTGCATACATGAGAAACTATATATTACTAAGTTTATAAAAAATAAAAATTTACTGAATCAAAGAAATGAAATAGCTATTCTTTGCCAACATTGTCAAAAATTTTCCTTAAATAATATTTAAAAAAAAAAAGAAAATGGAAGCTGGCAATATACATACTTATATTTGATATGTAATAATAATTTTTAAATAATTTAAGTAATTCTATTACACTTATTTGATTTAAAAAGAAATATAGTCTATTAGTAATTAAGAGTAAAATTAATATTTTATTGTAGTTCAATATAACATATTCTAACCCAAACACCCCTTTTAGAAAGAATCTTTATGTATATAAGTACGAATTTAACGGGGGGGGGGATGCTGAAAACCTTTTTGTCGTTGATAAAAAAAAACCACAGACGTCATGCGTTGAACAGATGTCAAAATTCGTTGAAAAATACACCCCTACCCTCCCTAAACTTAACCTCTTTTTCAAACATAACTTATAATTGATACAATAATAGTTAATAAAAATGAACATGCTACCACCCCTGTCTAAATGATTGGATTTCTCTGTATTCTTGGAAACAAAAAATTATGAATTGTATGTGCATTTAAAACTCAGTAAATTTAAAAATAAGTTATTCCAAAATTCGCTTGAAAATGAAACAGAACTAATGCTTTTAATTTAATAATATAATTAAATTTGAAGTTTTTAGCTTCGGTTTTTGAAACGTGGTAATTCCTGTGTAGCAAAGAAACCATATTTTAAATCAGTTAATTTATAATTATTTATAATTATATATATATATATATATATATATATATATATATATATATATATATATATATATAATTATTTTTTTAAAAATATGATTCCATCACTACATAAGAGTTCTCATGTTTCAAAAACAGAAGCTAAAAACTTCAATTTAATTATAGAAATTAAATTGAATTAAAGTACCCAGCTCTGTTTCATCCTCAAGCGAATTTTGGAATAACTAATCTTGAAATTTACAGAAGTTTATAAGCATATACAGTCATAATATTAATTACTATGGAAACGGCGAAACCAATTATTTTAATAAGGGGTGTAAGGGTTAACATTTTCACTGACATTTTCATTGTAACTAATATGTTGAGTGAATGTAATGGACTCGACTAGAATTCGAACTCAGCTCTCCAATTCCTCAATCCAAGCTGCTATCCACTACGCCTCCATATATATATAATGTATAAATAATATCGATTGATAATTAGTAGGGATAATTCCAAGAAGGACATTAAACCAAAGAGAGCTCAATGTAAGTAACAGAGCAAAATAATAATGAGTACAGAAACCTTAAAAATCCATCTGGTTATAACTTATTTTAGGAATTTTTGACATACATCTCATATATATGATTTTCCTTGCCAGTAACACAATTAGAAGCCGATTCAAGCAAGGATATACAAGTGATATATAGGTAAAAGAGAAACTCGGATGTGTTCCACAACGGAATATGTGATCAAGCAGTACTATATCGAGTCTGATTCGCTACCTCTTTGTCACTGGGGCCCATTGGTTATGACATTTGCCTGATAACATAACTGTCTGGGTTTCAATTCTCGGTAGTGGATGCGCACTGCTGATGAGTCCCAAATATAGGACGAAACAGCCGTCCAGTGCTTTCTGCATTCTGTTGAGGTTTCTTCTAGACTCGATGAATTACTTAATTATAATTATCTTAAATCCTCCTAATAATTTCTATCACTTGTATATCCTTGCTTGAACCGGCTTCTAATACTCTGGATGGAGCGGCTTGGGGATAGTAGTCGTGACTCATGGGGTCACAGTCCTATGGGTAAAAGAGAAACTCGGATGAGTTCCAGCACAGAATATGTGATCAAGCGGCACTATATCGAGTCTGATCTGCTACCTCTTCGTCACCAGGGCCTGTTGGGACAGTTGGTATGACATTTGCCTGATACCGTAACTGTCTGGGTTTCAATTCTCGGCAGTGAATGTGCACTGCTGATGAGTCCCAAATATAGGACAAAACGGCCGTCCAGTGCTTTCTGCATTCTGTTGAGATTTTCATTAGGCAAAAGGAACAAGATTATATCGATTAAGTTAACCATAAGATGCATGTTATCATTTAAGACACCAATTTAGAAAATAAATATAATAGACATTAATTTCTTTGAATTGATAAACAAAAATCTCCAGCAGACTACAAAAGCCTGTGGTAGTACATATGACAGCGAACATTTCTGCTGTCTGGTGAACCTACAGTGGAAAAGATGACTCAGTGGTATAATTTTTGTAAATCAGTTTTTTATGTTAAGGCTTTCTTGGGTTAAAAGCCATTAATTGATATCAACATTAATATACAGGATGATATGATAATTTAGAGTTTTATATGTAATTCATATAAAAGAAAATATTAAAGATCCTGAGGACAAACCTTTATATTCAAATGAGGACAGTCATCTCAGCTGTTATAATCATACAAAAACGTTAGGTTAGAAGGAGTTTTCAATAATCTGAAAAATGACCTACAATTTGTTGTTAGCTGGGGCAAGAAATGGCTTGTTAATTTTAACACCTTCAAAACAAAACTGTATGGGAGTTATTAGGTTATCTTCTGACAATGCCCATTATTTCCATATATAAGGTACATTTAGTTTGGATGTATATATGTTTTATGTAATGATTAAAATAAAATGCACAGAGTGTTGATGAGTACAAAATAAATCTTTATATAATATAATAATACAGAAGGATAAGGTGAAAGTTCAGGGTTCAAGAGTTCAAGTGTAAAAGTTCTGGCTCATAAGAGAGAAAAAGAAAGAGTTCAGATAGAAGTAAATACACACACACACACACACACATATATATATATATAGAGAGAGAGAGAGAGAGCGTATGTAAATATAAAAGTGAACATTGAAGTCAACACTCAGAGGTGACAAGCTGTTTCATGCTAGATTCAATCGTTAGGCTGTATATATATATATAAATCTTAGTGAAATTACCTACCTAGGTTTCACCTAAATGGCTTTTCAGGGTGAACGGAAGATCCATTTAAGTGAAACCTAGGTAGGTAGTTTCTGGCTCACTAGGATTTTTTATACTCTGCTCTACTTAGTGTATTGAGCACTTTGTTTTTTCTTACTTTACTAGTTTGTTTTTGTTTCTTTTGTGTTGAGCTATTTTTCTTGACCCACATGGATGTTTTTAGTCTTTTCTTTTTTATGAATTTGACAATTGCATCTAGCATGAAACAGCCTGTCGCCTCTGAGTGTTAACTTCAATGTTCAATTTTATATATATATTATATATATATATATATATACACATTTACTTTTATATATATATATATATATACACACACATTTACTCATATATATATATATATATACACACACACATTTATATATATATATATATATATATATATATATATATATATATATACACACACACACATTTACTCATATATATATATATATATATATATATATATATATATATGTGTGTGTGTATATATATATATATATATATATATGTTGTGTATGATACACCTAATTTACATAAGTGGAGTACCGACCATATAAATATGGGTTGGTACCGAAGACGACTGAAGATTAAGAGATCGAATCCAGAGACTCTGCCCGACTGCGACTTAGTCAACCCATTCTGCAGGAACAGTCTTCCCAAGAATATACCAAAACTACCTGTAAATATTGTGTACCTTTTTTCATTGTTTCAATACATTTTGTTACGTACATTTTGTGTTGTATTATTATTATTCCATGCTTATTCAAGCTTCAACAATATAAGTATGGAAATGTAATAGCCACCACTTGACCACATGGTAAAGGAAGATATGTTTTCAGTGTAACAAGGAATAGTTTAGCTGTGTAAGGTCGACAGCTAGTTGTGCAAATGTTGCATATGGGTATTTTACAATGATCACAACATTGGAGAATGGACAAAATTTATTTTTCATGTTTACATACACATCTATAGATACGCTTTGGAAAGAGTGCTCTGCTTCCCATTGGCTAATAGGTTATACACTGGTTGTCAAAGATCTTATAGTTGAAAATTAGTATAAGATTGGTGGCAATGTCTAAGTAACCTCTTGCGTTCTAGAAGCTTTATTGCCTTGTGTGGAGTGAAAAAAACGTTGATTTCTTTATTATTTATTTCTTTTTTTTAACATCCTGGTTGTGAAAGCTTTTTCATTGGCTGGTCGAATTATGCCTATGTTTGCCTTGTGATTTTTATTTTCTGTTTTTAGAGATGACAAAATTTTGGCCTTCTTGTTATTTTTTATTTAATTTTCTATCACCACAAGTGGTTTCTTTTAATCAACTGAGAGTACCTTTTGTTACCTTTCATTGAGCTATTTTGTGTGTTTGCAGTTTTAAATTTGAATTCAATGAGAGAACTGAACCATACACCACATTTAACTTCACTGTATGTTTGAATGAAAATTCTATGAAAAAGATTATGGCTTCTCTCCAGTATATTTCTACATGTGCATTTTGAAAAATGCTTCACATGTGTCCTTTTAATGATGAAAAAATTGAAGATATTGAAACAAACACTTCACAGGAATATGACTTTAGCCTATGTGTCTCTGCATATGAGTTTTCAAATAGCTTTTCCGTGAAAATGCAGAACCACACACATCACAAGAATATGGTTTCTCTCCAGTATGTGTTTGCACATGTCTTTTTAAAGATGAACATACTGAAAATGCTGATCCACAGACTTCACACGTGTATGGTTTTTCTCCAGTATGCATTCGCATGTGAGTTTTTAAATTTGATCTCCGTGAAAATGCAGAACCACACACTTGACATGAATATGGTTTCTCTCCAGTGTGTGTCTGCATGTGACTATTTAAATGTGAGCTCTGTGAAAATGTTGAACCACAAATTTCACATGAATATGGTTTCTCTCCAGTGTGTCGTCGCATGTGTTTTTTCAAAGTTGAGCATGTTGCAAATGTTGAACCACAGATTTCACATGAATATGGTTTCTCACCTGAGTGTGTCTGCATGTGTCCTTTCAAAGTTCCCTGAAGTGAAAATGCAGAACCACACTCTTTACATGTATAGGGCTTCTCACCACTGTGTGTTCGTATGTGCCTTTTTAAAGTTGAATGCTTTGAAAATGCTGAACCACATGCATCACAGGAAAATGGTTTTTCTCCTGTGTGTGTCCGCATGTGACTATTTAAATGTGATCTTTGTGAAAATGCTGAACCACATACTTCACATGAATATGGTTTTTCTCCAGTGTGTGTTTGAATATGGCTATTTAAATATGATCTCTGTGAAAATGCTGAACCACACACTTCACATGAATATGGTTTTTCTCCAGTATGTATTCGCATGTGTTTTTTTAAATTTGAACACACAGAAAATGCTGAACCACATATTTCACATGTATATGGTTTCTCCCCTGTGTGTATTTGCATATGCCTTTTTAAAGCTGAACCCACTGAAAATGCTGAATTACAAACTTTACATGAATATGGTTTTTCTCCTGTGTGTATCCGTATGTGATTTTTTAAATTTGATCTCCGTGAAAATGCAAAACCACAGACTTCACATGAATATGGTTTCTCATCAGTGTGCATTTTTCTGCCTATCTTTTGACGAGGACTCATTTTAACAGATATCTTTGCCCTTTGCAGGAGAATAGTGTTAATCAAAATAAATAAGGCCACTATGATTTTAGTATATGAAGTCTACCAGATAAATAATCACATTTTAAATATTTTTTTTTTCCTGTGGGTTTTATTTACTTTGCTTTTCATAGAGCACATATTCAAAAACATAGTGACATTACTAATATATTGACGGCTAACCACATGATAAGTCATAGTTGATAGGTTTTATTATGGTACCGACTATAAGTCATCTTATGCTTGGTATTTTAGGACACATTTTCATCTGCAGGTAGCAACAAGTCTATTTGTAGTGATACGTTTAATATTTTATTCTAACAATATTGGTGAGAAGCTAAGAATCAATTCATAAAGATTTTTTTTTTTTTTATTGCTGTAGTTGGTGTTTGAAGTCAGATTTCATAATTGATCTCTGGCAGTCAACGTGTTAATCATGATTACCTATTTTCATACTCAACACTGAATTGAAGAACATGGTTTCTCTGTAGAGTATTTATATTCAGATTTCGGAAGATTTCATTTGATTCCAGCCAGATTTAAAATCTATGGAAGAAAGAAAGAATTATTAAAGATCATATGTTAAAGCATTATTTTCAATCAGAAATTGGCAATCTTTAACCTTCATGTTTGCAAAAAAATGAAGTGACAAAGGATAGTTTTTCTCTTCACACTGCTATTATTTTAATTACCTTAATTCCTCAGCAAAAAAAAAAACTGATGCATTAAAACGAATTCATTATAAATTATTATAATTAAAAAACATGAAAATTCTTTTAAAAATTCATTTTCCACTAAAAATTTTTTTTAATCCTTTGAGCCCTGCGTTCATGAACAATTTTAATTGAGCTCCTGAGTCAAAATTCACAAATAATTGGTATGTAATGTTTCATGGTAGATGTAAAAGTAGCTGCAAGTGTTTAGCACACTGTTCAACCAGTGGCTGGGCATTAAGTCATTTTTCTCTACTACCAGTAAAGTGGTGGTCAGGGCTCAAAGGCTTAAGAGAATATTGTCCATAATACATCTCATTCATAAAACCAATTAAAAATTTTTCTAACTAAATAATGTCTTAGTTTTAATGCATCAGTTTTTCATGGCTTTTCATGGCTTAATTTTAATGCATCAGTTTTTCATGGCTTAATTTTAATGCATCAGTTTTTCATGGCTTAATTTTAATGCATCAGTTTTTCATGGCTTAATTTTAATGCATCAGTTTTTCATGGCTTTTTATGGCTTAATTTTAACGCATCAGTTTTTCATGGCTTTTCATGGCTTAATTTTAACGCATCAGTTTTTCATGGCTTTTCATGGCTTAATTTTAATGCATCAGTTTTTCATGGCTTTTCCATTTATGATTTACTTAATAACAATATTACTTAAACATGAAAATTTATAAAAAAAATTTTTTAAATTCTTTATTAATTTTCATGTTTAAGTAATATTGTTATTAAGTAAATCATAAATAAAAAAGCTTACAATAATTCAATGACCCCCTACCCAGTATTTTAAAAAGAATTTTTAATTTTTATGTGTGTGTATAAACGTCTCAATTTTTGTGAATACAGACCTCCATACACAAAATCATTAGAAAAATAAGTAACTATATAGTAAATTTTAAATTTATTAGTAATTTTATAACATTTCCTCAAGCATCTTCATAAGTAAGTATACCAAGCTTAATCAGAATAGATACTACACTTCTTTGATCTCAGCCAAAGGGCTGAGAAGTGTTTATTTTTCAGTGAGCTTACACTGCAACTGAATGCGACAGAAGGTCAAGGTTAAAAGTGGGTTCACTGGCAATACCATGGAAAAGTTGAAGATGGGACTTGAAGCAGCAGGATACTGAAAATAACAAGAAGTCAATATGGAAATAGAAATCATCTTTACATTTTGACGCCATAAGTGATCTACCATGGTCATTTGTAAAAATGAATCAGATGATTGGAATTTCGAACTGAACCCTTTATTTTGTCCACTGAGGGTAGATTGTTCTAGTTCCACATGCCATGCCTCTTCTGTATATCTCAGTTATTTCCCTTTAACTCAAATCTCCAAGTTTTTTGGTTCACCACTGTTGTAGCCTGGTATTGACATTCTATAACAACACTTTGGGTCTAGTCACTGGATCTAACCAATTCCTTTATCCACTGGGCTAGTGGATAACGCCGTGAAACATTTTGAATATGGCAATGAAGATGAGTATAACAGTCCAAATAATGTAATGATAATACCTCATCTCAGAGATATAGACAGATAGAGAAAAATATATCATATATATCTACACAGCAGAGTGTAAGGAGAAAGAAAAACAAGATGGGTCTTACATATAATATGGAGATACTCCTGTATCTGGAGAAGCCATGTTTAGGACTCCAGATTCAAATATGTCGGATTCATCTATGCCTCAGGCAAGGACATATTCTACAAATAGAAAACAGTAAGTCTTGGGTTTTCCCAAATTGAGGAATATGAGCTGAAGTTTCTTTCTATATCTGAGAAAGTTATATTCCCAAAGGGAAACGGTACCATGGACTTGTAAGCTGCTGGGCAGCCAGATTTAGGATGCCTGTCTGTATCCCTACACAGTTAAAAAACACGAACGTTTTGTTAGAAACAAAATGAATTTTATGAAGGTAGTTAAAGGGTGAATAAAAGAATGATAAGAAGACTAGGTTTGTTTGCTACACTTTATTTGGAGGGGAGTGTTTAAAAAAAAAATAATTAATGGAAGACGAGCACATGTTCTTTAAATGAAAGATTACTGTAATGAAATCAGATGGTTGTGGTGGAGAGCAGCTTGCATAGAATTTGATGTGCAAAATTTTGTAATGTGTTGTAGTTTTTACAGTGGAGGCTTGTATTTCGCTAAGTCAGTCCTAAAAGGTTCCAACGTACAAAACGTTAGGAACTTGAAATAATAGTTAATGACGCAGCAATCTAGTTGCGATGGTTGATACTTCAATGTCCGACATCGACTGACTCACTCAACTCCACTGAGCCCAACTGGCGACTACTACTACTACTACTTATTATGTGTGGGAGAGTCTATTACAATAGAATAGGTAATGTTCTGGTATAACATAATGTGAATCTCAAATTAAAACATTATAAAAATAACTGCAGATGTGACATCAGACGCTTTATAAAAAGGGTACATATATATAATTTGCTTTTCAAATTTCTTAAAAAGCAGGCTCAGGTCTGACAGTCTCAAAGTCCACTGGGATAAAGTTTGCAAACAGGTGTGGTTTGAAGAGAAGCATTTTGTTATTTTTTAAACAATGGGGAAAGTAAATTGCAAGCCTGAGTATTAGATTGTTGATTCAACTCTAAGCTGATTTGTTGCTATTTACGAGGTTTGGCTTGTCAGACAGGAAGCAGGGATTTGGTTTTCACAGGTGAAAGTCATTGGCAGTTGTTGGCACCTGGACTAAGAAGAAGAAGAAAAAGAAAAAGAAAGAATTGATTTGGCTTTCACAAGGACAACACTGATAAATACTATAGTAATAAAAAGAAAGAAGAAAAAAGGACTTAACAGAAGTAAATGAGAAGAAAGAAGTTGAAAGAAAAAGAATGGAAGAAGCAAAAAAGAAAAGGAAAAAACAGCAGAAAGGGGAAGTTTCTACAAATTTAGAGAGGTACCTGGTTAGAATTCTATAGTTGTTCATGAAAGTTTGTCACAAAATTAAAAGGTATTAACCCCGATTTTGAATTTTTTATGAAAACACAAGATTTATCTCATTTCAGTTTTTAAAACTGAACTACAGTGGAAACTCAGTTCATGAATTTAATTTGTTCCTGAAGGCCATTTATAACCCGAAACTATTTTTCCAATAGGAATCAATATAGAGAAAAAAATAAAATCAGAAACGAAAAGCATGCCACAATATACAAATGTATACAACACGGTGGTCAACCCAAAGGTTATTTCATTTGGGTTAACTCAATGCGGCAATGTTTGAGAACTGAAATTTTGTTTGATAACTGTGGCATTTTCATCTTGAATTTTCTGTTCAAATACTGATTTGTTTGACATGTGAGACATTTGAGAACTTAGATTGCAGTGTATTTTCTAAACAAATCAGAAACCCAGCAATGCCTGTGAATTGTCAACCATCTCAACTCCTTTTGACAGCCAAAACAACCATAGCAAGTTTATAATAATTATAGTACTTTTTATGTACCCAGTAGAATTGTAATTAGAACTTGTTATCTTGTCTAATTGTGTGGTGCACAAATGAACATTTTGTGCAAGTCTTTTTTGTAAAATTTGTATTGTGTATTTTTCATGTTATTTAATAAATGTAAATTTCTTTCAAATTTCACACCAGATTAAGAGACTTGTTTTTTCGTTTCAACCTTTCATAATACTCAGGGTAAGAGATCGGACATCCTTTTTCTCCTCTCATCCAAAACATCCTTTTACTGTTAACTGTTTGTAATGTGAAACTGAGTTACCATGCATACTTTTATACTAGGTCCACACACACAAAAATGAACACACTATCTATATATATTTCAATTATATTTGAATTTTTACATGCATACGTACATACACATACATATGTTGCGGACTGGTGATTGTGTTTAAATTGATCAGAAGGAATTTCGAGGCTGTTGTTCTACAATATTCGTCCACAACAATTATTTAGAACAAATACTTGGAACAAATCATGCAAATAAAGTTGAAAACAAGACAAAAGTTGAATGCATAACAATAACATCAATTTATATACAATTTAATATACTGTAGGTTTAAGATTTGATGGATAAATGAGGATTAGTGTATTTAATTGTGTATTGTGTTATTGTGAATGTTTGGGTGCGTTTGCAGGTATTGATTAGATTTGTTCACAGAATTAAACTGTTTGTTTGATCAACGTACAAAAATGTTCGGTGTTGAGGTTGAATCGTCAGTGTATGTATGTAAGTGTGTTTATGCGTACCTTTATCTGCTTGAGAAAAATAAATTGTTAGTTTCTGATACTTGTTATGTAGTGAGAAATATCACTTTGAAAGTATAGCAAGTGAAGTTTGAGAAATTGTTCTCTAGAGAGAGATAGAGTGTGTTTGTGGATTGTTGAGTCAGAGAATATTTTTGTGCGCGGCAAAGTCTGAGGTTTGACTGGCGTGGAGTTGATGGGCTTCTCTCTAGGTGAAGAGGTCTGACTGGTGAATTGGACTGAAATTCATCCTTTTATTTAGTTTGGGAAACCAAAGTAGGCTCCCAGTGGCCTGGCGGGAAAACAGATTTTTTGACCATGGATACACATTCTAGGGTCGTCTCGACCAATAACAAGCCGAGTTTCACAATGTGTGGTGTTGATTGGTCAAAGCTAATTCTTATAGAAGAGTCTATTTTTAACGGGGGTGAGTAGACAAACATTGACGATTCTATACATATTTCTGAGACAAGGTATTTACACTATTTACATTGTTCAGGCTGTTCTACTCATCTTTATTGCCATATTCACAATATTCAAGATGATTTCTATTTCCATATTGATTTCATGTTATTTTCAGTATCCTGCTGCTTCAAGTCCCATCTTGTTTTTTTTGCTTTCAGAAAATATTGTCCATATTCATAAAAGCAAATAAAAGAATTTGAAATTAAATAATATCTTTGTTTTATTGAGTTTTGTATGTTACAATTCAGAGCTGATTTTCAGGTAGCAGGGTCCAATTAAAAATAAAAAAAAAAACGGGATTTGCATTCCTCAAAGCCTTGTGCTTTTAAGTTATTGTAATAATCACTAAAAACCCGATGCGATCGAATTTCTAGCGTTTTCATAAAATTAGTTGGGGGGTGGGTAATAAATATAAAAAAAAATATCTGCCATGATTTTAATAAAAAAAAAAAAAAAAAAAAACTTATAATAATTTCGATCATCTGTGAATAGTTTCTGAAATTTCATTAACATCCGACAATTATTTTTATTTTTGCAAGATTTTCCAAATTAATGTGTGTCGTACCAAAAAAAACGTGCTAAAAATTGTATATTTTTAGTTAGTCGTTCCGGTGATACAAAGAGAAACAATGTTTGTTTTTTTTTAATCAAAATTTTTAGAATGTTCTAAAAAACAAGAAAAATTTTAAGAAATAATTAAAAAAAATTTGATCATTCCTCACAATATAACATTTTAGACGATAAAATTTTGTTTTCGTCAAGTTTGGCGTTTTTTTTTATGACATATGTTATTTTTTTTAGCGATTTCGTGGAATTACCTACAGGTACCACCAATGAAACGCTAAAAAAAACAAAAAAAAAAAACAAACAAACCATACCGTTATGAAAAAATGCCCCAGGTAACTATGGACACACTACAAAGACAGACGACATGAGTCGAGTTTAAAAACAGACGAAAAATTTTGTTAACACAAAAAAAAATGAGTGAATTATTTTACCCAAATTAAGTGCTTTGTGTGCCAAATGATGCCCAATAACATGTAAATTCAAATTGTAAATTAATGATGAAAAAATAAAATATGCCCTCTTTTTTTTTCTCTTTTTTTTTCTTTTTTTTTTTAAAAAAAATATAATGCTGCATAAGATAAAGAAGGCCCCCAGAAAAGAAAACTACATAAACTAAAAAAAAATATAAAAAAAACAAACTTAAGGACCTGGTCCTGAGGTATCCCTCGTTTTTGAAGGTAAATAAACAATTTTTCTTCATAAAATATATCGGTTGCATTCCTTAACATTTTTTAATTATTTGTTTTAGGGTGTAAAAAAAAAAAAAAAGAACTAATGAATGTAAAAATTTAAACTGTTAACTTTCTTGCATATTTTTAATACAAATTTTAAAATCAAAATTTTAATATAGTTTCAAATTTGGAGATTTATGGAATTTTCAGTCAAGAAAGAAAAAGAAAAATTTAAAAACAAATGCAACAAATGAAAAAATAGAAGAAAAAAAAACAAACACACACACACAAATCCACCAAAATAAAAAAAAAAATAATTTCATCCACTTTAATTAAAATTTAACCTTTTTTACGAGAGAAGCCACTCATAAATTTTGTTTGAACATATCTCTTCAAAGGACATTTAATGATAAAATTACGAACATTCAAAATATTTTTTATTTACTTTTAATTTAAAAATGTTCCTAACTTCCGTAAAAAAAAACTTGTTCACTGATATTTTTTTGTGTATTATTTGCAAAAAGCCAACGAGGAAATATTTTTTATAAATTCAATCCATCAAAATGAAATTAACAAAAGTTTTGATGACGTCATTTTTTAATTTAATGAAAAACTGTTTTCCCGCGAATTTTTGTAAAACACTGAAATGTTTACTTAACTAACTAAAGAAGAAAAAAAAGTAAAGAAAGATTATTATACTTACGTCTTTTCTTCTTTTCTTTCAAAGCAACATTATAAAAATAAAGAAAAAAAAAACGATTAAGATTTTAACAAAGTAAATATTTCGTCACAAATATTTTGTAAATTAAATTTTCTTCTTTAAAAAAAAAAAAACGAAAAAAAACAAAGCTATTTTTTTTTTTTTTAGCGGGAGTCTCTCTTGCTAAAAACAACAATCGAAGAGCAAACGGCAAGGGAGATAATAAAAAAACGTATTTTTTTAATCATTTCACCCCATGCAAAGCAATAAATTCACTAAGACGCAAGTTTTGTAGGGGGAGGGGTTACTGGGTGTGAGAGAATATTAGGAAAAAAAAAAATTATTGTTCTTTTTTTCTTAAAAAAAGAAAGAAAAGAGAACAATAAAAGAACAGGGATTAAGATTTTTTTAACTCTGTCCTTACGTTTTTTTAACCCCTACATTTTTACCAAAAGTGTCTTTTCAGACACAGACGAACGAACACATCCAAAACAAGACATTCAAAAACCAATTACATACATTTTGATACGTTGATATGGATTCATTTTATGCCCTTTCAAACCATGTTGGAATTTAATTTGAGAACAACAATTTCACAAGTTCACATTCTCGCTATTTTTCTATCCTCACTCCAACCTCTTTTTAATTTCAAAACCAGCTCCCAAGGCCTTGATTCTTATCAGAGATAAGAATATATTTTCTGACTAACGAGAGAGCTGGAAAATAAAAAGGAATTCCACCGCCATTATTCTTTCTATGGAGCCATAAAGTCTGGAAGAAACTTCTTCACTTCAACCTGTCTTCAGTGCCTTCAAAACCGGCTTGCAGAGCCCTGATTCTTATCACAGATAAGAATGTGTTTTCTGACCAATAGAGGGGCCAGGAAATTTGTACAACGATCTTGGAGGGAAAAGTCCCTGATCCATCGGAGCCTTCCAAAACTCCATAAATTTGGAGAATCTTGCCTATTTCGACAGTGAGATTTCTGCCCATTGTCTGTGAGGTTGATGATAGGAAGCTCCAGCACCTCTTTCACCAAAGAAGAACTACTAAAAAGGGCTGTCAAAAACGAACGTCGGTCCACTATTCAAGACCAATCCAAAAAGCTGCATCCCTTCACCACTCCTTCTGATGAGCCCACTGGACTTCTGTCGTCGACCTAAAAACTCATTCAGCTGCAGAATTCCTTCATCTGCGAACAAATTACCAACTTTACAAGAACTGTGAGTGTATCTATCAGAACTTTTACAATAACATCTAATCGCTTAAAGAACTCTTTAGGCGCTCAGAGAAATATTTTGAGCAAGCCTTTTTTAAGTGAAGAACATTTTCTCTTTTCCCTTTCTTTCTTTCTTTCTTTATTTCTCTCCTAATTGTCCTTTTATCCCTTTATCTTTTTTTTCTGTATATGTTTTAAATAAACACTTTCTTCTTTTATCGTTACTCACCAAGCAGGAATTTTTTCTTTATTTGTACGCGCCTAAAAGAGAGAGTTTGTCCGCTCTAATCTTGCCGTTTTACTCACGTCGCAATTTTTAACCTCAACCCTTTGATGCAGGAAAGCCAGGACAAATTTCCTTGCAGATGCCAGGTTAGACCTATAACATTGCAGAAAAATTACCATGAAAATATTTATAGAAATTATCCTAATTTCTGTTAAACACTTATTTTTTTTTATGGGTGACAAATTGTTTTCTAATCTTTTCCTACAGATGAACCACAAGGTGTTACTGTGTGTGAGAGAATATGAGAAAAAAAAAAACATTATTAAGGAGAGAGAACAATAAAAGAACAGGAACTAAGAAGATAATAACTGACATTGCATTTAAATTTGACTGGGAAGCAAAACGCCAGAAGAAAGTTCCACAAGTGAGAAGTGCGAGAAAAGAAACTTATGGTTACATCTAGCCATTTCAAATTTAAAAGTATGAGACATTGTCAAAAAAAAAAAAAGTAAGTTTTACGGTTTTATTTAAATATCCCATTTAAAATATCATTATATATATATATATATATATATATAAATATAAATGACAATAGGAAAACTGTAATAGTTGCCAACGCATTTCATCCAATGTGGACTTTCTCAAGACAAAAAACGAAATGAATTTATTTAAACAAAGTAACTAATAATAACAAAAACAAAATGTCCTTATCAACTGGAAGAATTTAGAGAACGCTATTTTCATACAGTTAACTGAAAATTACGTCAATTATTATCACATGTGGAGATATTGGTATTATTGCTGTGTTGATGGATTCAACCATTTTCTTTTGATTTTACGATATTGTTGTGTACGTTTGTTTGGGAGTGTAGTAATTCTGTTAAGAAAAGTGAAATAGGGAAAAAGCCTGAGCGTAGATTAATATTTGGGTAATATTCAATGGCAGCACTCTCTAGGATTTTCCTTCTGAGTGAGTAATTTTCGTTTTTTATGAGTGTAGCATTTTTAAAATCAAAATTGTGGTTGAATTTATTTCTATGTATAACTAGTGCATTAGCTAAGTTGTTTTTTGTGAGGTCTCTTTTGTGCTCATAGATGCGTTTTTTCAATCTTCTACTTGTTTCTCCAATATATTGGGAGGAACAGTTTTGGCAATTTATTTTATAAATGCCTGCTTCAGAAATATTATTGCTATTAGTGTTTGAGGATCTGCGTATATCCATAATAGTTTTGGAAGTGTTTGTGACAATTTTAAGATTATGTAGATGGGATAGGTTGTTCTGGATAGTGGACGTAACAGAGTTGGTCGGTAATATTATGTATCTGTTTTCATTTATTATTGCGGATTATGTTATTAGTTTTGTTTCGGTTGTATATTCTGTATGCCTTTCTTCTTGCATTGTGGATGAAATGATATGGGTATTGTAGGTTTTTGAATGTGTTTTCTATGTATGTTTCTTCTTTAAGTAAATATTAACACTCTTAGATAGAAACCTATAATAATTCCAGATTTAATTTTAGAAGATTGGTTTGAATAGAAACTGATCAGATCATTTTTGCCTTTCTGTAAACGTCAAAATTGAGTTCGTTATTATTTCTATGTAACAAGATTTCCAGGAACAGAAGAGTGTACTTAGTTTCAGTTTCAAAAATGAAGTTTATTGTAGGTTCAACATTGTTAAGTTTGGAGAGAAGATCCGTTAAATTGGTGTTTTTTGGATATATTAATAATGAGTCATCTATGTATCTGAAATATGAAGAGTTCGTAGGGAGAATATAAAATAAAATAACCTTAAGTGTATAAAATAAAATATTTAATAGTATATAAAATAAAATATTTCATATACTATGGTTTTTAAAATATTTAAATATTTAATACCCAAAGGTGTAAAAAATAAAATTCCAAATGCCCTAGGGTGTATAAAATAAAATATTTAATACCCTATAGCATATACAATAAAATATCAAATACCCTATAGGATATACAATAAAATATTTAATACCCTATAGTGTATAAAATAAAATATTTAATACCCTAAGGTGTAAAAAATAAAATTCCAAATGCACTAGGGTGTATAAAATAAAATATTTAATAACCTATGGCATATACAATAAAATATCAAATACCCTATGACATATACAATAAAATATCAAATACCCTATGGGATATACAATAAAATATTTAATACCCTATAGTGTATAAAATAAAAATATTTAATACCCTAGGGTATATAAAATAAAATATTTAATACCCTATAAGTAATAAAATATTTAATACCCTATGGTATATAAAATAAAATATAAAATAATTTAGGCTGTATAAAATAAAATATTTAATACCCTATGCTTTAAAAAATATTTAATAACCTATACTTTATAAAATAAAATATTTAATACACCATAGAAAATAAAATAACAAATACCCTATGTTTTATAAAATAAAATATTTTACTAATTTTATTTATAATTGTATTAAGAGTCTAATGGTTTTTGTTTTTACATCATGTCCTTTAGAGATTTTTAAAGTTATGAATAAAATTGTCCATTTGTATGTATTATATAGTTTTCAGATAACTGGAAATTAAATTTAAAAAAAAAAAAAAAAAGACAGAAATCCTGAAAACTGTGACACTTAAGTTGACTCAAAGATGGACTGGAGACGAATTTCCTAACAAACTCAGATAATTAAGTGGACTTAAAAGGTAAAGGAATTTATCTACTTATCACCTAAGGATATGTGAGAAATTCTAGTGTTACAATATTCATTCATCAGGGAACTTGATTTTAAAATCAATTTTTAATTTCAGAGATCATATTTATGTTAATTAATGACATGAACTGATTTTAAATTTGTTCCTCCCTAAAGATATTATTGCTGGATATATTTGAAGTCATTCATTTTCTTTAGTTAGCTTAACATTTTCTTTTCTTAACTTAATATCTTTTCATGTTAATAACTTTATGTGTTTAATATAATAGTGAAATGGAAATATTTCTCAGAAGTAAAAGATTAGCAACATATATATATATATATATATAAATTCATGAATCATTCATACAAAAAACAAATATAGAGGTTAATGATTTAAATGGCGAGAATACATCTTCGCAAACAATATTAATAAGATACACCAACCTCGAACCTGTATATG
This sequence comes from Acanthosepion pharaonis, assembly GCA_903632075.3. Classification (NCBI taxonomy): domain Eukaryota; kingdom Metazoa; phylum Mollusca; class Cephalopoda; order Sepiida; family Sepiidae; genus Acanthosepion; species Acanthosepion pharaonis. The sequence continues at coordinate 1,627,296 of CAHIKZ030000332.1, read as the reverse complement.
AATGATATGATCCCTGTTTACAAATTCCAGTTGCATAAGGTCTTTTTAATTTTTTACAAGCTTTCGTCTGTTCCTACAGACATCATCAGGTATGGAAATAGATTTTGTTCTTGTTTTTACTTCTCGGTAATAAGAGGACAACGAAAATAGAAATGCTATGAGAAATGTGTTATTGTTTTGGAACGTGCGGTCGCAATGCTGAGAAAGACAGAGAAAGAAGAGAGTCCTTATAAATGTGTATGTACGTACGTAGTAATTCTTTCGACACTCTCTGGGATTTTTAGGTGTCCTGATAATGTAGGGCACAAGAGAACAGACAAAATTATTTCATTGACTTTCTGGTTCTTTTGCCTGGTTGTCTCTGTCTCTCACATATCACTAAAACAATCCACAGCAAAAAGTATCAATATATCTATAAAAGGCAGGATGTGTGTGTGTGTGTGTAACGAATGCATGGCTGCAATTTTCAATGGATTTGCACCAAAATTTACATGCACATGCTCCAAGTTATTAGAAAGGCCAAGACCAACTTTGCATTTCTCAACTCACATCGATAGTGAAAATAATTGATATTTTCATGCTTCTACGGCAGTTTTCATGTAGTGTGCAGCCATTTTCTACTGGCCAGAGTGAGAGCCTATAGCTGGCTGCCACAAATAGGCAGGAAGATTCTATTGGCCAGTGTGAGAGCCAACAGCTGACTGACACGAATGTTAACTAGTATGCAAAAAAAAAAATCGATAGCTGCATTCGTCACAAGTAAGAAAAGTTTAAATCTGCATGGCACTTTGCTCCAATTGGCTCATTCGCTTGCTTAAACTCAACGTTGATTCTGATTCCGCAGAACTGGGTTGGGTGTGAAAAAGTATTTGTTGTTAACATTCTTTTTTCATTCAGTTTTTCCAGTCATGGGTCCTTTTTTAAAGCTGATCATTTTGTGTTCATTTTGTTTAGTTTTTTTTTTTGTAACAGATTTAATGTTTAGTATAGAGCTTAGAAAAAATTCGCAGTGTGAGATAGGCAAGAAGTAAGGCATGTAGCAACATCAGCATGGCAAAGGGCACTCCTTTAAAGGCAAAGAAGGGCAAAAATATTTTAAGTCAAGTGATAGCGATTGCTGTATGAGTCGTACGATTTTTGAATCAAGCACGGGCAACGTCGGGCCATGCTGCTAGTCAATATATATTATTGGAATCATTGGAGGGGGGTGTTTTTTTGGTGAAGGTTGTTTTTGAGCAGGAAATCCTTGTAGTTGAGTCAACATCATTAAAATATTTCAAATGATATGCCAATTTCCATTCCATGAGAAACCCTTATGGTTTAACCAGGTGCTCACTGTATAAACAGATTGTAAGCTCATCAAATATAGTGTGGGGTTTATGTGGGGGGGGGTGTTTACAGATGATTATCTTCAGATAATGTTCTTAATCCAAATATACACCAAGTTTTGTCCTTTCAAAAATGCATGCAAAGATGATTAGTACAAAGATATATTTTGCATGTACTGGTAAAATTTTATATCTCTTAAAATATACAATATTTAAAGAGTTTATATCAGTAAGTTCTTGTGTTGAACATCTAAAGTCCTTACGTATTTATGTAAGTATCTCGTTGATAGTAGTAATCCTTTCGACTCCCTGTGGAATTTTTAGATGTCTGAAAACGGAGACACCGGAGAACAGACAAAAATGGTTCCTTTGCCTGATTGTCTCTATGTTTAGTGCTTCTTCCAGAAAAGGAATTCATTTCAGAATTGTCTTGATTTCTGATTGGTTCACAGATATGACTCATTTGACCATCCCTTTTTCTTCACACACATTTAGAAAAGATGACTTTTTGGTCTCTTTTATTGTTTTTTTTTTCTTATCTTTTTCTTTCTTTATAGCAAAGCAAAATGATTTGCAAACTTTTCTATCTTTTTTTAAATAGTGAACTTTTTATTTTTCTATCACTACACAAAAACACCCTTGGGAAAGGCATGAATCCAACTCTTCTTTCCCAGCTATAGGTTAATTAGTAAGACTTGTATCACTAAATCATTATTATCTCAAAAAAAAAAAAAAAATAATATCTTACAATCTAAAAATATTTTCTGGCTTTAAATAACATTCAAAGAGTTGATAAACTGTAAAAAAACAAATCAATTATTTATTTATTAAAAAAAAAAAAGTGATATTGACTAGTCCTCTAAAGTGCCACGGGTGATACATCCATCGGCAAATGATTCAAAATCAGAAAGGTCCATGGTACTGGATTGTATCTCAGTCTTGTGTTGTTCAAACCATTATACTAAGCCTGAGGAGTCCATTATTTTCTGTTGTGGCTCAAAGTATGGAGGCAAGTTCCTTTCTCTGAGACAACATGTGAGGTGCATCTGTTTTTGAAGTTACCTTCTTTTAGCCTTTTGCTTAAATAGATAAGACCTACAAGGTAGCAGGTGGTTTGAATTCAGAGTTTTCCTTCTTCTAGACTGGTTGCCACCCAAAACTATAGGAAACACTCTGTCCTTCTATTTCACCCATAGCTGTGGGGAGAAGAGATGGATTTATACCAAGTAAGTGAATGTAATGAACTTGATTGCAATTCTAACTTGGCTCTGATTCCTCAATCCGAACTGCTAACCATTAAGAGATGGCTCTAAAATTGATCAACAATATTTTCTTTAACATTGTCACAGTGCAAAAGAGGTACAGTTTAATATTGAGGTTTTTGGCATCAACAGAAGCTGCCTTCTGATTGGCTGGTAAAATGTTTGGGTCTAAGCAGGGGACAGTAACTCTGTTCCAATTATAATTTTTGATAATATTGGTGTAGTAAGTAGAATCCATAATCTGTTCAAATTCCGAGTGACTTTGCTGCGTTTGTTTTTGTGCCAATACACTTTGGAAAGGCATGATTCCATCATTTCTCCCCACCCAGCTATAGCAAGGTAGACAAGGCTCTCTAGCACTGGCTGGCAACTGGTCTAAGAAAAGGAAAACTCTGAATTCCAAACTGTAGAAAGTAAATGAAAAGCATTTCATTATCTTTTCTAAGAAGGCATGGGAATAATAATAATAATAATAATAAAAACTAAAGAGAGCTATGTTACACAAAAAAAAGGAATCTATACTGTGTTATAATGGCTTGCATCCAGAAGGGACATATAATACAGAATGGTATTTTAAGGAATGATAATTTTCATGCATAGAGATTGTATTGTGGATGGTGAAGGTTATCTTATGACAACAACAATTCCCACCATAATAATTAAAACATTAATGTAGCTTTGTGTAAGGATTATGCAAGAAAATTCAGAGATTTAACAATTTATATATATATATATATATATATATATATATATATATATACTGTGAAGAAATTTGGGGGGATTTAGAGCAATCATATATACTAATTCATCGAGCGAACAGAATGCAGTCCTATTTATGACTCATCAGCAGTGAGCAGCCACTACAGAGAATCAAACCCGGACCATTTTGATACAATGCAAACGTCATACCAACTGTACCACGAGCCTCAGTGACGAAGAAGACACAAACTAAACTCGATATAGCAGCGCTACTCACTCAGTTCCGCAGCAATACTCGTCCAAATATACGGATAACCTCAGAACATGTCTGCCATAAGAGCCATGTCTGCTTATTGACTCTTAGCCACTCCTCGCGAGCATTAGCTGGGTCAAGCAAGGATATACAGTGAATAAATTTTTGTGGATTTAAAGTAATCATATATAGTAGTTCATTATATATATATATATATATATATATATATATATATATATATATATTATATATATTGTACATATAGTGCTGGTGTTAAAACAGTGCTCAATGTAAATATAGCAGTGCTCAATGTAATATAGCAGAGCTATTAAGTATATATTAATATATATATCATCTCTCACATCTAGAACAACTTGGAGTTTCATGCACATCACAATCTTCAAGTGCTGAATATGGACTGACCATTATGCAAATTGAATTATAATATATCTGGTTATCACAATGTTAGTGTAGTTATAGTTTTTTAAATGTGGACATTGAAGTCAACACCCAAAGGCAAGTCTGTTTCATGCTAAACTCAATCATCAGCCCATGTGTGTTGTGTTTTTTTTCTCAATATATACAGGTCAGTGATGTATTGTGGGTAGTCTATTGTATTATTCTCAGTTATTTTGGTGGGTGGTAATGGTTTTGAATTATTCTAGGAGCTATTTAGTGGAAATAATTGTGCATCCGAATGCAGTGATTTGGCTATTCATAGCGTTGTTAGTTAACTTTTTTTTTAGTGATTATTTTGTTGCTGTTACTGCATTTTCTTGTTTATTTGTACATATATAATTTGTTAACTTGTTTATTTACTTAGTTTATTGACTTATTTATTTGTTTGGACTCATTTATTTGTTTTTGTTTATTTATTATTTTCATTTATTCTTGTTCATTTTCTGTTTTCAATTTTTAAGTAACAGTTTTCATGTCTGAATTTTGAGAGGAGTTCTGATCATTTGTTTAGTAGTTTGTTTTGGTTTGGGAAGGTAATTATAGATATTTTTATCTCCAGGCTGATGTTGTTTTTCTTTATTTTCCATGTTTTATATTTACATACACTCTAACCCATAAATATAGCCTATCATAAAACTATGTTTTACCATATATTTCTGAGATGAGGTATTGTAATTATTTGCACTATTGCTATTGTTCAGACTGTTGTCCTCATTTTTGTTGCCATATTTGTGTTTTGGACAATTAGAATTTAAAACTGAACTATTTCATCCACTGGAATAGATTGTTCTAGTTCCACATGCCATGCTTTTTCCAGATGTATAAGTTATCTCCCTTTAATTCAACACTTCAAGTTTTTGTTCACCTCTGCTGTAACCAGGTATTGAACTCACAACTCTTCGGATCAAGTTACTGGATTCAACCAACACTTTTATCCATTGGTCCATGTGTCCTTGAGGTATGAATTTTTCAGACTTATAAAACTAATGTCTCAGTAATCAATTTTTTTTTTACCAGAGCTCATATTTCAATTTTGTTGTTATTATTGTTTTTCTATAGCTCTGTGTATTACTGGTTCCTATATTGTATTCATTTCTATACTTAGCTGGCTTAGATTTTTGCATATGTGCTGATTTCTTAAGTTTTTTTTTGTATTTTACACTGATTTTTTCTGTTTATTATTATATATATATATATATATATATGAACTACAGTTCAAAAGTTTGAAGCCCCCCGAATTACCATGAGATGAGCTTGACAGGAGATTGAAAAAAAAAAAAAAAAAAATGGAAAAAGAGTCATTGAAAAAAAGAACGGAATTATCAAACTTATACTTTGAGAAACTTTTTCAACGAATGCCAAAAATGTGCTGCAGTAATCAAAACTAAAGGAGGATATTTTGATGAGAGCAAAATTTAATCAGAAAATCATTTCTTTTTGTCATAATAAAATTTCTAATAAAAAAAAAAATCATGTCTCACTTTTTTTTCACTTTGTATAATAATTTTCCCTTAAAGTACAAAACAACTACTTTTTGGGCCAATTTAAAAAAATTACTAGGGGTGACCTCAAACTTTTGAACTGTAGTGTATATATTTTTATCAATCAACCCAGTCAAGGAGATAAGGCCACTAAGATGCAAGGGGCTACTAGGAAAGTGAAAGAGAATGACAAGACTAGATGGAATTGGAAGCCTAATCCAAGACATGAAACAAGAGATAAATCTCTAATCCTGGTCAAAAGACTGGAGAGGAGTGTGAACTGGATAAGAGGTGAACCTACAAAAGGATAGAGTGATAAGGTGAAGGTTCAAGAATTCAAATCTAAACATCCTGGTGCATGTGAGAAAGAGTCTGGGAGAATATATATATATATATATATATATATATAGTGTATTGGGGCAGCAGTAGATCATTATTTAAACATATATAATTAAATATCACAGACAATGAATGTCTATTATATCTGATCATGAGCCATTCTAATGTTTAAAGGTTTGCTTTAATTTCCAGTGAAAATAAAGACAAAAATTGTCCAACATTTGGATATTTTTTTTATTAAGTTGGTCCTAAGCTTTCGACTCACACGAGCCATCCTCAGAATGGTTATACAGACATGAAACAAATATATCCACCGTCAAAGCTGATATTTTGTTATTTTGCATCTAGACATTGGTTCTGTTGTAATATTTTGGTCTATTGCATGGTATGACATCATAGAACCGCATCTTGAAGTTACGATTTTCTATTCTGTGACTATTATCATCACATAGCAATTTTCTATGTCAAAATAACAAAATATCAGCTTTGATGGTGGAATATTAGAAAATGAGCCATACACGGTCTCTGGTTGCGGCTTTGTTTACATTGGATGAATACACGCCTGCTATTGGCCGGCTGACCTCCTTGTGAAGTGTGTGTCACTTACAATGGTGGGTTACTAAACCCTCTGGTCCAAGTTTGGAATAATGAGCGTCATGTCAATAGTGTCGAAGTACAATTGTTTTCAGCTGGATTTTTGACCTTACTGCAAGCCTGACTAGTTGTTCCAACCAACTTTTTTGGATTCTAGACATCGAGACAAAGGAAATGATATACTAACCTCGAAAATGGCAGGGGTGGTACTTATAACACTGTTACTAAACACCTCATGTATTGTTTGTTTGCTTGATATTATTTTTTGCCCTGTTCCTTTTTCATTTTATTGCAAACTTTGTCAATTCTAAATTATTGGACAGTTCTGTTATTTATCTTGCATCTGACCATGTCTACTCACTCCACAGAGTTCCACTTAGGCTTTTCTCCAATAAGAGAGGCATCAACATGACACGCTTAAAATCTTCAAGTTAAAGAGTCAAGCATTATCTATCTTCATAGTCTTCACTCCCTACCACCCCCTTTTACATACTTTATTTACTAGCTTTCTACCTTGAGTGTCTCTAGAGTCTTGTAATTGGTCAACTTTAGCATAAAAATAAAATAAAATTGCAACTGCAGCAATTTCATACTATCAATGAAAGATTCTGATTAGTTAAGATTTTGGAAAATGGACCTACTGTAAATTAGTGTCATCTGTGGGTAACTAAATGACAAAATCAATTTATAAGTCTACCATTCATCGTAGCTTTGAATATTGTTGCCACACCAAGTCTAGTATTCTTGCTATATATTTAGAGATTCTTAATAAAATCTAAAGAAGAATCTACAATGTTACTGGTCCTGACCTGGCATCTAGGCTTCAGTTGCTTTTCCACCACCATAACATAGTTTCCATGTGCCTTTTCTATAAATACTTTCATGGTAATTGTTCTGATGAAATTTCCTCTATGGTATATAAATTGCATTCATTGTAAATTGTGCATAAGGGAACTAGTTTGGACTACACAGAGACTTGAGGTATTATGGTGTCTGTAGTAAGAATGGTAAGTAAGAATGTGTTGATTTGCTGTAAAGAATACTGTGGTATGTTTGGGTCAGTAATCGTGGCTAGCTAATTTTAAGATAAGACAGGCTGAAGACCAGCCTTCCCTTATCTCTCCTTTTGTATTATATCAAAATAAATATTACTTTCCTCTAAGGTACCTAAACTTTATGAATTTAAGTGTAGTACTTGATTGGTGGCAAGGTCTCATCCTTTTACATTTGAAATGGTGAGATGTAACAATAAGTTCTATGCTAACATTTCCTTTTCTCGCACTTCTCGCTTGTGAAATCTTCTGGCTTCTTGTTTTCCAGTCAACTTTGATCTTCAAAAATTTAAATGAAATGTCAATCATTATCTTCTGTCTTCAATAATTCTTGTTCTTTTATTGTCCTCTCTCCTTTCTCATATTCTCTAACACTCAGTAACCTTATGCATCCTAGTGGCTTTATTGCCTTGCTTAGGGTGAAATGATTAAAAACAAAGAAGATAGTACAAACCAAAACATTAGTAATAACAAAAATTCTTGTAATTAGTCATGTTTAGATTTTATTCATATATGGAGTATGGCTAATAAATTACTATTACTTAAAATATTTCAGATGCATCTCCATAAAAGGGCCAGGTTAATGTTCATCAATAACACCAAATAAAATATTCTACATGTTTTCTTTATATAATGACATTAACAAAATTGTTCAATAAATACATTGAACATGTGACAAAACATTGCAAATGCAGGCAAAGCAGACTGTGAATAGATATCCATTAATTTGGTTTATAAATGAAGGATGACATAACTTCAAAAAATCATTTTCAGCATTACAATCTAAACAATAGCAAATGACTAAAAGCCATTAACCATGAACTATTGCTTTTTTATGCAAAATACATAAAACTGTTAGTCCATCCCATAATCATCTAGCAGATCCTCAAAAATCAATTAAATTACAAAAATTGTATAAAACATTAATTGGATAAATCCTTAAAAATATCACCTGGTAACCACCAACCTTTATTTTAAGGTTTAAAACTGAAAATGATGACAAATCTTACAATATACCTGCTTGTCCACACGTGTTCATATCAGAGAAATAAGTGAATGCTGTGAATATGATAAACCACAAATTTCACAAAATGACATTTATCCAGTGTGTGCTTTCATGTGAGTTTTTAAATGTGACTTCTTTGAAAATGCTAAATTACACTTTTCACATGAATATGGTTTCTCCCTAGTGTGTGTTCGCATGTGAGATTTTAAAATTGAACCCTGTGAAAATGCTGAACCACAAAATACACATGAAAATGGTTTCTCTCCAGTGTGTGTTCGTATATGACATTTTAAATTTGAATTCTGTGAAAATGCTAATCCACAAATTTCACATGAATATGGTTTCACTCCAGTGTGTATTTGCATGTGACTTTTTAAATGGTACTTCAGTGAAAAGGCCGAACCACACACTTCACATGAAAATGGTTTATCACCAGTGTGTATCTGCATATGTCTTTTTAAATGTGATCTTCTTGAAAATGCTGAACCACATATTTCACATGAATATGGTTTCTCACAAGTGTGCGTTTGCATGTGTCTTTTTAAACATGAACTATTAGAAAATGCCAAACCACACACTTCACATGAATATGGTTTATCATCAGTATGTATTTGCATATGTCTTTTTAAATTTGATCTTCTTGAAAATGTTGAACCACACACTTCACACGAATACGGTTTCTCACAAGTGGTTGTTTGCATGTCTTTTTAAATATGAACTTCTAGAAAATGCCAAACTACACGCTTCACATGAATATGGTTTCTCACCTGTGTGTTTGCATATGTCTTTTTACATGTAATCTTCTTTAAATGCCAAACCACATGTATCACATGAATATGGTAAATTTATGAAAATGCTAAACCACAAACTTCATATGAATATGGCTTCTCTTCAGGGTGTCTTTCAATACGAGGTTTTAAATGCATACTCTGTGAAAATTTAAATCCATGCTTTTCACATGAATAGGGATTCTCTTCAGCTTGTGTTGATATATCTGTCTTTACAAATTCCTTTTAACAGATATATTGAAACCCTGATGAATATACTTTTTTTTAATTTGTTTTTAGTAAAAACACTTTAAAATAATCATATTTGAAGAGTTAGGTCTGTTGAAAGCTTTTTCAGCTTGTCACTTTGAATTCAAAAACATCGCTATGCTATCTTGATTATATTTCTTTATATTCAATAATGAATGTGTAAGCACAGTTTCTCTGTACAGTATTCATATACAACTGCCAGGAGAGTTCATTTATTCCAAACCATATTTGAAATCTGTAAAAGAAAACAAAGTATTATTAAAGCTGATATTGTCTGCATTATTAAGTCAGTCAGCATGTATCTCCTACTGCACAATTTAAATCACAAATGATATGAAAATAGTAACAAGTTGAATAAAAAATAATATATATGATTTGCATTGTATAAAAAATGGCTTTAACACTCTACATTATTCATAAGTATTATTTCTCCATTCATTATATATGCTGGCTCCTCAAACACAAACTACAGTAGCCGTGATCTCGATTTAAGCCAAGGCTGTTTTTTGCTGTTGCTATAACAGGATGTAACAATACACTGTTATTTGGCAATTGAAGTCAACTGCAATGGCAGGACAAATGCTTTCCTTGGTAACTGAAGTTGCCTAGTGTTTAAGGGTAACAGATAAGGCGGGTTAGGGACATTTCAGTTACACATTATCAAAGAATGGTTTAAAGACACGTTGAAACACCAGTTCCTGTATGATCACTGAAGTTAAGCAATGCCAAACCTGGTCAGTATCTAGATGGGTGACTACATGGAAAAACCAGGTGCTGTGAGCTTGCAGGTGGTGTGATGGATAATGGCTTGGAATTGTTAATCAGAGGGACAAGTTTCAATTCCAATTGGGTTCATTATATTCACTTATGCAAAAATACCCTTGGGAAAGGTATGAATCCATCTCTTCTCTCCCCAGCTATGGGCTAATTAGTAAAACTTGTATCACCAATCCATTATTAATTAAAAAAAAAAAATTCTTACAATTTAAAAATGAACCATTATTATCTCAAAAAAAATTCTTACAATCTAAAAATATTTTCTGGATTTAAATAAACCTGCAAATGGGTTGATAAGTCATAAAAAACGAATCAATCAATCAATATTATCGAAGAATAATTGGTATCATGAAGGTACTTAGAGCCATTTTGTAGTTGAACAAGTGTCAAATAAAAGAAAATGAGCATTTTTAACAATATATAGTTCCCCAGAAAATAAACATTTTAAAGCATATATGTTCTAAAATTGTTTGTTTTTTTCTAATATTTTTTTTCTAAAAATGATTTGTCAATTTTAAAAAATAATAACTATATTAAGAAAAAACTTTGACTTATTTTAATTGTCATATTGACGGTTTCAGCCCTTGTACATTTCAGCATTCTTCAGGTGATAAACATTGGAATTTCAAACTGAACCATTTACTTATTCCATGAGAGTAGATTATTCTAGTTCAACATGCCATCCCTTTTCTTGATATTTCAGTTAATTCCTCTAACTCAACTCTCTAAGTTTTTGTTTGGGATTGAACTCACAAATTTTGGATGATTCCAACCAATGCTTTTATCCACTAGGTCATGTGTCCTTGGGGACATCAGTCGTGAGCAAAAACTTGAAAACCTGAGTTATTAAAGGGAAATAACTGAAACTTAGAAAAGGGATTGCACATGGAACTAGAACAATCTACTCCTATGGACTAAATAAAGGGATTGGGACTAAATAAAGAGATCAGTTCAAAATTCCAACATATATCACCTGAAGACTGGATCATACTGGCTGAAACAGTGTGGATATGATAATAAAGATGAGGACAAAAGTCTGAACAATGTAAATAATTACAATACCTCATCTCAGAAATATAGACAGATATTGAAGAAGGGAATATGGCAACAAAGATGAGGACAACAGCCCGAACAATGTAAATAATTACAATACCTCATCTCAGAAATATAGACAGATATTGAAAGAGGGAATATGACAACAAAGATGAGGACAACAGTCCGAACAATGTAAATAGTGTAAATAATTACAATACCTCATCTCAGAAATATAGACGGATATTGAAGGAGTGAATATAGCAACAAAAATGAGGACAACAGTCCGAACAATGTAAATAGTGTAAATAATTACAATACCACATCTCGGAAATATAGACAGATATTGAAGGAGTGAATATGGCAACAAGGATGAGGACAACAGTCCGAACAATGTAATTAGTGTAAATAATTACAATACCTCATCTCAGAAATATAGACAGATATTGAAGGAGTGAATATAGCAACAAAGATGAGGACAACAGTCCGAACAATGTAATTAGTGTAAATAATTACAATACCTCATCTCAGAAATATAGATAGAAGTTGTAAAATGTTCATATTTCTTGTTTAGTAACTTTTTAGCCTAAAGATTTTAAGTTATTTTCTATAGGGCATCACTTTTTGCTGCTAGGCAGCCAATTTTAAAATTATGATAATATTCTGCTGATTAAATTTAATAAACATTGCTAATATAAAATTTAGTATAAAGTTTTAAAAAATATTCAATAGTATTAATTGTATACTATCTTACATTACAATGCATTTAAATAATGAAAAAGCTTAAAATATAAAAAAAAAACCACATCACTCAAAAACAGGATATTTATTTATAGTTGATGTAACGTTATTAACATTTAGAATATTATCCTCATTTTTGTTGGCATTATCACAACGTTTCAGCCATTGTGTCTTCTGGCCTTCTTCAGGTGTCTGTCAATTTGGATAAGCTTCAGAGAATTTCAAAAACTTTATTCAATCTGCAGAGTAGATTGTTCTTATTTCACTGACCATGTCCAGGGATATCTCATCTAGACCTTGTTTAGTATTGTTCAGTTATTGCTCACCCCATCTGCACTGAATCTCACTCTGTACTACCCAACCCAGGGACTGAACTCACAATTACTCCATCTGAATTTTCATGATGAGGAGTTATTATTTATATGCAGACCAATGTCCTTATCTTTGTTGTTATTATCACTACATTTTCAATGATGTACACTTTGGCTTTCCTCAGGTTTCTGTCAAGCTGGATAAACTTCTGGATAACCTTTCAAACTGAATCCTTTATTTAATCTACAGTGGTAGATTGTTTTCATCACACTGTCCATGTCTAGGGATATCCCATCTTGTTCTTACAGCTCAATTGTGGCTCACCTCTGACTTTGAAATGATGAAATATCAAAACACATATGATGCCTTCATAAATAAATTACACTGTAAAAGTCAAGATATTTTGGTAAAATTTCAACAAATTTGCATTCCCAGATAATACCTTCCATACTATTTGTGTATGTTCATCATCAAGAGCATTTAAGGAGATGTGCATAATGGAAAACACTTGTATGGTACCTAAATTTTATAAATTTAAGCGCAGTGCTAGATTAGCAGCTAGGTCCCATCATTTTACAGTTGAAATGTAATGTTATGTTTTTCTCTCAGAATTTCTTCAGAGCAAGTATTGTTTAATCAAAAACAAAATGGCAGCTTTAAGCACTAAACCTGTTAATTCATTATTTAAAAAAAATTTTGTGACACTTGTAATTGCATGTGAATTCTGTTCCACTTTATTTTCAAGTAATTCACATGCAAAAATTAACATGCACACTCTGGAAGAACCCATAATCATGAAAAATGAATATTTACATAGAACTTACAATTACATCTAGCCATTGAATGAGAAAATTCATTGAAGCAATAAAAATAAACAAACAAAACTTACTTCTTTTAGTCATGATTTCATTCATTAAATAATTATTCATTAAAGAAATTATGAAAAGAAAAAAGAAAAAAAAATGCACCAAAGAGAAAGGCAAAAAGCTTAAAAAAAGAAGAAAAATCTCATTTCTTTTAGCTTCTGTTTGGTGATTTATTAAATATTTCTCTAAGGAAATTATAAGATGAAATACACCAATGAATAGTGGAATATATCACCTAATATTTTAAAATGTTATTTCCAAATATTTAAACCATCAGGTGTTTATTATTTTAAAAAAAAAAAATTTTTTATTTTATCTAAAATAAATATTTGGAGTACAAGTCATTTTTGTTTTAAATCAGCCATTCTGGTTAAATTGTAAATATCTACTGATTGAAAAGAATGGATGTATTTAAACCAAACTTTTATCATAAGCGAATAGCAAATACACTGTGTTTCACTCAGTCCATCAGACATTGGGCCTGAATTCTTTTTGGCAAATTTCAGCAGACATTGAAAAGTCCATACAAGAGAGAATATGACTGATACGGTTTAGTATGTTTGCATCTTTTTCCAAAGTCACTGTGAAAAAATCTGATTACAAATTTGGTTTAATCCTTTAGCATTCAACACACTCAAACCATCCCCAGCTCTCAATGTTCAACATGTCATGACTGTCACATCTATGCTCTGTCACAATAAATGATGACATCATTGCAAATAACGCAAGAAGTCAGACAAACAGTGAGACTTTAACCATGTGCTTCTTTCACAATCTAGACTGATTAGCAAAGAAAATACAAGTTTTATGATCTTTTTTTAACAACAAGAAATCAAGCATCACAACTAATGGGGGCTAGTGTTTCTGAAGGGGTTGTTTGATAGAGATACAGCCCAGGTTATTCTAGAATTTGGGGAAAAAATTTTTAAAAAGTAGAAGAAATGCAGGATAATGGCATTGACCAATATATGTCAAATCTTGAGTGAACAAATGATATCTACAAAATTCAATTTGCCAGCATTTTTGGAACCAAATGGCCATACACATAAACATTCTTTGACAAAGGATGCCATGCAAATCGACTATTATTGTAAATGAAATAATGTTTGCAGTAATTTACAAGAATAATACTGCAAAAGATATCTTCATTAAAATGTACCATGTGAATGCAAGACAAATTCACTCTTCTATACTAATTTTACTAAAATGCTTCATCTGCAATTACAGCTGTCATGAAAAAATAATAAATTAATGTTTTGTCTTTAAAGCTACCATTTTGTTCTTGATTAAACAATTTCTGCTCTGAGGAAATTCAGAGAGAAAAACATAAAGACACTGTAGAAAAAGAGAAAATTGATTGAAGCAAAAACTAAAAAAAATCTCACTTCTTTTAGTTGTTATTTAATTTATTAAATAATTATTCATTGAAGAAATTATAGGAAGAAAAAAAAAACACAAATACACCAAAAAGAATTAAATTCACAGAAAGCAAATACCTTAAAGTTAAAAAAAAAAAAAATCTCATTTCTTTTAGCTTCTGTTCAGTGATTTATTAAATATTTCTAAGGAAATTATAAGATGAAACACACCAATGAATTGTAGAATATATCACCTAATATTTTAAAATGTTATTTCCAAACTTTTAAACCATCAGGTGTCCATTATTTTCAACTGCTTGATTTCTTTAAAAGAAAGTTTTATTTCTCATAAATATTTGGGAAAGCATTTTTTTTTGTTTGTTTAAATCAGCCATTTTGGTTGAATTGTAAATACCTGCTGATTTAAAGAATGGATGTATTTAGACCAAACTCATAAATGACTAACAAATATATTGTGTTTCTCTCAATTCATCAGACATTGTGGCTGAATTCTTTTTGCAAATTGCAGTCAACACTAAAAAGTTCACACACAAAAGAATTTGACTGATACGGTTCAGATTTTTTCCACATCTTTTCCCAAAGTCAAACACTGAAAAAATCTGATTACATATCTTACATAATAAAGAGATTTGTTCAATGTTTGCACATTAATTTGTACATAAACACTTTGAAAATAATGTGCAGTGAAAAGAAAATGAATCACATGCTGAAAGGTTACTGCTTTCCTTCTGTGAAAATTATGAAATACAGATTTTATGTGACATCTCTCCACTGTTTTCTCAATACGATCACTTTGAAAATTCAAAATCACATTCTTTGTTTACAATCTCTCCCCAACATGTGTCTGTATGTGATTTTTTAAATGAGATCTCAGTAAAAATGCAGAACCACACACTTGGCATGAATAGGGTTTGTTTCCAGTGTGTGTCTGCATGTGATATTTTAATACTGAACTCTGTGAAAATGCCAATCCACACACTTCACATGAATATGGTTTCTCACCTGTGTGTGTTCGCATGTGCCTTTTTAAATGTGAACTCTCTGAAAAGGCCGAACAGCACACTGAACATGAATATGGCTTTTCTCCTGTGTGCGTCCGCATGTGTTTTTTTAAACTTGTACCTAGTGAAAATGCTGAACCACACACTTCACATGAATATGGTTTTTCTCCTGAGTGTGTCCGCATATGTAACTTCAAACTTGAATTTCTTGAAAATTCAAAACCACACACTTCACATGAATAAGGTTTTTCCCCTGTGTGTGTTTGCATGTGTTGTTTTAAATCTGATCTCCACATAAATGATGAACCACACACTTCACATGAATATTGTTTTTCTCCTGTGTGTGTCTGCATATGTGTTTTTAAATGTGAACTGTCTGAAAATGCTGACCCACACATTTCACATGAAAATGGTTTCTTACCAGTATGTGTTTGCTTATGTGTTTCTAAATCTGATCTGCGCAAAAATGCTAAACCACACACCTCACAGGAAAAGGGTTTCTCACCAGTGTGTGTCTGCATATGACATTTTATGTTTGATTTCTGTGAAAATGCCAATCCACACACTTCACATGAGTGTGGTTTATCACCAGTATGTGTTTGGATATGTCTTTTTAAATGTGATTTTTGTGAAAATGCCAAACCACACACTTCACATGAATATGGTTTTTCACCAGTGTGTGTCCTCATATGAAATTTTAAGTTTGAATTCTGTGAAAATGCCAAACCACACACTTCACATGAGTGTGGTTTATCACCAGTGTGTGTTTGGATATGTCTTCTTAAATGTGAGCTTTGTGAAAATGTCAAACCACACACTTCACATGAATATGGTTTTTCACCAGTGTGTACTCGCATGTGTCTTTTTAAATGAGAACTCTCGGAAAATTGCGAACTGCATACTTTACATGAATATGTCTTTTCTCCTATATGTATCTGCATGTGGCTTTTTAAAACTGAATTCTCTGAAAATGTTGAAGTGCACACTTTACATGAATATGGTTTCTCACCAGTTAGTGCTTGCATGTCTATCTTTCCATTAGAACTCATTTAAAAAAAAAATACCTACATTCTGAGCATAGCTATTTCTCATTTATGGTGGAGTTTTTTTTAATGTCTTTAATATAGTAAGTGCCAAATACGATATGCACTTGGGTGATCAGGTCTCTTTCAATTTATGATTAGGTAGAAGATTTTCCTGTTGTAGGTTGCAATTTATTTCTGCAATATACTGGTTGCTAATTAAGGCTATAGGACCCAGACTGTCCTGCTATTCGGGTCATAGCTGATGGTGGGAGAAGAGATGGCGCCAGGATATTGGTACATAAGTGAATATAACAAACCCAACAAGAATTTGAACCATAAGCAGTAGAAAATACAATCACATTCAGGAAATGGTTTTTCCTGTGTGTTTTGTCAAGTTTTTATAAACTGCTCATTCAATGTCATAGTAATATTATTATTATTAATTACATACTTTCATATTCAACATTGTATTGTTGATCACAAATTCTCTGCACAATATTTACATATGGCCATCTGAGGAGTTCATTTGTTTTCCACTACATTTAATATCTCTGAAAGAAAAAAAAAAAAAGAAGATATTGTTAAAGACTTTACACTTGACAATGAGAAATATATATTAAATCAATTTGGATTTCAATGAATGCTATCTTATTATTATGCTTATGGCTATATGTTATAGAGTAGTTTCATAGTGGAGGCTTGTATTTCACTAAGTCGGTCCTAAAATAGATTCGACGTACAAAACGTTAGGAACTTGATATAATAGTTAATGACGCAGCAATCTAGTTGTGGTGGCTGATACTTTAATATCCGACTAACGGTCGTCCAACAACGAATGACTGACCAACTCGCTGAGTGACTGCTACTACTACTCCTACTTATTATAGGTGGGAGAGTCTATTAACAATAGAATAGGTGTGTTCCAGTATAACACTATATCATATTGAAACAACGGAAGTTAAGCAACACTGACTTTGGTCAGTACCTAGATGGGAATACCAGGTGTTGTAAGCTGGTTCTCATCTGACCATTGAAACTAAGCAATGTTGAACCTCATCGGTATGTAGATGGATCATGCAAGCTTAGATGTGTGTGTAAAGGCTTAGAATGCAAAATCTGAAAGCCAAGTTCAAATTCCAGTTGGATTTGTTATATTCACTTTTGTGCAAATACCTTTGGTAAAAGTATGAATCCACCTTTCTCCTGCCAGCTATGGGTTAAATAATATTTGTCACAGAAAATGATTATTATCTCAAAAAATTCAAAAATATGTTTCAGTTTAAATAACCTTGAAAAGGTTGATAAGCTGTAAAGAAAAAAAAAATCAATCAAATCATCTTATACATTTTTTAATTTATAAATATTATGTACATGAAAGCAGGAAAAGCAGATGAATCAAAAACAAAAAAAATCTCTTGATTTTATACATGTCTGTTTTTTTTATTGGATGAAAATATTGAATTTTCTTTAAAACATTAAATACATTTGGAATATGGGGATAATGTTTGTTTTGGATCGGATTAGTTACACTTTGAAACCACTAATTCATTGTTCACTTCGGTCAAGTGGGTGCCATTTGGAAGACCTGACATCAAAAAGCCTATCCGCTGACCATAAAACAGAAACACTTAAGATCAAATCAAGCCTTCCTCTCCTACATGGGTCTCAATGATGGCTAGTTTATTTTTTTATGGATTTTAGAGATTAAATTTACCTGCAGATAGATATCTATGTGAATACTGGATAATTAAGTGCTGAATTAAATATAACCTAAATCTACTTTAAGAAATTGGCATTGTTTATATTTACTGACTGATTCTGTTTTTATGGTTTATCAACCTTTTGCAACTTATTTAAAGCCAGAAAATATTTTTAGATTGTAAGAATTTTTTTTTTGAGATAATAATGTCTTACTAATTAACTCATAGCTGGAGGGAGAAGATGTGGATTCATACCTAATCAGAATTTGATAAACAAACAAGAAATTTTAATGTGTATATAAAGTGGGGGATCAATTTTATATTACAACCCTTATATTAATCGGTCCCTCACTTTGTGGCCAGGGTAGTTTCTATACATTTATAGAGCAGAGAATGTAAATAAATCTAAAAGACATGCGCCTGTATAGCTAATCAGTATTTGATTGATTCATTCATTTTCTATGGCTTATCAACCCTTTGCAAGTTATTTAAAGTCAGGAAATGTTTTTTAAATTGTAAAAATTGCGGTGGGTGGGGAGAGACAATAATGGTTTAGTGATACAAGTCTTACTATTTAACCCATATCTGGGAGAGAAGAGGTGAATTCATACCTAATCATAATTTGGTAAACAAACAAGAAATTATAATGTGGATATAAAGTGGGGGATAAATTCTATATTACACCGAATCTATATTTATATCTCTGAAAGAAAAAATAGGTATTATTAAACCATTATGTGTTTGTATAATTTGCAATTAGAAATAGATTCATTCAATTTAGATTTTAATGGATTCCATCTTATATTCTTTATTTTCTTTTTCATTATTTCATCACCAGTAAGGTGATAAAGCCACTAAGACACAAAGAATTACTGAATGTGAAAGAATTCATGAACAAAGAAAAACATTTTTAAAGAAATTGGTCACTTAAAAAGTAATTAAGAAGATGACAATTGACATTACAGATAAATTTTTGAAGATCAAAATTGACTGATGAGCAAGAAACCGGAATAGAGTTCTACAAACAAGAAGTGAGAAAGAAGAAATTGTTAGTAAAGAAGAAATTGTTAGTAAAGAAAAAATAAAAATGTTGTTAGTTTTTCAAAGTTTTTTAAATTTAAGAGATGCTCATAAATATTCATCAGGTTAACTGAAAAATCTATGTAAATTATGGAGGATGCTAAGTGACATAATCTAATGACTAATAAATGAGAGCAAGTAAACCTCGAAAAGGACCTCCAATCGATTGTGAACTGGGGCATGAATTGGCTGGTCAACTTCAACGCTTCGAAGACAAAACTGCTCTCTATTAACCACCACAGAGAGCCTTCCCTTCCCTCCATTAGAATGTCTGACGCTCAACTTCTCGAGAGCAACTCTCTGCGGCTTCTCGGTCTCACGTTGACTGCTGACCTGAGATGGAATAAATACATCGAGTCAATTGCCTGGTCCCACCACTGCGAGGAAAGTTGGCTCCCTGAGCCGCTAGGAAGTTTTTCTCCCTGAGTCGATCCTCCAGATATACAAATCCACAATTAAGCCCTTGCATGGAGTATTGCTGCCATATATGGTCTGGCGCCCCTTCTGTTTGCCTCGGGGTTCTTGATAGGCTTCAGAAGCGGATATGCAATATGGTTGGCCCTGCCCTGGCGTCTCGCTACAGTCAGTTTCTCACAGACGCACCGTCGCCTCCCTCTGTCTGTTCTACAAATACTTTCATGGAAATTGCTCCAAGGAGCTGCATTCGCTGGTTCCCAGACTTCATGAGTTCAAGCGCCCTACGAGGCTGGCATCCCGCTCTTACCCCTTCACTGTCGAAACTCCTAAATGTAGCCGTCTCTTCTACTCTAATAGCTTCATGTCTCGCACCTCTCGCCTGTGGAACTCTCTTCCCTTCTCCTGTTTCCCTGTGAGCTATAATCTCCAGCTATTCAAGTGTAATATCAATCGACATCTCCAGTTGCCTTAATCTATCTACTATCCTCATCCTTTCTTCTATCACTCCTATCTGATCTTGCTATTTTCTGTAACCCCTTGTGTCCTAGTGGCTTCCCGCCTTGCTTGGGGTGAAATGCTTAAAAAAAAAAAAAAAAAAAAAAGAAAAAAAAATGGTGTTTGATATTTTTTTAAATTTATTAAGTTTGCTAAACTTGCTTATATCTCTTTAAAAAAAAAAATCAAGGGATATGTTTTTACTGTTGCTGCATATTTATTGTTTTTTGTTTTAAAACTTCTTGATTCTTTTTAGAAATAATTAAATTTTTAGTTGTGAGAAATTTATTTTAAACAGTAAAACTTAGTGATTAATTTTTTTAGATAAGATTTACAACCCTTTATTATTTATTAAGTTGCTGTGACAATTCATATTTAATTCTTATTAAACATCTGTAAGCAAATTTAAAATTTGCATTTATTTTTTATTTACTGTGCCGCATGATTAGGTACTCCTTGTACTTTATCAATTCTGCTTAGAGAATTATTGTTGCAATATTGTGTGTGTGTATATATTAGGGTGTCTCTTATTTTTGAAGTGTGTGCTGAAATTGAAAACTGCCACATAAAATTTAAAGGAGACTGCATAATATTTAGCTTTGAATATACACTCTTTAGCACTAGAGGGTGTCATCAGTGATGTTCTGATTTGGATCATTGGGTAGTTTCGAGTCTTTCAAACATCATACTGACCTCACTAAGTCGACCCCATCAGAGCTGACGGACTCTGATATGCCCTCTAAAAAATGCTTGTAGACACTGACTTCTATAAATATACCCCATTATCACGCATTTGATTGGAGGTTGACCAATAGCCAATCACAATGGTATGAACTCTATTTAAGTTGTATACGGGGAATTTTTCCTTTTTTTTTCATTTTTGAGTGGACACCCTTTCATCGGATACTTAGAAGTTTTTTCGTTTTTACCCACTTCCCATCAAGTTTCATTTCACCAGCTAATGATTACTATTTACAGAGATAAGAAAAATTCGGCCATAAAAAACCCAAAAAACTCATTTATACGATTAAAATGAATACATAAATTACAGCGAATTAAACCGAGAGTGCTTATAAATATCATAATAAAACGTTTAAAACATGCTGACGAGTAAAAAAAAACATTTAATCTATCGATTATTTAGAAGGTACCTTTGCTTCTTAATACTTAAAAGGTGGACAAAACAATAGACCTTTTTCTATTTTATAATTAAGAGCAAACCATTATTAGTTGAATCTTTACAAATTATACACATGAGAAAACTAGAAACATTTTTTATGCAACAGTGAAAAATTTAAATGTTCACTGATGTTTATTTTCAGACCCCAATTTTAGCAATTGTATCCAACGCCAAGCAGAAAAGCGTAGTTCGGAAGTTTTTAAGATTTCTGATGATAACCAAAGTAAACCAGTATGTCAACTGTAGCTAGGTACCACCTTAACTGATTTAAATACAGAAATTGTTCACTTTATTGTTTAAACTCTTACCCAATTTTTTAAATAAAAAGGATATCTAACTTTATTTCCTAAACTTTTGTATTCATTTTCTACTAAATGTTTTATTAATAAATGTACTTTGTTCATTAAGTTTCCCAAAACTATCGTAGAGTCTGCAAATAATGAATTTTAATCATTGCAGGTATGAGAATCAGGAACTGTATTGGAAGCTGAAATTTAGAACAATATCGAGAACTCTATTTACATTATTCGAACTATTGTTCTCATCTTTGTTGCCATATTTATCACAATGCTTTGGCCATTGTACACTCCGGCCTTCTTCAGGTGGTTGGAACATCAAACTGAACCTTTTATTTCGCTCACTGAGGTAGACTGTTCTAGTTTCACATGCCATGTCTAATGGATGTCAATTATCTCCTGTTAATTCCCTTCTCCAAGTTCTCCACTGCCTTAACAAGGTATTGAACTCACACTCTTTGGGTCCCGTCAAGGGGTCTAACTAACGCCTTTATCCACAGTGCCATGTGCCTGAAGAAGACCGGAGTGTACAAAAGCCGAAATGTGATAAATATGGCTACAAAGATGAGGACAATAGTCTGAATAATGTAAATAGTGTACATAATACCTCATCTCAGAAATATAGACAGATACTGTAGTATCGGGAACTGTATCAGAATTGGTAAAAATATTGGTATCATCCCATCACTAATATAATGTAGGATAAAGTATACTAGTTTTAACTAGTTTTTTGTTTTTCCTATTTTAATATTCTGATGAATTTTAATTCTTAAGTTAATGATTGAGTAAGCTCATGGCAAGTTCTATGACAAAATATCAACAGAAATTCTCCTAACATCATCAAATATTTGAGCTTAACAACTTTAGCAAAATATTGTAATAACAATCACTAATATTAATGCTGGTTGTTATTTTAAGAAGTGGGTACAAATGAAAAGATTTGAAATAGATTTTTTCCATTTTACTGAAACAGTAATTTTTTTCATGAGGAAGTACAACAGTTTACATAATGAATGGTGATTTCTAAAATTAGTTTCAAAATATAAAGTCTATATTTCACATTAATACCGTCTTTACAATTTAGTCATCATTCTAATGGCATTGTAACTTTTGTAATTTGTCTTTGTAATCTTTGCAAACATTCCATAGTTATATTTAATTGCATCAAAATGAGTTGGGATCAAATATGGATCTGAATCCAATAGAATGGTAAAATAAATAAGAAATGTTTATCAATCTAACATGTTGTGCCAGTAGACACCTGGATGGAATAGCGCATCCTGGCTGCAATTTGCTTCACTGCACAGTGACATCACTCCACTATGCAATTCTCGGCTCTGGTTTAGCACACACCACAATGCACCAACCTGACCTGCATTGAGCACAAATGCTTACTGATGTCCCAACAAACACTTGCCTACTTTATTTGTTTTTGCCAAGCCAGAGAATTAGCATCTTGCGCATACTGCCAGCCTCAGTCTGACTCAGTGACGCATGTGCTGTGTCATTCCAGCGACAATGCTCGTAGGGCTTGCCTCACCCACAATTTGATCATCTTATGCACAAATGTAGGCTATGCCACTCTGGACCTCTTAGACCTCCTGAGTAAATCTCCAGCACAGTCTAGTAGACATTATGTTTGTTGGTTTTTCGCATATTGATTTGGGAACATTTATACATACATACCATTTGTTATAGATAAACATATGTTAGATTCTTTATGAAGCAATTCAATAAAGGTTGGTGATGTAATATGTTTTTGACATGTGTTTATAGTTGGAAAATATTGTTATTATTAAGCTCTTTAATTACTTTCTCGTTAAACAGTTATATTGTTTTTTTTTAATTAGGGTGGCATTAGTAAAATTGTTATGGCCAGTTTTGTTCCTGTGTCTTATGAGAGAGTCTAAATGGGCTTTTAGATCACATGATGTCTCCTCTACATTAACTTTTTCACATTGTAAACATTTTTTTGAAAAGTTTCAGCATTTGAATTAATTGATTTATTTTTCTTCCTAATTATATCTCCGGTTGTCTTGGATGTGGTGGTAAATGTAGTGACACAATAAAATGTTTCTTGTAATCTTAGTAAAATGGGTAACATATGAAACTTGGAAGATCAGGTAAAATTCAGGAAACTGCTGCCATATTCTAAGAGTAGCTGTTGATCATAATTTATATATATATATTATACTGGACATTTACACAGTAAAAAATTCTGTGAAGATTTCCATCATCTTTGTAAAAACTTGAAAAAAAATTTTAAAGTGCATAATAATAAAACACTATTTCTGGAGGCACGGTGAAGTAATGAATAACGGCTCGGATTGAGGAATCAGAGAGCCGAGTTTGAATTTCAGTCAAATCCGTTACATTCACTTACATGCTAATACACTTGGGAAAGGTATGAATCTTCTTCTCTCTCCAGCTATTGGTAAATAGCAGGACAGACTGGGTTCTATAGCCTTGGATGGCACCTGGTCTACTGCAGAAAGAAATGGCAACCTACTACAGGAAAAAAATCTGCCTCATCAATCATCAATCGAAAGATACATGATTGCCTAAGCATGTATCACACATGGCACATAACTGACTGACTATTCCTCTTCTTCTGCTCTCTATCATGTCCCTTCAGACATTGAGGATCACAACTCTCCACAACATCCTTTATCACCACCAAACAGAAAACATTAAGAATACCAGAAAAATTGGATAAAAAAAATGAATCCTCTTATTCTCTTAGGTAAATAGCAGGACAGTCTGGGTTCTGTAGCCTTGGATGGCAACTAGTGTATCGCAGAAAGAAATGGCAACCTACTGTGGGAAAAAATCTGCCTCGTCAGTCATGTATCAAAACTATCACGCATGGCACATAACTGACTGACTGACTATTCCTCTTCTTCTGCTCTCTGCTGTGTCCCTTCAGATGTTGAGGATCATGACTCTCCACGACATCCCTTACCCCCACCAAACAGAAAACATTAAGTATACTAGAAAAAACTCAATGAAAAACCTATGACTTATTACCCTTACTACATTTGCTACAATCTTCTCTCTGTCATGTCCGTTCAGAAAGCTGAGGATCATGGCTCTCCGCAACATCCTCTCCTTTGGAGATCTTAACAATGCCCTTCCTATCCCTCCATACATGTTAATACCCTTGGGAAAGGTATGAATCCTCTACTTCCCCTCCCCACCCCAGCTATGGGTAAATAGCAGGATAGACAGAGTTCTATAGCCTTGGGTGGCAATTTGTCTACCGCAGAAAGAAATGGCAACCTACTGCGAGGAAAAAAAATCTGCCTCATCAGTCATGCATCGAAAGATACATGATCACCTAAGCGTGTATCATGCATGGCACATAACATAACTGATGACTTTTCAGTCAAATTCATTACATTCAGTTACATGCTAATACCCTTGGGAAAGGTATGAATCCCCCTCTCCCAAGCTATGGGCAAATAGCAGGAGAGACCGGGTTCTATAGCCTTGGATGGCAACTGGTCTACCGCAAAAAGAAATGGCAACCTACTGTGGAAAAATAATCTGCCTCATCAGTCCTGTACCAAAAGATACATGATCGCTTAAGCGTGTATCACACGTGGCACATAACTGACTATTTCTGGAAATGGAATTGTTTTTGAAATTTGCTCTTAAATTAAAAAAAGATAGATGATCAAATGAAATGAAAATTGTTTGGTCCCAAATATACCATTATTAAAAAATCTAATGAAATTTACAAAGACTCTCTGTATATATTACAGCTCCTTATTTACTTTTAACAACTTCATCAATATCCTTTGCAATTTGACATGTTTAAAAAAAATCTATGAAAAAAAATAAATGTACCGTATATACTAGTAATGCATGATATCGTGTATCATGCAACCCCACCCCTCAATTTTCACTTATAAAAATGTTTTTATCATATATCTTGCGTATCATGCAAGTTCCTTTTTTGAGAGACCAAATTACAATAGACTAACATCTTTTCCTCTATCTCTTTATCCCATCTTCTAGTTAAATAAGTTAAAAAGGTAAAAGGAAATGATAAAAGTGTCATCAGTAACTCTATACTCATTGTGAATGTAAACAATGGAAAAGATGCATATTTGCTATGTTTGTATTTTATAATATGATACTAATATGTGAATATTACATGCATTATTATTGGATACAGTTAAGTAAAACATCAGTTTTATCAAAATCATGTTTATTCTAAATAGTTGTACTTTTTGACTACAGTATATATGGTTTGGTCAATGGCGTAGCCAGGGCCAGAAGTACATATGCTAATTTTATATCTTGCGTATGACATGACCCCCATTAAAATTAACTTAAAGTCACATGATACGCAAGTATATACAGTAAATCAATTTAAACTTTTGTTTTTCCTAAAATTAGCTTGCAGGGTGTTAATGCCATGAATCTGAAAATATAAAACTACTTGTCAAAGTATTAAGAGATGTGAAGGTTCAAATGTCCTTCTGTAATAAAACTGATTAATCTTCGGACAAATGTATTATAGAATGCCATAAAAAAGTGTTCTTATTATTCTTCATTCTTGTTAATTATAATTTTTTTCTTAGCTATGAGCTTGAAGAGTTTTCATTATTCATTTTACTGATAAATATTTTTTTAGTTTTCTTTATCATTTTCTTGCCTGTGACTTGGCTAATTTTCTTGACATAACTTACACACAAAAAGAAAAGAAGTGTTTATATTTTTGGTCATCCATTTTTGAATTGAGTGGACCAGAAAATGTGCAGGGAATTTTTGTCCAAGCCTACAGGCTTGGATACTCCACATTAAATTCAGCCTTGTGCTACCTCTGACTACATGGGGCAGTTGGTAGATATCCTAGAGTTGGAGACGCATTGTGGAATTCACTTGACTCAATTCTAGCAGTTGACTACTTTTATGCGCTGCTGGCAAATCTTATATGTGTTGTTCTTGTCCTAAGTATTATCATTCATTACCAACCTTCTCTAGATTACAACAGTTTAAAAATTAGGTCTTCAAAAGTCACATGATACACAAGTATATACAGTAAATCAATTTAAACTTTTTTTCCCCTAAAATTAGCTTGCTGGGTATTAATGCTATGAATCTGAAAATAAAAAGCTATGAAATGAAAACTAAAAACTACTTGTCAAAGTATTAAGAGATGTGAAGATTCAAATGTCCTTCCATAATAAAACTGATAACTTTGATTACTCTTTGGACAAATGAATCATAGAATGGCATAAAGTGTTTTTATTATTCTTCATTCTTGTCCTTGGTATGTTTTTATTTAGCTATGAGCTTGAAGAATTTTAATTATTCATTTTTCTGATAACTATGTTTTTGGTTTTCTTCATCTTTTTCTTGTCTGTGACTTGGTCATCTATAATGTAACCAGGGAACATGCAGAAGGGCTTATTGTTTATGAATGATAGGTGCTGCCAAACGTGTGCACCCTTTTAATATGCATAAAAAGAAAAAGAAACGTTACTCCTAATCTTGAAAATTTACCAAGAATCAGGAGCATCCTATTTCATTGAAATTTTCATTAATTAATGAATTTTATATTGAATTTTTAATTTTATTTTAAAGTTTTGTGGAAGTATTTCTTTTTCACATTAGTTATACACCCACCCTCTTACTTGTAGCTAATGTCTTCTAGTGAATTATGTTCCTAATTTTTACAAAGCTAATTCACCATAACTGTTATATCATTAAAAAATATTTTTTGTGGAATGTTGCTAATAACTAATAAAATAAAAATTTCATAAAAAATATTATATATTTGTTGAACTCAGACCTTCATGCTCACAAAAAAAATGAAACATCATTATTTTACCTACCTTCACTCCACAGCAATGTTTATTGTTTTAAAATCAATAATTAGAATTATAATAAAACCTAAACATATGAAAGTGAATTTATTATTTTTGGTATGGATGTACAAAAAGGAAAGAATTCTGATATTTTGCATTGACTACTATTCAATATTGGAGGAGTATCTAATCTCATATCTCCCGTTTAGTCTGTATAAAATATAGAATCATTCCTTATACTAAGTTTAATAAAAGCATACAGAATATATTATTATATTCTTAAATGATAATTTCTTACATGAATTTAAAGAAAATTTACTTTTAAACATAAATAAGAAATTCTTGATTGTTGCACTGCTGGTCTTCCACACTTCTTTAGGTTTTATTTTTACTTTTTCCATAGTATTTGGACAGGGGTAGAATGGTAGCGTTTACCATGTTCTTTGACTTCACAGGCTAGCATACTTAAATAAAACTAGAGACCCCTACAAAAAACGCGATTCCTAATGTTTAAAATGAATTTTTAAAAATGAAAAGTCTTTCTTGAAGCATTTATTTCGAGCTAATAGATTCAATTTAATATTTCCGATAATCAAAATACTTTGCTGTAGTTCAAAACTTAATTTAAATTGACTTGAAGGAGATTTTTTTGTTTATTTTTTGGCTAAAATAACTAACCAACTTCCCTTTTTCAGTTGTCTTTCATTGCAATGTAATTCTCTTTATTCCAAAAATAAAATATACTTTGCTGAAATTTTATTTGAGGAATATTAACTGATTTGAAGTATAATTAATCTAATTTGAAGTAAACATTATTTACTTTAAGTTTAAAATATCACCGAAATGCAATTTTAACCTGACAGTATCTGTGTTGACAGTGTGATGACAGATTTAATGTTGTTCTACGGAGACTTTATTGGTAAAACAATTGATGTGAGCGCCTTTTTTATATAATCTTTAAGTACTCAGGAAGCTTAAAAATTTAGGAAAATATTCTCTGTAGTCTTATGTTTTATTGAATCTTAAAAATTTGGGCTTTAAATTTACTATAGTTAACACCCTTATTTTCTGATGATGTCATGTATGGTCAACCGTACTTACAATATAAATTCAACTTTTAAAAATATTGGTGTTTGATGATTTGTATTACGCTTTTCCATTTATGATTAGTAAATAGTTTTCACTTAATAATAATATCATCTAAAAGGCTAAAATTAATACAGAATTTTAAAAGGTTTAAAACTTAGTAAATTTTTTGTAATTTAAAAAAAAAAATGTAAACAATTCTTGTAAAAATTCCTTATTCAGAAAAAAATTTTTTTCCTTAAAACAAGTGTTCTTAATATATATTATTTACAAAAGCAATTAAAAGATTTAATTAAAAATAGCTTTTAATTGCTTTTATAAATAAGATTTATTAAGGACACTATTGTTTTCAGAAGAAATTTTCTTTTCAATGAATAATTAATCTTTACAAAAATTGTTTTCATTTCTATAAAATTTTAATTAAATAATTTTCAATATTAAAAAATTGTTTAAACTTCTGTATTGCTTCAAGGCAGTGGTTTGGTGATATTGTTAAGTGAAAAGTACATTTATGAATAAAAAATTGAAAAGCTTATAACAGTCATTTGTATCCAAATATTTTTTTTGAAAATTAAAAAAAAAATCTTTGGTGTATAGACATTCCCAATTTTTAACTATGATATTATTTATTAAGTGAAAACTACATTTACAAATTGAAAATTGAAAAGTTCATTAAAAGTTGTTTTAAACAATATTTTAAAAAAAATTTTTTATTTTTTTTATTTATATGTAACACATTCCTGTTTCAAAGTATGGTGACCATAAATGGCATAATCAGAAAATAAGAGTGATGATTATAGTAAATTTTAAATTCAACATTCCTAAAATTAGATTATGAAGAACATTTTCCAACATTTTAAAGATTACTGAGTATTTAAAAATTATATAAAAAAGCATTCACCCGGTTTAACAGATAAGGTCTCCTTGGAATAATAATAGCAGTGTCAGCACCTTGTCAAGTGATTTTTATGAGGTTGTTGACAAGTACTTAATCATGGTACTATTTGTTTTAAAAATCCATTTCTCTGTTATTTTAAACTTAAAGTAAATATTTTTATCAAATCAGACTAATTAAACTTTAAATTAGCTAATATTTATCAAATAAAGATTCAGAAAGATATATTTTATTCTTGGAAAATTTTTAAAACTGAAAATTAAATTAAAATTAAATTTTGTATACAAATCTTTCAAAAATGGCTGAATTTAAATGATTTCTGAAAGTGAGCAAAAAGTTGAGATTCTAATCAATATAATTTCTATTTAAAATATACCAGATTTAGTATCTTCAATAATTCACTGAAAAAACTGCATAATGTGATGAAAATAGCCCCAAACTTAATAAAAACAAAGTTTTATCATCAAAATGTTGATGTTATTATTAAGAGCAAAGACCAAAGTATTTTTTAATTATGTTTTTAAATTTTTTCAACCTTTCTAGTATGTTCAAAATTTTGGTTAAAATCCTTTTTTTTTGTTTTTGTTTTTACATTAACAGTCACATAATATTTGCCATTAGTTTTTTAGTGCCTTTTTTCAGTCGAAAAACACATTAATTTGGAAATTCTTGCAAAAATCAAATAATTGTTGGATTTTAGTGAAACATTTGGAACTTATTCACAATGAAATGAAATCATTTTAAAAATATTCGTTTTTTAAAAAGTCATGTTAAAAATATATACATTATTTTTTTTTTACATCTATTACACCCCACCACTTAATTTTATGAAAACTAAAAAATTTGACTTCTGTGTAACTTTGTGATTATATTAGTTAAAAGCAGAAGACTAAAAATATAAATCATCAATTTTTTTTAGTAAATTTCAACCTGATGTTACCCAAAATTCAGCTCTGAATTGTAAAATACAAAACCCAATAAAACTAAGACATTATTTAATTTAAAAAGTTTTTAATAGCTTTTACGAATAACATATATTAAGAACATTATTGTCTGAAGCCAAAATATTTTTCTGACGAAAAATGATTTTTACAAGAATTTTCTTTTTTTCCAATTTTAAATACAAAATGTGATAAATTTGTTAAATATTTTAAAATTGAGTTTGAATCTGTATAATTTTGGAAATGCTACTATTAAAATATCTATTTTTAGAAATCACAAATTTTCCCAAAATAATTTTTTCAAAAAAGTATAATTGAATTTTACAAGATTTTTAAACAGAGAATTTCACTTTTGTTTACAAAGTTGTTAAACTGGCTGACATGATCGATTTTATGGTAATTTTGCATTAAAAAAAAGATTTTTAACTAAAATTTCGGACGTGCTAGGAAGGATTAGAAATTTAAAAAAAAAGAAAAAAATGCTTTGGTCTTTCCTCTTAAACATAAACATTTATGATAAAAATGATTGTTTATCAAGTTTTGCACCTTTTTTCATCACTTTATGCTCTTTTTTTAGCGAAGTATTGAAAGTCCCTACACCAGAATATTTTGCTTACTGGAAATAGTAAATGTAATTGTAATCATTTAGCTTTCAATTAAAGCTAAAAAGAAAGCTTCAAGAATGCTTTTTTATTTTTAAAAATTATTTTTAAACCAGTTAGGTATCGAAAATCTTAGCGAAAAAGTAGAGGTCTATTTCGCCAGACAATGTACTTTTGTTATTGCTTGTTTAATTTCTTAAAATAAGCACATAAAAAAAATTATATATCCATTTATTCTTTATTTAAAAGATCTTTTTTAAATTATATTTATAAAAAAAAGCTGTTTTAGTTTTAATACAGAGATGTTAGTGACGTGGCACGGTTTCAAATTTAAAGATTTAAACAATAATAAACAGAAACTGTTAGTGGACTTAGTTATTGTTTACGTTTAAAACAATAACTATGTCCAGATAACAATAATAAAAAGTCAGGGATCAATATTTAAAACAGGACCAGGCCTTACCCTCACTAAAATCATAAAAATTATATTTTTCTAATTCTGATAAGTGTTGATGCCTAATACAAAAAATTCCCCACACACCCCGCCTGCCTATTTGGGATGTCTAGAGTTCGAAATGTTTTAAAAAGGTGGGGGGGGGGGACTCAAACTTTTGAACAGATTTCTTCTTTTTTTTTTTAAATTAAAGATCAAACATTTTTTGTTATTTTAAACCTTCACAAAAAATAAAACACTATGGGGTGACTGAAGTCTTCCACGTAACAGCCTTTAGTTTAAAAAGCTAGTTTTGTCAATTTTCTTAACAAAACGTTTAATAATCATATTCTGTTTTTTTTTTGTTGTTGTTTTTTTTTTTTTTATCCAAACCAAACCAAGAACACGAACTCTAAATCTGAACCTTCTACGTCTGTCTCCGGCGCTGAAAAAAACTTTTAGAATCTTCGGAACTCTTTTTAGCGTAAAGAATGGGTTTGGTTCCGATTATGAGGTTCAATTTTATTTTAATACTTTTTTTTTTTTTTTATTTTACATATTTTTATTATTTTACATATTGTAGCTTTTAAGTCTTAGCTACAAATATGTAAAATAATAAAAAAACAAAAAAAAACTTGACTCCATCTCTTTTCCAGTAAAAAGGAGCCACAGATTCAGTTTCTGAACCTCTAGAACGGGCACTTCCTGACTCCCTACAAAAAAAAAAAAATTGATAAAAAACTGCGCGTTGGCCTAATTGCAGATTAGGACCCAGAAACCAATTGAAAAAAGAAAGCATCACTTCGAGTGTAAAAAAAAAAAAAAAAAAAAATGAATATTCCAAAAATAGCATTAAAATTTTACGGAAACTTACCGTTTTATTGACAGACTTAGTTGGGCCTTTTTTGTGCGCCAGCCTTGATGGATGCGTGGCACTGACTAAAGTTATACTTTGTTTAGTTTACGTGTCTTGATTACTGCGCGTTGGCCTCGATAGATGCACGAAAATTACCGACTTACAGGATAATGGAAAAAAAAAAAAAAAAAAAAAAAAAAAAAAAATCAACTTTTGGTAAAAAGCCTGATTATTCCAAAAACAGCATTGACAATTTGTAGAATCCTAGTGTTTAGTTTTTTTAGGAGATATCGACAGTTGGATTATTGGGTCTTTCTTATTTGTATCTCGGCTATACAGCCCCCGGCCGACATTTGGTTTTAATTTCCTCTTCATAATAACAAACATTTATTTTGACTAATAAAACTTTATTTTATTAAGTTTGTGGCCTTTTTCAGGGGTACATGAAAAATCATGATTTATTCCAAAAATGTATGGAAATTTACAGCAATCTTACTCAGGTCCTGGGTACAGACTCGTCGCCCTTAAGAAGGGACTATTATTAAATTATTACTGCATGAAAGTTTACTGGATAATTTAATTATATAAAATAAATAAATAAAACATTCAAGCGCCTTACAGATTCTTGACTGGGGTGGTCAAGGTGCACCCCGGGACACAAAAATTGTCAATAATACAAAAATGTTGTTTTGGGAATATTCATTTTTTTTTTAACACCAGAAATAATGCTTCTTTTTTTTTTAAATTGGTTTCTGGGTCCTAATGTTCAATTCTAATTCTACCAAACATTTTTCCTATTTATTAAAAAAACGTTTTCGCAAGTTTTTACCGGAAAAAAAAAAAAACAACAACATTAATCGGAATTCTATAACCGAAACACAAAAAGACCCAACTAAGATTGTCAATACAGTGTGACCCGGATATAAGAGAGATTTTCTCTGGTCCCAAAGTGTTCCCATACTTACCAAAACAAAATAGACCAAACCCGGATATAAGAGAAACCCGGATATAAGAGACTTCGTCTCCGGTCCCGACAACTCTCTTATATCCGGGTTACACAGTATCACCTTTTAAACGGTAGATTTCCACAATTTTTTAATGCTATTTTTGGATTATTCAGGCTTTTTTTTGTTTTAATTTTACACCAGAAAAGATGTTATTTTTTTAATGGTTTTTGGGTTGTAATCTGCAGTTTTACCAAAAGTACATCTTTTTGGCCGAAACTTAATAACTAGTTTCAGTTTATTTTTTATGTTTTATTTTTTGGCGCTAAAAATCTTTTGTTTCGTTTGTTCTTTTTTTTTTTTTTACATAAAAAAAAAAAGCCATTGAATAAATTATATTTTATTTTTAGCAGGACAAAATTAACACAACAATTTTGATATAAGAGGAAAAAGAAATGTCAAAACTCAAAATTAAATAAAAGATATCTTATTAAAAATACAATCGTTGTTCTTTACGGGGAAAAAAAAGTTTCTTTCATTTTTTACATTCGAATTGTGAAATGAAGTGAACGAAATGTTATACTTACCTCTTTCTGTTTTCTTTTGTCTGATTTATTTTCTATGGGACACTAGAGACAAACTAAAAAAAAAAATGAAATAATGTACTCCTGAGTTAAAAATAAATAACTATTGTTTACGTACGAGCAGAAAAATGACGTCGCAAGAGAGAAAATCAAGGGAGATAATTTCGCAAGGGAGATAATTTCAATTTTATGTAATTAAACGTAATTGTTCTTTTATGTGACTTAGGCGATCATGGCCCTCCACCCCTTCTTGTTCCTCGTAGCTTTTAATAAGTTTTGTCTTTTTGTTACTTCCACTATACCTCGTTCTGCCATCAATCTGCTCAAACCCATTAAGTGTGTCACTGGTTGCTTTTCCCTGTCCCTCTTTCCCACTATCCACCCTGCGAGTATCAGATTTTCCAAGCCCTCCTTCCTTATTACGTGTCCCAGAAATTCCTGGAGTTTTTTTTTTTTAATCTTTAGAAATTCATTTTAAACCTTACATATACAGTGTAACCCGGATATAAGAGAGATTTTCTCTGCTCCCAAATTAGAGCCTGTGTTAATGTATATAAAATAGACCAAACCCGGATATAAGAGACGTCTTCTCCAGTCCCGACAACTCTGTTATATCTGGGTTACACTGTACTGAATTTGTGAAGGTACAACATTTCATTTAAGAGGAACTCCAAATTTTCTCTATTTTTTTTTGTTTGTTGTTGTTGTTTTTGGGAGAAATTTTTATTCTTTCAATTAAATCTAACAACGGCATAATATTTAGGTTAAAATTCAGTAAACCAAAATATTTATTTTTCGTATGTAGTTGGTTTCTTTTTTTTATGGGAATATGTCAATTATTTCTTTTTCAATTTTGAGAAAAATTAAGTTTTTAAAATGGCAGAGAGAAATAGTTATAAAGAAGGGGGTTTACTTTACAATATCGGTATAATGCCAAACTGATCTGTGATATTCTGCTGGATTTATTATTGTTGGTTTTCAATTTCATGTGTAAATTGAATCTAAAATTTTTTTTTACCCATTTACGAAAATATGGCTGCAAGAGAAAGGAAGGTACAATTGGAATAATGACATGTAAAAAGTAAAACCCCTACAAATAGCAAAAAAGCAACAATTAGAATAAAATCCATATTTATTTTGAATTCAAGATACACAATTTTTTATTAGAATGTTGTAGGATGTTGTTAATAAGTATTGTCCATTTGTAGATGTCTGTTTATGGCTGTGTGAATAACATGACCACACAATTTATATTTAACATAAAATATCATGAAATATGGAATACAAGAAGGAACATAAAGGTTTATAACAAACAACATTATATTTATTTTTGTGTAAATGATGGACATGCATAGAGTTTACTATTGTTTGGTGTTATGTCCCTTTGGCTGTGAAATATTTTTATCTGAGCTCACAAAAGTTGAATGAATTCTAAAGCTGAGAAATGCTGAATAAACTGTAGCTTTAAAAGAGTATTTCAAAGAAATATAAGAGTATTTAAAAGAAATGTTCTGTATGTTTGTAATATAGTTTGGAAATGTTCGTACATATGTGCATGCGTGAAACATTTGACCGCCCAGGGTTGAGACGAGAATCCTTTTAAGACTATATCTTGTAGCAAGAAGAGAGAGAGAATGAGCAAGCTCATGTCTGCTATTTATAATTAATATAATCACATGACATAATTACAGAAAATTGGTGGGAAAACTTGACTTGGTCATGCACTGGACAAATATTTGAACGTGGGTGGATAACTTGTGTGTAAAATTAGTTTTTCCTGAAAATCTGTATAAAGCTGAATAAAATCTTATAAAAAAGTTTTAAAAGTAATTATCTGTTGGATTGTCTTACAATATGTCCAGTCTGTGGCATTATTCAGGCTAATAAAACAATCGTTCTTTTTTTTCATGTTGTATTGATAATGTTAAAATATCTTTACACCAAGTTTAACTGAATTTTAACTGAATATTTCTCAAAACAAAGCCAATAATGTTTTTCTTCCTTTCCAGCCATGTTCATACAAGATATTTTCTCTTTATTTGTATTATTATTCTTTATATAAAAATATATGCAAGCAAATATATGGAAATAGATGCCGACAGTATGAAGAAAATTGAACAAATATACATTAAAACAGCATAATCTGTATATAAGGATTTTCAATTCAACATGACAAAGGCGATGTTTGTTTTTTCCGTATATTTTTCTTCATAAAAATATATAAAATATTGCCATGTGTCAAAATTTATTCTTTCTGAAAATTCATTTTCTTTGGCCTCAACACAAGCCCAATATAAACCTGTAGCTCTACTCCTTTTCAACAACATTCGTATAAACAAGAAGAATATCGGGCCAGTTTTATATTCAATTCACATATGAATTTGAATCTATCTTATATATCTATAAGTCTACCATTTGTTCATGTTTAGAATATATGATCTAGTGCCCCTGCTATTTACCCTGAGCTCCTTGATAAGATCCAAAGAAGAATCTGCAATATTATTGGTCCTGATCTGGTGGCTCAGCTTCAGTCACTTTCCCACCACCATAAGGTTGACTCTCTATGTTTTTTCCATAAATACTTTCATGGTAGTTGTCCAAATGAGCTCTTTGCTATGGTACCTAGTTTTTTTTTATTTAAACTCAGCACTAGACTGGCATCAAGATCTCATCAACTTACAGTTGAGCTGGCTAGATTTCACTGTAAATTGTATGCTAACAGTTTCTTCTCTGGCACTTCTTGCTTCGGCTCCATGCTTTCCAACCAACTTTAATCTGCAAAAATTTAAATGCAATGTCAATCACTATCTACTGTACATCTGATTACTCTCTCTTCTCTTTCCGCTCATCATTAATGTTTCTGTTCCTAATTCTTCCACACCCTGTATTCCCTCGTGTTTTTAGGGGCATTTCCAATTAAAAGAAAAACGTCAACTTAATTCAAAGGCAGCTTAAATTCTTCACATTTTCTGGTCGACTCAATTCAAAAATGGATAACCAAAAATATAAATACCTTTTTTCTTTTTGTGTCTAAGTTATGTCAAGATAATTAGCCAAGTCACAGGCAATAAAATGATAAAGAAAACTAAAAAAAATATTTATCAGTAAAATGAATAATGAAAATTCTTCAAGCTCATAGCTAAGAAAAAAATTATAAATTACAATAATGAAGAATAATAAAAACAGTTTTTTATGTCATTCTATGATTCATTAGTCCAAAGATTAATCAGTTTTATTACAGAAGGACATTTGAACCTTCACATCTCTTAATACTTTGACAAGTAGTTTTTAGTTTTCATTTCATAGCTTTATATTTTCAGATTCATGGCATTAACGCTCAGTAAGCTAATTTTAGGAAAAATAGTTTAAATTGATTTACTGTATATATTTGTGTATCATGTGGTTTTTGAAGACCTAATTTTTAAGCTGTTGCAACCTACGGAAGGTTGGTGACTCATTGTGGAATTCACTTGACTCACTTCTAGCAGTTGACTGCTTCTACGCGTCTCTGGCGTATCTTATATGTGTTGTCCTTGTCCTAAGTATTATTGTTCATAACCAACCCTCATTTGATTATTCAGTAACCTTCCCTAGGTTACAACAGCTTAAAAATTCGGCCTTGTGCCACATCTGACCAATCACCCCACTTGGTCAGATGTGGCACAAGGCCGAATTTAATGTGGAGTATTCGAATGTGTAGTCTCGGCCAAAAATTCCCTGTAGACCACAAATAAGCGGGGTCGGGTTGCTGTTTCCCAAGATGAGACTCTGCCCTTTGACATAGCCTCATCTGGGGATCCTCTCTGCCTGGAGGCAGAGTTTGACCAGCACAGCTGGAGATGAATCTCCAACTCCTGACCAACATACAGTATTTACTACTGTATGTGAATGGAGACATACCTATTATAATCTGTAGATATGCTACAACATAAGCTAATTTTAAGGGGGTTGAAAAATGAATTGTTTACACCAATTTAGGATGAAAATGCCCTAAGAAAATTAAATGACTCCCATTGTGATACTATGGACACCTACATAGAAAGGGAAGAGATGGTTTTATCGTGATAATCAAATGTTTCTCTTTGATGGACCAGCAAATGACCTCTTTTGAAGTTCAATCTTCTAAGTGGCATCCATTTTAATTGTAGGGGAATGGGAAGTAAAAGAGCAGATTAAAGGTCAAGTGATGACAAAACTGGAAATAGGGTATATCCGGTTGCTGATTCCTATTAACTATAATACTTGGTGTCAAGAAAGAATTCTAGTTCGCTCTTGGTGGGAGACGAATTTGTCTGTTGTGTGGTCTCTATGCTGTCCATTAGTATTGTCAACTACTATGTTAGAACAATTCAATGGGCAAGGAGTTGGTAGGGGGAAGAGCTGAGTTGCTAGACCATCATAGCAGACGTTGTCCAAAGTATCAACTACCTATCCACTCAGATAAGCCGGTCAGTGGAAAGTTTGGGTGAAGTGTTGCATTGTGTGTTTACACCGTTATCCACTCCAAAATTTGTTCTGCATCTGAAGCTGTGATGTGGCAGAATTGGAAGGAACTTGCATATTATGAGCTCCTTTCACAAAATAAGACATTGAATTCAGGGAAGAATAGATCCCAGTATTTTTTTATACTAAAGTTCACCCAATACAAGGCTCCAGTTACTGAATGAGGTGTGAGAAGAAGTGGTAGGAAGTGAAAATCATGATGATGAGGATAGATGATTGATTGAGAGGTTAAGTTTGGGAGTCAGTTTCATAAAGTAGCATCTTGGGAAAAAGCTGAATGGAACTTCCTCTTTACAATTGGAATATGGAAGAAATGAGAGTGATTCAACTGTGAAGATTTGCACTGAAAGAACTCAAGAATGGAGCTCATCTGAACATTTACTGTAGAAATAGAGACAGAACAGTGTTAGGCTTGCGACACTTGCATCTGTAGAGAAGAAGTTATAGAATAGAAAAAAAACTCGTCCTTTCCAAAGATTACATCAATGATTCTGAACCCTGTCAAGACTGAAAAGAGAGGATTGTCAGATATGGAAATAAAAAAACTTCATTTTTGGTATTTGTCTATATTTGGTATATATCTATATGAGGTATTGTAACTATTTACATTGTTCTGTCTGTTGTCCTCATCTTTATGGCCATATTCACAAAATTTCGGCCATTGTACACTCCAGCGCCAAGAACACGTGACCCAGTGGATAAAAGCATTGGTTGAAATAATCCAAAAGTGACTTAATCCAAAGAGTTGAGAGTTCAATACCTGGCCACAGCAGAGGTTAACAAAAATTTGGAGAATTGAGTTACTAAAGGGAATTAACTGAAACTGAGATATCCAGAAAAGGTATGGCATGTGGAATTAGAAAAAAAAACTATATCCAGGGTTCTAAATAAAGGTTTCAGTTTGAAATTCCAATGTATATCACCTGAAGAAGGCCAGAGTATACAATGGTTGAAACATTGTGAATATGGCAATGAAGATGAGAACAACAGACCATTTTTCTAGCATCTTTCGCAATGGATTGTATATCTGTGTTCTTTCTGAGGGTGGAAGTGAACTTGAAACCCAACAGACCATTGGTTCACAACCTTTTCTACCCAATGCACCCTTTTCACCGTAAGTCAGAAGGTCTCCCCTGATCCTATTTTCCAGGATTGTCCAACTCAAAAGGTGCGTCCCAAATAATATGCATATCTTCATTATTTTCCATATTAGTAAATGTAGCTGTCTCTTCTAATCAAACAGCTTCTTCTCTTACACTTCCTGTCTGTGGAATTCCCTTCCTCTTATTTGTTTCCCTGATATCTATAATCTTCAAATATTCAAGTGTAATGTCAACATCTTCTGATGCTTCGATCGTCTTCCCCGTCCTTCTCTATATCCTTTCCTCACACATGCCTCTTTACTCTTGTTCTCAACCCTCTGTAACCCCCTGCATGCTAGTGGCACTCCCACCTTGCTTGGGGTGAAATGTAAAAAAATATACATTTATCAGGATTATTTTTATAGAGGAGTTTTACAAATTTATGATTGATTTGTTTTTTTTTACAATTTATCAACACTTTGCAGGTTATTTAAAGCCAGAAAATATTTTTAGATTGTAAGAATTTATTGTTTGAGATAATAATAATTTAGTGACATATCAAGGAAGAGAAGTAGATTCATTACCATCCCCAAGGGCTTTTGTGCATAAGTGAACAAACATAATAGGAATTAGAACTCAGCTCTCTGATTAACAATTCCAAACTTAAAGCACCTGGTATTCCCAAGCGGTTACCCATCTAGTTACTAACCAGGCTCGACGTTGCTTAACTTCAGTAATCATAAGGGAACTGGTGTTTCAATGTGATATGGATGGAAGCCTTTTTTACAAATTTAATACTAATAATGTTCAGTAATTTGTTTTAATTTATAACTAACTAGCAGTAGAGCCCGGCGTTGCCCGGGGATGTAACAGTAAGAGATAGATCAAGTATCGACCATCATAAAGACTGAAAAATAAAATTGACAAAGATTATTATTTAATGTTGACGGACACGCATGTCTCAATTAGTTTTTGTTTTTTGTTTTTGTTTTTTTTTACGAATTGGTCAAACCCAAACTCAAACAAAAACATTGTTTTCAATCGTTATGAGTCTATCAATTGAATGGAATTTTATTATAAAAAATTGTCTTGTAAATGGAATTTTTAAAGCATTCTGAATGTAGAAATAAAGAAAAAAGTGTGCAAGACAATAAGAAACACTACCTGCCAAAAAAAAAGGGGAAGTTTTGTTGAAATCGGTTGAAAAATGTAGGAAATCCAATCCCATATATAAATGAACACACACACACACAAACAACCTAGGTTTTATAATAAGTGTAACTCGATATGAGTTGTCCCCCTTTCATTTTCGCGATGCCTCTTAATCATGTTTTCAAATTGATTTCGTGCAAAAACAATTGTGTTTTCCAATTTTTGGCGCTGTCAGAACCACCGCAAGATAATTTTACGTAGTCCTGTGAAGTTTTGTTGAAATCGGTTGAAAAATGTAGGAAATCCGATCCAATATACAAACGTACAGACACACACACACACACACACACACAACCTGGGTTTTATAATAAGAATGATTATTAAATAAATAAACTGAAGCATACATCAATAAACAAAAAGTTCAATAGAATGCCAGTAAATGCTCTCTTTTATAATAAACAGTATTAACAACATTTACCGGCCTGAATGTCCGAGAAATTTTAATACTGTTTATTATAAAACAGAGCATTTACTTAAATATTTCTATCTATGAAAATAATGTATAAAACAGAAAATATATTAAAATAATTGTCGGACTTAGTCCATTTCATAATATATGACATCATTTGTTTATGTTAAGATACGCTTTAAGTAGATATAAGCATTCAAGAGAAATCATGGGAAATTTGTAGTTTAAAAAACAGTAATTTGACCTTGCTAACCTGACACTTCCTCTGTAGCTAAATGGTATAGCACGTCAGGCTATATGATGGTTCTGTGTAGGATAGAGTTTCGATTCCTGTTGGAGGACACATATTTTCTATGAAATTTTCTCAGACATTCAGGTTGGTAAATGTTGTTAATACTGTTTATTATAAAACTGAGCATTTACTTAAATATTTGTATCAATGCAAATAATGTATGAACATAAAATATATTAAAAAAATTGTCAAACTTAGTCCATTTCATATGTGTGTGTGTGTATATTCCAAAGGTTGTCATCACTGGGGGAAGCTCCCACTGTCTATAAAATACTTCTGTGGCATGCATCTCAAATAATTTTTGACAACTAAGTCCAGCTCCAAGCTGGAGAATTAGTGAAGGTAGACAACTGGTGCTTGATAAGCTGTTGCTTTGAGCAAATGTAGCTCAACAGCCCAGGAAGGCAGTTCATCTAGTGGAGGGGAAAATCCTGATTTAAAACATTTGTTACCTTGCAGCCATATCCAAACATAGTAAAGGCTTATAAAAGTAAATCCAGACAGAAAACCTAGAGTGGAGCCCTGAAGGCAGTTGGCTGCCAACACTGACAACATTCCGGAAACTCCTGCAATCAAGCTAGCTGGCTGCAAATATAATGTTTGCTTTGGTTTGATTTGTTTTACAGCATATCAACCTCAATGGCTTATTTAATGCTGACAAAATTTTTATTGTTGCTAATA
Source organism: Acanthosepion pharaonis (assembly GCA_903632075.3). NCBI lineage: Eukaryota > Metazoa > Mollusca > Cephalopoda > Sepiida > Sepiidae > Acanthosepion > Acanthosepion pharaonis. The sequence continues at coordinate 1,585,146 of CAHIKZ030000332.1, read as the reverse complement.
TTTTTTTTTTTCAAATATCTATTTCTGGTAACACTTTTTCCTTCAAAAAATCTATTTCTGGTAATATTTTTCCTTCAGATATGTATCACTGGTAATAATTTTCCAAAAAAATGTATAGCTGGTAATATTTTTTTATAAAGTATTTCTTGTATTAAAACCTATTTTTACATTTTCATACTGTTTTGATCCCCAGTTTGGAGTTAACTATTTGCCCACAACTGGGACCCTAACAGGTGCTACCACTCAGAGTCAGGGTGGACCTGGGAACACCAGCAATTAAGAGGTGGTTCCATGCTCTTCAAAACCTCCTGATCAGAGGCCTTGCTGCTGGATGTAGTTTATCATCTTACCCAGGACGGGCAAATATTATGTCTTTAATTCCTATGGATCTTATCAGAGTGGGCATGTAGTTTGTGTAGCACACGACCTCTATATACCATGGCTGAACTCTGGAGAATTTGGTTAGTTAATTTTGTTTAGCAACATATCAAGCCCTATAGATTATTTAATGCTGAAATCTAAATATTTTGAATACAATTTTATGAATTCAACTAAATATATTTTGAAAGCAATTGTATGCCTTTAACTCCTCATAAAATGTATTTTTGGTCATTTTGCTATAAAATATATTGTTGGTAATGTAATTTTACTACAAATATGTATTGTTGGTTGGTAATTTTTCTTTAAGAATGTACTTTTATACATTCAGTGTTTTGATTCTTGTTTTGGGGTTCAATATTTTTGTGATGTCAACAAACACTCAGTGCCACTTTTGTAATGTCAATGAATACTTGTTACTTTTGAAGTGCTTGTTGTAGTAGAGACTTTGTAATTGCAGATACAACTATAGTACGCCGTTGAACAATACTGGTGTCAGACTCCTTTGAATAGCACTCACACTAATAGTACTTGCTCAATAATGCTCACTCGAATAGTAACCACCGTATAGTGATCCAAATAGAGAAATAGTATAGTAAATAGAGTAGAGAATAGTGGTCCATTATAGAGGATAGAGTAGAAATAGCAATCAGTTAGACATCACGTAACTTCCTACTTATGCGTTTCCTCTATGGTCACATGGTCTATTTAATTCAATAATGGGATCGCCCGTGTTTGCAATTATTTACACTATTTCAATCACCTGAAGAAGACTGGAGCGTACAGCATCCAAAATGTCACAAATATAGCAACAAAGATGAGGACAACAGTCCGAACAAGGTAAATAGTGTGAATAATTACAATACCTCATCTCAGAAATATATACAGATCCTGAAGAAGGCATGAGCGTACTGTGGCTGAAATGTTGTGAATATAGTAATGAAAATGAAGACAACAGTCCAAGCAATGTAAATAGTGTAAATACCTTACAATATCTCATCTCAGAAATATAGACAGATCCTGAAGAAGGCAGGAGCGTATTGTGGCTGAAATGTTGTGAATATGGCAATGAAGATGAGGACAACAGTCTGAACGATGTAAATAATTACAATACCTCATCTTAGAAATATAGACAGATCCTGAAGAAGCAAGGCACTAAGATACAAGGGATTACTGGATGGGAAATAATTAAAAAAAACAAACATTATCAAGGAGTAAGAACAATGGCAGAGTAATCAGAAAGACAGTAGATAATGATTAACATTGCATTTAAATATTAAAATATTGCTAAAAATCAAAAAATAATAACTACAGTGGTACCTCAGTTTTCAAATTTAATTAATTCCTGAAGGCTGTTTGTGAACCAAAAAGTTTGAAAACTGAAACAATTTTCCCATAGGAATCAATGTAAAATGGATTAATCCATTCCTGGATGATTGCTTATTCAAACTTTCAGAACAGTATTTTGTGTACAAGTTTATACACAAAACCAATGAAAATCATTAGATCTAAAAATACACAACTGAATAAAGAATAAAGCTGTAACAGAGAGATGCACATGACTGCACACACACAAATATAATGTTTATTGATTGAAGATGGAAAACATAATCTTCCGTGAAAGTTACAAACTGTGTCAGCGCTATTAATAGGAAAGAATCTAAAACAAGGATATATGAAACCTGAGACGGCTGATGGATAAAGAATAAATTTCAAATCGGGTTGGCGAGGACTTGTTTATAAACAAATGCAAAAGGGCAGGAGGCAATGTTTAATTTAGGTCATTTTAAAAAAAAAAAAAAATAGACGAAAATAATATTTATGATAAAAACATATTGAAGTAAATTGGATCGGGGAGGTAAGATCAGTGTATGTTTACCGCTAGTGAAATCTGATCTAAACATAAGTTGTATCTGCTGAATTTGGTCATCAAAATGACAATTGAAATGAACATTGAACTTATTAATTTTATCCACTAAGAGATTTGAAATAGATCCGAATTTAAACTTTGCTTATGGCAACAATCGTGTTAAGCGCGTGAACAACCTGGCTTATAACTTTCGGTTTGCTATATAAACGCGAGTTTTGCTGAATTGGGGAGACTTGGGCATTAGACGAGAGTGACGTTGAGAGAGACTGTCGTTGCAGTGAGTCGGTCCAGTGGCGAGTCAGAGATAAGTACTTCAAGAAATATTGTCGTTGTAGCAGTCGCATTCGCATTGAAAAGTCACTGAAACTTAACGTTTGTCACTTACGACAACCAACTGAAAAGCTACACTTCCACGTAGAGCTGGAATTACGAGTCACATATCCTCCCAAATTGATTTGGAATGAGTTAATCACACACACACACCTCTCTCTGTTGGTATAATTGGTAGAGGAGTGGTCCTCTGTTTTTATGTTAATTGCTTTTCTATCCTTTCTGTAAACTCTTTTCTACTGTTGTTGTTTTCTTATATAAAAGACATCAATATTTCACCCATTTTTGTTCGGCTTCTGCAGATATTATTTCCTTTTTTGCCACATTCTAATTTTCCTGCTGCCCACCCTCACAGCCATGCCTACATCCCCAATCAACCGTGAACGTATGGACAACACCCCACTTACTGGATCTAAAAACTAACACAACGTGTGCAGCAGGCAGAACTTGGCCAGTGACCGGTCGAAAAATCTACGGGTACTCAGGGAGCGTGCGGCCAGCTACCTGAGTTCGGTTCAGACCAAGTGGGCGCCTCAACCCAAAGAGGAAGACGCCGGAGGTTGAGGGGCTGAAGGGACAAGTGGTAGAATGCTGCATATAAATAAAAAAGGCAATTTGTGTTGGGGAGTCTTGATTGCACAAGTGGCGGGGGGAGGTTGGAGGGAAAGGGTTTTATTGTTTGGAAGGGGAGTCCCCCATCTCCTGGATTTTCTGTTTCTTGTGAGCAGATTTTGCCTGAGACTCGCTAGGCCTCTTCCCCCCCCCCACCGAAAACCCTTTCTGTTGAAACTTGCTTTTGCAACTGTTTCACAATGTTATGGAAGTGAGATATAGCACTGTCATTGAAAATGTTACCAACATGGCTTGCTACTGCCTTTTCAGTGTGATACATTTCAACAAAATTTTTTGCTTCACCCCATTTCTTTAATAAGTGCACTAGGCACATACCCATTTCCCTCCTGCACAACCTCAAGATATACCAGCAAAAAACAGACAACAGTTCTTAGCGTGTATACTCTGAGTGCGGGCTGAGGCAAGACTGGCGCCAATCACAACACGCACATTTAGTGACCACGTGTTGCCCATGTGGTGTAGTTGGCTTGTTCGACAACTGAGTTATGGTACAACAAATGAGGCAACTTTTAGTTTGAAATTTTTGTTCGACAACCGATTTGTTCGAAAAGGGAGCCATTCAACAATCAAGTTTTCACTGTATTTATTTTAATCATTGTTTTTAAAATAATGGGAATACTTTGTGTGTTAAATAATAAAACTTAATTTTTCCCCAAAATTTAATGAAAATTTATTGTACAAAGCTACACACCCTTGTAATAACAACTGTAATTTGTACCCCTTTACCTGTTTGAACTTTTCCCCAAATTTGGTTCTGATTGATCAGTGTATGGCTATTTTAGAGAGTGTGATGGACAGACTAACAGAAGTTACAGAATTTTATATATAGATTCTAAAATCAGGGGACTGGGTAAAGTAAGTTTATTTTCAGGAAGAAAGGGTTATAAAAAAGAAAAAATGTCAGTAAAAGGGAATTAATCAACAGGGGCTTCTGTAAAAGGTTATCTCCGCATTACTGTAAGTCCTCAATTTACATGGACTATTTTTATCGAGGAATTTTACAAATCTAATAGCAATAGAAAAAGTTGACGGTTTTTTAAACTTGAATACATGTACACTAGTAAATGGTTGGACACTTTGTTATGGTGAAACACACCTATTCTATAGTTAATAGACTCTCCCACCTAATATAGGTAGAGGTAGTAAAAGAAACGATGGTCAGTCGATGTCAGACGACCGGCTGAACTCTCTGCCTTCGGGTGGGAAGGAACCCGAACGAAGCTACACCGAAGGGTGGAGTCTCATTCGGGAAGGTAAACCGACCATGAACCCGCTTATACGGGTATAAAGGGTATATTTTTGGCCGAGCCCGCGGGTTCAGAGATCCTTGTGGGTGGGGGTGACTAAATACTAGTTGATGTCGGACGACAGTAGGATATGAAAGTAGTCAGCAACCGCAACAAGATTACTCTGCGTAATACCTATTATACCATGTTCCTAATGTTTTGTACATCGAACTATTTAGGATCGATTTAGTACAAATACAAGCCTCCACTGCGAAAATAACTCCACAACATACTTTAATGTTGTGTAATGGTTAACAAGCTTGTCTTGCTAGATCAATTACAACTGAGTAGCAAGTTTGATCCTTGCTAGGTACTCCATACTTTTAGCCATGTGCCACATCTAAGCTATGCTATTTGGGCACTTCAAGATGATGTAACGGTTATCAAATCAAGGTTGTCTTGCTAGGTCGGTTATAACTGATGAGGGAATTCAAACCTCACCTGGGAGCACAACAATTTAGGTCTTGTGCCTCATCTAAGCTACACGTAGAAAACCTCCATCTACAGTAGTTTGTTTTAATTTGTAACTAATTATTAAATAAATAAACTGAAGCATATTTCGAGAAAAAAAATTCAATAGAATGCCAAGGTATGGAGTGTACAGCATCCAAAATGTCATGAATATAGCATCAAAGATGAGGACAACAGTCTAAACAATGTAAATAGTATAAATAATTGCAATACCTCATCTCAGAAATATATACAGATCCTGAAGAAGGCAGGAGTGTACTGTGGCTGAAATGTCATGAATATGGTAATGAAAATGGGGACAACAGTCTAAGTAATGTAAATAGTGTAAATACGTAGAAATATAGACAGATCCTGAAGAAGTCCAGAGCATACAGCAGCTGAAGTATTGTCAATATGGCAATGTAGATGAGGACAACAGTCCGAACATTCTAAGCTACACGTAGAAAACCTCCATATACAGTAATTTGTTTTAATTCGTAACTAATTATTAAATAAACTGAAGTATACTTCAAGAAACAGGACTTCAATAGAATGCCAAGGTATTGTACAGTGAGTCGCTGCCCATTCGCATTTAAGCATTCGCAGCTTAACACATTATGTGTGGTCTTCCACAGTGAACTTGTCAAACTCTCTTCCTCCAGGGAGAGAGGAACCCAGACGAGGCTATGTCGAATGACAGATTTTCATCTGGGGATTGTAGATAGCTAACTGACCCTGTGCATGCAGGCTCAACAGGAATTTTTGCCCAAGCATACAGGCTCAGATACCCCGCATTAATTTTGGCCTTGTGCCACATCTGACCACATGGGGTGGTTAGTGAATATCTTTGTGGATTTTTTTTTTAGAACATATGTACTTGTTATTCACAGAAACCCTGAATATTCGTGTTTTTCTGAAGAACATATGTAAAAATTATTTGCCGAGAACTCCACTGATTCGCATATTTTTTTTGATAGAACATATTCAAAATATTCTTGTATTATTTTTCCTGTTATTTAAGTGACTTAAAACAGTCTATTTTTAGGGTAAAAATTGGCAGAATTGTACATGTTCATTGTAAAAAAACAAATGCAAAAACCTGCATAATGCTTCGGCTTTGTTAGGGCCTGCGGCTGGCGACTTAAAAGTGACTTATGCTAAGTCTGAGGGTATCATCACTGTTCTGTTTTTAGAAAATGTTTTAAATTTTATATTTTATGTCTTGTTACACATATTTTCTACAATATTTTCAATGGTCGTATTGATCTATGTGTTATTAAAAACGGTTATTGTACGTATGAAAGAAAATGGTCAATACTATTTTTCAAAAGTGTTTTAAAAAGGGTCTAAAATGTTTCTAAAGTGTTTAGGATGAACGTTTAAGGCATATGGAGTTGTAACAATCAAAATAGGTACTTATAAGCACTTGGGTGGGGGAGTTACAAGTATTTGCAGATTCTAACTATTCGCGGCTAATTCTGGTTGCTAACCCCCATAAATATGGAGGACTCACTGTAATTCAATAAACAAAATTCTATAATATTTTTTCCTCGAAATTTACAAACTCTACTCTCTGTACTGTGATTATATTTACATTACTACTACTACTAATGCATTATATTTTACCAGAATTAAATATATATAAACTCAAAGAAAAGATATGCAAAAAAAAAAAAATTATTAAATAAGTATTTGTTATTTTATGCATGGTGAAGTAATGGATAGTGGCTCGGATTGAGGAATTGGAGAGCCGAGTTTGAATTCAAGTCAAATCCGTATATGCTAATACCCTTGGGACAGGTATGAATCCTCTTCTTCCCCCAGCTATGGGTAAATAGCAGGACAGACTGGGTTCTATAGCCTTGTATGGCAACTGGTCTACTGCAGAAAGAAATGGCAACCTACTGCAGGAAAAAAAATCTGCCTCGTCAGTCATGTATCAAAAGAGAGCCGAGTTCAAATTCCAGTTGAATCCATTACATTCACTTACATGCTAATGCCCTTAGGAAAGGTATGAATCCTCTTCTTCTCCCCACCAGCTATGGGTAAATAGCAGGACAGACCAGGTTCTATAGCCTTGGATGGCAACTGTAGAAAAAATGGCAACCTACTGTAGGAAAAAATCTGCCTCGTCAGTCGTGTATCGAAAGATTTATGATTGCTTAAGTGGGTATCACGTATGGCACATAACTGACTATTTTAATCATTGAATTGTTTTTAAAATAGTGTGAGTAGAATTTTTTTGCAACTTGAAAAACAAAATTCTGTAAATAAAAATTTTTTTTTCCTCCACCCTGATTGTGTCAGTGAAATTAATAACAACCATCCTAGATTGTGGAGTTATACTAGAAGATTATGCCTCTAAGTAAAAATCAAATCTGTATCCTATTTTCCATTAAGGAAACCACTTCTATAGAAAAAAAAAAAACATGTCTTCACCAATATAAGAAATTTACTTGAGTCTGCGTCGTTTAGCTTTCAGAGAGAAAGTAGATGCTGTGTTGGACTCTTGCTCGATTTTTGAATTTAGAAAATACTAGCAGTATAACCTGTCTTTGATTGGGTCTTTTATTACTGGGAATTTTTGCCATTCAATTGGAGCAGTTTAAGTTTAAATTCAGCCCACCTGAAAATCAATATTAGTAACAACAATTGGATGCAAATGGAGGGTGGTAACAATTTGAATGGTGGGGTGGCCCTCAATCTTGCAAGGACAGAACCTCTTCCATGGACTGTCATAATAATAATATACAATAATTTTTATTTATGTTTTTTTTATAATTCCAATAATCTTTTGCATTAGAGTTCAACTCTCTAAATTGATTGTGTGCTGTTTTTTTTAGACATAAAAAATTTTGGCTTTGATTTTAGCGCAAAGCGTAAAAAAATTCAGTTTTTTTTTCGAATTTTTACCTTTAACGTTGTAATGTTTTGCAGCCAATTTGGACTCAAAAATGGCAATGAAGAATTATCTATCAAATAAAAAGAATTTCATCAAAATCAGATGAAAACTATGCAAACACAAACAACATCCGATCACGCACACAGACACATCTTGAGAATTATAGATATAGATTTTTGGTACATTTTGATTTGTGATAAAACAGCAGCATTTATTTTTCATCCAAAACCAATAACAGAAATCACAGAATTTTATATATATAGATTTTCCAAATTTTATCTGTAAAAAATTTAGGTCTGTGTAAGGAAATAACTGAATCAACAAATTATTTATTGTAAATGAAATGTTTGCAGTAATTTACAAGAATAATACTGCAAAAAATATCTTGAATTAAAATGTACCATGTGAATGCAAGACGAATTCACTCTTCTCTACTAATATTACTAAAATGCTTCAGCTGCAAATATAGCTGTCATGAAAAAAATATTAAATTAATGTTTTGTCTTTAAAGCTGCCATTTTGTTCTTGATTAAACAATTTCTGCTCTGAGGAAATTCAGAGAGAAAAACATAAAGACACTGTAGAAAAAGAGAAAATTGATTGAAGCAAAAACTAAAAAAAAAAAATCTCACTTCTTTTAGTTGTTATTTAATTTATTAAATAATTATTCATTGAAGAAATTATGGGAAGAAAAAAAACACAAATACACCAAAAAGAATTAAATTCACAGAAAGCAAATACCTTAAAGTTAAAAAAAAATCTCATTTCTTTTAGCTTCTGTTCAGTGATTTATTAAATATTTCTCTAAGGAAATTATAAGATGAAATACACCAATGAATTGTGGAATATATCACCTAATTTCTTACATAATAAGGAGATTTGTTCAATGTTTGCACATTAATTAGTACGTAAACACTTTGAAAATAATGTACAGTGAAAAGAAAATGAATCACATGCTGAAAGGTTACTGCTTTCCTTCTGTGAAAATTATGAAATACAGATTTTATGTGACATCTCTCCACTGTTTTCTCAATACGATCACTTTGAAAATTCAAAATCACATTCTTTGTTTACAATCTCTCACACACTTGGCATGAATAGGGTTTGTTTCCAGTGTGTGTCTGCATGTGATATTTTAATACTGAACTCTGTGAAAAAAAAAAACACAAATACACCAAAGAAAAACGCAAAAACCTTAAAGTTAAAAAAAAAAAAAAATCTCATTTCTTTTAGCTTCTGTTTGGTGATTTATTAAATATTTCTCTAAGGAAATTATAAGACAAAATACACCAATGAATTGTGGAATATATCACCTAATATTTTAAAATGTTATTTCCAAATACTTAAACCATCAGGTGTTTATTATTTTTAAAAGCCTGACTTTTTGAAAAAAGAAATATTTTTATTTTATCTAAAATAAATATTTGGAGTACAAAAGTCATTTATGTTTGAAATCAGCCATTCTGGTTAATTGTAAATATCTACTGATTGAAAAGAATGGATGTATTTAAACCAAACTTTTATCATAAGCGAATAGCAAATACACTGTGTTTCACTCAGTCCATCAGACATTGGGCCTGAATTCTTTTTGGCAAATTTCAGCAGACATTGAAAAGTCCATACAAGAGAGAATATGACTAATACAGCTTAATATGTTTGCATCTTTTTCCAAAGTCACTGTGAAAAAATCTGATTACAAATTTGGTTTAATCCTTTAGCATTCAAAACACTCAAACCATCCCCAGCTCTCAATGTTCAACATGTCATGACTGTCGCATTTATGCTCTGTCACAATAAATGATGACATCATTGCAAATAACGCAAGAAGTCAGACAAACAGTGAGACTTTAACCATGTGCTTCTTTCACAATCTAGACTGATTAGCAAAGAAAATACAAGTTTTATGATCTTTTTTTAACAACAAGAAATCAAGCATCACAACTAATGGGGGCTAGTGTTTCTGAAGGGGTTGTTTGATGGAGATACAGCCCAGGTTATTCTAGAATTTGGGGAAAAAAATTTTTAAAAAGTAGAAGAAATGTAGGATAATGGCATTGACAAATATATGTCAAATCTTGAGTGAACAAATGATATCTACAAAATTCAAGTTGCCAGCATTTTTGGAACCAAATGGACATACACATAAACATTCTTTAACAAAGGTTGCCATGCAAGTTGACTATTTGTCTTTGTTTTTGACAGAATCTTTTTATGAAACCAACTTTCTTTTCTTGTAATTTTTGTTGGAATCTTCTTATTTCTATTATGTGGAATATGATCTTTTAGACCTTCTACGTTGTGATCTTTGAGTTTTGGATAGAGTATTAATAATTTGTCCTTTTCTAGTTGACATAATGACTGGTGTAAGATTTCAATTTCACTCTTCTTTGTGAGGAGGTCGAATTTAGGTTGGAGATGGAAATTTGGTACTAGGTTTAGAAATTCCTTTTTGATCATCCATTAATATGTGACTGGATAGGTTTATGTATTTATAATGGTTGTTGGGAAGTAGAATATTTCCTTTGTATAAGTTGCACAACATTTTTATAATCATTTGTCTATGTTTAACTTCATCATTATAAACATTTATGTTGATATGATAATGTATTTCTTTATATTCAGGCTTAGTTAAAAATGTTTTTTAGTACTGCATTATGTTTTTGGATTTCATTATTTATATGTTGGATTTCGTTCTTAGCTTTAGTTATTTGTAATAAACGAGATTTTTTCTGAAGCTTATAGTGTAGCTTTCCTTGTTGGCTGCCATGTCATGCAATTTAAAATTTGTGTATTTAGACAGCAATCCTTCTTTCATGCAATTTTCATTGAATATGACAGACAAGGTGCTTTAAGTTTTTTATATAATTTTTTATGTGATCTTATATTTTTTCCTTTTCATTAGATAAATTATATAAAAAATGTCCAAACGTTTTTTTTTCCTGAGTGCTTTTGGCTATACATTTAACCATTTTCAAGGTTGTTGATAACACAAACATAATAGCATCGTCTACATGTAAAAAGATGCTAAAAATAATGGAAGCCTTATTAATAAAAACAAAAACCAACACTCAATAATATCACCTATGAACATGGACATAATATCTTGAACTTTTTTTGAAAATGAAACATTATATAAATACATACATACAACAATCTATTTCCAGTTAACAATTAATACTCTGAAAGTAAAAAAAAAGATATTGCAACCTTGAAAATGGCTAAATGTGTAGCTGAAATTCCTCAGAAAAAAAACAACATTTAGACGGTTTTTATATATCTTCTGAGAAGAAAAAAATTATAAAATCACATGGAAAATTATATAGAAAACTTAATCAAAGCACCTTATTTAATGAAACTTGCATATATATATATGTGTATATCTGTAAAAGTTTTCAGAGAGAGTATATCTGTAAAAGGACAATATAAATAAAGACAAAAGGAAAACTTATCTGAGCCAATATGTTTCATCTTCTGAAGGACTTTATCAAGGTAAATGTGATATATTTGTCCTGATAAAGATCCTCAGAGAATGAAATGTGGTACCTAAGATAAGTTTTCCTTTTCCTTTATATATATATATATATATATATATATATATATATATATATATATATTAATGTAGATTTGGGAAGCAACCTTTCTTTTTAAACATGTTTTGTTGAATATGGCAAAGAAAATTTAATTTGCAACATTCTTACATATAGTGGGAGTAAGAGAGTGTAAAAATTGTCAGTATTGTCCATTGTCCCAAGCGCTTTCAGTCACTTCTTTAGCCATTTTCATGGGGGTTTGTTTTTAGGTGTTATATAAATATCTAATTTATTATTTAAGCATTAAAATGAATTATTTATATAAAAAAATGAAATACAATTTTCATAACTTGAGAAAAGGCTAAAAAATTAAAATTAATGACGACATGTCTAGAAAACTGCAAGTCAAATGGCAACAATAGCAGAAAAAGAGAGAAAAGGTTAAGGAGTGAGTGTAAAGTGAGAGTAAAAAAAAAACGAAAAGGAGAAATAATCACGACATTCTACACAGACAGGTGCATGCATGAATGCACACATACACTATGAAAAAAATTTTTTACACCAATGAAAAGTGCATATTATAAAGATAAATCAAGATGTATAAGCAGTCAATTGTAGAAAGCCCCTGATGAGTGGATGGAGTAATTCCCGTTAGATCCGTCTACAAAAGTGTGGAGTCAGAATGCTGAAGGTTACATCAATCAGCTAAGTGGCAAACCTTTTACTTCTATTATATATATATTAGGTTGGTGCAAAAATAATGACGTAATAATGTCGTTTTTTTGATGTAATTTTTAACGTCAAAAAAAGCGACATTATTACGTCATTATTTTTGCACCAACCTAATATATATATATCTTCTCTTTTAGGCTGTCTGTCATCGCTGGCAACAGGACTCTCCTTCCATCTCTGTTCATCTTCTGTGGGCTGCCAAATGAGATAGCAGCGTGATCTGCAAATGACAAGTTCTTGGGCACAGGTGGCAGGGAAACATGCCTGGTGCGGAATTGGCAGGCTGTAGATGACGCTGGTGTTAACTCTCCTTGAGCGCTCCCCCTCAAAGTGCACCACTCCGGCAACGCAAAGAGACCACCAGCTGATCCGATCCCTTGCGAGGTTCTCTAATTATATTGGGTCAATATTGCAAGAGACAGAAGCATGCTTAAGGTAGTCTCAAAATCGTTTTTTTGGGCCTCCATGTGGGCGGCTGCTGGTTCTATCTATCTATATATATATATATATATATAATAAAAAAACTTAAACACTAATATTCCATGGTCATAATTTATTCCATTGGAATCATAAATCTGATCAATTCATAGGTCTGATGGAATTGGATGACCATTCCATATTAGTGTTTAAGCTTTTTATTATATCCTTACTCTGTCCTGGACATTGAGTTCTACCTGGATTCTTCCTCTTGGAATTTTATTCAAAAAATATACATGTATGGGTATTTATATATTTTGCATATGTATGTATATTTACCACTAATATTATATATATATATATATATATATATATATATATATATATATATATATATATATATATATATATATATATATATATATATATATAGAGAGAGAGAGAGAGAGAAAATGTAATGTGAATGCTAAAGGGTTAATAAACAGATTTTTTCAGTCTTTACATATTAATTTCCATCTGTGACAATCTTGAAAATAATGTGCAACACAATTCACATGGTTTTGCATTCTATCAGTTGAATTCTGAGGATTTGACTTAAAATTGGCCAATGAAGAGAAAATGAATCATATGTCAAAAGACTACGGCTACTCTTACATGAAAATGATAAAATACAGATTTCAAATTCTGTCCTTTCACTGAGTGCTTGCATATGTGAGTCTCTCACACATAACCTATGATTTCTCTCCAATGTGTGTTTGCATGTGATATCTCAAATGGGATCTCAAGGAAAATGCTGAACCACAGGTCTCACAGGGATACGGTTTGTCCCCAGTGTGTGTTCGCATGTGACATTTTAAGTTTGAATTTTGTGAAAATGCCAATCCACACACTTCACATGTATATGGTTTTTCACCAGTGTGTGTTTGCATGTGTCTTTTTAAAAGTGAGTTTCCTGAAAACGTTGAACCGCATACTTCACATGAATATGGCTTTTCTCCTGTGTGTGTTCGCATGTGTCTTTTTAAACTTGTACCTACTGAAAATGCCGAACCACACACTTCACATGAATATGGTTTTTCTCCTGAGTGTGTCCGCATGTGTACTTTCAGGCTTGAACTTCTTGAAAATGCGAAATCACATACTTCACATGAATATGGTTTTTCTCCTGTGTGTGTCTGAATGTGTCTTTTTAAATCTGATCTCCACATAAATGCTGAGTCACATACTTGACATGAGTAAGGTTTTTCTCCTGTGTGTGTCCGCATATGTGTTTTTAAATATGAACTGTCTGAAAATGCTGTCCCACACACTTCACATGAATATGGTTTCTCTCCAGTGTGCCTTTGGAAATGTCTTTTTAAACGTGATCTCTGCAAAAATGCTGCACCACACACTTCACAAGAATATGATTTTTCATCAGAATGTGTCCGCATATGTTTTCTTAAAAGTGAACTTTTTGAAAATGTTGAAGTGCACACTTCACATGGATATGGTTCCTCACCAATGTGCATTTGCATGTCTATGTTTACATTAGAACTCATTTTAAAGGAACTATTTAGATTCTGAATATGGTTATTTCTCATTTGTACTAACGTTCTTTTAATGTGTCTTCAGTATAAAATATAATCACATTCAGAAAATGGTTTTTGCTGTGTTTTGTCAAGTTTTCATAAACTGCTCATTCAATGTCATAATAATATTTGTTGATCACAAATTCCCTGCACAATATTTACATATGGCCATCGGAAGAGTTCATTTGTTTTCCACTATATTTAATATCTCTGAAAGGAAAAAAAGATATTGTTAAAGACTTTATACTCAGCGATGGGAAACATATATTAATTCAATTTGGATTTCAATGAATTCTATCTTATTATGCTTATGGCTATATCATGTTGAAACAATGGTTCTTGTCTGACCACCAAAATTAAGTAATGTTGAACGTGGTCAATATCTAGATGGGTAACCAATTGGGGATACCAAGTGTTGTAAACTGGTTCTCATCTGACCACCGGCGTTAAGCAATGTTGAACCTGGTCAGTACCTAGATAGATCACTGCTTGTGAATACCAGGTGTCATAAGCTTAGATATGTGGGTAGTGTAATGGATAAAGACTTGGAATATGAAATCGGAGAGCCAGGTTCAAATTCCAACTGGATTCATTATATTCCCTTATGTGAAAAGTATGAATACCTCTTCTCCTGCCAGCTAATTAGTAAGATTTGTATCATTTAACTATTATTATCTCAGAAACAATTCTTAAAATACAAAATATGTTTCAGCTTTAAATAACCATGAAAAGGTTGATAAGCTGTAAAAAAAAAAAAAAAAATCAATCAAACCATCTTATTACACATTTTTTTAATCTATAAATATTTTGTAAATGAAAGCAGGAAAATCAGATGAATCAAAAACAAAAAAAATCTCTTGATTTTATACATGTGTTTTTTTTTATTGGATGAAAATATTGAATTTTCTTTAAAATGTTAAATACATTTGGAATATGTGAGTAATGTTTGTTTTGGATCAGATTAGTTATGCTTTGAAACGACTAATTCATTGTTCACTTTGGTCAAGTGGGTGCCATTTGGAAGACCTGACTTCAAAGACCCCATATGCTAACCATAAAACAGAAACACTTGATATCAAGATAAAAATCAAGTCTTCCACTCCTATATGGGTGTCCCAATAATAGTGTCAAAATTGATGGCTAATTTATTTTTTGAAGGATTTTAGAGAGTAAATTTATTTGCAGACTGATTTCACTATAGCATATATCTATGTGAATACGGAACATCTAAGTGCTGAATTAAATATAACCTGAAACTTACTTTAAGAAATTGGTATTATATTTACTGACGGATTCGTTTTTTTATGGTTTATGAACCTTTTGCAAGTTATTCAAAGCCAAAAAATATTTTTAGATTGTAAGAATTTTCTTTCTGGTGATAATAATGGTTAAATGATACAAGTCTTACTAATTAACTCATAGCTGTGGGGATAAGTGGCGTGGTTCATTGCTAATCAGAATTTGATAAACAAGAAATTATAATGTTGATATAAAGTGGGTGATCAATTCTATATTACAACCAATATATAAACTGACCCTTCACTTTATGGTCACGGTAGTTTCTATACATTTATGTTCCAGAGACTAAATAAATTTGAAAGACATGCCTGTAACTTCTCAGTATTTGATTGATTCATTCATTCATTCATTTTCTACAGATTATCAACCCTTTGCAGGTTATTTAAAGCCAGATTATTTATATTTTTAGATTGTAAGAATTAGAAGGGGGGGTGATAATAATGGTTTAGTGATACAAGTTTTACCAATAAACCCATAGCTGGGAGGGGAGGATATTTGTGTGGTGGAGTAATAGATTGCAGCTCAGATTGAGGAATTGGAGTGCCGAATTCAAATTCCAGTCTAGTTCATTACATCCTCTTATGTGCTAAATACCCTTGAGAAAGGTATGAATCAATCTCTTATCCACCCAGCTATGGGTAAATAGTAGGACAGACTGGGTTCTATAGCTTTGGTTGGCAGCCAGTTTAGGAGAAAGTAAACTGAATTCAAACCAGCCTGGAGAGAGATGGGCTCTGTCAGGCTATCATACCCAAGACACACCATTTCTACTACAGCTGAAGTATATGTGGTGCCCCTACAGCCCTAAGGTTACAGAAATCATGATCATGACTATAATAGCCCCAACAGAAATTGGAACATGGCTCCCAAATTAACCATGCTATGCCATTATCCATTACACAACCTGAACATCCGAGCTTACTGCACCTGGTATTATGGCAGAGAGCAATGGTCACCCTTGAAATAGTAATAATTATAGTAATATAGAATTTTTTTATAGATGAGAAAAATAATCTGTGGTGAAGTTTGTGCCCAGAGAATCTGTGCTTTGTCAGAATTATTAATATAAAATGTCAAAACAATAGTGTTTATATAAACTATGGAATACCAATTGAGAAGAAGAGACTGTTTGTTTAATCATGAAGGGGGAGAGGTCAGTAATCAGGTTGTATTCTAAGTTTACCAACACACCGGGTTTTTGTTGGTACCACTGAGTTTATTTAGACACATGTTTGTGTGAAAACAAACAGTTGAAGTTGGAATTGGAGCTGGGTGAAGTAGTTGACAAGTAGTCAACCAGAGAGAGAGAGAGGCAGTGAGAGTGAAATCATCCACTTGCTGCTGGAATAAGGGAGAAAGTGAACTCAAGTTATCTGCAATATTGGCACAATATCACCACTGAACCCCCTTATAATAAGATAGTGAAATAATTATAGCAACTCCTAAGAACAAAAAGGGTGAACTCGAAAACTACTTCTCTCCTTTCAGAATTATTTGCAATATTTGCTTTTTTTTTCTGAACTTTATTTCATAAACACTACTTTCTTGTAAAAGAAGCATTATTCTTTTTGTACCAATTTCTTCCTTATATACATAAAAATTTTTTTGGACCCGAACTGACTTATTCAGATTTGATTTTTCTGTTCAGCCTGATTCTTGCCCCAACAAACTTGCAGATAGACCAGCTGAATCTTCCAGGATCTATGATTTGTTATTTGCTCTCCAGGATCAAAAAAAAATCATGTGACTGGAAAGTGGAATCAAATCGACATTGTGAACTGGAGACTTTGACTGAACATTTAATACTGGAGTAGGACAGGGCCAATGGCTCGTCTTGTAGAGCATATCGGTCCAGTGGGTTCAGGATAGGTGTTACAGTATTACCCAAGCAGTCATCTATCTAGGTACTGACCAAGGTTGACATTGCTTAACTTCATGATCGTACAGGAAGTGGTGTTTCAATATGATGTGACCATAAGCTCTGTTTATGCTTAAAAATAAATTATCTTTACCTCATAGCTAATAGTTAAAGAATATAATTTTTTATTCTATATGCTTATTTTATAATTTTATTTTTATACTGCATGATCTAATAAAAAAAAATATCTTTGTCATCAGCAATAGGAAGAATTTCAAAATCGCACAAAAAAAATAAATTTTCCAGAAATAAAGAAATTACCGTATTTGACAGCATATAAGGTGCACTTTTGTTACTAAACATATCTTTTAAAATTTCTCTGCATCTTATATGCCGCATGTAGGTTTAAAATTTGCGATTGAGACTGAAATTAACTACCTGGCAACTCCTATTAGCTCAGACTTAAACATGAAGGAGCAATGGAACACATGGATGGCAATGCCTGATCCCGAACTTACACTTACAGGAAGAATAAAAAGACTCAACATTGCACAAGTCTGCGAATGGGGGAAGCAAGCTTGGGATAATATTAGACCAGAAATTGTGAAATCTTTTAAAAAGTGTGGCATTAGCAAGGCTCTCAATGGAACGGAAGATGACACATTATTTAATGACGATGATAGCAGTATTGAAAATGAGTATCAGAGTTTTGATAACGAAGACGATGAACTTTATGGATTTGAAGATGAATAAAATTTTAATGGTAACCATACTATTTTGCTCATTTGTAATAACTACTTTATTTATATTTTGTTTTCTTACCTTTGGATATAATGAAGTTTTTATAGGCTTGTGTTCTTTATTTTTCTATTATTTTTCATTCAATTATGGCTTATTTAACCAAAATAATAGCTCATAAATATAGCCTAGGCTGTACCATTTACTAATAATTTTACTAATTACTAATTTTTTTCTTGATTTTCCTTGCTGAAATTGGGGTGTGTCTTATATATGCCATAAAATATGGTAATTAAAAATTAGTTAAATTATACTTCTGAGTTTAATTCATTGCATTTATTTTTTTTAATTTTCTTTTCTGTTTGTTGTAAAATATTTAATTGTACCTAATGAGGTGTTATAAATATTCTGATTTTAAAGGAAGTGCTAAAAAAAAATTCAAAACTGAAAAAGATATTAATTTTCCAAGGTGGTGCAGAATTTTATCTCTACAAAAAAATAATCTAATAATTGCGAAAATAACAAAATAAAATTCTTTTTAAAATATTTCTGATGCAAAAATAACATCAAACAACATTTCTCAATTCTTCAAACACATTATGATTTAATAAAAAAAAATATCTTTGTCATCAGCAATAGGAAGAATTTCAAAATCGCACAAAAAAATTATAAATTTTCCAGAAATAAATGTACATTTGTAGATTTTTTCCCTATCAAAAGTTGAAAAAATACAATGTGTTTTATTAAATTACATAAGCACCAACTCTCAACAAAATTATTATTTTGGAGTTTTATTGAATCATTTTTGTCAGGTTTCAGGACAAATTTACAAGATTTTCTGTTTTGGCATGCAAAATTTTTTATTGAAACAATAATGTTCAGGAAATTTTCTTTATAAAACTATTAAAAAATATGATCATCCCCCTCTCCACTGTTTTAATGGTGTAATAGTGAAATTAATCCCATTGTTGTTAATCACAAGAGTTTATTTTACTAAGACATGTTTGAAGATTTTAAAAAAAAATGTAAAATTTGATGTCATTTTTTAGTGTGAACCTAATTTAGAAGAATTTTATTGTTTCCTTTTAGCAACTGTTACATTATTTTTGGTATAAATGTACAAAACGGAAATAATTCTAATATCTCACATTAACTGGCTACTATTCAGTATCGGAAGAGTATTATGATATTAATCTAATTTCATATCTCCTGTTCAGTCAGTATAAAAAAAATAAAATTATTCATTCTATTAATTTTAATAAAAGGTGTATAGAATAAAAAAAATAATATTCTTAAACTATTGCTCATGTAAGGTTAAAGAAAATTTAGTTTTAAACATAAATAAATTCTTTATTATTGGTGGGTTTCTGTATTTTTTAGGTCATATTTTCACTTACTTCTACACTTACAGTATTTTTAATTTGCATTTTTGACCTTATAGGCTACCATGTGTAAATAAAATTTTTATTTCATTCTGTTTTAAGTAAATGCTTAAAATAGGTACCTCCATACTAATGCAATGCCTCAGGTTTAAAATGAAAAATCTTTCTTGAAGCTTTTATTCTAATTAATGTTAAGCTAATAAATTAAATTTAATCTTTCTAATAAGCAAAATATTTTGCTGTATTTAAAAACTAATTTAAATTGACTGGAAGGAATTTTTGTTTCAAAAATGCTAAAAAAAAAAAAAAAAAAAAAAAAAAAAAAAATTTACTGATTTTAGTGCTATTTTTAGCCATCTTGCATCACAATGTGATTCTCATTATTAAAAAACCTTTCAAAAATAAAATATACATGTCTGAAATTTTATTTGAAAACTAACAGCTGATTTAAAATAAATATAACTTAAGTTTAAAATATTGCAGAAATGCGTTTTTCACACAGTGGTAGCTGCTTATTTAAGGTATTGATAGCTTGACTGACAGAAGTTTATCTGAGTATGAGGTATATAGAATAAAAAATAATATTCTTAAACTATTTCTCATGTAAGGTTAAAGATAATTTAGTTTTAAACATAAATAAATTCTTGATTATTGCACTGCTGCAAAATGTTTAAATATTACTTGAGGAATATAATGTGGGAACCTTTTTTTTTTTTATATAATTTTTAACTACTTAGAAATCTTGAAAATTTAGGAAAATATTCACCTTAATCTAATTTTTTGTATTTTGGCTTTTAAATTTACTATAGTTATTGCTCTTATTTTCTGATAATGTTGTGTATGGACGTCTGTACTTACAAAATATCAGCACATACAAAAAAAATTCAAAAATCTTTTTAAAATACTGGGTGTTGTTTCTGAAATTCATTGGGTTGGTGCATAATTATCAGGCGTTTTTAAATAATGAAAAAAGAAACTTAACAATTCAACAATAACATTTTTAAATGATTATTCCAGGTTGTATGATTATCGACAAGCATTTTTATAACTTGAAAATAAAGTAATATTTTTATAAAAAAAATATAAACAAAACAGCAATTTTTATTAACAAACAAGCAGTAGAACCCGGTGTTGCCCAGGGATGTAACAGTAAGAGATAGATCAAGTATCGACCATCATAAAGACTGAAAAATAAAATTGACAAAGATTATTGTTTAAGGTTGACGGACACGCATATCTTAATTAGTTTTTTTGTTTTGTTTTTTTTATGAATTGGTCAAACCCAAACAAAAACATTGTTTTCAATCGATATGAGTCTACCGATTGAATAGAATTTTATTATAAACAATTGTCTTGTAAATGGAATTTTTAAAGTATCCTGAATGTAAAAAATAAAAGAAAAAAATTGTGCAAGACAATAAAAACACTACCTGCCAAAAAAAAAAAAAAAAAAAAAAAAGTTTTTTGTTGAAATCGGTTGAAAATGTAGGAAATCCGATTCCATATATAAACAAACACACACACAAACAACCTGGGTTTTATAATAAGTACAACTCGATATGAGTTGTCCCCCTTTCATTCTTGCGACAGCAATGCCTCTTGTATTTTCAAATTGATTTTGTGCAAAAACAATTGTGTTTTTCCAATTTTTGGCACTGTCAGAACCACCGCAAGGTAATTTTACGTAGTCCTGTGAAGTTTTGTTGAAATCGGTTGAAGAATGTAGAAAATCCGATCCAATATATAAACGAACAGACACACACACAACCTGGGTTTTATAATAAGTATGATAACTAACCTACAAAAATGCCTGATAATTATGCACCAATATAATAGTAAGCTTTTCCATTTATGATTAGTAAAAATAGTTTTTAACAGTATCACCTAACTGGTAGAAATTAATACAGAAATTAAAAACTTTATTTAAAAAAAGGAAAACAATTCTTGTAAAAGATTCATTATTTATTAAGACAATAGCATCCATAATATATCCTATTCATAAAAGCAATTTAAAATGTTTTAGTTTTATTGCATTTTTTATTTCATGATTCATTTCAGTAACTGGGGTTCCTGTTTTACAAAAAGAAATTGCAGATTTAAATTCTCCAAGGAGTTCTCCTTTTAACTAATATAAACATAAAGTTTTACAAAATTTAATTTCTCAAATTTTCATAAAATTAACTGCGTGAAAGAAAACATGTAAAACAAAACAAACAAAAAAAAATTTTAACAAGATTTTCTAAAAGAACATTTCTAAAATAATTTCATTCATTTGTGAATAAGTCCTGTAGATATCTCTACTTTTTTGTGGAAAAAAAAGCATAGCATGATGAAAAAAGACTCCAAAAATCAATAAAAACAAAGTTTTGTCATCAAAATGTTTATGTTATTATTGAGTATTTTTTATGCTATTATTAAAGGTATTTTTTTAATTATTTTTTGAAATTTTTTAATCCTTTCTAGCATGTTTGAAATCTTGTTTTGTTAATATCAGCGGACGACATAATGATAACAATTTCTCTTTTCACTTTTCTGGTGAAAAACACATTGACTTGAAAGTTCTTGTAAAAAACAAATAATTGACTTGAAATGAATTCTTGTTTTTTGAAATTTTTTTTTAATTGCCAAATATTTTTTTTTTTTTTTTTTTTCAGGACATATTCAGAAATGAATTTTTAAGGCAGGGATTTTTTTTTTTATTTTTTTTTTTTTTTTTTTTAAAAAAATTAACCCTTTCTTGGTAAAAAAAAAAAATGCAATAAAACTTTCAAGGCAGAAGTTTTAATCAGTAAAACTATTAGTACATTTATGAATCAAAATTGAAAATGAATAATTTTAATTAAAAATTGTTTAAATTTGTTTCCCAAAAAAAGTATTTTTTTAAAAAATTTTGGTGTATAGATAACATGCCCAATTTCTAACTATGATAAGCCAGCTTTTAAAATCCTTTAAAAGGTCACGTGATTTAAGAGTTGTCTGGCACTCTGCAGTTCTTTCAATTTCATTGGTCAGTTCAGTTTCATCATTAACATTTTTGCAAATCATCCTTTCAAAATTTCAAGTTTTACTTTTTTTAATTATTATTTCACTAAATATTTTTATTTTATGTATTTATTTTAGTTTGGGTCATACTTCAAATAATTAATTTTCTGTTTAAGTTAACAAACTTAAGAACCTAGAGGCAAAACCCAAATTTCATAAAGCATCTTGAAACCTAACTAAAAGTCAATAAAAAAAAACTGCTGAAAATATGTTAATTTGTAAAAAAGTTAAAATGTTCTCTTACATTTTGTAAATTTATGTCAATTCTGGTCATCCATATTAGCTGTCATCACCTCAGAACTAATCGATACGTCAATAAAAATAAAATAAAAACAAGACCCATCATTCAGAAATTCTTGAATATTGCTTTTTTTATGCTAGCATAAGAAAGTAATGTTTATTTCAAATCAGGTTAATTTAACTTTAAATTTGCTAATTTTACTCAAATAACATGGCGCAAATATATATTTTATTTTTGGAAGATTTTTAAAACCGATAATTTTGTTTTGTTTACAAATTTTTTAAAATTAAGAAAATAGTTGGTTCTAAGATTTTCTGAAATCAACCAAAAAGTTGAGATTCTGACCTATATAATTTCTGTTTTAAATACACCAGAATTTTTTACTTACTGGTAATAGTAAATTTAATCATTTAGCTTTCAATTAAAGCTAAAATGAAATCTTCAAAAATGCTTTTTCATTTTTAAAAATTCATTTTAAACCTTGGATATCAAAAATTCAGTGGAGGTACCTACCTGAAAAATTCATTAAAATCTGACAACTATTTCATTTTTGCAAGAATTTCCAACTCATTGAGTTTTTCACTGTAAAAAAAAAGATGCTAAAATTTCCTAAACTAATCTTTGGCTGACGCAAAACATACAAAATTTTTTAACCAAAATTTCCAACATTTAAAATGGCTAAAAAAATTTAATTTAATAATAAAAAAAATCCTTTGTTCTTTCCTTAATAATAACAAAGATTTTGATGATCAAACTTTGTTTTATTAAGTTTGGGGCAATTTTTTTTTTCATTATGGCATGCTCATTTTTTATCGAATCTTTGAAGGTACCTAAATTGTCATGAGGTATCAAAAGGGTGGTGAGTGATAACTGACTACCATCCCCAAAACATATTTCCACAAATTCTTCTAATTAAATAACCAATTCAGTATTTTAAAAAAATCCATTCATTATGAATAAGTGCTGTAAATTTCATTGGTAATTTTTTTTTTTTTTTTGCTATTCAAAACGGAAAAAAAGGTTCTGTTGTATTATTTAATTTGTTTTTGTTATAAATAAAACTACACTTAAAAAAAAAAAAAATTACATTTCTTTACGGTAGTGCGTAGTGATTTTCTGCAAGGAAAGTCTGTAAAAGAAGTAAATAGGTCAAATTTTCTGATTACGCCTGCGTAGGTAATACGCAGTGAATTAGTAATCATGATGGCAGTAATGGAGTACGAATTACCAACAAGAAGTCCCATTTTTTTTTTTTTTGTCGATAACTCCAAAACGGTAAGGTTTCTTCATTTGAGTTCAGCATGTACATTAGTACGGAATTATGACAATTTTGGAAAAATTTTAAGGGATATTAGCGCTCGGGAAACAAAACCAAAATTTACCATTCCATTAAAATTGGGTAATTGTTTTCCCTAATTTTTGGTAATTTTTTTTTTTTTGTTTGTTTTAAATGGGGTATAATAGTTTTGCTTTCATTTCGGAAAAAAAAAAAAACGCGTCCATTTGGCGGTAAATATATATTTTCGATGTTGTGTCAAAATAAATGAATCAACCAGTAAATTAAATAAATAAATTTAAAATAGAGCTGCTAGATATTAAAAAAAAACAAAAAAACATCATTACCGAACTTTTTTTTAGGGTTAGAGAAGTGGAACTTAAAAATGGCTTGCTTGACTACAGATTTTACTGGGCATGGTCAGGATATTTCATATTCATACCCTTCCTTTTCCTAACTTTTTTTTTTTTTTTGGTTTCACACACGAAATAATGACAAAATTATGACCATGCTCGAATTTTAAAAAATAAAAAGAAATAAAAATGAAATATGTAGGAACGGGTCGGAATTGCAGCCAGCCAAAGAGGACCAAACCTTTTTAAATAAGAAACAACAGGAAAAATACTTAGCTTATCTTTACCCTTCTACACCCATTTTTGAGGAAATTGTCATACAAATTATCAATAGTTAAGTTTAAAAAAATAAAAAATACATTGTAAATATTAAAAATCTACCATTTGGTACATATGTATTTTTCTTGTAAACCTGCCCATCTTGAAGCCAATTAAGAAATTTACAAATTTAATAAACATTGTCTTTTTTTATTCATTATTTTTATCCATGATATTAATTTTGTCATCATTGTTTAGAAACTGTAATTATTTTTTTTATTAATTCAAATTGCTACTACATCCCAGTAACGAAGCCTTAATTAAAAAAAACGTCAGTCTTTGTTTAATTATCAAAAAGCTGTTTAGTTTCTTTGTACGAATTCGTAAACAAAGAAATAAACACAAAGTTATACTTACTTCTTTCTGTTGTCTTTTGTCCGATTTGTCTTCCCTAGGATGACGAGACATTAAATAAAAAGAGAGACTAAAATATTAAAGAAAGTAGTAATTACTTCTTTGGTTTAAATCTTCTTAAAATAAAGAAACGAGGATATTGTCAGCACTTGAAAATCGACATCTTTAAAAAAAAAAAAAAAAAAGTCAAGGGGAGATAATTACGCAGACTTTTTTAAAAAAATTTTAACAATAATAAAAAAAAAAAAAAAAACATTATATTTTACTGGGTACACGTATTTGAGTTTCTATATATGTTTTTTATTTTCTTAAAATAAATTAAAATATACTATTGTTTACGAAACTGAAGCGGGCAGAAATTCGAAGATGTCCAAACGTGAAATGATGAAATTTGCATTTGCATTCGTTTTATTAAATAAATTATGATTAATGCGACATAGGTGCAGAATTGGTATAAGATTTTTTTATTTGGTTAAAAAAAAAAAAAAAACAACGAAAAAAATTGTTCAAACAAATGGTAACATAATTTATGAGGCACACAAAAAAGACAGACGACACGAGCCGAGATTAAAAAACAGACGATGTGTATTTAATAACACACACTCACAAAAAAAAAATAAAATAAAATGAATGAATTACACAAATTAAAGAGTATTGTGTGCCAAATGATGGTCACGTTATCAATGAAATATGCCCTTTTTCTAAATAAAAATTATGATTAAATTATAATTTACTCATTAATTATGATAAATGCTGCATAAGAAGTTCCTCTGAAAAGAAAACGACATAGTGAAGAAAAAGAGAAATACTTCTCTGAATAGTGAATAGTTTTCGAATAATAATTTTGGTACAATTTTCGAAGCAAAAATTCATGGTAACAGCGAAGAATAGATCAAGCACACCAGCCAAAAACTTTTTCCTTTTGATGTGGGAGCGACTTTGAGGTTTCTTTCAATTATCATCTGGTGGTTGTCAAATTTCTTCTGTATTATCATCTTTTTGGCCTGAGG
Source organism: Acanthosepion pharaonis (assembly GCA_903632075.3). Taxonomy (NCBI): domain Eukaryota; kingdom Metazoa; phylum Mollusca; class Cephalopoda; order Sepiida; family Sepiidae; genus Acanthosepion; species Acanthosepion pharaonis. Next base: position 1,559,176 of record CAHIKZ030000332.1, on the reverse strand, counting down.
CAACATGTGTCCCTACAACAGCTGTTCAGTGACTCCAAAAATTAAATTCAAAACCGCCCCCCACCCACCACTTAAATAACATACAGGCAGGATCCGAATACAATTCTCAGAATTTGGAGGGAAGTCCTTTTATTGGTTTTGGATGAAAAACAAACGCATTCGTTTTGCCACAAATCAAAATATACCAAAAATATTTTTGAAATTCAAAAATTAAGCAAGGGCCCAAATCAGTGTCTACTTTCTTTCTGAAAGGCAAACAATGCATGCTCAAACAACTTAAATTCCTTATATTGGTAAAGATATGTTTTTGTCTATAGAAGTGGTTCTCCTGATGAAAACAGGAATACAGATCTGTCTATATTTCTGAGATGAGGTATTATGTACATTATTTGGATTATTGTCCTCATCTTTGTCGCCATATTTATTTCAACTGCAGCTGTGGAAAGAAATATAAAAGGGATACAGGCTGTCCCATTAAGGTAAGGCTTCAAGAACACCAGAAAGCTGTAACATGAGGGGAAGTAGAAAAATCAGGCATGGCTGACCACATATGGAGAGAGAAGGGAGATCACTGCCCACTGTGAGATCAGGTTGAGATCATAGACAAGGAACACCATTGGAAAATTCCTAAACTTAAGGAATCAGCACATATGCTAGGCCACAAAAATCTCCTGAGCCGACCAAGCATAGAAATGAATACAATATGGGAACCAGTAGTAAGGAGGGCCAGAGAAAAGCAATAATAACAACAAAAAGTTGCAATATGAGCTCTGGTAAAAACATGTAATGATAACAGCAAAAATTGCAATATGAGCACTGGTAAAAATGGTTGTTGAAGACATTAGGTTTATTGTACAAATCAGTAAAAAATCACATCCAAAATTAAATAAATGGTTTCTGGAATTTGATTGGACAGTAGAATCATATGCTATGCTTCCAAATATGTCTGTGTGTTTGAACTCCAAATCAACTGATCGCTGGGTGCTATAACATGTAAACTGAAAAGCTTTCATTTGGGGCCCATCACGTGATCAGGATAACTATATATACACTGATTTTGGGGACAATAAAAACACACACAGCAAAGACCCAGTCAGCAGCTGGATATTGGGTCACCTGTTGATGACAGGCAGTTGGATCTGTAAACGCCTGACCAGAATTCTCTTGTTACCATGAAAATTTAAAATCCGATTATCATGCTCACAAATCATACTTATTATAAAACCCAGGTTGTGTGTGTGTCTGTACATTTATATATTGGATCGGATTTCCTAAATTTTTCAGCCGATTTCAACAAAACTTCCCAGGACTACGTAAAATTACCTTGCGGTGGTTCTGACAGCACCAAAAATTGGAAAAACACAATTGTTTTGCATGAAATCAATTTGAAAACACAATTAAGAGTCATCGCGAGAATGAAAGGGGGACAACTCATATCAAGTTATACTTATTATAAAACCCAGGTTGTTTGTGAGTGTGTGTCTGTGTTTGTTTATATATGGGATTGGATTTCCTACATTTTTCAACCGATTTCAACAAAACTTCACAGGACTACATAAAATTACCTTGTGGTGGTTCTAACAGTGCCAAAAATGGGAAAAATATAATTTTTTTTGCACAAAATCAATCTGAAAACACGATTAAGAGACATTGTGAAAATGGAAGGGGGACAACTCACATCGGTTTTTTATATTTTTCAGCCCGATAAAACAAAACTTCACTTTTTTTTTTTGGCAGGTAGTGTTTCTTATTGTCTTGCACACTTTTTTCTTTATTTTTACATTCAGAATGCTTTAAAAATTCCATTTACAAGACAATTGTTTATAATAAAATTCTATTCAATCGGTAGACTCATAACGATTGAAAACAATGTTTTTGTTTGAGTTTGACCAATTCGTAAAAAAAACAAAAAACAGACAAAAAAAAAAAACTAATTAAGACATGCGTGTCCGTCAGCCTTAAACAATAATCTTTGTCAATTTTATTTTTCAGTCTTTATGATGGTCGATACTTGATCTGTCTCTTACTGTTATATCCCCGGGCAACGCCAGGCTCTCCTGCTAGTACAACATAACATAAAGAAATTATTTTTTTATATAGGCAGAAGGGAAACCATATATTTATGTATATATTAACATTTGTTTTTACATTGTGTTTGTTCTACATGTAAAAATTCAAAGTTTAAATGTTCAACAAAATTTTCCATTTATTAAACGGTAGTTCATAAAGTCATATGCCTTGGTCAATATAAAGTGCGTATAAATGTGTGTGTGTCTGAAGCACACTTTAAAGGAGTGTATGCATGGATGCTGACTGAATTTGTGTGGGTGAAGCACATTAGTAGAAATGTTGTGGTGTGAGTGCTAATACATAAAATCTGATCACAGTGGTTCCAAAAGGAAATGGACATTACTTTTTTTCTATGGCTATGAATATTTATTTGAGTTGTGTGAATATTCCTTTGAATGGTGTGTAGTCATCACCGACTGATGTCTATACACCATTCAAAGAAATATATACACCAATTTTTGGGGCAATAAAAACACACAGAATGTGCGAATCTACTACACACAAACATACATACATAGAAAAATACAAATCACATACAATGCCAAGCATTCATTGGTTAATTAATCACCACTACGTTATTATAGGCAATTTACAAATCACAGTAATGTGACAATTTTGTAACCGCTCTATTTTTAAGTAGTCAATTTTGTGCACTTTTGGGAGAAATGGATCACAGAAGCTTTCTTAAGTCTCCCCAAAGCTTGCTCGCTGATTGGTTGATGCAAACCAATCAGATTGTTTGCACGTGAAGAATAATTTTTCCCATGCAGCAATTTGGAGCCTACAGTCACTTATTTAAGCAAGAGTTTTCTAATCCTAATTAGTGAGAAATTCAACTGCCAAATAAATCCACAACAGTTGAAACCATGTGCCAACTTTCTCACTCACACACACAACTCACATGCTGAACATATCTTGTACACACTTACATAAACTCTTCTTATACAGCAATATCTTTCACGAACAATCATTACAAGAGACTCTCATGAACATTTTTCCAGTAAGCTTTAGAACACTAAAATAACATTTAAAGAGAGACAACTCTTGGTTAATTCAATCTTTTCTTATTTAAATGCATGCTTTCCTTCACATCGTTGTTTGATAATATACATCTTGTTAAATACATATTTTATGTGTAACAATGTCTTTTGGTTATCCTTTTCTGCATCAGCCCTGTTTCCTAATCTAAAGTTAAATTAATGTGGTGAAGTCCACCACAAGAGCAAAGACCCAGTCAGCAGCTGGACATGACCAAAAGTGTTGAGTACACAATGAGGATTGAACTCACTACTCAGTTATAACTGATCTAGCAAGGCAAGCTTGCTAACTATTACACTATGTCAAAGTGTCCAAGTAGTGATTTACTAAGCACAGTTTAGATGTGGCACATGGCCAAATGTATAGGGTACCCAGCAAGGATTGAACTCACTATTCAGTTGTAACTGATGTAGTAAGACAAGCTTGCTACTCATTACACAATGGCAACTCCTCTATAAAAATAATCCATGCAAATTGTGAAAGTAAACATAAAATTGAGGACTTACGGTAATGAGTAAATGACCCTTACAGAAGCCCCTGTTGATTAATTTCCTTTTACTGACATTATAACTCTTTCTATCTGAAAATAAACTTACTCTACCCTCTTTTTAGAATCTATATATAAAATTCCATTAGTCTGTCTGCCACACCCTCTAAAATAGTCACACATTGACCGATCAAAACCTAATTTTGGGAAGAAGTTCAAACAGGTAAGGGGGTACAAAGTACAATTAGTTTTACTAGGGTGTGTAGCTTAGTCCAATAAATTTCCATTAATGTTTTTGGAAAAATTAAAAGTTTTATTATTTAACATACAAAATATTCCCACTATTTTAAAAACAATTTAATGATTAAAATAACAAGTACTTATTTAATAAAAATGCAATATTGTTTTTTGTATATCTTTTCTTTAAGTTTTTATATATACAAGAATCCAGTTCCCCCTCTGTTGGTGAGAAATATAAACAAATCACAAGGCCAAATGCTTGAAGAAGATGGAATTTAGCTCCAGAAAGAAATATTTATGCATGGCCAGTTGCATGTTGCATGCTCAAGAGTAAGAAATCTTAAGAATTTATTTTTCACTGTTAAAAAGGAAAAAAAGTAATTTTCTTTAAAAATATTGTTTACCATTATGTTATAAATTAAATTGAAGAAATTATTAAACAGCGAAGCAGGGTTTTTCTCAAATTATTATTCCAAACAAATCAGCTTATTATAATTTCAGCAATTGGTTTGCGAAATTAAATGAAATGTAGAGTTGGTAAATCTCGACAAAAAATTATAATAACTTCAGCAAGATTAAATACTGTGAGGATTTTAACATGCGTCCTTCTAGTATAATAAAATTTTACTGTATCCTGTCATTCTGTTATCTGTTTCTGCTATAGTCTTCACCAAGATGTTAACATAAATGAATGTGCACTAATAATATAAAGAATGAAGATTTTCAATACTATATGCATATTATTTGGAATGCATCTTTTGAGTTGACAATCTTGAAGAGCGGGGAATGATTTTTTTGACTTGGGGTGAAAAGGGTGCATAAGGCAAAAAAAGGTTGTGAAAAAAGTTTAGGAAAATAAAGTATTCCAGTGGGTGGGGAAAGATAAGTTATATGAGACTGGTCACTGAAAAATCAGAGCAACACAAAGACGACACAAGATGTGATAAACTTATTTATTCAAACTCCCCGCTGGATCCGTCTTCCTTCCAGCATTCCCTAGTAGGACCTGAAGTGCTTACAATCATCATAATAATCAACATTATTGATGTTGTTATAACATAAAGAAAGGAACAACAACTGAAATCCACGGACTCACTAAAAATATGTTTATTTTTATCAAAATTAAGGCAAAATCAATGAAATCGTTAAATTCAACAATATTTGTTTTTTCTCCTTCATGGTGGGTGGAAATTTCCATTATTTCATTAAATAAAAACATAATATTTTCAATTTAAGATTTTTTTAATTTTCAATTTTTTAAATTTTATTTTATTGAATTTTACTTTATTTTATTTTTTTTTTGGTTTGGAAACATTTTATTTTATATTTTTATTTCATTTTTTGTGGCAGTTGATCACTAAATAGGTAGTAAAGTTTTTTTTTTTATCTTTTTCAATTCTATCTTTTTTTTTTATAATAATTGGTACAGAATTCTGGCTAAACTTATGGGTGTAAACAAGTAGAAAATTGATCAAGTTTCACATGCAATTCAGACATTAAATTTGACATTAGAGGCTAACTTAATTTTCCTTTTTTGTTTTAATCATTTCACCTCAGGCAAGGCAATAAAGTCACTAAGATGCAAGGGGTTACTGAGTGTTAGAGAATATAATTAAAAAAAACATTATTAAGGAGAGAGAACAACAAAAGAACAGAAACTAAAAAGACAGAAGATTAACACTGCATTTAAATTTTGACTGGAAGCCGGAAGAGAGTTGCTCAAGTGAGAAGAGTGAGAGAAGAAACTGTTAGCATAGACCAAATGTTCTCAACCGGGGTCCATATGGACCTAGGGGGCCCATGTCATATTAATGGTGGCCCACACAAAAAATAGCAAATTGGTGGTTCACTATAATATTTTAGTGATCCATAGAACAATTTCACTTCAGAACAGTTGTTACAACTGAAAATTAGAATTTTTACATTAATCTATTAAAATACTAATACCATATTAAAATACTAATGCCATATTAAAATACTAAGAATAGAAAAACAACTCTAAAACTAGCAGAAAATAAAATCAAGTGATGTAAGTCAGTGACCCCTTACTTTACCAGATGTTTTGATTGTAAATATTGAATAAAAACTGAGACGGATATATAAAGGAAGGATTATATATATATATATATATATATATATATATATATATATATATATATATATGTGTGTGTGTGTGTGTGTGTGTGTATGTGTGTGTGTATGTATATATAAATAAAAAGAAAGTAACATATATATATAAATAAAAAAAGAAAAGAACAGTAAGATTTTTAATCAATGTTCTTATGTAAATTTTTATTTTTTATTATAAAATAGTGCTCAAAAAACAATTTTAAATCAGTTAATATTATATATATATATATACTGATTTAAATATATATATATATATAATATATATATAGGTAGAGGGAGTAATGGTTAGTGGTTTGGATTGAGGAATCTGAGAGCCGAGTTCAAATTCCATTCGAATCCATTACGTGCTAATACCCTTGGGAAAGGTATGAATCCTCTTCTTCTCTCTCCAGCTATGGGTAAACAGCAGGACAGACTGGGTTCTACAGCCTTGGATGGCAACTGGTCCTGGAAAAGAACAACTCTGAATTCAAAACCTGCGGAGGGTTGTTTGGGGACTTTGTGGCACATAGTGCACCAGGTCTCTGTATTCAGCCCTTCAAAAAGTGTGGTTGGTTCTGCATAAAGCCCTCACCACTATAATCAAATCTCATGTATGTATGCTGGTGCCAGGCTGTCGGTTCCTAGGAACTAATCTGCTTGACCCTCATACATCAAATTAGATGGGAGAGTCAGTATATATATATATATATATATATATATATATATATATACGCATATGTATTGACGATTGCATATAGCATGAAACAGACTGTCGCCTCTAAGTGTTGACTTCTATGTTCACTTTTATATTTACACAATGCTCTATCTCTGATATCGAGGCACTTTATTCCATAAATATAGCACACCTTAAGACTATATATATATATATATATATATATATATATATATATATATATATATATATATATATAAAGGAAAATTATATAAATATTATAATTTATTATATAAATAAATTCAATATATTAATAATAATATTAATTTTAAATATTAATAAAATAAAATAAAAATATTGGCATAAATTAATTAATATCGTAAGAGCCTAAACATTATGAAAATGTGTTATCTTCAATTATCATTGACATCAATGGAGCTGAATATAAAAAAAAAATCACAGAGCAGCATCAACCACAGGGATCTCATTGAATAAATCTGGACTATTTTTTAATTTCTTAATTACTCACATATTTTAAAATGGTTTATATTATCAGTTATTTTACTAGTTTACATAAATTTTCCATAGAATTTAGTATCTGTCCTTAAAGTGGATAAAGGCATTGGTTAGATCTAGTGACAGGACCCAAAGAGTTGTGAGTTAAGGTTGTGAGTCTCCAAGTTCTCCACGTGGATAACTTGGGAATTAACAGGAGATAACTGATAACTGACATCCATTAGACATGGCACGTGTGAAATAAAGGGTTCGGTTCAATATTCCAACCACCTGAAGAAGGCCGGAACGTACAACAGCTGAAATATGCCAACAAAGAGGACATTATTTACATTATTCGGACAATATTAATGGTTAATTTTCCCTCTGCCTTAACCGGGTAATGAACTCACACTCTTTGGATCTTGTCACTGGATCTAACCAACGCCTTTATCCACTGTGCCATGGGTATGAATTTCTAATGCCTTCATCAACCATTTGCTCATATTGCAATTTTGCTGTTATCATTGCATGTTTTTACCAGAGCTCATATTGCAACTATGTTGTTATCTTTGCTTTTCTCTGGCCCTCCTTACTACTGGTTCCCATATTGTATTCATTTCTATGCTTGGTCGGCTCAGGAGATTTTTGTGGCCTAGCATATGTGCTGATTCCTTAAGTTTACAAATCTCCTGAATAATGTACATAATACCTCATCTCAGAAATATAGACAGACTAAAGATGAGGACAATAGTCCAAATAATGTAAACAGTGTCCTTAGAATTTAGTTGTTGAATACAAGTTTATTTTCATTAAATTAGTTTTACTACAAAAAAAAAAAAGCATATAAATTTACTATTTCTATAATACAATTCCTAAACTTATTTATTAGGAAAAGATAAAATGAGCTTTTTTTTCATTGAATGGTTATGAGGGGTCCACCAAACCAAATTAAGAGTAAAAGTGGTCCATGGGTAAAAGAAAAAGGTTGAGAACCACTGACATAGATATTACAGTTACATGTAGACATTTCAACTATAAAATGATGAGACCTAGCTGCCAATCTAGTACTGCACTGACATTCATGAAGTCGAGTTACCAAAGAGAAAAATTCATCAGAACAATTACCATGAAAATATTTATAGTATGATATATAGAGATCAAATTTACTGTCTGTAGTACCATTTATTGTTGATTCAATTTGGTTACAGTGTTTAAAATGGTTGACTATCATCATAGTTCTTTTGTGATTTGAGAGTTCATACAGGATTGTCGTGTTCCTTTTGGTTGGTGGAAATCAATTTGTTGCATTCATCCTTTCTTCTTTCTCTTCTGGAGTTATATGTCAGGTCGAACTCACAGCTGATGAATCACCAACTCTTACATCTCAAACTACTAACTTGAATCAAGTACCTCTCCACTGTGGCGTCTCTAGTCTTGTACGTGGTTTTCTTCTTTTTATTGGGGCTGACACATCTGTGATTCCCATTTGATTTTTGGCGAGATGTGCTGTCATTGGTTGATTTTTTTATGATGTTCACTGACCCACATAAACTAAGTCTGGGTATATGCCCGTTACCAAGGATAGGAACAATAGAAAGAAGGAAAGGAAAGGAAATATACAGAAGAGAGAGAGAGAGAGAGACAGTTTTCTTTGTCACTCACTTAGTAAAGAGGAAAGTGTATATTTTCATATGGTGTTATTACTACCTAATCCTACTACAATAGAAAAGGCACAGAGAAGCTATATTGCAATGGTGGGAAAGTGACTGAAGCCAAGATGTAAGGTCAGGACCAATGAAATTGTAGATTGTTCTTTGTATTTTATCAACAAGCACCAGACTAGATATGACAGCAATATTCAATGCATGCATGAATATTATTATCAGTTGACCTTCGAATCCAAATATGACATATCATTTCTGCATCTCTGAGGTGGCTCTGCAACCCTAGGCTAGAGCTGCAGAGTCTGGAACAGTTGGGGCACTGAAAGTCTGTTGTCATAATTATTGCTGATGATACCCTGTGGCGTTGTCCTCTGGCAGTGGTGATCTTCTGGCATTGAGCATCCTTGAAGGTGACAGCAGCATCATGAATTGTGATTCGCCAACATGGTTGATCACTGGCATGATCCTCTAATTCTTTGGGTTTGAGCTTGCCCCCCTGGAGATTTGCTTTCACAGTGTCTTTGTAAGTAGACTTATAAATATGTAAGATAGATTCTGGCAAGAAAAATTGTCTAGCATGACACAATGAACCAATTTTTCTAGAAGCAGACCTAGCAATTGATTCAATATAATCTTTCTGCTTCATGTCAGCAAAAAAACATTAGCTTGAGAAAGCACAACCTCCTGGAGGTTAGCATCAGCCATGCTGATTGAAGGCAAAACAGCTTCTCTCAGATGATTAAAAGTGAGCAGTTTCATTTATATTATGTTCTAAAAGGAAAATGAAATTCATGTCACGTTCGAAGAAAGTGAAGAAAATGATATGAGAAAATGCATTTTCAGACAAGAATCTTATTTCAGTAAGCCAATATTTGCATTACTGATATTTCAGACTGATGTCCTCATCTTTGTTGTTATTACCACAGATTTAAAAAAATGAATAATGTATTTTAAATAATTAAATGTCTTCCTTGAGATTAAATGTTTATTTTATTTAAAAGGTAATAGCCCTAAAACTAATTTATATGAAAAGAAAAATATTTTTATGAATTTAAATAAGATGTTTTGACATTTTTAAAACATTGGCACAGTCACTCATCACTCTCTTAAAAATCTCTTAAAAGTCTAATATTTGTCCAAGAGATTTGTCTCAAAATAAATTTATAAATTAATTTAATTTTATAAAAAATAATACTTTCTCTTTTAATATGTGTGGCATTCTTTAGATCAAAGTTGTGGTTGAATTTCTTTCTATGTATAACTAAGGCATTTGATAAATTATTGTGTATAAGATTCTTTTTATGGTCATGGATATGTTTTTTTTAATTTCTGCAAGTTTCTCCAATGTATTGTGAGGAATTGAGACCTCAATGTCCACTTTTATATTTACATATGTTCTATCCTTGGTATCAAGCACTTTAAACCATCTTACTTATTATAAAATGCAGATTGTGTGTGTGTGTCTGTACGTTTATATATTGGATCGAATTTCCTACATTTTTCAACCGATTTCAACAAAACTTCACAGGACTATGTAAAGTTACCTTGCGGTGGTTCTGACAGCACCAAAAATTAGAAAAACACAATTGTTTTTGCATGAAATCAATTTGAAAACACGATTAAGAGGCATCGCGAGAATGAAAGGGGACAACTCATATCGAGTTGTACTTATTATAAAACCCAGGTTGTTTGTTTGTGTGTGTGTGTTTGTTTATATATGGGATCGGATTTCCTACATTTTTCAACCAATTTCAACAAAACTTCACTTTTTTTTTGGCAGGTAGTGTTTCTTATTGTCTTGCACACTTTTTTCTTTATTTTTACATTCAGAATGCTTTAAAAATTCCATTTACAAGACAATTGTTTATAATAAAATTCTATTCAATCGGTAGACTCATTACGATTGAAAACAATGTTTTTGTTTGAATTTAGGTTTGTCCAATTTGTAAAAAAAAACAAAACAAAAGAACTAATTAAGACATGCGTGTCCGTCAACCTTAAACAATAATCTTTGTCAATTTTATTTTTCAGTCTTTATGATGGTCAATACTTGATCTATCTCTTACTGTTACATCCCTGGGCAACACCAGGCTCTACTGCTAGTAAATATATAAAACTATATTTTTAGTATTTTAATCATTTCACCCTAAGTAAGTTGATAATGCCACCAAGACACAAGGGATTACTGCGAGTGAAAGAGAATAAGAAGCCTTTAAAAGGAACCAGAAACCCAATCCTGTAGCAAAAAATAAATGATGATGAGTGGTGGGGGTCAAAAAGTGCAGCGCGACGCTCACCAGCATGCCAGCTCTTTTTCTTCTTCGGTCGCCTCAAGGGATTGGATTGCATAGCTCCTTTTCTCAGACACCAACTCAGCCATGCCTACTTCAACTTCCTCTTTGTCTTTATGTCTGTCAATCTGTACATCCAACTCTAACACATGCAGTCTGCCAAAAGACTTCCGTCCGTCATGCTGCTGACACCCAACTTTTTATGCTATTCCAAGATGGCAAAAATTTACATGTGTGCAAATATTGTCTCATCTTGGATGAGACAGGCGTGCAGAAATTGTGTCGTCAATAGCGGCCATATTTCTTTTTTGTCATCACTTTGCAGGCAAGACACATTCGCGCTCGTTTTGAATTCTGAGGTAAGTCATGCCTTTTGTTACAAATCCTAAACAGGAAACAATGGATAAATCTCTCCACCTGTTCAAAAGACCAGCGTGGAGTGTGAACTAGGTGAAAGGCAACTATAATTGAAAAAAAAAAAATGAAACCAAAACCAACTAAAAGCATTCACAGTATAACTAACCAAATAAAAATTTTATAAAAGGTTTCTAAAATAATTCAATATAAAATTCATTCATTGATGAAGAAGTTCTGAAAATTTAATGTAAATCTGATAATTCCTGAGTTTTCATAAATTAAAAATAAAAAATGTAGCATATTTTTGTTTTCATTATTGATACCTATATTATCACAATGTTTCAACTGTTGTGCCCTACAAACTTCTTCAGTTGTTTGTCAATCTGGGTAACCTTCAGGCAATTTTGTAGATTGCTCTCATTCCTCTATGTCTAGGGATATCTCGTCTTGCTCAGTGATTGCTCGCTGTTTCCATTAGATCTATGTATGTACTATCCGGCCCAAGGAATGAATACACATATGCCACCAATTCAACCTCAAATTTGGAGCCTTAGATCTGATGTTCTTCTTGCTTGCCTGCTGCAGACACTAATGTTGCTGACATGCTTAACTCTCCTTGCCGCCGTTTCCCTTTTATTACTGCTGCTGAAGCTTTGCTTTCACTTCTCTTACTTTATTTATTAAAGGCCCCCCCATATGGTATTTATTTTTATGCTAGGCCAACTAAGGAGTGAAGGTAGTTAAAAAGATAGTGTCATGAGAAAAACTGTCCTTTTGACACACTGGCATGTCAGTCTGTGTTATCCCAATTTCTTTTTTCTTTTTCTCACAAGTCAGAGTCATCTATTTTTCTGGAATTAATGATAATTTTATTGAATTTATAAATATGAAGTGTATTAGAATAAAAATTTGTTTGTAGGTATAGAAATAAAAGTAAATATCTATTTAAACATGTAGATGCAGATTAACCTTTAATACTAACACGGTTTAGTTTTAGTGTATGTTACAGTTTATTATAATTTATTGTTAACTAGCAGCCATATCAGTAACTGTATTAATTCAAAATGTTTTTTTAATGAAAGTAATTTAAAGTAATTGAAGAAAACTCTGTTACTTTAAAGAACTTTCATTAAAAACATTTTGAATTAATGCAGTTACTGATATAAAAGAATTGGTTTGTATTTATTCATTTGAAGTTAGCCAAGGATATATGGATATCAAGTTAAATGACTGTTAAGCAATCAACTTTATGTTGGCTACAATTGAGTGAAGTTTGTATTAGATTACTTGAAAATTGAGGGAGTTTTTAGTTTAAGATGTGTGTTGAAATAAGCCATACCCAGCTGGTTGATCAGAAAAAAGCATTCAATTAGACTGGAGCAAAAACAGCATCATATTTAGATGTAACAGTGTCTATCTTCTTCAATTACTTTAAAGTACTTTCATTAAAAAAACATTTTGAATTAATGAAGTTACTGATATAACAGAAGTAGTCTGTATTTATTCAATCAAAGTTAGCCAAGGACATGACAGGCAACATGAAGACCAACTTCAGGCCACAACTATTTTGGAGTTTTTGAAATTCAATTTGTCAATGTGCTACCAGGGATGTAAAAAGAGGATACATTTATAAAGCAATTGCTAAGTTTGATGAAAATTGGTTGGAAGATCAATGAAAAATAAGAAACAATCAGCATTTTTTGCTATTTATACAGTTTTCACTGTGTGAGTGAACTCAATTATCAAGTTAAATGACTGTTAGACAATTAACTTTTTGTTGGCTACAATTGAGTTAAGTTTATATTAGATTGCTTGAGAATTGAGGGAGTTTTTAGTTTAAGATTTGTGTTGAAATTGATTTTTTTGTTCTTTGCTAAACACAGTGATGTAGAAATAAAAATGAGGTATCACTGAGCTCATCATGATGTAAGTAACCTACATGCTGAGTTTGAACAAAATTGGAGGAAAAGGTTGAATTTATTGATTTTTGATCGGCTTTATCAATTATTGATTTTGAAAAAATTATCAATTTTTTATGCTAAGAACCGATCTCTTACATTGTACAATGTATGTGCCAAGTTTGATCAAAATTGGTCTCGGTGAAAAGGCATCACACAGACATAAACATAATGTTTTATATATATATATATATATATATATATAGATAGATAGATAGAGAGAGAGAGAGAGAGAGAGAGAGATAATTACTGTTTATTTTATGTTTATGTTTAATTTTACTATTTTTTAAATAAGATTAAGTAAGCTCCCTTTAATTAAGTAAATGATGATCTACTACTCTGAAATTATAAATAATAAAATAAAAATAATAATTATAAATAATTAAAAATATTTTATGTTCATATACTAGTCCTGGTTATTTTAATTGCCAAATATAATGTTTTGTGAAATATAATTTTTTAAATTTTATATAATATATATATTTATGTAAGCAAATATATGGATATAGATCTGACAGTATGAAGAAAAATATACTGAAAAAACAAACAAAAATCCTAATATGCAATTATGCTGTTTTAATGTTTAATGTCAACGTCGGACGTTTCGGTATAATAGACCATCTTCAGGATATATTCATAAAACATAATTAACATAGACCATATACAATTCAACATGAAAAAGACGATGGACATAAAAGCAATAGCAATCCAAACAGATATCTGAAATCTTTTATAAGATCAGCGTTCCATTTAAATATGATCACGTCGTCATCACGGAACGCTGATCTTCTGATGCACTGATGGATACAAGGCCCAGTGGATAAAAGAGTTGGGTAGAGTTCAATACCTGGTTACTGTAGTGGAGAACAAAAACTTAGAGAGTTGAGTTAAAGGGAGGTAACTGAGATATCCAGGAGAGGCATGTGGAATTAGAACAATATACCTTGGTGGACGAAATAAAAAGGGTTCAGTTCGAAATTCCAGTCACCTGAAAATACAGTGAGTTAGAGAACTTGCCTACTTCTGCATTTTTTTCATGCCAGCTGCTCACTATCAGATAAAAAAACTTCACTGGAGAATTTTTGAGGGAGCAACTTTTACCAGGAAATCTGGCTTTCCAGCTAGTTGCTGATTTGCCATTTACTTTTTTCTTGTAGGACTTGTGACTGTCAACTAACCATCAGAATATTTTTGCACCCCTGTTTTTGTGTAATATTTAAATAAACAGAATAAAAGTGATGAAATGTACTTCAGATGATTAGGTATCTCTACAGAATGTTTGCATATGACTTAAATGCTGAACCACACACTTGTTATGAAAATCACTTTTCACCGGTGTATGGATCTTTGTAAACGAGGATGGACTATCTGAAAATATTTCACTGCACACTTTACATCAATATGCTTTTTCACCAGTGTGTTTTAGCATGTCTTTTTAAATGTGAGCCTAGTGAAAATGCTGAACCACATACTTCACATGAATACGGTTTCTCACCAGTGTGCATTTGCATGTGCCTTTTTAAATGCGAACTCTCTGAAAATTTTGAATTGCACACTTCACATGAATATGGCTTTTCTCCTGTATGCATCCGCAGGTGTTTTTTTAAATGTGAACTCTCTGAAAATTTTGAGCTACATATATCACATGAATATGGCTTTTCTCCTGAGTGTGTCCGCATATGTACTTTCAAACTTGAACTTCTTGAAAAAGCTGAACCACATACTTCACAGGAATATGGTTTCTCTCCAGTGTGTGTTTGAATGTGTCTTTTTAAATCGGATCTCAACAAAAATGCTGAACTACATACTTGACATGAATATGGCCTTTCTCCTGTGTGTGTTCGAATATGTGTTTTTAGATGTGATTTCTCTGAAAATGCTGAGCCACACACTTCACATGAAAATGGTTTCTCTCCTGTATGTGTTCGCATGTGTACTTTTAAACTTGAACTTTGTGAAAATGCTGAACCGCAGACCTCACATGAATATGGCTTTTCTCCTGTGTGTTTTTGCATGTGTCTTTTTAAATCTGATTTCCACAAAAATGCTGAGCTGCAAACTTGACATGAATAAGGCCTTTCTCCTGTGTGTCTTCGCATATGTGTTTTTAAATGCGAACTATCTGAAAATATTGAGCCACACACTTCACATGAAAATGGCTTTTCACCAGTGTGTGTTTGCATGTGTCTTTTTAAATGTGAACTCTCTGAAAAATTTGAATTGCACACTTCACACAAATATGGCTTTTCTCCTGTGTGTGTCCGCACATGTTTTTTTAAACTGGTATTCCCAGCAAATGCCATACCACATATATCACATGAGTATGGTTTTTCTCCTGAGTGTGTCCGCATATGTACTTTCAAACTTGAACTTCTTGAAAAAGCTGAACCACATACTTCACAGGAATATGGTTTCTCTCCAGTGTGTATCAGAATGTGTTTTTTTAAATCTGATCTCAACAAAAATGCTGAACTACACACTTGACATGGATAAGGTCTTTCCCCTGTATGTGTCCGCATATGTGTTTTTAGATGTGATTTCTCTGAAAATGCTGAGCCACACACTTCACATGAATATGGTTTCTCTCCTGTATGTGTCCGCATGTGTACTTTCAAACTTGAACTTTGTGAAAATGCTGAGCCACACACTTCACAGGAATAAGGTTTTTCTCCCGTGTGGGTTTGCATGTGCCTTTTTAAATTTGATTTCCACAAAAATGTTGAACTGCAAACTTGACATGAATAAGGTTTTACTCCAGTGTGTGTCTGCATATGTGTTTTTAAATATGAACTCTTTGAAAATGCTGAACCACAAACTTCACATGAAATTTGTTTTTCCACAGTGTGCGTTTCCATGAGTCTTTCTAAATCTTATCTATCCCAAAATGTTGAACCATACACTTCATATGAATATGGTTTCTCCCCAGTCAGTGACATGCAGAGATTTGGTGATGCTCAGGGTCAACTCCTTGACTGTATGCCGCTAAGACTCAAGTAGGAGGAATACTCCAGTCTCGCTTATCAAAATAGGGATCCACATTCACACCAGCTTGTAAGACTGTAGGGTGCTTGTACAACAAAGTTAACAGAGACAATTACAAATTTCAAAAACTAAATTTTTATTTCTCTCTTTGATTGGATGCCCAGGACTGTTGTACCATCTACCCCTACCTTTCTGCATGCTACTATGTGTATTCACATATGATACTTTAAATTCATATTTTGTGAAAATGCCAATCCACACACTTTGTATATGTTGTTTTTTTATCAATGTTTGCATGTGTTTTCTTCAAATTCATTCCTTCTTAAAATGTTGATCTGCACATTTTGCCTGAATATATTTTTCTCCTATGTGTGTTCACTTGTATTCTTTTTTTTACTCAACTTTTGGAAATTTTGATTTCTCACCAGTGTATGTTGGAAAATCTATATTTTCTTGAGAATTTTATTTTATATATTAACATTATGTTTGCCACATAAAAGTATAAAACTAAATGACATAATCATAGTAATTTATTCTGCATTTAACCCTGAACTGTTGATCAGAATTTCTCAGTACAATATGTACATATGACCATCAGAAGAATTCATTACTGTCCTACCATATTTAAAATCCCTGAAAGAAAAAAAAAGTCATCATGTAAAATTATAGGATTTTGAATTATTTGCAATTATAAATTTATATTAAGTTTGGATTTCAATAAATTCCTGTATATTGTACTGCACATTTTTTATGTCGTAAATCATATGGACATGAAATCATAATAAATAAAAAGTAATACACTTGATTTTTATTTATATTAGAAAGTCGGAAGTCAAATGGCAACAACTGAAAGAAAAGAGGAAAAATAGAGAAATAGTTAAGGAGTGAGTTTACAGTGAAAAAACAACAAAAAGAACAAATAATTATGGCATTCTACACGTATAAGTGCACATGCATGAATGCACACATACACTATAAAAAAAACTTGCACAAATGAAAAGTGCATATAAAAAGAAAAATCAGGAAGTATAAGCAGTCAATTGCTGGCACTATTTGGTGAGAGGACAGAGTAAGTCTCAGAGTGTCTGTTTACAAAACTCTGTAGGGATGCTGAAGGTAACATCAATCCGCTAAGTAATGAACATTTTACTTGTTTAATTATATATATAATTCAGTTGGATATCCCCTCTGTGAAAACCTGGGAAGCCAAAGCAACAAACTGGAAGAAGTGACATAAGACATGTTTCATTAAGTTAAGGGAAGTAAACTGAAGCACCATGATCAGATTCATCAAGCTATGAAGCAGAGATGCCATTAAAATCCTGCTTTAACAAAATTCATCTGTCAGTGTGGCTTTGTCACCTGCAGCAAGGTTGGGCTAGTATCACACTTAAGAAAGCACAAATGAAATATGTCTTTCCCTTACCTGAGTTTTTCCACAATAGCCCCTGCTAACATGCATAATGCATATATGTAAAACAAAAGAGGCACCATACTATGCTGATCCTCATTTATCATTCACAATAGGAGAGTCCACTATATATATATATAGTGGACTCTCCTATATATATTTCAATTAAAAGGTGCAATTATAATTTACAAATTCATGAATCATTCATACAAAAAACAAATATAGAGGTTAATGATTTAAATGGCGAGAATACATCGTTGCAAACAATATAAATAAGATACATCAACCCTGAACCTGTATATGAATGTTTTTTGTATGAATGATTCATGAATTTGTAAATTATATTTGCACCTTTTAATTCAAATTAAAATAACTGATCCAACATGCAACTCTCGGATAATAAGTGTGATATTACTGTAATTATTGAACAATATAGTTCATGCCATATTCACGGAAAATCTACCAGTAAAAAAGAATTCTCTTATTGCTATATTTGTACAAAAACGCACAACCTTAAAATTTAAATTCAAACTCAGTGTTGCGACCGCACGTTCCAAAACAATAACACATTTCTCATAGCATTTTTTCGGATTACATCTCTATTTTCGTTGTCCTCTTATTACTGAGAAGTAAAAACAAGAACAAAATCTACTTCCATACCTGATGATGTCTGTAGGAACAGACGAAAGCTTGTAAAAAATTAAAACGACCTTATGCAATTGGAATTTATAAACAGGGATCATATCATTCATATACAGGTTCGGGGTTGATGTACCTTATTTATATTGTTTGCGACGATGTATTCTCGCCATTTAAATCATTAACCTCTATATTTGTTTTTTGTATGAATGATTCATGAATATATATATATATATATATATATATATATATATATATATATATATTAATCGGTATCACCCCAAGTTGGCTGGAAAACATGGAGATGGAAGGGAGTTCCCCATGTGAGAAGTGCTAGAAAAGAAACTGTTAGCATAGGACTTACAGCTACATCTAGCTAGCTCAACTGTAAATTGATGAGATCTCAACACCAGACTAGTACTGTGACTATAGATACCATAGCAAAGAGCTCATCTGAACAGTTAACATGAAAGTATTTATAGCAAAGGCACAGAGAGGCAACCTTACAGCAGTGGGTAAGTGACTGAAGCTGAGATGCCAGATCAGGACCAATAATATTGCTGATTCTTTTTTGAATCTTATCAAGGAACTCAAGGTAAACAGCAGGGGCACTGGACCATATGTGGCAGCAATATTCTGAGCATGGACAAATGGTAGACTTATAGATATGTAAGTTAGATTCCAGAGAGAAAAATTATCTTTCATGACGCAGTGAACTGACCATCTTAGGAGCTGACCTAGCAATGGATTCAATACACTTTTCACTTCATGTCATCTGAAAATGTTAGCTCAAGAAGGTGCAACTAATCACTTTCCTGGAGGTTAGTATCAGCCATAACTGTATTAATTTATATATATATATATATATATATATATATATATATATATATATATATATATAAACACACAAGATACAAAGTTCACAGTGATACATTATATTTCTTAATTACAAGCTTACAGCCACATCACTTTGAAACACTAGTTCCTTTATGATCACTGAAGTTAAGCAATGTCGAGCCTGGTCAGCACCAAGATGAGTGTACAGGTGGCAAAATGTAGAACCAAGTTCTAATTCTTGTTGGGTTAATTATATACATGCAAATACCCTTGGGAAAGGTTTGAATCTACCTCTTTTCCCCCCAGGTATGGGCTAATTAGTAGGACTTATATCAGTAAATTATTGTTATCTCCAAAAAATTCTTACAATCTAAAAATATTTTCTGGCTTTAAATAACCTGCAAATGATTGATAAATAGCAAATCAATCAATCAATCAAAATAGAATAAGAATTTTTTTAAAATGTAAAATAAAATCTAATAAAGAATGTCTTCTTTATAACTTAACATTGTTTTATCATACACTGTTTATAATTGTGTGTAATTATATATTTAATATTATAATTGTGTATAGTTATAATATGTCATAAAGAATAACACATCCACTTTATAACTTCACATTGTTTTATCATACACTGTTTATACTTGTGTATTAGCCATCTTCAAGTATAGTGTAAACCCTGAATTTCTTTGCAAAAAACCTGACTTTTTCCTATAGCTCATGTATAAAGTGACCCCAGTTTTTGAGCATGTACCATAATATTTTGTGTATAATTTATATAAGTGTTATTGTCCAGGTTAGGACCAAGGAGGAACAACACGAACACAAGAGTAGAAATAACGAAGGTATATTACACGAAATAATAATACAAGATGTGGACGGTGTTAGTATGACTGTCAGTCTGGTTTGGAGTGAACTACTATCGGCTCGGCTCGACTCGATTCGTCCCTCTCTCTTGAGAGGCGTAGTATACATAGTGTTAGGAAGAGTCCATTCTGTAGTTATAGGTAAGACCCCATGACATTATTATTATTATTATTATTTGTTATTGTCCAGGTTAGGACCAAGGAAGAACAATACAAACACAAGAGTAGAAATAACGAAGGTATATTACACGAAATAATAATACAAGATGTGAAAGGTGTTAGTATGACTGTCAGTCTGGTTTGGAGTGAACTACTATCGGCTCGACTCGATTCGTCCCTCTCTCTTGAGAGGCGTAGTATACATAGTGTTAGGAAGAGTTCATTCTTTAGTTATAGGTAAGGACCCATGACAATAAGAATAGTCGGATATGCTTTTATAATGCTCCTCAATTTTGTTGATTCCTATTGATAATATTACTGTATACCATAAATAAATCTACTAGAATTAAAATTCATTTGATATTTCACTTTGTGCAATCATCATTTACAGTATATTGTGATGTGTCTTGTCAATATATTTTAAGAATATGTAACAGAAAATTATGATACCAGTAAATGTAGAGAATATAATTAATAAAAAGAAATATAAATAAACAGGTGAAGCAAGAATAAGGAACGGAACTGGATCATATACGGTATTGATACATATCAGACAAAATGGCTGCCATTGAAAAATTAATACCTCAGCATATAATGTACAGTGTAACTGGTCACGGAAAATGCATGATTTCTAACCTCTTGAAAAAAATTACCTGAGTATAGTGTGACCTCCTATTTTTTATGTAAAAATCTGATCATAAAAACTTCCACTATGCTTGATTATATATGATAAATGAATTTATAAATGATCGTATATATAAGTCAATTTAATGCTGAAAGCATATATTCCTTAGTTTATAAAAGAAATTATTCTAACTTCATGTAGTTTATTTATAAAAATATAATTAAAACCAGTCTGTTTGAAACAGATTTTAATTTCCAAACATGGCTAGTATATTGTGACTGTGTTCATTACTGTTGCCTAAGAAAATCAATGACCTGAAGCAAATATTCATAATATAGTTACCTCCATGTATTCATGATACCTAAAGTTTAAAAAAAAATTTTTAAATCTTTCTTGAAGCTTTTATTTTAGTTTTAATTTCAAACTAATTAAATAATTTTAAAATTTTCAATAATCAAAATACTTTGCTCTATTTCAAAGCTAATTTGAATTGACTGGTAGGAGATTTTGTTTTGAAATTGTTAAAATAGTTGATTTTAGCACCATATTTAGCTATCTTTCATCACAACGTAATTCTCTTTACTTACATTATTTGAACTGCTATCCTCATCTTCATTGCTATATTCATAACGTTTTGGCAGTTGTATGCTCCAGCCTTCTTCAGACAATTGAAATTTCTAACTGGACCTGTACAATGACTGAAACGTTGTGAATATGGCAATGAAGATAACAGTCTGAATAATGTAAATAATGTAAGTAATGACAATACCTCATCTCAGAGATATAGACAGATATAATTCTATTTATTAAAAGAATCTTTCAAAAATAAAATATATTTTTCTGAAACTTTATTTGAGCAATATTAGCTGATTTAAAGTTTAATTAATCTGATTTGAAACAAGTATTACTTTAAGTTTAAAATATTGCAGAAATGCATTTTTTAACATGGCATTAGTTGTTTATTTTAGGTGTTGTCAAGTTGACATCTTGAATGACAGAAATTTATCTAATGTTTTTCTATTGTAGATACATCTGTAAAATTTACTTGAGGAATATAATGTAAGCATCCTTTTTATATCATTTTTAACTACCCAGTAATCTTAAAAATTTATGAAAATATTCTCTGTAATCTCTTTTTTTATTGAATTTTAGGCACTTTGGCTTTAAATTTACTGTAGTTAACACTCATATTTTCTGATAATGTTTTAAAAAAAATTGATGATTTAAATTCTAATATTTAAAAAAAAAAAAACAAGGAATGTTCTTTTTAAAATTATATTTTGATTTATCAATTTCTAGGAGTTCACGTTTATTAACACAAACAAAAAAAAATTTTTAAAATATTGATTCTGCTTTTAACTGAATTGTATGAACTTTCTCCATCTATTCTGCTTTTATTAATAAAAAATTGATGATTTAAATTTCAATTTTGATGATTTAATTCTGCTTTTTACAAAATTCTTTTAACTAATATAAAAAAATTGAAAAAAATGAAAAAGTTCAATATAAATTCTAAGGAGTTCTGCTTTAAATAATATAAAAAAAATTGATGATTTAAATTTAAATAGATTTTAAATTCTCAAATAATTAATGATTTAAATTCTCTAAGGAGTTCTGCTTTTAACTAATATAAAAAAAAATTGATGATTTAAATTCTAAGGAGTTCTGGTTTTAAGCTAATATAAAAAAAATTGATGATTTAAATTCTCTAGCAAAAAAAAAAAAAATTTAAAATTTTAAATTCTCTAAGGAGTTCTTTTTAACTAATATAAAAAAATTGAATTTAAATTCTCTAAGGAGTTCTTTTTTTTAAAAAAAAAAATTGATGATTTAAATTCTCTCAGAGTTCTCCATTTAAATTCTGCTTTTATTAAAAAAAAATTGATGATTTAAATTAGAAAAGCTTTTAACTAATATTTTTTTTTTTCTGCTTTTAACTAATATAAAAAAAATTGATGATTTAAATTCTCTGGAGTTCTGCTTTTAACTTATAAAAAAAAATTGATGATTTAAATTCATGCTTTTTTAACTAAAAAACTAATATAAAAAAATTGATGATTTAAATTAACTAATATAAAAAAAAAAATTGAAAAATTTTTAATTCTGCTTTTAACTAATATAAAAAAAAAAAATTGATGATTTAAATTCTTTTTTAAAAAAAATTGATGATTTAAATTCTCTATTTAATATAAAAAATTGATGATTTAAATTCTCTAATGATTTAAATTCTCTCAGGAGTTCTGCTTTTAATATAAAAAAATAAAATTGATGATTTAAATTCTCTAAACTAATATAAAAAAAAATTGATGAAAATTCTCTAAGGAGTTCTGAACTTTTTTAAAAAAAATTGATGATTTAAATTCTAAGGATGTTCTCTAAGGAGTTCTGCTTTTAACTAATATAAAAAAAAAAAATTGATGATTTAAATTTCTAAGGAGTTCTGCTTTTAACTAATATAAAAAAAAAAATTGATGATTTAAAAAATTCTCTAAGGAGTTCTGCTTTTAACTAATATAAAAAAAATGATTTAAATTTCTAAGAGTTGATTTTAATTCTCTAAGATTTAAAAAAAAATTCTCTAAGGAGTTCTGCTTTTAACTAATATAAAAAAAAAAAAAAATTGATGATTTAAATTCTCTAAGGAGTTCTGCTTTTAACTAATATAAAAAAAAATTGATGATTTAAATTCTCTTGAGGAGTTCTGCTTTTAACTAATATAAAAAAAAAATTGATGATTTAAATTCTCTAAGGAGTTCTGCTTTTAATATAAAAAAAAAATATAAAAAAAATTGATGATTTAAATTCTCTAAGGAGTTCTGCTTTTAACTAATATAAAAAAAAATTGATGATTTAAATTCTCTAAGGAGTTCTGCTTTTAACTAATATAAAAAAAAAATTGATGATTTAAATTCTCTAAGGAGTTCTGCTTTTAACTAATATAAAAAAAAAATTGATGATTTAAATTCTCTCAGGAGTTCTGCTTTTAACTAATATAAAAAAAAAATTGATGATTTAAATTCTCTAAGGAGTTCTGCTTTTAACTAATATAAAAAAAAATTTTAAATTCTCTCATTCTGAACTTTAAAAAAAATTGATGATTTAAATTCTCTAAGGAGTTCTGCTTTTAACTAATATAAAAAAAATATAAAAAAAATAAAAAAAATTGATGATTTAAAGTTCTCTTTTAACTAGGAGTTCTGTTCTGCTTTTAACTAATATAAAAAAAAAAATTGATGATTTAAATTCTCTAAGGAGTTCTGCTTTTAACTAATATAAAAAAATTGATGATTTAAATTCTAAGAGTTCTGCTTTTAACTTTAAAAAAAAAATTGATGATTTAAATTCTCTAAGGAGTTCTGCTTTTAACTAATATAAAAAAAAATTGATGATTTAAATTCTCTAAGGAGTTCTGCTTTTAACTAATATAAAAAAAAAATTGATGATTTAAATTCTCTAAGGAGTTCTGCTTTTAACTAATATAAAAAAAAAATTGATGATTTAAATTTTTTTAACTCTATAAAAAAAATTGAGTTCTGCTTTTAAGTTCTGCTATAAAAAAAAAAATTGATGATTTAAATTCTCTAAGGAGTTCTGCTTTTAACTAATATAAAAAAAATTGATGATTTAAATTCTCTTTTAACTAATATAAAAAAAAATTGATGATTTAAATTCTAAGGAGTTCTCTAAGGAGTTCTGCTTTTTAACTAATATAAAAAAAAATTGATGATTTAAATTCTCTAAGTTCTGCTTTTAACTAATATAAAAAAAATTGATGATTTAAATTCTCTAAGGAGTTCTGCTTTTAACTAATATAAAAAAAAAATATAAAAAAAATTGATGATTTAAATTCTCTTCTGCTTTTTAAGGATGTTCTTCTGCTTTTAACTAATATAAAAAAATTGATGATTTAAATTCTCTTTTTTTAACTAATATAAAAAAAAAATGATTTAAATTTAAAGTTCTCTTTTAACTAATATAAAAAAAAATTTAAATTGATTCTGCTTTAACTAATATAAAAAAAAAAAATTGATTTTAAATTCTCTAAGAGTCTGCTTTTAACTAATATAAAAAAAATTGATGATTTAAATTTCTAAGGAGTTCTGCTTTTAAAAAAAAAAAAAAAAATTGATGATTTAAATTCTCTAAGGAGTTCTTTTAACTAATATAAAAAAAAATTGATGATTTTTTTTTTAACTAATATAAAAAAAAAATTGATGATTTAAATTCTCTCTGCTTTTAACTGATGATTTAAATTCTCTAAGGAGTTCTGCTTTTAACTAATATAAAAAAAAATTGATGATTTAAATTCTCTAAGGAGTTCTGCTTTTAACTAATATAAAAAAAAATTGATGATTTAAATTCTCTAACTAATATAAAAAAATTGATGATTTAAATTCTCTAAGGAGTTTAAATTCTCTAAGGAGTTCTGCTTTTAACTAATATAAAAAAAAATTGATGATTTAAATTCTCTAAGGAGTTCTGCTTTTAACTAAAAATATAAAAAAAAAATTGATGATTCTGCTTTTAAATTCTCTCTAAGGAGTTCTGCTTTTAACTAATATAAAAAAAAAAAAAATTGATGATTTAAATTCTCTTTTAACTAATATAAAAAAAAATTGATGATTTAAATTCTCTAGGAGTTCTGCTTTTAACTGATGATTTAAATTCTCTAAGGAGTTTGCTTTTAACTAATATAAAAAAAATTGATGATTTAAATTGAGTTCTGAACTTTAAAAAAAAATTGATGATTTAAATTCTAAGGAGTTCTGCTTTTAACTAATATAAAAAAAATTGATGATTTAAATTCTCTAAGGAGTTCTTTTTTGTGATTTTAAATTCTAATTCTGCTTTTATAAAAAAAAAATTGATGATTTAAATTCTCTAAGGAGTTCTGCTTTTAACTAATATAAAAAAAAATTGATGATTTAAATTCTCTTTCTGCTTTTAACTAATATAAAAAAAAAATTGAAGTCTAAGGAGTTCTGCTTTTAACTAATATAAAAAAAATTGAAAAGTTTCATTTCTCAAAATTTCATAAAATTAAATAAATTGAGTTCTGGATGATTTAAATGATTGATGTTTAAATTCTCTAAAAAAAATAAAAAAAATGTTTAAACAGAAAACAATAATTCCTAAGGAGTTCTTTAAAATTAAAAAAAATTGATTTTAAAAATGATGATTTAAAAAAGTTCTTTTTAACTTGTTTTGATTTAAATTTCAAGTTAATAGATTAATTTTAATTTAAATTCTGCTTTTTAACTAATTTGATGATTTAAAATATTTTGCTGTGTTTTGATGATTTAAATTCTCTCATTTAAATTGGCTGGATGGAGGTTTTTTAAAAAAAAGTAACTGATTAAAAATTGAGATTTAATATTTCTGATTTAAAGTATAAAAAATTAATTTGATTTGAAAAAAATAAATATTATTTTTCTGCTTTTAACTAATATAAAAAAAAATTTATTGCAATTGAAAAATAAAAAAAAAATTGCATTTTATCATGATTTAAATTTCTAAGGAGTTCTGCTTTTAACTAAGCTTTAAAAATTGATGATTTAAATTTAGCTGCTTATTTAAAAAAAATTGATGATTTAAATTCTCTAAGGAGTTCTGTTAACATATTTGATGATTTAAATTCTCGGCTTATAAAAAAAAATTGATGTTTATCTAATGTTGTTCTATAGAGGCTTTACTTATAAAAAATAAGTGAATATAACATGAGACATTTTTATGTCATTTTTAAGTACTCAGTAATCTAAAATTTAAGAAAATATTCTCCATAATCTAATGTTTTATTGAATTTTAGATACTTTCTGGCTTTAAATTTAGTATAGTTATTGCTCTTATTTTCTGAAAATGTCATGTATAGGCCACCGTATCTACAAAAATTGGCACATTTATTCACATACAAAGAAAATTCAAAATTCTTTTAAAGATATCAGTGTTTGATGATTTGTATTAAACTTTTCCATTCTTATTACTAAATATAGTTTTTATTTAATAATATCATCTAAAAAGGGTGAAATTAATACAGAATTTTAAAAGATTTAAAATTTAAATTATTCTAATTAAAATTTTAGAAAATGTAAACAATTCTTGTAAAAGTTTATTATTCATCAAAAAAATATTTTTTTCTTAGGACAATAGTGTCTTTAATATATTTTATTTATAAAAGCAATTAAAAGTTTTTCTAATTAAATAATGTCATAATTTTATTGTATTTTTTATTTTATGATTCAGATCAGCTTTTCAGTAAATTGTATTTCTATTTAACAAAAACAAATTGATGATTTAAATTCTCCAGGGTCCTGCTTTTAACTAATATGAATATGAAGGTGGAATCTTAATTTCTCAAAATTTCATAAAATTAAGTAAGTTTGGGTAACAGATGTAAAAAGAAAATATTTTTACCAAAATTTTCTTGAAAAAAAAAAATTTTTCAAAATAATTTCATTCATTTGTGAATAAGTCCTGAAATTTTCATTAAAATTCAACAAGTATTTGATTTTTTCAAGAATTTCCAAAACAATGTGTTTTTAATGCCAAAAAAGACACTAAATTTACTATACTTATCTTTGGCCCACTGACGCAAGAAAAACAAGATTTTTAACCAGAATTTCAAACGTGCTAGAAAGGATTCATAAGTTTAATAAAATGATCCAAAAAATACTTTTTTCCTTCCTAATAATAAACATTCTAATGATAAAACTTTGTTTTTATTAAGTTTGGGGCTTTTTTTCATCATGGTATGTTCTTTGTTAGCAAATTTTTGGAAGTACCTATAAAGCCTACTTCAGCTCTATACCACTAACACTTGTCCTCTCCTATGCTAAATATAACTCCACACAGTAACCCTCTAACTTGAGTGGCTCTTGGGCCATGTATTGAGTGAATATTAGTTAAAAAAAAAACCTTTGATATTTGTCAAGAGTTTATTTTATTAAAAAAAAAAATGTTTGTAGATTTGAAAAATATAAAGTTTAATGTCATTTTTGAGTGTGAACTTTTTTAAAAGAATTTTTTTTCTTTTTAGCAACAGTTAGATTATTTTTGGTATGGATGTACAAAAAGGAAAATAATTCTGATATCTTGCGTTAACTGACTATTATTATTCAATATCAGGAGTATTATGAGATCAATTTCATATTTCCTGTTGAGTAAGAAGTATATAAAAAATACAATTATTATTCATTATACTAAGTTACTAGAATAACAAATTATTTTCTTAAACTATATTTATTTTTAAACTAACATTAATAACAAATTCTTAATTATTACACTGCTGGTCTTCCGTTCTTTAGGGTTTTTTTAAAAAACTTATTTTTTCCCCTGAACTTTTTCGGATTGAGTGTTGAATTAGTGTTCTTCTTGTTTTTTTACCTTACAGACTATTGTGCAGAAAAGATTAGTTGAACTAGTAGAATTCTTGAATTTGGTAACACATTTGTTCAATGTTTCTTTCGTTTTTCCTTCAGTTACATAAGAAACCACACTGACGTCAGTAGTAAAAATAAAAAATCC
This sequence comes from Acanthosepion pharaonis, assembly GCA_903632075.3. NCBI lineage: Eukaryota > Metazoa > Mollusca > Cephalopoda > Sepiida > Sepiidae > Acanthosepion > Acanthosepion pharaonis. The sequence goes on along the minus strand of CAHIKZ030000332.1, from coordinate 1,530,751 downwards.
TACAGTTTTAAACTAAAAGTATCATTTTTTTTTTACCAGAATCACAACAACCAGTCCAAAATGTATCTTTTCTGTTTTTCAAAAAATGATCTTTATCTGTCGATTACTTTGTTGTCTTCTTGTATTTTTATAATTAGAAAGTTTATTTTATTGACAAAGTAACTTTAAATGGGGAAAAATTGGGGCAACTTGCATTTTTACTAACAAAAACAATGTGTGTGAGTGAGTGTGATGTGAATGTTTTTAAAAATCAAATCCTTGATTTGTAAAATTAAAATATCAATGGTGTTAATTTTGTTTTTGACAAATATTTTGGTCAAATATTAAATAAATAATATTAGAAAAATCTTAAAAAATATAACACTGCCGTTACAAAAAAAAATCATTTGAAAAATTTAAGGAAGGTGGAAAAAATTCATAACATTTGTTTGTTTAAAAGAAAGATTGAAGTTTTTTTTTTGCACTTTGACCATAAATGAATTAAGCTATCATTTTTTTTTAAATTACGTTTCTCATATTTAAAACTTATCAAACTTTCACAGATGTTTTTGTAAGTTATTAAAAAAACTGCTAAAGAACAATTAATTTTATCAAAATGGCTAAAAAATATGAAAATACCCCAAAAATAGTTTTGATCCGATTATTATAAAATACAAGAAGAAAAAGAGAAATATATTAAAATTAAATAAAGGATAATTTTTCATTAAAAATAGAAAGATTAATTGGGATTTTTTAATGAAAAAAAAATTATTTCTAAAGTTACAAATTCGTAAAGTAAACAAAAGTAAAGTACGAATTCGTAAAGTAATAAACAAAAGAAGAATGAATTACTTACGACATTTTTTCTTCTATTTTTCGTCTGATTTGCTTCTTTTTTTTGACAATTCGACATAACAAAAAGAAGAGAAACTAAAAATTTTCAACAAAATATGATTTCCAGGTTAAATGTTCTTATAAAAGAAAAAAAAGGGGGGCGATTGTTTGCGATGAGAAAATAATGTTACAGGTAAGTAAATAAAGGGAGATAATTTCGGATATTTTTATGACTTCTCTGGTTGTCAACCATTAAAAGTTGGTAATTTATGGGGTTCTACAAAAAATGGTGTTGAGAATCCTATGTGAGCAATGACGAAGTTTTAGGGAAAGTGGGAACAAAAAAGGTCACTTATAGTTAGAATCAGAAAGAATCTTTATTAAGGAACTTCCGCAACTTAAGGAAACAAGTCTTGGAGAATTTGATAATCACAGGACACTGAATGAAGGCAAGACGGACAGAGGAAAGAAGCGAATAACCCAACCTAACGAACCTGTGTAAATAAATGGTTGACGTAACAGGAATTAGGAGAGATGGAAAAAAAATGTTTACCAAAAGAACAGGAAGTTATTGAAATTCAGGATCACCTACGTCCTGAAGGGAAACAACACACAGAAGAAGAAAATACCTCCAACTGCATATAAAGACACTACAATACATTATTCAAACTATTGTCCTCATCTTTGTTGCCATATTTATCACAACGTTTCTGCCATTGTACGCTCCGGCCTTCTTCAAATGGTTGGAATGTCGAACTGAACACTTTATTTCACAGACACTCACTGGGGTAGACTGTTCTAGTTTCACGTGCCATCTCTAATGAATGTCAGTTATCAGTTATCACCTGTTAATTCCCCTCTCCAAGTTCTCCACCATCCTTGAGGACATATGGCACAGTGGATAAAGGCATTGGTTAGATCCAGTGACAGGACCCAAAGAGTGTGAGTTCAATACCCGGTTAAGGTAGTGGAGGGGAGAATTAACAGGAGATAACTGATAACTGACATCCATATATATATGCAGTCTCAAGTTCATAAGGAAAGTTAAGTTAATGGCCTTTTAAGCTTCTTTCATGTGAATAGTAGTTTACTTTAACATTATCAATTCAACATGACAAAGACGATGTACATAAGAACAAGACTTATCCAAACCATATTTAAGACTTATTCTTATGTACATCGTCTTTGTCATGTTGAATTGATAATGTTAATTATATTTTATGAATATGTCCTGAAGATGGTTTATTAGACCGAAACGTCCGACGTTGACATATTAACATTAAAACAGCATAATTGTATATAAAGATTTTTGTTTGTTTTTTCCGTATATTTTTTTTCATACTGTCGGATCTATATCCATATATTTGCTTATATATATATATATATATATGTATATATTATGCCTTTATATTCCTTGAGGAACATTGGTCCACAAGATATTGTTGCAGTTTCTATAACAAGCCAATTTTTAAGTGAGTAGGTTGTTAGCCTACTGCACAACCCTCAACTTGGAGGATCAGGTTTTGAATTTAGAATTGTCCTTTTCCTAGACCAGTTGCCATTCAAAGCTATAGAGCCTGGTCTGTCCTGATATTTATCCATAGCTGGAAGGAGAAGAAGAGGATTCATACCTTTCCCAAAAGTATTAGCACGTAAATGAATATAATGGATTTGACTGGAATTTGAACTCGGCTCTCCGATTCCTCAATCTGAGCTGCTATCCATTACTCCATCTTGCCTCCTTTGCCAGCATTACATACGCTAATTTTATATCTCATGTATGACGCGAACCCTTTAAAATTAGCTGCAAAGTTACATCTTCAAAAGTCGCATTGATCCACGAGTATATACGGTGTAAACAGTGAGAACATTTTTGCTTCTTGGTTGGCTTTCGGTAAACTGTTGCTTCTGTTAATTTTGAGATTTTAACAAATCCATTCTTTTCATGTGCAAAAAAAACTTTTCACATTCCCCCCCCCCCCCATCTTAGTGTCATTTCTGGACCTTCAGAATAAAACAGTATTTTAAAAAAAAAAAAAATCATTTCACCCTAAGGCAATAAAGCCACTAGGATTCAAGGGGCTTACTAAACGTTAGAGAATATGTAAAAAATATATTATTAAAGAGAGACAACAATAAAAGAACAAGAATTAAGACAAAAGATAATGATTGACATTGTATATAAATTTTTGAAGATCAAAGTTCACTGGAAAGCAAGAAGCCGGCAGAGAGGTCCGCAAGTGTGAGGTACGATAGAAGAAAATCTCAGCATAGAACTTACAGTTACAGCTAACCATTTCAGTTATAAAATAATGAGACCTTGCTGCCCATCTAGTACTGCACTTTAATTCATAAAGTCTAGGTATCATGATGGAAAGTTTATCAGAACAATTACTATAAAAATATTTGTAGAAAAGGCAAAGGGAATCTACATTATGGCAATGGGTAAGTGACTAAAGTCAAGATGCCAGGTTAGGATTAATAACATTGCAGATCCACTTAAATGATTGAGTAAATTAAAAATACTTGTCACTTTTTCATATATTGTTTGGAAAATAATTTTTAGATTTAATTTTGACACTGCTTTTTTTGTGGGCATGAAGGTGTAAGTTTGCCAAGAATAGTTTCTCAAATTATCTCCCTTTGATTTTTTTCAAATTACCTCCCCTTGATTTTCACTTAATTAAAAAAATGGTTTTTAAATACAAACCTTACCCAGTGTGAAGAGTTTGTCCTATTTTTATTGCAAGTTCTACCAAATTCGCCCAGAAAATTTCAAGATATTTTTTCCTTGTGATTTATAGTCTTTCTTCAGAATTTTTCTCTTTACAAGAAAAAGGCTTGGAGAATATGACACTCTCAAGATATATGGAAGATCAGAGAAGCAGAAAACTGGACAATAAACTTACCATCTATACTTGAGTATGGTGCGAGTTTTTATGATCATTTTTTTTACGAAAAAAATAGGGGGTTGCACTATACAAAAGTATTTTTTTTTTGAAGATGTTAAAACTCATGCAGTATACACTGGTAATTATTTTTCTGGAGTGATTAAAGTTCATGCATAATAATTTAGGGTCGTGCTATACATTGACTTATACATGAGTATATAAGATAGTAATAAACTGATTCCTGGTGGCGGATCTTGTTCTCCGCACCTGTGATGACATCCAAGTTCAGCTGTGTGTGCATATATACCTGACTTGCTGTGTTCCCAGATTTGTCTTCTTAGCCATGATTGTATTCAACAAATAATAATCTGGTTGGGAAATAGCAACAATATGAATTCTCACTTAGCTGCCTATGCTTTCCTTCAGCCAAACTACTATCTCCCTAATTTCTAGTGGTCCCTTCCTCCTTGGCCACTGGGTAGCTACTCACTCACTGGTTACCTACCTACTTGTCACCTCCCTACTACTGGCTTCCTGCTTCTCTTTGCTTATATGGATATTGGCTGGGGTCTGACAACCCCATCTGTCTCTTGTGAACAAGAGACCACCCATTGATCAGCTTCTTCAAAGGACTACTTTTATGATTATCTAAAATCATTAACAAAATTTTATATTTGCCAATTCAAAGGCAGCTGGAGTACTCAAAGATGAACTGGAGACAAATTTCCTAAGAAACTCAAATAATTAAGTGGACTTGAAAAGGAATTTATCTACTTATCTTCTAAGGATGTGTTAGAAATCATATGTTGCACTCCTAACAACTACAGTTGCATAATTAAAGGGAAAATGCATTTCACAAACAAGATTATTGATTTATCAGGGATGTTGTATCTTGCTTTTAACCAATATTCAGGCTCATCCTGATATTTGGGGAGAAAAAATATCCAAACCTTGTTCTGGTTATCATAATTTACACAGTGCCCTGTTACACAGAAGTTTTTGAGTATTTTGAGAGAGAATAAGTACTACAAATTAAAAGAATTTATTTTGCAAAAGTTACAAAGCTGTACAATCCTTATGCTTCTGTATGCCAATCCTGGAAGATTCAAAATTTCCATGTCTGTAGTCTGGGACAATGCTAAAAAGTTTAGATTGATTTTGTTTGTTTAATGATATATCAACACCTTACAAAACCATTTAATCCTGAAATTTAATTTTCTTGGGAACTTGGAAGTAATAAAAATATGATATAGGTTATTCATCTTTCACAATTGAATACATGGTAGATGATACACAGCTTTTGTGCATGTACATGTTTGTGTAGATGTAATTACTAGAGGTGGCGATATGTATGCCTTATGTTGTAGTTTTGTTGAAGTCATATTTTGGAACACAGTTTAAGAAATTTTTGGATATTATATGGATTAATGTCATGAAAGTGTCCAACAGTAACTAAGAGGTGGTTCCATGCTCCTCAAAAGCTCTCTTGAGCAAAGGCCTTGCTGCCGGATGTAGTTTACCATCATACCTAGGACTTCTAAAAGTTTAGATATTGGAATTTAATTTAGCATCATTCACCGTTTCGGTTATGGGAATTTAAGGCCTTAGTAATTTATAGTTTACATTAGTACAAGTCTATATCAAAATATAAGATTAAAATTAGGTGACAAAAAAACTGGATACATATTTTTCATGTTATTTACGCTTCAAACTAATTTTATGATTTATTTTACATACTTATTTTTATTGAATTTTTTTCTTTTTATTTAACCCTTAGGAGATGACAGGGCCGATCTATTGGCCAAAAAGTCGAATGAAAAAGATGACTGGGCCAATCTAGCCGTCCAATAATACAAGCCTCAAAATTAGCTGGCTGGTTTTCGTACCAGCCAATTAGATTGCTTCTTGCATTTTCTGGGCCTTTCAATGGCGGTTTCTCTGATCACTTGTTGTGTTCTGTGGTTTTATATAATTTTTTTTGTCTTTCAAGTGGAGGGGGGCATGTGAAAAGGGCTCTGTCTTCTTGGCAATGAAACTCCAAATGAGGCCCCATCCCCAAAGGGTTAAAAATAATGCCCCAGGAAAATGAATGCTGTTTTTTAATTTTATTTTTTTCAATAAGATAGAAAAGATAAATTTCAGCAAATGATTTGTTTTGGAACAAGAAGATAAACTTCAAGATAAAGTGAAATATTACTTTTTTTTTTTCAGTTTTATTTTATTGCGTTTTTGTGATATTTTCTATGAAAAAATAGCATTATTTCTTATAGCATGTTTTTTTTTTTTTTTTTTAATGATTGTGCTGAAAAGTTAAAAAAATGAGAATGAATGTTTGTTTTTCTACAATGTCATCTCCAGGAGTATTTAAAAAGAACAAATATCACATTTTTTTAAATAATTAAAAAATTAAATCTTTTCTTATTGCATTTTACAATATTTTATTTATGTAGTTTTCAATAAAATTTTGTTTTATCCTTTCTTTTTCCTATCACAAATGGTGACAGGTGGGGTAGTTTGTCATTTCAGAAAGCCAAATTTTGCAAATTAGACTTTTTTTAAAAATGTTATTTAATAATTTCATCAAAGTGTAAGTTATGTGCCATGTGTGATACACGCTTAGGTGATCATGTATCTTTTGATACATGACTGATGAGGCAGATTTTTTCCCACATTAGGTAACCATTTCTTTCTGCAGTAGACCAGTTGCCAACCAAGCTATAGAACCCAGTCTGTCCTGCTATTTACCCATAGCTGGAGGGAGAAGTAGAGGATTCATATCTTTCCCAAAGGTATTAACACATAAGTGAATGTAATGGATTTGACTGGAATTTTCAATTATTTCATTTTTATTACCAATCCTGCTACCAAATAGAATGAAACAATGATTTTCTTAACATTTATTATAAAAAAAAATGTTAATAAAATCATTGTTTTATTCTTTAAATAAATGAATTATTAATTAAATAAATTTTTGGTGTTAAATACTGATATTTTGTAAAAATTAAATGTTCAATAAAATACAACATTGAGTTATGAATAATTTCCAAATGATGAGTTATCAGGATGATAAATACATTTCCCCAAAAACAGAAATTATTTATGATTCGATGCAATAAGATATCTAAAAACAATGCACAATTCTTATTTGAAAAAATAAAATTTTATCACTGAAATCTGCCATTGTCCAGAACAAAGACAAGTGAAAAATATAAGTTTGTGTGACAAAATTATTTACAAATGGATAATTTTCATCAATTTGGCAACATAAGAAGTTTTGCTTTTTTTTTCTAAAATCCTGAAATAGTGCATATTGCAATGTCAAATAAGATGTTGTAAGCAGAAATGTCAAATAATTGGTGTCCATTGATGGACCACATTGCAATGTCAAACAAGATTGTGCACATTGCAATGTCAAGACATACACTGAAATGTCAATTAGTGTACATTGATGGTGCACATTGCAATTTCAAACAAGATGGTGCACATTACCAAGTCAAATAAGACAAACTGAAAACTTGAATAATTGGTGTACATTACAATGTTAAATAAAATGGTGTACATTGTAAGATCAAATAAACTTTCCTTCATATGATTCCTGTTCTGTCTGTTCATATAGCCAGTCACCACTTCAGGATGCGTAGATGGGCAAGGATTTGATAAGGGAAAGAGCTGAGCCGTTAGAACAGCATAGCAGAACTTGTCCCAAATATCCATCCAAACGAGCAGGTGATGCCCTGAATGAAACTTTTATTTTATAATATTGGAAACAGGGTGTGTATTCTTATTTGTCAATGTGACATTTTTCTTTCATCATATTACCTTGTGAGCATGCAACTGTCCCTTTCCCAGCTTTTGGTGCACACCAACAAGATCAATGCAACATGTAACAATCATTGGCAGTTCAATAGAAAACTTGGGCAATGTTTGCTTTGTATGTGTACAACATGAATATAGTTACACACCAGTGTGTGTTTGCATATGATTTTCTAGATTAGATTTCACTGAAAATGCTAAACTACATACATCACATGTATATGGTTTTTCCTCAGTATGCATTTGCATGTGTTTTTTCAAAGTGGAACTCACTGAAAATTTCAAAGGGCACACTTTACATGAATATGGCTTTTCTTGTGTGTGTATCCGCATGTGTACTTTCAAATGCGATCTATCTGAAAATGCTGAGTCACACATTTCACATGTATATGGTTTCTCTCCTGTGTGTATACGCACATGCACTTTTAAATGTGATCTCTCTGAAAATGCTGAACCACACACTTCACATGAATATGGTTTCTCTCCTGTGTGTGTTCGCATGTGTATTTTCAAACTTGATCTCTCCAAAAATGCTGAACCACACACTTCACATGCATATGGTTTCTCTCCTGTGTGTGCCCGCATGTGTCTTTTTAAATCTGGTCTTCGTAAAAATGTGGAACCACACACTTGACATGAATAAGGTTTTTCTCTTGTGTGTGTCCACATGTGTGCTTTAAAATCTGAACTGTCTGGAAATGCTAAATCACAGACTTCACATGAATATGGTTTATCACCAGTATGTGTTTGCATGTGTCGTTCTAAAGAAGACCTGAGTGCAAATGCTGAACCACACAGTTCACATGAATATGGTTTTTCCCCAGTATGTGTTTGCATGTGTCTTTTCAAATGCGAACTCACTGAAAATTTTAAACTGCACACTTCACATGAATATGGCTTTTCTTGTGAGTGTTTCTGCATGTGATGTTTTAAACTTGTATTTTGGGTATAGGCTGAACCACACACTTCACAAGAATAGGGTTTCTCTCCAGTGTGTTTCCGCATATGTGCTATCAAATTTGATCGCCTTGAAAAAGCTGAATCACACACATTACATGAATATGGTTTTTCTCCTGTGTGTATCCTCATGTGTGCTTTAAAACTTGACCTACTTGAAAAAGCTGAACCACACACTTCACATGAATATGGTTTCTCTCCAGTATGTGTTCGCATGTGTGTTATCAAAATTGTTCTTCTTGAAAATGCTGAACCACACACATCACACGAATATGGTTTCTCTCCTGTGTGTGTCCTCATGTGTGCTTCAAAACTAGATCTCCTTGAAAATGTTGAACTGCACACTTCACATGAATATGGTTTTTCTCCAGTGTGTACTCGCATATGAGATTTTAAATTTGAACTCTGTGAAAATGCCAATCCACATACTTCACATGAATATGGTTTATCACCAGTGTGTGTTTGCATATGTTTTTGTAAAGTTGATCTTTGTGCAAATGCTGAACCACACACTTCACATGAAAATGGTTTCTCACCAGTGTGTATTCGCATGTGTGTTTCTAATTTTGAACTGGCTGAAAAGCTTGAACTGCACACATCACATGAATATAGCTCTCCTCTTATGTGTGCCTGCATGTGTTTTTTTAAACTCATAGTCAATGAAAATGCTGAACCACACACTTCACAAGAATATTGTTTCTCTCCAGCATTACAACTTATTTTAAAGGATGTATTGACATTTGGAACAGGGTTGTTTCTCAATTGTAAAGTGGCTTTCTAAATATGCTTTCACTATAAGCAGTATAAAATATAAACAATTCCATTCAGGGAAATATTTTTTCATTGTGGCTGGTCAAACATTTCTTAAACATTTCATATTGAACATTGAATTGCTCATAAATAATCTGTACAAGATTTACATATGGCCATCATATCTGTTCATTATTTCCCATTACATTTAATATCTGCAAAAGAAAGAAAAGTCGATATTAATAATGACCGTATGCTTTTGTATAATTTGTAATTAGAAATATATATGAATTCAGTTTGGATTGCAATAAATTCCATGTAATTACAAATTTTTCTTTCAAGCCAATGATTATTGTTATGGAGCCGCAGCTTGGACATTAACTAAAATCCTAGAGTCTAAGCTTGATGGAACCTACACTCAGATGCTGAGAGATATACTCAACATCTCTTGGAGACAACATCCAACTAAATCACAGCTTTATAGACCCATCCCTGATATTTCTACAATCTTATGCAAACACAGAATGTACTTTGCAGGACACTGCTGGTGAGTAAAACCAAAATTTGTAAGTGATCTACTGCTCTGGACACCTAGCCATGGTACAAATTGGGCTGGTTGGCCAGCAACTGCCTACACTGGCGGGTTATGACACAGAATGCCTCCTTAATAACCTTTTGACCTTGATGCAGGATTTTGATAGGTTGGCATGATAGACACCTGAATGTCCACGATATCTTGGCTGAATTAATAAAACTCATAAATAGTACAGATACAAAAGCAGGAAAAAAAGAAATTTCTTAATTTAATACATGTTTGATTTTTTATTGGATGGAAATATTGAATTTTCTTTAAAATCTGTTGTAGCATACCTACAGACGATAATGGATATATCCCCATTCACATAAATACAGTAGTAAATACTGTATGTTGGTCTGCAGTTGGAGATTTATTGTGGAATTCTCTTGACTCACTTCTAGCAGTTGACTACTTCTTCTACACGCCACTGGCAAATCTTATATGTGTTGTTCATCTCCTAAGTATTATCGTTCATTACCAAACTTCCTTTGATTATTCTATTCAGTAACCTTCCTTAGGTTATGACAAAATGTTACATACATTTGCAGAGGGGCCAATTTACAATTTCAAATTTTCTGTTTCAGATTTTAAGGAATTCGATTTTTTTTTTTGTTTTCAGTACAGAATTCTGTTTCTTCCCCTATTTTCAATATAGATTTCTGTTTCTTTATAATACTTAGTGAGAAAGTCTAACAATATATAAATGTTATTAAAACTAGAAAATAAAATGAAAATTTTCACTTGCTAAAATATCCACCCATTGGATAAGTTGCTCTAGCTTGACAGGCTTTCGTACCTCATACTTCAGCCCTTAATCTAACTTGATGAGTTTCAGAGACAACCTAAATAATAATAATAATAAAGTAAAAGTGGCAAAACCTACAGAAAAGTAGCACCACAAAGTCATCTAGAGACAAAAAAAATTACAGTATTGTTTGGTCACTTTATTGAATTTATTAAACAACATTTTTGAAAAAAGTCTAATTTGCAAAATTTGGCTTTCTGAAATGATAAACTGGGCTGGAACTGATGGTCAGCCTCTCTTGATGGTCATATGTGCCTTCAGTTCCTTCTATATTTATTTCTAGCTAATGTTTCCACAATACATGTTCTCGGTTGATATCCTTTATTTGCACTACTCACCAAGACACCATGCTAGCATACTTAACTCACAGATATATGGAGGCCTGAAAATCTTTTAAGTGCTTAGGGTCCCTATGGGTCTTAATCTGGCCCTGATTTACATGCATACTAGTATATTTTATATCCTTTGTTAATCAGTCAATTGTTGTGTAAAAACACAGGAAAATATCGTCTTGTTCAAATTTATCCAATTTCGTTTCACCTCTACTGACAATGATGACGTGTCCTTTACCTGTTAATATAATAAGGGATAACGATAAACTAAATCTGGCAACAAGGCCTCTAATTGGGAAATTGGAGGTTTTGAGGAGCATAGAACCACCTTTTAATTGCTGCTGTTCCCAGGTGCACCATCACCTGAGGTAGTAGCACTTGTTAGGGTCCCAGCTATGGGAAAAATAGCGAACCCTTAAACAAAAGTAAAACATGATGAAAGTATAAAAATGCATTTTTATAGTAAAAAATACCAGCAAAACATTATATAAAAACTTACCAACAATACATATTTGTAGTAAAATTATGAACAATACACACATACTAACATATTGTAGCAACTTCACCAAAATCCATATAAAACAACCAACACAAACTTTTTCATGACATTAATCCATATAATATCTTACAATTTCTTAAATCAATGAGTTCCAAAATATAACTTCAATAAAACAGACATCATCACCTCTAGTAATCATGTCCACACAAACGTGTATGCGCACAAAATCTGAGTATCATCTACCATGTATTAAATTGTGAAAGCAGAATAACATATATCATATTTTTATTACTTCAAAGCTCCCAAGAAAATTAAATTTTAGCATTAAATGACCCATAAGGTGTTGATATGCTGTTAAACAGACAAATCAAATCAGTTACACATGTAATTTTATTTGCCACTGCTGTGAGCAATTTGGCAAAAAATTTGATACATTATGATTCTTCAGACATATCTTTATTTAATAGTTAAGAAAATGTCTTTTTTATTAACAACTGGAAGTAAGTCACGATCATAGTAAAAATTATAAAAAGATATATTAAAAATATTTAAAAAAAAAAAATATGTAGCCTTAATGTAACTTCTCTATGCCTTTTCTATCTTTTCATGTGTTATGGAGTCGACCCCTTTTTCATATAAGTAGACTCGACCAGAGTGTTACTTAGACTGCTGCCATTAAATACTCAGAGTCAGTCAGAATATAGAGAGAGTGAGAGTGAGCAGAGATTGTGATTGAGTTGGAGGTAGAGTAATAGTGTGAGGTAACCACTTGTAGAAGTCAGTTACAAGCACGTAGACTTTAAGGAAGTCCTACTTCGAGACTGTATGTATATATATATATATATATATATATATTATTATTACAACTAAGCATGTTCTTGGATTTACTAACAGCATTACTCATTGTATTATTGTGTAAATACACTTCATTTCTTATCCTTAATTCTTGCGTTTGTCATTCTTTGGAGACCGAATTTCATCTCGGAGTCCACAACATCATGCTAATTGCTCTGATGAGCATTTGGTATCTTGAGTTTACAAATTTGCATGCAGTGCTATATTGGTGGCAAGGTTTCATCATTTTACAGTTGAAATAGCTAGGTATAATTGTTACTTGTATGCTAACAATTTCTTCTAAAATATCTTCACTTTTAAAAATCCATATGCAAAGAGAAAAAAAACATTATTCTTTATGAAATTAAGCACAGTACTAGGTTGGTAGCAACAGTTCCCATTCCTCCCTAGTTTTTTGAACAGGAGTAGTGGTTTATCCCTTGTATTCTGTTTTGCTTTGTGTTTCCGATTCCTTCTAAAGTCTGCTTCAATGTCATACTTCTAATGTCTCCAACTAAACTCTGAAGTTTTATTTACTATTCATATTTTTTTTTTCAATAGGAGTAGGTAGGTTAACCTACCATCCAGTTTACACTCCTCCTGTCTTTTGAACAGGGGTAGAGCTTTATCCCTTGTTTCCTGTTTAGGATTGGGTTTCTGGTTCATTCACTTAAACTCCCAGTATCCACCTGTGTCTTAGTGACATTATCACCTTGCTTGGGGTGAAATGATTTTAAAAAATGTCTCATCATTTTACAATTGAAATGGTAAGATGTAACCATAAGTTCTATGCTAACCGTTATCTTCTGTCTTCTTAATTTCTGTTCTCTCTCTTTAATGTTTTCTTCCCTCATATTATGCCACACTTAAAAACCCCTTGGATCTTAGTGGTTTTATTGCCTTGCTTCAGGTGAAATGACATTTTTAAAAGTAGTTTTTTTTTCTGTTAAATCTGAAAATAATGTGGTTTATTTAATTATACAAACAACAAATCCCAACAAAAATATTTAATTTAGGTACCTCCACTAATTCAGTATAAATTTGATACCTAAGGTTTAAAATTAATTTTTAAAAGTGAAAACACATTCTTGAAGATTTCTTTTTAGCCTTTATTGAAAACCAAAGGTTTTAAATTGACTATTTTTAGTAGGTAAAATACTCTGGTGTAGAAATTATATAAATTGGAATGTCAAAAATAAGGTTTAAAATTAATTTTTAAAAGTGAAAACACATTCTTGAAGATTTCTTTTTAGCCTTTATTGAAAACCAAAGGTTTTAAATTGACTATTTCCAGTAGGTAAAATACTCTGGTGTAGAAATTATATAAATTGGAATGTCAAATATTTGCTTGATTTGATAAGATCTGTTTATTGGCGACCATTTCTTACATTTTAACAAGTTTTAAAATAAAATTTAATTATCGATTTTAAAAATCTTCCAAAAATAAAATATATATTTGTGACATATTGAGTAAAATTAACAAATTTAAAGTTAAATTAATCTGATTTGAAATATTACTTATAGCATAAAAAAAATAGTATACAAACATTTCTTAACGACAGGTCCTGTTTTTCCCATGTCTTTATTGACATTGTCGATAAGCTATAAAGTGTTGAGAGCTAGTATGGATGACCAGAATTGACATAAATTTACAAAATCTAAGTGAATGCATTTTTTTGGAGGGGTGGGGTAACTACCTAGTAATTTTTACAAATTAACATATTTTCAGCAATTATATATTATATATATTAATATTATATATTATTATATTTAATATTTCATTGACTTTTAGTTATATTTGAAGATGCTTTATGAAAAAATAATAAAATTTAAAATACTATAAAATTTTCTTTGATTAATTTTAAAATTTAATAACTGAGTTGAAATACCATGTTACAGGTAACTCAATAATTTATTTATAAAATAAATACATAAAATAAAAATATTTCATGAAATAGAAATTAAAAAATGGAAAACTTACTTTAAAATTTAAAGTTTTTAAAACTGAAGGGCTGATGTTCAAAACTTGTTGAAACATAAGCAATGAATGACGAATTGGAGACAAGCAAATTTCTCTGTAAAAAGAGGACAACTCTTAGAACACATAACCTTTTCATAATAAAGTTACGTATAGACTACCATAAATAAAAAATGGGAATGCTTAAAGTAAAAAACAAAAAATAAATTTAAATTGTTTTAAAAATATTGGTGCAAAACGACTTCTATTAAGGAAGCTTTTCAGTTTTTGATTTGTAAACATAGTTTCTAATTAATTACAATATCACCTAAAAAGAAATATGGTATGGGAGATTTTTTAACAATTTTTAAATTATGATAAATTAGTATAATTAAACTTTTTAAAAAATGAAAAAAATTCTTGTAAAAATTCATTATTCATCGAAATTAAATGTCCTAAAACACATTTTCAAAAGCAAAAGGTTTATTACTAACTGAATAATATCATAGTTTTATTATTACATTTATTTTGTTTACGATTTGGAGCAGATTTTCAGAAAACGAGCAAAAGTTTGAAAAAAATTAGATGATTTACATTTTCCAAGGAGTCCTACTTTAACTATTAAAAAAAAAATTTGGACATACGAAATTTAATTTCTCGAAATTTCATGAAAGTGGGGTGTCGTATACTGTAACATATGTTATCTCAAACAAAAAATTTCAAAAATAATTTCATTCATTTGTGAATATGTTTATGGTTTCATTAAAATCTGACAATTTGATTTTAGCAAGAATTTCCAAATCAATGTTTTTACTGGAAAAAGAGCAAAAACGTCATTATAAAAATTACTTATGTCGCTGACATAAAAAAACGGGATTTTTTAACCAAAATTTAGAACGTGTTAGAAAGGTTTTAAAATTTTTTTTTTAATAATTAAAAATATTTTGGTCTTTCTTCTTAATAACAAACATTTTTGACGATAAAACTTTGTTTTTATTATTAAGTTTGGGGACTTTTTTAAAAAAAAAAAAAAAAAGGTGTTTTTTTTAGCGAAAATCAGGCGTGCGTACTTTAGTTTCACTGAATTATTTTTGTAAGTTCTCAGGGCAAATTGTAAAAAGACGTTCACGGTTGATAGTGTCTATTTTTTAATATCTTTAGGCCAGGGATTTTTCTTTACTTCTAAGGTAGGGAGGAGAGGGTCAGGAAATTTTTCACGAAAATGAAGAAAAATGTCTTGAAACAGTTATTTTAATCATCATAATAATAATAATAAATAAAAAATAAAAAAATAATAAAAAAAGTAATATCGTGTGAAGAAACGAAAAATTCACACGGAACATTCAAAAACAAATTTTCTGGGAGTTGGTGCTTGCATAAAAAACCCCCCAAAAAACATAATTTCTTTCCGATTGGACAGAGAAAAAAAAATTCTTGTACTTTTTTTTCAGTACGATTTTGAAATTCATCCTGTTGCCAAGTTTTTTAAAATTAAAGACATGGTTGAAGAATAAAAAAAAAATGAAAAAAATGTTTAAAATTTAAAAACTTTACTAAGTTTACTTTACACAGGACACTTGGACTTACACATGTAATTTTAAAAATCAAGTTTAAAAATCATGTCATTTTTTAACAAAATTAATAATACTGCGAGAAAAATCGCTATTGTTGAAAATATGCAACTTATAAGTTTTTTAACACATTTTTTAAAATGAAAAATCATACATTTTCGGCTTTTTCATTAACATCTCATTATCAAATTCAAAACTTTTCTGGTGTTTTTTGTATAAGTAAAGAAAGAACAACTGAAAATATCAAAAACAACAGCTGCAGTTTTCATGCGATTATTAAAAAATAAAAAAGGATACAAGATGAGGAAGGAAGGTATTTTGAAATTAAATAAGGGATAACTTAAGAATAGAAAGTTTAAATCCGAATCGTCACTCTTTTTAAATACAAAAAGAAATTGTTTCTTTGTACGATATGTGAACAAAAATGAAGTACAAGGTATTTTTTTTTCACTTACTTCTTTCTTACCGTTATTTTTTGTCTGATTTGTCTTCGGTGGAACAATGCGACATTAGAAAAAAAAAGAAAAGAATGAAACTAAATATTTTTTAATAAATAATAATTTTTAGGCTAAACGTTATTAAAAAAATAATTACGAAAACAAAAAGATAATTATTGTCTGCAACCAGAAAATGACGTCTGGATAGAAAAAGTCAAGGGAGATAATTTCGTATATCTTATTTCGAAAAATTATGTGCGGAAGTTTAAATATCTGGGAAGTGTTTGAGTTTGATGGAGGACGGTAGGTGCGACGCTGAGTTCCAAAGACAGTTTTGGGATGGCCAAAGAAAGATGTATTCCAAAAGCTAGACAGAGTACTGCAAATCAGGAGGATTTCTTTGGTGACAAAGAAAAGAGTATATAGAGCTGCTACGTGACACCTGTCCTCCTATACGGCAGCGAATGTAGGACGGTCTTCTCAAAGATAAACAAGAACCTCTGGTTCTACAGAAGGATGCTAAGGATATGGAGCGAGCGTGTGAGCAATGCTGAGATCTTGGAGAGGATGCAAGCAAGGAAGAAGCTTAACTTAACATAAGCAAGAGGCAGATGAAATTTCTGGGACACGTAATAATGAGAAAGGAGGGTCTAGAGAATCTGATACTCACAGGTCGAATAGAGGGGAAAAGAGACAAGGGAAAGCAATGCATGACATACCTGGCGGGCTTAAGTAAGTGGATGGCAGAACGTGATCTGGGGGAGTTGGCAGAGGCACGAAACTTATTGAGAGCTACAAGGAATAAGGAGAAGTGGAGAGCCACGATCGCCTACATCCTGAAAGGACACTGTACATAAAAAAAAAGAATGTAAATTCACACAAGGACTAGTGTCCTCATTTCTGTTGTTATTATCACGTTTCTGCCTTTCTGCCTCCACCCCCAATCTGCTGATGAGACTGTGCAGTCCCATTACCACCCAGATTAGGCTTCAAATCCTCCACTCAGGATTGCCACATGCCTGGATTAAAGATTTTAAATCCACTATTGTCCAATGTGACAAGTGTTTGGATTGTAAATTTAAGTGACAGTAATTGCGAGATAATAAGATATATTTGAATTTTTTGATGAATCTTAATTCTTAAGTTAAGGATTGAATAAGCTTATGGCGAGTACTACAGCAATAAAATATCCATAAAAATGTCCATATCAAAGCATTAAATACTTGTGCTTAGTAAAATATTAAAGTAGCAATTTTAAATATCAATACTAGTCATTATTTTAAGAAGCTGGTATGAATGAAGAGAGTTGAAATTGACAACTTCTTCCATTTCAATGAAACAGACGTTAAACACTTGTCTCTCATTTTCTAATTAAAACCAAGTATTGTCTTTGTTATGGTCCAGGTCCTTGTACCACGGTGATGGTCCAAGGTAGAACCAATAAAGAAGAACTCGAACACGGATATGGAATAACACAGATATATTACAAACAGGAATATATACAGAGAAGTAGAAAGTGTTAGTACGAAAAATCAGGTTTAGTAGGGATAACAATGTAGTCTCGACCAGTATCACTATTCCAATGTCTTGTAGTAATTGTCTGAAGGCCTTTTTCGGACTGCCTCTGACTCGCTCTGACGGACTTCACTCCAGACTTCAGACTGAACGGTATTTAGTCACCCCCCACCCCCACCCCACGAGGGCATGATGTGGCACAAGGCCAGTTTAATGTGGGATCTCTGAGCCCATGGGCTCAGCCAAAAATATGCCCTTTGAACCCGTATAAACGGATTCAGGGTCAGTTCACCTCCCCGAAAGAGACTCCGCCCTTCGGCGTAGCCTCATTCGGGTTCCTCCCCGCCCAAAGGCAGAGAGTTCAACTGATCAGCCGATCGCCCGGTCGCCCAACTTTGGACTGAACTCTCTGTTTCCTCTTGAGGTGCAGTATTTATTACGTATGGAATAGTCCATTATGTTATTATGGATAAGGTCCCATAACAGTCTTTGATATGTCTTTTGTCTTCTTACACAATCAAAACAGAATAGTCCATTATTTACGAGGTATTAGCAGGTGTTAAACACTTCTATCTTTCCTTCCCTTTTTTTCATTGAAACCAAGTAGCATCTCTGATATGTCTTTCCACATGATCAAAACAGAATAGTCCATTATTTATGAGGTACTGGCAGAGCGTAATAGTTACACAAACTAAAGAACTAACAAAGGGAGGAACAAGAATTACTACATAATGATTCACTAACATTCATACGTGTGTGTCTATACAAGATTGAATCAATGGTAACAGGACTTTATACCTTTCCCAAGGTTATATGCCATGCGTGATACACACTTAGGCGATCATTTATCTTTCGATACATGACTGACGAGGCAGATTTTTTCCCGCAGTAGGTTGCTATTTCTTTCTGTGGTAGACCAGTTGTCCTCCAAGGCTACTACATAATGATTCACTAACATACATAGGTGTGTGTCTATACAAGATTGAATCAAAAGGTAACAGGACTTGTGTTATAAAAAGAAAACTACAACACATATCAATTCAATATTTAATCTCCTTTGAAGTAGTCCCTTTCTGAAGCCAAATATTTTATCTAGTGTTGTTTCCACTGGTGGAAGTGTGCCTGGAACTCCTGTTTTGGGATAGCGAGTAACTGGATGTGGTTATTATATTTTTATTTTCTACAAGTATGTTGAGGATGGTATCTGGTAGGTTTCCATGTGTGCTTAAATGTTTAAAATTTAAAGACACATGGAAACCTAAATAAACATTGCCAAATAGTTGAAGGTAGTTAAAATAAAAGTCGTCCTCTTGACACTCTGTTTTCTTTGCGCCCACAAAAGTCCATGTTTGGCAAATGTTCAAATGCATACACAAGAAATTCCGTCTTGTGAATTCTTTTACCAATAATTTTGCATTACACAACTTGGGGAATCAGTTTTGTCTCAAATTTTCCACAATTCCATTTTTGCTTTTCATAAATTGTATCGTTTCCATTTTTATTCTATTTCATAGGAAAATTGCAATATATTAAAATAAAATTGCAATGATTATTAAAACACAGAAACAAAAGCAAAATTATAAGTTTTATTAAATTTAAAGAAATAGCAAATATTTTCAACAAAAATTTTAAAAATTAAAATAAATTCAAATCAGAATGCAAATTACATATGAAAGTAAAAAAGTGTTATTATTAGCCTGACGATAATTACAAGTGGTGTGAGATTTAAAAACATTTTCCTCTTTTTCTTTTAATTTTTGAAGCAACAATCTTTCCTTTTCTCGCTCTGACAGTCACAAGGCCATGTAAGTACTTCAGACATATACCGAAGATTGTTTTGAACTCTTTACAACTTTAACTTAATTTCTTATCTTACCGATGGAAGTGCTGTACGATAGTTTTGACTTGCCAACTCCAATTATAAATACTCAAATGCACTGTGTTAATAAATGAAAAAGAATATACTCAAAATAATATTGGAATTGAACAACAACAGAAGAAAATACGTATTCAAAGTGATGTGTATCTTAGAAAGGGGAGGTATTGCGTAGAAAGCCTGGCTAACCTTCTCTCGAACTATTATTGAAACATGGACTCATCCATTCACTACGGGTAGAAATTCTGCTCATGAAACAAAAAAAGTGGGCCGCTATGGCATAGCACTTTCAGTTTTACTGAACTACTGTATTCCCAATTCATGTTCTCATGTGATTAAACCGTTTTTCACTCAACCTTTTGTCTCAGTGTTTTCCTTAGTCTTACTAACCAGCAACTCCAATATTTACATTATTCGGACTATTGTCCTCATCTTTGTTGCTATATTTATCACAACATTTCGGCCATTGCACACTCCAGTCTTCTTCAGGTAGTTGGAATTTCAAACTGAACCCTTTATTTTGCCCACTGGGGTAGACTGTTCTAGTTCCACATGCCATGTCTAATGGATGTCAGTTATCTCCTGTTAATTTCCTTCTCCACATACCTCATCTCAGAAATATAGACAGCAAGTACATGTGTTATACAAAGTTTATAACATCAAACAAGTATTGTTTTAATTTTAGATTTTAGGAAAGACCACAGAAACTGAATATATTGAGTGTATATTACCCTGTCTGTAATTTTTACTGGCAGGATACAATTGTATGGCATCCAAACATCTGAAATCATGTGTTCCAGGCAAAATGTGTTCTTCAATTGCTGGCAGAAGTATTGATGTTGTTTGATCTGCAATTGGTCAGACAAAACACCTTGCAGAGTTTCTTTCAACCAATCAAAAAGCGACTGTCCTCGATATGGTGAGAGCAAATGAGGGAAACGCTTGGAAAATGCATTTTTTCAAGATTTATAATGACAGTTATTTATTGTTACATAAGTTTTTTTGTTCACATGCATATTTATAAATTTATAAATTAAAAACTTTCTTTTCCTATTTATTTGTTTATAAAATGGTAAATAATGTTTCATTATAGTTGCTTCACACATTTTTATAATCTTGTTAATATAAAATTATTCTTGTAAATAAGCAATCTAAAAAAATAAATAGTGTTTATTTACATTATTTACATTGTTCAGACTGTTGTCCTCATCTTTGTTGCCATGTTCATGACATTTTAGCTGTGGTATGCTCCGGCCTTCTTCAGGTGATTGGAATTTCAAACTGAACCCTTTATTTTGTCCACTGGGGTAGAATGTTCTAGTTCCACGACGATGAAATAAAGCTCAAATTTTCAATCACCTGAAGAAGGCCGGAGCATTCAACAGTCGAAACATTGTGAATATGGCAACAAAGATAAGGACAACAGCCCGAACAATGTAAATAGTGTAAATAATTGCAATACCTCATCTCAGAAATATAGACAGATATTGAAGGAGTGAATATGGCAACAAAGATGAGGACAACAGTCCGAACAATGTAAATAGTGTAAATAATTACAATACCTCATCTCAGAAATATAGACAGATATTGAAGGAGTGAATATGGCAACAAAGATGAGGACAACAGTCCGAACAATGTAAATAGTGTAAATAATTACAATACCTCATCTCAGAAATATACACAGATATCGAAGGAGTGAATATGGCAACAAAGATGAGGACAATAGTCCGAACAATGTAAATAGTGTAAATAATTACAATACCTCATCTCAGAAATATAGACAGATATTGAAGGAGTGAATATGGCAACAAAGATGAGGACAATAGTCCGAACAATATAAATAGTGTAAATAATTACAATACCTCATCTCAGAAATATAGACAGATATTGAAGGAGTGAATATGGCAAGAAAGATGAGGACAACAGTCCGAACAATGTAAATAGTGTAAATAATTACAATACCTCATCTCAGAAATATAGACAGATATTGAAGGGAGTGAATATATATAAGAAAGATGAGGACAACCAGTCCGAACAATGTAAATAATGTAAATAATTACAATACCTCATCTCAGAAATATAGACAGATATTGAAGGGAGTGAATATGGCAAGAAAGATGAGGACAACAGTCCGAACAATGTAAATAGTGTAAATAATTACAATACCTCATCTCAGAAATATAGACAGATATTGAAGGAGTGAATATGGCAAGAAAGATGAGGACAACAGTCCGAACAATGTAAATAGTGTAAATAATTACAATACCTCATCTCAGAAATATAGACAGATATTGAAGGAGTGAATATGGCAACAAAGATGAGGACATCAGTCCGAACAATATAAATAGTGTAAATAATTACAATACCTCATCTCAGAAATATAGACAGATATTGAAGGAGTGAATATAGGCAAGAAAGATGAGGGACAACAGTCCGAACAATGTAATTAGTGTAAATAATTACAATACCTCATCTCAGAAATATAGACAGATATTGAAGGAGTGAATATGGCAAGAAAGATGAGGACAACAGTCCGAACAATGTAATTAGTGTAAATAATTACAATACCTCATCTCAGAAATATAGACAGATATTGAAGGAGTGAATATGGCAAGAAAGATGAGGAAAACCGTCCGAACAATGTAAATAGTGTAAATAATTACAATACCTCATCTCAGAAATATAGACAGATATTGAAGGAGTGAATATGGCAAGAAAGATGAGGACAGCAGTCCAAACAATGTAAATAGTGTAAATAATTACAATACCTCATCTCAGAAATATAGACAGATATTGAAGGAGTGAATATGGCAACAAAGATGAGGACAACAGTCCGAACAATGTAATTAGTGTAAATAATTACAATACCTCATCTCAGAAATATAGACAGATATTGAAGGAGTGAATATGGCAAGAAAGATGAGGACAACAGTCCGAACAATGTAAATAGTGTAAATAATTACAATACCTCATCTCAGAAATATAGACAGATATTGAAGGAGTGAATATGGCAAGAAAGATGAGGACAACAGTCCGAACAATGTAAATAGTGTAAATAATTACAATACCTCATCTCAGAAATATAGCCAGATATTGAAGGAGTGAATATGGCAACAAAGATGAGGACATCAGTCCGAACAATATAAATAGTGTAAATAATTACAATACCTCATCTCATAAATATAGACAGAAATAGTGTTTAATCTTTATTATCAATTCCATACATACAAACTGAAAAACGTCTGTGCATCATAAAATTCAATGGATATTGTTCAAATTTACATTTTTCCTGATAAAAGCAGCAATGTTTAATCTTCATATCTGCCATAAAACAGTGGGTCAAAAGGATGGTTATGCCCTTGACAACATTATTTACTACATACGCTTTTGATTCCTTTGGCAATATTTATTTACAAGATTCTAAAAATATGTGAACTAAGTACAATGCGATATTTATTATTTACTTTTTATAAATATTTATTATTTATCATTTTATAAAGACATGAATTTGGAAAGAAATCTTTTTAATCAAAAATTTATAAAAAAAATTACAAAATTATCAAAATATGTAAACCAACTATAATGCAATATTTATTAGTTACCATTATATAAATAACTATGAAAACAAGATTTTTATGACATCTAATAAATAGTGTTTAACATCTTTGTTGTCAGTTCTCAAGAACAAAGAAAAAGCAAACATCCACTTTCATATGTTATGGGACCTTACCCATAATAACATAATGGGCTATTCCATATGTAATAAATACTGTGCCTCAAGAGGAAGCAGGGAGTTCAGTCCGAAGTCGGGTGACCGGCTGATCGGTTGAACTCTCTGCCTTCGGGCGGGGAGGAACCCGAAAGAGGCTACGCCGAAGGGCGGAGTCTCTTTTCGGGAGGTGAACCCGACCCTGAATCTGTTTATACGGGTTCAAAGGGCATATTTTTGGCCGAGCCCATGGGCTCGGAGATCCCACGTTAAACCAGCCTTGTGCCACATGACGCCCTCATGAGGGGGGGTGAATAAATACCGTTCAGTCTGAAGTCTGGAGTGAGGTCCGTCAGGAGTCTGTCAGTCAGTCAGAGGAAGCGAGTCAGTCAGTCGAGTCAGAGGCAGTCAGAAACAAAGTCGCGTTCAGACAATTGCTACTAAACCTGATTGTTCGTACTAACACTTTCTACTTCTCTGTATATATTCCTGTTTGTAATATATCTGTGTTATTCCATATCTGTGTTCAAGTTCTTTTTTATTGGTTCTACCTTGGACTATCACCGTGGTACAAGGAACCAGACCATAACAATATGTTTGGATTTTATTAAAATTCTAATCATTGATTTTTAAAACAAAAACATTGCCAAGGGAGTCAAAATTCTGATGTGAGAATTTAATTTTGCATCTTTCAGTGTTCAAAGATGGGAATTTAAGATTTTAGTAATCTAAATTCAGCAGTAGAAAAATTTATATTCTGCTATCAAAAAATTAGATTAACATTATGTGATAAAAACACTTACAACTGGATATCTTCACTTACATTCAGACTATTGTCCTCATCTTTGTTGTAGTTATCACAATGTTTCAGCCTTTATGCTCTCTGGCATATATTGATCAGGATAACTGTTATGGAACCTTAACCATAATAACATAATAGACTATTACATATGTAATAAATACTGCGCCTCAAGAGGAAGCAGAGAGTTCAGTCTGGAGTGAGGTCCATCAGGAGTCTGTCAATCAGATCAAGCGAGTCAGTCAGTCGAGTCAGAGGCAGTCCAAAACAGAGTCGCGTTCAGACAATTACTACAAGACATTGAAATAGTGATACTGGTGGAGACTACATTGTTCTCCCTACTAAACCTGATTGTTCATACTAACACTTTCTACCTCTCTGTATATATTCCTATTTGTAATATACCTGTGTTATTCCATATCCATGTTCGAGTTCTTCTTTATTGGTTCTACCTTGGACCATCACCGTGGTACAAGGAGCCAGACCATAACAGTAACCTACAGGGAATTCCAAACTTAACCCTTTATTTAATCTACAGGATAGACTGTTCTCATACCACTGCTTATGTGTAGGGATATCTCATCTAGTTGTTATTTTTAGTTTCTGCTCAGTTATTGCTTGCCCTGTTTACAACTGAGTTCAAGTAAGCACTGTCCAGCCCAGGGATTGAACTCACAATTAATATGTCAGCAAATTTAAGAGCTACAAAGATTAGGAAGAGAATACATGAATCCAGTTTCATATGTTTGGGTTTTATTAAAATTGTAAAAATTGCTTTTAAAAACAATTAAAATTGCCAAAGGAGAATAAAACCACAGTAGTGTCAAAAGAAAAACTCTCATTTTGATGCACCACTATGGGTTATTTAATGCTGAAATCTAAATATTTTGAACACAGTTTTTATGGCTTCAACTAAATATATTTGGAGCGCATTTGTATACCTTCAACTACAGATAAATTGTATTGTTGGTAATTCTTACTATAAGTATTGTATTTTTCATAATTTTTTATATAAAAATGTATTGCTGGCATTTTTACTATAAAAATATATTTTTTTACTTTCATAGTATTTTGTTTTTGTTGGGGGAGGTCACTATTTGCCCATAGCTGGGACTCCAATAGGTGCTACAACCTCAGGTTAGGGTGGACCTGGGAACAACAGCAATTAAGATGTGGTTCCATGCTCCTCAAAACCTCCAATCTCCTGATCAGATACCCTGCTGCCAGATGTAGTCTATCATCATACCCTGGGCTAGGAATGTATGTTAAACTTTGCCAAAATGTATTTTGGAGGCAAAACATATTTTTCTTACATACTTAAATGTCCTTCAGATGATTATGTTTTTTTCTCTATCATGTGGGTATGTGATTTTTTTTTTAACAGATTGATAAGAAAAGCCAGATATATACAATTTATTTTAATTTTTCTACATTGTGTGCTGCCATGTATTGATTGATTTGCTTTTTATGGCTTATCAAGCTTTTGTAGGTTATTTAAAGACTTTAAGACTAAGAATATTTTATGGAGAAAATACTGATTTAATTATACGTCTTACTAATTAACCCATCACTGGGGGGGGGTCAGAAACAGTGGATTTATACCTTTCCCCAGGGTATTTGCATGTAAGTGAATATAATGAACACAACTGGAATTGGGACTCGGATCTCTAATTAACAATTCCAAGTCATTATCAATTACAATACCCACCCATTGAAGCTCATGGAACACGGTACTCCCAAGTTGCTGCCATGTAAATAAAGTTTTAAGAACTGAAAATGCAATGTCCACAAACAATAGACAAATATGATTTCTTTCCAGAATGTATTTATTCATAATGGATAAATTTTGAGTGCTATGAAAATAACTAAATAGCATATATGAATAACTGCAGGTATCCATTGTGTTTATGTGGGATTTAAATGAAAATGGGGTTTCCACACGAATCTGTTCCCACTGACAGCTAACATGGAAACCGGAACAACTCTTTGCTCAGGATTCTGTTTCCTGCACACTGTAAACAACAGTACTATCGCTCTTTCTCTGGAACACAGGCATAACCTTCACCAGTCTCAAAGAACAAAACTGTCCCTGAAAAAAAAAGTCAGCTCTTTTTATCCTTCCTTGGTCTAGGGTAAGAAAATGAGATCTCTCGCTTGTGTTAGCCTCGTTCTTGCCGATAACATATGCGCTGTGTCACTTCAATATGGATTTGCTGAAGTTTGCCACAAAGGTCTATGATATATCCAAGCACATGTACAGACAATTCGCCTTCTCTTGCTTCGGCGAAGTATGTCTCCAACACAGTTTAAAAATTTAATTTCTATAAAAATGACAAATTATTGCTCCTAGGAATACAAATTATTTGCTTGCATGTAAGATTTTAAAAGTTTAACATCATGTAAATGTGAAACCACGTCTTGAAAAAATATAGTATTTTGTCATGTGTTTCCATTTGAGATTTAAGTGAACTCAATAAAAATGATAAACACTGCACATTATCGTATCCCTGCACTGCATTTTGGTCATTAAATGCAATCTCTTGAAAATACTAATTAACATGCTTCTCATAAAATTTCTCTTCATTGTTTGCATATGACATTTTAAATGTTATCTTAGTGAAAATGCTGAACCACACACTAGAAAATGATGTTTCACCTATGTTAGTTTCAGTGTCATTTCAAATATGGTTTGTCCCTAATGAGTTTGCATGTGTCTTTTTAAAAGTTTACTCTCTGAAAATTTTGAATAGCATACACCACATGAATATGGCTTTTCTCCTGTGTGTATCAGCATGTGTCTTTTAAAATGTGTCTTCCGTGAAAATGCTGAGCCACACACTTTACATGAATATGGTTTCTCACCTGTGTGTGTTCGCATGTGCCGTCTTAAATTTGAACGGTCTGAAAATTCTGAACTGCACACTTCACATGAATAAGTTCTTTTTCCTGTGTGTGATTCCATGTGTCTTTGTAAAGCTGATCTCCACAAAAACGTTGAATTACACACTATACAGGAATAAGGTTTTTCTCCTGTGTGTATTCGCATATGTGCTTTAATATATGACTTGTCTGAAAAGGCTGACCCACAAACTTTGCATAAAAATGATTTTCCACCATTGTGCTTTTCCATATGTCTATGTAAAGTTGCTCTCAGTGAAAATGCTGAACCACACACTTCACATGAATATGGTTTCTCTCCTGTGTGTGTCCGCATGTGCGTTTTTAAATTTGTATTCACTGAAAACGTTGCACCACATACTTCACAAGAATAAGGTTTTTCACCTGTGTGTTTCTGCATGTGTCTTTTTAAAGTTGACTGCCACAAAAATGTTAAATTGCACACTATACATGAATAAGGTTTTTCTCCTGTGTGTATTCGCATATGTGTTTTAAGATATGATTTGTCTAAAAAGGTTGAACCACACACTTCACACGAAAAGGTTTTATCACCAGTGTGTGTTCGCATATGTCTTTCTAAATTTGGTCTCAGTGAAAACGCTGAACCACACACAATGCATGAGTGTGGTTTCTCACCTGTGTGGGTCTTCATGTGTATTTTTAAATATGATCTTTGCAAGAATGCTGAAGAACACACTTGACACGAATATGGTTTCTCACCAGTGTGTGTTCGCTTATGTCTTTCTAAATTTGATTTCCGTGCAAATGCTGAACCACAGACTTCACATGAATATGGTTTCTCACCAGTGTGTGTTCGCATGTGATTTTTTTGATCAGTACTGTTTGAAAATTTTGAACTGCACACTTCACATGAATATGGCTTTTCCCCTGTATGTGTCCTCATGTGTATTTTTAAACTTGTACTCATGGAAAATGCTGAACCACATACTTCACAGGAATATGGTTTCTCCCCAGTGTGTGTTCGCATGTGAGATTTTAATTGTGAATTCTCTGAAAATGCTGAACCACACACTTCACATGAATATGGTTTTTCACCAGTGTGTATTCGCATGTGTCTTTTTAATTTTGAATTCTCTGAAAATTTTAAACTGCAAACTTCACATGGATATGGCTTTTCTCCTGTGTGTATCCGCATGTGTCTTCTTAAATTTGTACTCAGTGAAAATGCTGAACCACACACTTCACAGGAATAAGGTTTTTCTCCTGTGTGTATCCGCATGTGTCTTTTTAAACTCATATTCAGTGAAAATGCTGAACCACACACGTCACAAGAATACATTTTCTCACCAGTGTCTGTCTGCTTGTCTATCTTTCCATTACAACTCATTTTAAAGCATGTGTTGATATTTTGAACATGGTTGTTTCTCATTTGTTATGCAGTTTTGAAGATGTGTCTTTATGATAAGCGGTCAAAAAATATGTTTTTTCTTTGCTGTGTATTTTGTTGGATTATCCTTTCATAAAATGCTAAAATCATAGTAATGTTTCTTAATTATATATTTTCACATTCGATATTGAATTGCTGATTACTATATTTACATCTGGTCATCATATGTGTTCATTTGTTTTCCATTACATTTAATATCTGTAAAAGAAAAAAACATTTCATTAAGTATCTTATATTATTGTATATTTTGAAATAGGAAATATACTGTAGATTTCAGTGTAATAAGGTGATCTTTAGGCAAGAAGAAGTCAAAAAATATAGCAAGTTTTCATGAATTTATCCTGTAACTATAGTATAAGATGACTGCTTATTGATTACATAAAGATGATGTTATTGGAAATGTTGTTACTTAGTGTATCATTAGAAATTCAAAATAAATGAAATAACAAAACTGTATCATGTTTTTCTTACACACGTACCCTAAAAGGGAAACCGTTGTTTTATGTTTCATCCCATGATCCCTTGCAAATACTGATTTTTCTTCTTCCACATCTTTTCCTATATCTAAAGTTACAAACAGCTTGGCATATTAACGGCCATTTACTTACGCTTCATTGACAATCACAACATACTACTTATAACAGTACAATAATTATCATCAGTTTATTTGATAATGTAAATCTTTTCATGTATGTTATTGGTTATCACACCAAGGTCAAGGTGAGCCTACCGACTAACAACACTCAGAATTTAAAGTTTCTTTTTTAAGAATTGTAGCATGAGACAACTCCTGATTTTTAAGGGGGATTTTGGGGACTTAAAGGTCATCTTATATGTGGAAATGTATAGTACACTCAGCCTTGATTTTAATAAACGCAATCTCATTATATATTTTTTAAAGTCATAAACTATAAAAGACTAGGAAAATCAGAGAAATAAAAAATTAAATCATTTACATCTGATTTTTCTTACTTACTGAAAATACTGAATTTTTAAAATGTTACATAAATTTGGAATACCCAGATTCGCTTTATTTCTTAGAATGAAACTCAAGATTTACACTATTAACATTGTTCAGACTGTTGTCCTCATCTTTATTGTCATATTCACAACATTTCGGCTGTTGCACACTCCAGCCATCTTCAGGTGATATACGTTGAAATTTCAAACCAAACCCCTTATTTAGTCCACTAGGGTAGACAGTTCTCGTTCCACATGCCATGCCTTTTCTGGATATTTCAGTTAATTCCCTTTAGTAACCCGACTCTCCAAGTTTTTGTTCACCTCTCCTGTGACCGAGTCACTGGATTATTTCAACCAATGCTTAAATGTTAAAATGTTTTGAAACAGAAATGATTTTCAGAATTTCAAGATTTCACAGCTATTCTTTGCATTTATTTTTAGATCAAAAACAAGTTAAAACAAAAATAACATTTAATCTTCACTTGATTTAATAAAAAATTGAATCCATGCCAGTTAGCTATGTATATCTATTGCTTCTTTACAACCAAACTTTCAATGAAAATTAATGACTGACAGCAAACATGCCTAACTTTACAGAAGAATAACATTGTTCTAACTTCCTATAGTTTAATGATAAAAATACAATAAAAACCAGCCTGATGTGCATACTGGGTATGATGATAAACTACATCCGGCAACAAGTCCTCTGATTAGGAAGTTTTGAGAAGAGTGCTTTTGTCCCCAAGTCCACCCTGACCCGGGATGGTAGCACCTGTTAAGAGTCCCAACTATGGGCAAATAGGTAACCCCCAAACTGGGGTCAGAACACTATGAAAGTGTAGAAATATATTCTTATAGTGAAGGTGCTTGCAATACATTTTCATAGTAAAAAATATTACCAGCAATACATTTTTGTAAAAGAAATCACTAATACTCCCAAGAAAATTAAATGACCCATAAGGAGTTGATATACTGTTAAACAAAACAAAACAAAACAGACTTTCAAAGAAAATTAACAGCTGATAGCAAACATACCCATCTTTACAAAAGAAGAAAATTTTTATGACTTTGTATAGTTTAATCATCAGAATACAATAAAAACCAGCCTGGTGTGTTAAAGTGTTACCTGTTGATGTCCAAAGGAAATCAGTAGCATAAAGAAAATATCTAAAGAAAAGAGTAACTTCCGCTCTTAAAAACATTTTAGAAAATCCATCAAAAGAGTAATCAATTTTACTTGAGGGACCTTTACTTAATTTCAGTATCTGTCTATATTTCTGAGATGAGGTATTATGCACACTATTTACATTATTCAGACTATTGTCTTCATCTTTGTCGCCATATTTATTACAACATTTTGGCCATTGTACACTCTGGCCTTCTTCAGATGGTTGGAATGTCAAACTGAACCCTTTATTTCATTCACTGGGGTAGACTGTTCTAGTTCCACATTTAATGGATGTCAGTTATCAGTTATCTCCTGTTAATTTCCCCCTGAAAGTTCTTAACTGAGTATTGAACTCACACTCTTTCAGTCTTGTCACTTGTCTAACCCCTTTATCCATTGTGCCATGGTGTCCTTGAGGACATCTTTATATGAATTTCTGGGTATTATAAACCTAATGTCTTCAGCAACCGTTTTTTTACCAGTGCTCATATTGCAATTTTTTGCTGTTATCATTGTATGTTTTTACCAGAGCTCATATTGCAATTTTTGTTGTTATTATCACTTTTCTCTGGCACTCTTTATTACTGGTTCCCATATTGCATTCATTTCTATGCTTGGTCAGCTCTTTACTGAATTTGTTGCCTTTTCAATAACTAGAATTTTATAACAAAACACTGATGCATGGTTTGGTTTATTTAGTTTTATGGCATATCAACCTCAATGGGTTATTTCATGCTGACAAGATTTTTAGGATATTCTATTCATATGAGCTGTATGAATAGAACATGTATTCTTTGTAAGAAGTCAGTTTGTAGATCAGATTTCATTGATGTATTTTTGTAAGGCGGGTTTGTGTTGAGAGTCAAATGTATTGTTGGTAATATTTTTTTTCCCAAAATATATTACTGGTAATTTTTTTTTTTAAATGTGTTGCTGTTAATATTTTTTTTTTTTTCAAAAATGTATTGCTGGTAAAATTTTTTTTCCAAAAATGTATTACTGGTAATTTTAAAAAAAAAAATGTATAGCTGTTAATACATATATTTTTTTCAAAAATGTATTGATAGTAATATTTTTTTTCAAAAGTATATTGCGGGTAATATTTATTTTTTTCAAAAATATATTGCTGGTATTTTACTATAAAAATCGATTTTTAAACATTCATAGTGTTTTGACCACATTTTGGTGGGGGGAGTAATTTAATGGTTTACCCATAGCTGGGACCCTAGCAGGTGCTACCACCCCAAGTCAAGCTTGACGTGGGAACAACAGCAATTAAGAGGTAGTTCCATGCTCCTCAAAACCTCCCAATCAGAATTCTTGCTGCCTGATGCAGTTTATTGTCCTGGGTAGGACATGCTGATCCATGTTGCAATCCTCACAGTATTATTGAAGTTATCATTAAAATTATTTGTCGAGATTTACAAACTCTATGTTTCATTCAATTTTGTAAACCAATTGATGAAATTTGAATAAGCTGATTTGTTTGGGATAATCCATTAACAAAAATCTTACTGCACAGTTTAATAATTTCTTTAACTTAATTTTATATGACTTTAAGAAAATTAAGTTTTTTTTTTCTTTTTAACAGTGAAGAATAAATTTTTACTCTTGAGCATGCAACATACAACTGGCCATGTAAAAATATTTCTTTCTGGTGTCATATTCAAACTTTTTGAAGTGTTTGGCCTTGTGATTTGTTTAATTTCATAAATTCAGAGCAAACTGGAAAATGGAATAGAGTATATATATATATATATATAAAAACTTAACACTAGGATGGCCAGCTTCTTTGACATCTTTATTTACATTACATCGTGAAGCAGCCATCTCTAATATATTCAATATTCAAGTCAGGAATAACAAGTCTGAAAAGAAATTCACAAATATTAGTATACCTCATACTGAAAGAAAGTGATTATATATATATATATATATAGCTAATATTAGTGGTAAATATAAACATACTTATGCAAAATATGTAAATATATATATATACATAGGTGCATACACATACATGTATATTTTTTGAATAAAAAATTCCAAGAGGATAGAATCCAGGTAGAACTCAATGTCCAGGACAGAGTAAGGATATATGTATGTATATATATATATATATATATATATATATATATATATATATATAAATTATGTGTGTGTGTGTGTGTGTGTGTGTAGATAGATAGATAAATAGATAGATAGGGGGCATAAACACAAGTATTATTGCTTATGAGAAATTTTAGCTGTCAAAAACGACACCTCAGCCATTCAAGGTAAAACCTAAAATATCAGTTATTCCACTGAATATTTTTTAAAGAATTAAGTCTGTTAAGCATCTTTGCTAAAATTCAATAATTGTCCATGAGCCTCAGCATCGAACCAAAACTAGTTATTCCATAGTAATTTGTTGAAAATTGGAAGGTGTCGAAAACGACACCTCAGCCATCCTAGTGTTAAAGAACACATATGCAAAATATCGCATTTTTATGAAATAAGTATTTGTTATTTTAATCATTAAATTGTTTATAAAATATTGAGAGAGTATTTTGTATGTTAAATAATAAAACTTTTAATTTTTCCAATGAAATTAATGAAAATTTATTGTACCAAGCTACTCACTTCAGTAAAACCAATTGTAGTTTGTACCCTCTTACCTGTTTGAACTTCTCCCCAAAATTTGATTTTGATTGGTCAATGTATGACTATTTCAGAGGGTCTGATGGAGGAACTGACCAGTGGAAGTTATATAATTTTATATATTGATAAATAGAAGAAATACTTTTCAATAATTTTGCTCAATGATAAATTGCAAATCACAAACACCATAAAATGAACAAGAGTACATAAAGATAGATTCTGTTGAGAAAAATTGTCTAGCACGACATAGAGAACTAAATTTCCTTGTAGCAGCCATTACAATTGATTAAATATAATAACTCTCCTTCATGTCAGTGGAAAATATGAGATCAAGAAGGCATTGATGACTTGCTCTCCTGGATGTTAGTAACAGCCATGCAGATGGAATTTGTTGCAGAGTCGCTAGAACCATTTCAACACTCTACCAAATAGCCTGGCTCATAGCCTTAAATAGTCTATGATTAAGGACTTCAACAGATGATTTATAAGTTAATTAATAAGTTGATACTAAGCTGATTAATATTTGGACTGATCTTACTTCGTTTAGCTATACAACATTTGACCCTCATCTAGTCCTTGTAAGTTATCTTGTTAATTGTTTAGTAATTTATTGTTCTGTGTTTTTTGTATGTACAGTGTAACCCGGATATAAAAGAGTTGTCGGGACCAGAGAAGAAGTCTCTTATATCCGGGTTTCTCTTATATCCGGGTTTGGTCTATTTTATATACATTAACACAGGCTCTAATTTGGGACCAGAGAAAATCTCTCTTATATCCGGGTTTCTCTTATATTCGAGTCTCTTATATCTGGGTTACACTGTATCTGTTAGCACTGGATACTGGTTATGAATAAATATATAAAGCACTCATTCTACTTTGTGTATCATTCACCTTGACGATACAACAGGATTCAAAAAAGATCCTCTAAGAGGATTAAAAAGACAGCAGTTTTGTTTCAGAGCTATTAAAATTAACCAGCCTACAAAATACAAATCAACAGACTTGCAGAGGGCACAGATGGGACCCATTACAAGGCCTTAGAGGCCCTTAAGATAGAGAGTTACAGGATGAGGTTATTGTAAGGGCATACACGGAAGGAATAAGAGATGCAGATTATGGGGATATATCAGCAGACTCTAAACTTGAAGAGACTGTAACCATAGAGATCAGGGAAGCATCTTCTCAGGAGTCTGTTCCACAATGTAACTTGTCTGAACATCTACTGTTAAAGTAGTGGTAAAGTAGCAAGGGACTAAAAATACATCTTGGAAAAGAGTAGTAGAACGGAAAATAATTTTAAAGAAAAAATTAAGTGATACTGATGATTGTTTTATTCTCGATACAAAGTAACTTTTTCTGTCATGTACTCTAGTTTGAATTTTTACCCTCCACAATCTTATGGTATCAAAATCAAGCTTATTATAAAACCCAGGTTGTGTGTGTGTGTGTCTGTACGTTTATATATTGGATCGGATTTCCTACATTTTCAAACTGATTTCAACAAAACTTCACAGGACTACATAAAATTACCTTCTTTATTGGTTCTGACAGTGCCAAAATTGGAAAAACACAATTGTTTTTTGCACGAAATCAATTTGAAAACACAATTAAGAGGCATTAATGA
The DNA here is from genome assembly GCA_903632075.3 of Acanthosepion pharaonis. Classification (NCBI taxonomy): domain Eukaryota; kingdom Metazoa; phylum Mollusca; class Cephalopoda; order Sepiida; family Sepiidae; genus Acanthosepion; species Acanthosepion pharaonis. The sequence continues at coordinate 1,495,918 of CAHIKZ030000332.1, read as the reverse complement.
AAGGGGGACAACTCATATCGAGTTATACTTATTAATATCAAGTTATCGAGTTATATACTTATTATAAAACCCAGGTTGGTTGTTTGTGTGTGTGTGTGTGTGTGTGTGTTCATTTATATATGGGATCGGATTTCTTACATTTTTCAACCAATTTCAACAAAACTTCACTTTTTTTTGGCAGGTAGTGTTCCTTATTGTCTTGCACACTTTTTTCTTTATTTTTACATTCAGAATACTTTAAAAATTCCATTTACAAGACAATTGTTTATAATAAAATTCTATTCAATCGGTAGACTCATAACGATTGAAAACAATGTTTTTGTTTGAGTTTGACCAATTCATAAAAAACAAAAAACTAATTAAGACATGCATGTCCGTCAATCTTAAACAACAATCTTTGTCAATTTTATTTTTCAGTCTTTATGATGGTCGATACTTGATCTATCTCTTACTGTTACATCCCGGGCAACTCCGGTTCTCTACTATATATATATATATATATATATATATATATATATATATATATATATATTGCTCCTGGGGGCACAGTCCTATGGTTAGAGAGAATCTCAGTTGAGTTCCACCACAGAATATGTGAGCAAGCGTGCTATATTGAGTCTGATTTGCAACCTCTTCATCACCAAGGCCCATTGGAACAGTTGGTATAACCTAACTGTCAGGGTTTCAATTCTCGGTAGTGGATGCGCACTGCTGATGAGTCCCAAATATAGGACGAAACGGCCGTCCAGTGCTTTCTGCATTCTCTTGAGGTTTCTTTCAGACTCAATGAATTACTTAATTATATATATATATATATATATATATATATATATATATATATATACTCGACTCTCCCGTTGAATTTGATGTATGAGGGTCAAGCAGATCATTTCCTAGGAACTGAAAGCCTGACACCAGCACATGAAATTTGACTATAGTGGTGAAGGTTTTGTGCAGAACCATCCACACTTTTTGAGGGCTGAATACAGAGACCTGGTGCACTGCATACCACAAGGTCTCCAAATGACCCTCTGCAGGTTTTGAATTCAGAGTTATCCTTCTCCAAGACCAGTTGCCATCCAAGGCTATAGAACCCAGTCTGTCTTGCTAGTTACCCATAGCTGGATGGAGAAGAGGATTCATACCTTTCCAAAGAGTATTAGCACATAAGTGAATGTAATGGATTCGGCTGGAATTCGAACTCAGCTCTCCAATTTCTCAATCCAGCCGCTATCCATTACTCCATCGTGCCTCGTCTCTGTCTGTCTGTACATCTCTCTCTCTCATATATATATATATATATATAATGTAAATCTATTTAAACTCAGTGGCTGAAAAACCTGGATAGCACAATTTTCAAATCAATTGGCATCCGAGGAAAAATGGAAAAAAAATAAGAAAGCACCAGAATTGATTTTAGAATTAGAACAATCTACCCCCATGGACTAAATAATGGGTTTGGTTCGAAATTCCAATGTATATCACCTGAAGGATATCAAGGCCTACAATAGCTGAAATGTTGTGAATCATACTTATTATAAAACCCAGGTTGTGTGTGTGTGTGTGTGTGTCTGTACGTTTATATATTGGATCGGATTTCCTACATTTTTCAACCGATTTCAATAAAACTTCACAGGACTACGTAAAATTACCTTGCGGTGGTTCTGACAGTGCCAAAAATTGGAAAAACACAATTGTTTTTGCACAAAATCAATTTGAAAACATGATTAAGAGGCATCGCTGTTTCAAGAATGAAGGTGGACAACTCATATCGAATTATACTTATTATAAAACCCAGGTTGTGTGTGTGTGTGTGTTCATTTATATATGGGATCGGATTTCCTACATTTTTCAACCGATTTCAACAGAACTTCACTTTTTGTTTTGGCAGGTAGTGTTTCTTATTGTCTTGCACACTTTTTTCTTTATTTTTACATTCAGAATGCTTTAAAAATTCTATTTACAAGACAATTGTTTATAATAAAATTCTATTCAATCGATAGACTCATAATGATTGAAAACAATAAGTTTGGGTTTGACTAATTCGTAAAAAAAAACAAAAAACAAAACAAAACAAAAAAATAATTAAGACATGCATGTCCATCAACCTTAAACAATAATCTTTGTTTATTTTATTTTTTAGTCTTTATGATGGTCGATACTTGATCTATCTCTTACTGTTACATCCCCGGGTAACGCCGGACTCTACTGCTAGTTCTTGAAATAAAGACGAAAACAGTCTAAAAGATGTTAATAAAACGGTTTATTTTACAGAAGTTGAGGGGGACTACACAATTAAAAAACATGACCTAGGAATCGATTATTAATATTTAGACAAAGATTTATTATTTTTAGATTATTAAACTAATATCATAGATACAGCAATGATTTCTGATGTTTGCATCTATTGTAAACCTTTAGAACATTTTGCAACTGTCTTCCATATAAAATTCTTTTTCTGACTGCTCAACTAGAGGATTCTTTTATTTTAAAAATAATATAATTTGCTTCCTAAATTTTTCATTGTAAAAATCTTATTTCTTTAAATGTCATAATAATTTTTACCAAAAATATTTATTACTGAGTTTAGGAAATAATGACACAGGTAGAAATGACACAAGTTGGAAAATAAGAAAAAAATGGCACAAGGCAAAAATGCATTGATGTATTTCATGGATGCAATTGCTGCACCATCAGGAGTGTGGTGGTGGTTTTTAGTTGGTACAGGAACAGCCATATCAAGATTGGGGGTCATGGTACCTTTACAAAAAGATGTTCTCTTAACACATCTCCATTTGATAATAGTTGATTTTACAATCTGTTTTGTATACATTGTTGGGGCGCACCCACCTTCTAACTAGTAATGGACTGGTCCCTCTTATATAAGTCAGCTCTGGAGAGAGAGTGACAGAGCGTCAGAGAGGGAGAGCGTCAGCGTTAGCAGTCCAGATAAGCTTACCCGCTACATACCGTTGGACTATAGACTTTGGATAATGTTTCAGATTAACCAACCAACCTTCGTTCTACTAATCACTCTATTGTTAATTGCTTTTATGAATATACCAGTATTTTCCTCTACAACTGTGTTTGTCTTGATTCATACACCAAAACGCGGGAACCTCACAACATCTCAACATACATGTACCCTTAGAAGGAAATCTTATTTTCCTTTATTACTTGCTATAACTTCCATGATGGGGTTGTGATAGAGACACTGATGACAGGATTGTCTGATTAGAGAGTTACTGGTTCAATATTTATATTTTTTTTTTCAGAATTTACTACATAGATAACGTGTGCATTTCATCTTTTTTCCTGTATCTTTTCGCTTTGTGTCATTTTTTCCTATTTTCCTACCTGTGCCATTTTTCAGTCACTTATGTCCCATGCGTGATACATTCTTAGTCAATCATGTATCTTTCGATACATGACTGACGAGTCAGATTTTTTCCCCCTGCAGTAGTTTGGTAGACCAAAGGCAATAGAGCCCAGTCCGTCCTCCTATTTACTCAGAGCTGGATTCATACCTTTCCCAAGTGAATGTAATGGATTCAACTGGAACTCGAACTCGGCTCTCTGATTCTTCAATCCAAGCCACTATCCATTACTCCACTGTACGTATTAATGTACACCATTTATTTCTAGAGATAATTTAATTTACCCTTTAAACATTTCATGTGACAGAATGTTCTAGAATAAACTTTTAAAAAGTAACGATTGTTGTACAGTGAGACCCGGATATAAGAGAAACCCGGATATAAGAGAGATTTTCTCTGGTCCCAAATTAGAGCCTGCGTTAATGTATATAAAATAGACCAAACCCGGATATAAGAGAAACCCGGATATAAGAGACTTCTTCTCTGGTCCCGACAACTCTCTTTTATCCGGGTTACACTGCATATAAAATAGACCAAAACCGGATATAAGAGAAACCCGGATATAAGAGACTTCTTATCTGGTCCCGACAACTCTCTTATATCCGGGTTACACTGCATATAAAATAGACCAAAACCGGATATAAGAGAAACCCGGATATAAGAGACTTCTTATCTGGTCCCGACAACTCTCTTTTATCCGGGTTACACTGCATATAAAATAGACCAAAACCGGATATAAGAGAAACCCGGATATAAGAGACTTCTTATCTGGTCCCGACAACTCTCTTATATCCGGTTACACTGCATATAAAATAGACCAAAACCGGATATAAGAGAAACCCGGATATAAGAGACTTCTTCTCTGGTCCCGACAACTCTCTTTTATCCGGGTTACACTGCATATAAAATAGACCAAAACCGGATATAAGAGAAACCCGGATATAAGAGACTTCTTATCTGGTCCGACAACTCTCTTATATCCGGGTTACACTCATATAAAATAGACCAAAACCGGATATAAGAGAAACCCGGATATAAGAGACTTCTTCTCTGGTCCCGACAACTCTCTTTATCCGGGTTACACTGCATATAAAATAGACCAAAACCGGATATAAGAGAAACCCGGATATAAGAGACTTCTTATCTGGTCCCGACAACTCTCTTATATCCGGGTTACACTGCATATAAAATAGACCAAAACCGGATATAAGAGAAACCCGGATATAAGAGACTTCTTATCTGGTCCCGACAACTCTCTTTTTATCCGGGTTACACTGCATATAAAATAGACCAAAACCGGATATAAGAGAAACCCGGATATAAGAGACTTCTATCTGGTCCCGATAACTCTCTTTTATCCGGGTTACACTCCATATAAAATAGACCAAAACCGGATATAAGAGAAACCCGGATATAAGAGACTTCTTATCTGGTCCCCACAACTCTCTTTTATCCGGGTTACACTGCATATAAAATAGACCAAAACCGGATATAAGAGAAACCCGGATATAAGAGACTTCTTATCTGGTCCCGACAACTCTCTTTTATCCGGGTTACACTGCATATAAAATAGACCAAAACCGGATATAAGAGAAACCCGGATATAAGAGACTTCTTATCTGGTCCCGACAACTCTCTTTATCCGGTTACACTGCATATAAAATAGACCAAAACCGGATATAAGAGAAACCCGGATATAAGAGACTTCTTATCTGGTCCCGACAACTCTCTTTTATCCGGGTTACACTGCATATAAAATAGACCAAAACCGGATATAAGAGAAACCCGGATATAAGAGACTTCTTCTCTGGTCCCGACAACTCTCTTTTATCCGGGTTACACTGCATATAAAATAGACCAAAACCGGATATAAGAGAAACCCGGATATAAGAGACTTCTCTGGTCCCGACAACTCTTTTTTATCCGGGTTACACTCTATAAAAATAGACCAAAACCGGATATAGAGAAACCCGGATATAAGAGACTTCTTATCTGGTCCCGACAACTCTCTTATATCCGGGTTACACTGTATTGCTGTTTCAGAGCTTTTTCTTTTTTTTTTTTCTTCGTTGTCAAATTTTCCGCCATGAAAATTCAAGATGTTTGACGAAACTTTTTTTTAGGAACTGCCAAGTTTTTAACACATTTTTTCCGCTATTTCCATGATCATAATTGTTTCATAACTTTTCTCATAATGAAAACTTTACACACGTTTTTTTAAAGCTTGTTAAAAAGAATGTCAATTAAAGGAGAAATTTGATTTAAAAAATAGAAAGAATAATAAAAAAAAATCGTCATTCTTTGTTTTTAAATAACAAAAAAAAACGATTATTTTTATACGAATTCGTAAATAAAGACACAAGTTTGAACTTTATACTTACTTCATTCTGTTTTCTTTTGTCTGATTTTTAATTCTGGAGAAAATGCGACATTAAAAAAAAAGAGAGGAAATAAAATATTTTAAATATATAAGCTACTTAAACACTTGACTGAATCTTACGGTTGAGATTAAAAAAAATTGAGAAGGAGTTGTCTACCCTTAGTTACTTTTTTTTTCCTTAATGGATGTATTTATTCCGAAAAGAAAGCAAACAAAAAAACCCTATCTCCTGTATTTAAATATTTACCAAACATCAAAGAATTCTGATTAAAACAAAAGTTTTAGTACTTCTTCATTAATGAATGAATTGTATACTGAATAGTTTAAAACGTTGGAAAAATATCTTCTGGCGGTGGAATCAATTTTTCTGATTCACAGACCATTTATTTATTTTGAAAACGAATTTAAGAAAATTCGGTAACTATGAAATAATAAAGTCGATTGAAAATCGATTTTAGAGTCGTTCTGAAGTGGTGGCCTACTTCACCAATATTTTAAAAAAAAAGTATTATTAACCATGAGATATTAAAACACTACAACAATACCAGGGCCGTACTTTCTATATAAAGGGGGAGAGTACCCCACTTACACTCCAATATTTTTAAATAAATATTTTTTAAATAACTATTTAATTACTATATGCTATTGTTTTCAAGCAAATAAAATCGATTTAAGTTAAAAAGTTCTTGTATCTTTTCAAATTTATTAATTTAATAAAAAAAAAGTAGTAAGTAAACTAATTTTTAGATACAGTGTAACCCGGATATAAGAGAGATTCTCTCTGGTCCCAAATTAGAGCCCATACTTACCTAAACAAAATAGACCAAACACGGATATAAGAGAAACCCGCATATAAGAGACTTCTTCGGTCCCGACAACTCACTTATATGTGGGTTACACTGTAGTTATTTTTTTTAAAGAACCAAAAACTATATAGCCTGATTTCTCGCTATACAGTGTAACCCGGATATAAGAGAGTTGTCAGGACCGGAGAAGAAGTCTCTTATATCCAGGTTCGGTCTATTATTTTGTTTAGGTAAGTATGGGCTCTAATTTGGGACCAGAGAAAATTTCTCTTATATCCGATTTTCTCTTATATCCGGGTTACACTGTATTTATAAATATGGCGACAAAGATGAGGACAATAGGCTGAATAATGTAAATAATGTACATAAATACCTCATCTCAGAAATATAGCCTCATTTCTATGTAAAAAATAAAGGGGAGGGAGCTTAGCCCCCAAATCCCCACTCCAGAACAGCCCTAAAATCAATTTTTCCATCGAATTTTCTTTCATAGCTACCAAATTTTCCTATCTTGTCAAATTTATCAAATTTTCCGTTACCCAATTTTCGGGGCACCTTTGAAAACACCCCCAAATCAAAAAGTGTACACGAGACGTCGAAAAAGGCCATTTCAATATCTTGTGTGTAGTTTTTGATTTGGGCAGGGGGTTCTTTTTTACAGTTAAAGAAAAATCCCCGAAGAAGATGTTATTTTAGAAAAAAAAAAAAAAATGTAAAAAATATAATCAACCTTGCTCCTAAACTTACCAAAAATAATTCTATAAAACTAGAATTTAGAATAAATATATACTGTTGTTGCATTCATATTTTAATAAAACATATTACTTTCTTTCAATCTGGACTGTGAAAATCTACAGATTGGTCTGAAAGTTTTGTCACCCCTACCACTCTTCCAAACTATAGGAGCTCATCTATCAGCCATTTGAAACAGAAAATTATATTATGTAGGAGTGACAAGACTTTCGAACCACCCAGTACACTGAATATGATTTTGTAATTCATTCTTTTGTGGCTATTAACAAGATTTTTTTTTTTGCTTTTTTAAATTAAAGACGTGCAGAGAAGGGAAGGTGGCCGTATCATATAGAGGAATGTCGATAAAAATGTTATAGACAAGCGTATGGTTGCAGAAATAGATTTACGTGATTTATTTCAACAGGAACGTGTGGGTTTGGGACAGCTACCTTGTGGTATAGTTCATAAGCCGGCTATGATCTTTCATAGTAGTTCACATTGGTTGGTGCTGGCGCTCCCCCTGCTGACTGCTCAGCCTGACCATGACAGGTCTCTTCCCTGGTCTCCTGTTGACTGCTCATTGTACTTCCGTGTGACCCTTTTTATGAGGTTTTTTATGGCTTAACAGGCTCGAAAAATGACGCAAGTATAATTAGGAGGGAAACATTTTTATTGGTGGAAAAATAGAAACACTTTAAAATATTATTTTATTTTTCGACCGGAACTCGTACGTCAGGAACATGCGTAAGCGAAGATAATGGTCATTTTGTGACGGGGCCTTGTTCTGTTCACATCCAGCTGTCGCTCTTGAGTATGTTAGTTTATTTACCTGTAAATCAGCCGAGATATGTCTTATTTTATTTTATAACAAGAACAACACCAGTAACACATTCATGAAATGAACTCACCCAGCCACGTGCAAGACAGGGCACACATGTGAACAACACAAATATAAACAAGGTTAACGGGAAACTTAGGGAGGTGGACAATTTGCAACCATCACTCAAGCACTCTACATTGCTGTTGTCGATAGGATGAGTGTTCTCTTCAATGTCAGGGTTCACCAATATGGTAGTGTGTTCTTTTCAACATAGTGGTTCACTAGTATGGGAGTTCACTTGAGTTACTAGTATGTAGCTCTTTTTGTGTCTTTTCATGTCATTGGTTGATTTTTTTTATGAGGTTCACTGAGGAACAATAGAAGGAAGGAAAGGAAATATATAGATGAGAGGGAGAGAGAGTTTTCTTTGTCGCTCACTTAGTAAAAAGGAAAGTGTATATTTTCGTATGGTGTTATTACTACTTAATATTACTGTGGATCTTTTTTTTAGAATTGCAAAAAAATACCAATATTCAAATTGACAACTTTGAAACCTAGAGACAAAACCGGCTATGGACCAAAAAATATTTGCAGCTTATGCGACAACTTGTTTAACTATGAAAGAAAAACATTGCACCACAAAAGGAAGGACTTTGTGGCCAGCCATCTCATGTCAGAAAAACCGAAATAACCTATGATAGAATCAGAGGCAAAAGACAGCAACTGAGCAATGTTTATTGACACATTGTTATAAAGAGATATGCAAACTAATGGACCCAGCATTTATCCGGAAAGAGCTGAGAACAACGTGTACCTCAGAGGTGAACAGGCTTCTGTTTGTTCTAGTGGGGGTTGAGATACTCAACTCTGCCACAGAAGAACAGTTGTTACAGCAAGTACAGCTAGTTGCTGTCAGGTGGTTGCACGAAGAAGTGCACAGCAAAACTTTTACTCTATGAGGCAGAAAGAGGGAGAGTCAATCACACATTTTTTAACTCGTTTACGAGCCCAGGCCAAATTTTGCAAGTTTATAGTTACTTGCCCAAGCACAACAAACTCTGGTCGGCAAGTGAATTAATCTAGTGACATGATAGCAGGAGAAATGGTGGCAGGGCTTGCTAATGTCGAATACCAGAGCAAAATATTGGCAGAGGCCATTAGCCCGCCACTCTAGAGCAGAAATTCGACAGGTTAGTCAGCCTAGAAACAAGCTGACCCCTTAACTCCACAGCACTGTTATATTATCCAGTGTACAAAGGTCAGACCACGAACAACAGTTCCTGAAAGTCACGACCTCCCTGACCCTACAATATGCCAAACTCTGCAGAGGGTGTGGAAGGACTTCACATCCCAATGGATCAGCATCCAAGTTGGTATGGTTTAATTGTGGATTAATCAGGCACATTGAGAGAGTATGCCAGAGATCCAAAAAGGGGTCTGCTGACAGATCAACGACAAGCACAAAAAAATAGGAATCTCATGTTCTCACTGCCATGGAGGTCCCCAGCAGGATGACCTGCCAATTCAGACAAAGGAAAAGGAGGATAAAGTCAACCCAGCACAACCAAAGGCCATGCCTCACCTCTTTTGGAACAGAAGCCAGTTCTGAGGGAGGGGGGGGTCTCCAAATCCACCACAATCCTTGTCTATAGAAGTAACCACGATTCCAGAAGCCCATGCTGAATTCGGGTACACCTCCATAGGACTGACTAGCCTTCACACACATCAAATCGCAGCAGTAGCAGATACTGGGGCATGGATATGCTCCAGCAGACCTTAGATACGGAAAGTTCTTAGATGCCCAAACAAATAACCTAGTGTCGACTAGTCACTGAATCTGACCAGTTGGACATAAAAGGCATAATATTTGCACGTATCAGAGTTGGTTCATGAGAAACATATCAAACCATATATGTGTCAGATGAACACATCTGGGTATTACCTATCTGAATCGGCCTTGAAGGATCTAGGTCTACTACCTTCCAATTTTCCAACCCTAACATCCCCATGTGGATGCCCATGAAAAATGGCCATCCCAATTAAGCTGGCAAACGTCCCAATTACTCCTATGGAGAGCAAATGATCTCGACTAGAGCATTGGATGCTAGAGTATGTTGGATCCAGCACATTCAACATATGTCCGCCACAACTGCTATAGACCATAAAGGGAAAACCCTTGAACATCACCTTAATTCTGTGGTCAACACCAACAGCGGTTTACACCCCAATCCCGGTTCCACATCATTAGAAAAGAAGGGTTAAACAGAACATTGACTGGGATGTTGCACTGGGCATCACTGAACCAGTGCTGGTGGGTACGACCACAACTTGGTGCTCTAGGATGGTGGTTGCACCAAAAAATGATGGCTTGCCTAGGTTCACAGTAGACATGAAGAAGCTCAATGCTGCTACCATGAGGGAGATGCACCATATCCCATCTCCATTTAATCAGACCTTAATGGTTTCACACAAGGAAAATTGTCCTGAATGCATGGAATGGGTACCATAGCCATTCCCTCTCCCCAGCTGCATGTGATGTAACTATGTTCATCACTGAATGGGGCAGATACAGATACCTTTGTGACCCACGGGGATTCCACATGTTGGGAGATGCATGTACTCATCGATTTAACAATATAACCATTGATATGGTCTGAAAAACCCAATGTATCGATGATAGCATACTCTGGTATAACTCCATAGAAATATTATTTTAGCACACAATGGACTATATTACATACTCCAGCAACAAAGGCATTCTCTTCAACTCAGAAAAATTTCCCTTTGCAGAAAAAGAGGTGGATTTTGTCAGGTTCCGTATAATGGAGGATGGAATAAAACCCACTAAGAAGATGACCGAAGCAATCCTGCAGTTCCCTACACTCAAAAACATCACCAGCATCAGATCTTGGTTCGGACTTGTGATCCAAGTTTCATGTACATTCTCGCAAGCTGCGATAATGGCTCCTTTCTGGGAATTTCTACGAACAAAAGAACGGAAATTACACTTGACCAAATATTCAACGAATCAAAATAAAGAGTTGCATGAGAAATCAAAGACAGTGTGAAGACATTCAAAGTCAATGGGCTGACGTGACTGTCAACAGACTTTAGCAGAACTGGTGCTAGTATACAGATTAGTCATGTCAAATGTTCATGTTGCGATGTCTGGAGCTACTAGTAACGGTGAACCACAAACCTCTAATAAAAATTTTCTCAGACAAGGGTCTGAAGGACATTAAAACCCATGACTATTCGACCTCAAGGAACATTTATTAATGTACAAGTTCTATATAAAGCACCTCCTTGGCAAACTCAACGTCACACCCTGCAGCACCAAGACAAGATGGTACAACTAGTAAATATTCGGCACAGATGATCAACAGAGAAATACTTGAGACACTCCATTCTGCACATCAAGGCATTAATGGCATGCTGGCAAATGCTAGACAATTATTTGGGCCAGGGCTAGATGGGAGTATTTGACAGACTAGAGCCTAATGCAAAACATGCAATGTAATGGCCGTCACAGCCTAGGGAACCATTGATGACACTGTCAAATCTTGAATTCTCATTCCAAAAGGCAGTGTCAGATTTCTTCAACCTGTGAGGAAAAAATTTTTCAAAAATGGTATATGCAGATCGTTACATAGGATGGGTAGAAGTTGCCCGTATGTCATCTGGGAAGGCTAGAACTGAATATGACACCCTACAAAATTGCTTCTGCACATACGGTGCCCCAGAAGAAATTTCATCCAATGGGAAGCCTGGGGAGGTAGATAGATTGCAGCCGTCACTCAAGCATTCGACAGCATGTTTGAAGAATCAAAAAATGACAAGTTTTTTTAATGCCTTTTTCAAGTGTAAACCTTTTTTAAATTTAATTTAATGCTAGATTATTTTTAGGGCGAAAGTTCAACAAGGAAATAATTTCAGTTCACTAAGCCATTATCAGATTTTTTCTTTTCTTCATTCTTCTTTTTTTTATTTGTAGCATTTCTCTTTCTTCTGACAGGATTGTGTCCATGGCAGCAACAGATGAGGAAGGAATCTCATGTTCTCATTGCCATGGAGCATATGGAGGTCCCCAGCAGGATGGCCTGCCAATTCAAAGTAAAAGAAGGATAAAGTCAACCCAGCACAACCAAAGGCTATGCCTCACCTCTTTTGGAACAGAAGCCAGTTCTGAGGGAGTGGGGGGGGTCTCCAAATCCACCACCATCCTTGTCTATAGAAGTAACCACGATTCCAGAAGCCCATGCTGAATTCGGGTACACCTCCATAGGACTGACTATCCTTCACACACATCAAATCACAGCAGTAGCAGACACTGGGACATGGATATGCTCCAGCGGACCTTAGATACAGAAAGTTCTTAGATGCCCAAACAAATAACCTAGTGTCGACTAGTCACTGAATCTGACCAGTTGGACATAAAAGGCATAATATTTGCACATATCAGAGTTGGTTCATGAGAAACACATCAAACCATATATGTGCCAGATGAACACATCTGGGTATTACCTATCTGAATCGGCCTTGAAGGATCTAGGTCTACTACATTTTTTTATTTGTAGCATTTCTCTTTCTTCTGACAGGATTGTGTCCATGGCAGCAACAGATGAGGAATGTTGGTCCCTGACAGGTTTTTAGTTTAATAAAGTTTAAAATCAGCATAATTGGAAAAAAAAAATCATTTGGTTCACTTATTTGGTTGGATTGATGTGAGTTTGTGATACTGGGTTTCACGCTTTCGTAATTGTCAGACAAACTGATTAATTTTTTAAAAATTTTGGATTCATGTAGGTTGTGTGTATTGGTGTTATTATGGAAGTGGGAGGGGAAATCATTGTCATGATGTCACTCATGTTAACGCAAACATACATGCATGCCTGTACACCCATTGAGGTATGCAGACACACATACACACATGCTCGCCCACCAGGACTCACACAAACATAAACATATGTGGACAGTATGGGACTTGACATATATATGTATATGTGTGCTGTTGTCTACATACATATGCATTTGATTGTTGAATTTCAATGATGAGATGTGTAGCCAATTTCTCTTGAATGTAGCGATGTCAACAGTCAGACCATTTCTCTATTTTTTCGTTGAATAATATTTTCTCACATACACGTATATACATATAGTGGGAGTCTGTATAAAACTATGATAGGTAAAAATTGCTATTTTTAATTTTTTAAGGCTGATTTGTTATTATTTTAAAGCTGGTTATTTGCTTGTTTTTGATGACTGCGTATAGATTCACTTAAATATTTTTATGACATCAAACAGGTAAAGAAATAATCAAAAAATAAAAGCAATGAATTAAACTCAAAAGTGTCACTTAACTAGTTAATTAATTTTTTTATACTTCTAAAGTATAAAAAATAAATTTTAATTCTACTAGGTTTCCTAAAAGTGTATAGAATTAAAAAAAAATGACACTATTTATTTATTAGACTGTTTATTGACAACAATTTGTACTATGTACCACTGAAATGGCTACTTTTTCTTTTCCTAAATGAAAGCAAAAAATTGCTAACCTGTTTTAAAATATTTGCCAAAAATCAAGGAATTATTCAATTCTTATGAAACTTTTAGAACTTATTCATTTTCATTTTTTTTATTTTTAAAAAGCTTTGAGGAAATATATTTTTGTAAAGGGGATGTTTCCCCCTCCCCTTTTTGATATTTTGTGTAGTTTTTAAGGGAGGGGCATTTGTCAGAACTTTTAAGTTTTCCAAAGAAAAATCCCTGAAGATATTTCAGTAAAAATTATCAAGAGTGAACATACAGAAATATGGCCAACAGTTTACCAAAAATAATTCAATAAATATTTTATTTTGAGAATTCATGTTTGCATAATTTAATAAAACACATTTTCATTCCATTGACTTAATTTTGATATTTCACGTTGATTATTTACTATTCAAATCAAAAGAATTAATTAATCTAGTCTGTCTATATTTCTGAGATGAGGTATTATGTACAGTATTTACATTAGTCGGACTATTGTCCTCATCTTTGTCGCCATATTTGTCACAACGTTTCGCCGTTTATGCGCTCTGGCCTTCTTCAGGTGGTTGGAATTTCGAACTGAACCCTTTATTTCGATCGCTGGGGTAGACTGTTCTAGTTCCACGTGCCATGTTTGATGGATGTCAGTTATCAGTTATCTCCTGCTAATTTTCCCTCTGAAAGTTCTCCACTGCCTTAACCAGGAATTGAACTCACCTTCTTTGGGTCTGTCACTGGATCTAACCAACGCCTTTATCCACTAAATTAATCTAATTTCATATCTCCCATTCAGTCAGTTTTTGTGTCTTCAAAGCACTGTTTTTCAATTCATCAGTCTGGATGTTTGTTTTTTTTTAGTGTCTCTATTTCCTGGCATTTATTTAGAGATTCTTGTAAACAAGAATAACCAATACTTCAGTAATAAAATATAAATTGCTATTCAAAGATTTTATTTTAAAAACAAAACTTTGTCTTATATATAAAACCCTTTTTTTTAATCTACAAGAGTAGACTGTTCTCCTGCCACTGCCCATGACTAGGGATATCTTGTCTAGTTCTTATTTTTAGCACTGCTCAGAAGTGGTGAAGGGTGACTTGGATCCAGGACATGCAGTCGCAAATATTTTGTCATATATGGCCTACTGTAATATTTTGTCACTTACTAGTTGTTTGTCAATAATTCTATAAGCTACTTGCTACTTCAACGGCTGCGTAAGAAAATGAGCGACCTCACTTACAAAAAAAGTTGTTTTTCACTGCTTTTTAAGAGAAAAAAAGTAAGTAATTTTGGTTAATCTTGCTCATAATTCATCAAATTAACAATTTCTGTTTTAACAAGACATAGACATTTCTATTTTTAAAAAAATGTTTAAATAAGTTTATCACTTGACGACAGGTGTCAGAAAATGTCATTGATCGATGACTGGAAAAGTGAAAATTCATCATTTTGACAAAAAATTTACAATATTTAAATATTATGGTAGGCCATATATGACTTAATATTCATGACTGCATGCACTGGATCTATGTCACCCTTTGCCACTGTTACTCAGTTATTGCTTGTTCTCTTTCTACCGAGTTCAAGTATATGCTACCCAGCCGAAGGATTTACTATGTTACCAAATATTAAGTTGTTAAATAGCTCAAATGTATATTCACTACCTAGCACAGGTATTGAACTGATAGTCTTTAGCCAATGTAAACTTATGCTTTGATATGATAACCTGTTCCACCTGCAGTTGAAATGGGTTCTTTCCATTGAGTTCTATATAAACATTGTTTTTCCCACTGGGGATATACCAATCTATTTAGGCACCTCGAGGCGGTGTAATGGTTAGCAAACTTGTCTCGCTAGAACAATTACAACCGAGTAGTGAGTTCGATCCTCACTGGGTACCCCCTACTTTCAACCTTGTGCCACATCTAAGCTACGCTTGTTAAATCACTATAACAATCTATTTGGGGGCACCTCGAGACGGTGTAATGGTTAGCAAGCTTGTCTTACTAGAGCAATTACAACTGAGTAGTGAGTTCAATCCTCACTGGGTACCCCCTACTTTCGGCCTTGTGCCACATCTGAGCTACGCTTGGAAAATCACTATAACAATCTATTTGCATTTGACCTTTTCCATGGTATGGCCGTTAAACATACTTTAAACCTCAACCTTGTGTCACATCTGGTTGCAATGTCGGCACCCTGGTAAATACCTATCAATTTATTTGCCTGGTGAAGTTATATCAGATTAGATCAACATGAACATCGATATAAAGTTTAAGAACTGATGGGAAGGAATGGGGCTTATCAAATGAAACATTTTAAGGATGATGACTAAAGTACAGTGACTTTCTCCAGTGAAATGTTTCTTCTCTATACTAATACTGCTACTTATATTGTCAATCTTTTCTTTTTTTATTGCAAGAATATATTTGTTTCTCAGATATGAAAGATAAGTTTTTCCAGTGTGTGTTGGGGGATATCAATCCATTCTTGGAGGGGGGGGCAGGTACAAATGTTAATTTTTGACAACTGATTTGTAAGGAACATGATAACACGTGACTACCACAGTAATGCTATGTTGTGTAATTGTAAAATACCAGAGACAGACGGTAGAATTAACCCCCATCACTTGGTACTAAAAAAAAGTAAGATTAGTGAGAAGTAAATTAGCCAGTAAAAACTCTGGCTCTGATTAAGGGAGTTGATCATTTTATTTCTTTGGCCACCTTATAAAATGAGTTAATTTATAAATGGCAATAGTCAAAAAGGTGTCTCTATTAAATGCTTTGTGGATAATAAAGAATTATATGAAGCTATCTACTCTAAAAAACAAGTAGCTGAAAAGAGGCTAAGAGTAGAGATTAGTACCCTAAAGGAAATATTGGGATGGAATAACGTTACAGCGACTGATTGGATTCTTACAGCTAAACAGATTATAAACATTATGACAATACATTTATGATTGAATAGTGAGTCTGATCAGCACTGGGTACCTGTGGCGAATAAAAAGAAAACAGCAACCAGCGAGTAAATTCAAGCTCTCCCAGCTGGTATTCCAACCTCGAGCCGTTCCTTCTTGAGTTCTGTCTCAAAATTGCACTAACAGATTTTTCTAGCCGCCAACCGTGAACGTCACTCAAAGAACCCCCCATTGGGAAAAATTAGCTGCTTTTATATTTGTCCATATACCCATAATCCCTTGCGTCTTCATGCGATCCCATAATTCATTGCGTCCATGTCCCATAATGCATTGCATCTTTATTGCATAAAAATGCAATGCAAGTCCCCTCTCATTCTTTTACGTTATCTGGCCGAGGACGGATTACGTCAGAGCGGTAAGTACTTTTTTCTCCCTCATTTCAACTGCAGTAGCTTTACATGCTAAGCAAATACGGGCTCTTTTTTGGCGGGGACAAGGCAAGTCGCAACCAGTTGTGCTCGTCCCAGTTTCTGTCTCATCACGTCTGCCACAGTACCCCATACTTTTGGACTTGTGCCACATCTAAGCTGTGCTTAGAAAATCATTTGGACTTCCCCACCCCTGGATCCTTCTGAGATGATTGGCAGAGGAGGAGAAGTGGGTTTGTTCCCATCGGGATAGATGCTGCAGATGTAGTATCTGTTCTGTGCCGAAGGCCTTCTCTCCTCTGTTGTGTGACAACTGTTATGTAGCAGTGGTATGACTGGCTATGACTAGCTTCAACAGGCTTAGACCAGCAGCCTGAATGGAAAAAATTGGATCCCTACATTAAAAACAGACCTTGGGTCACAACCTGACTTGGTATGTGTCAAGTAAATCTCAGGCACTTCGAGGTGGTGTAATGGTTAGCAAACTTGTCTTACGAGATCAATTACAACTGAGTAGTGAGATTGAATATCAATGGGTGCTTGATATTGTCAGCCTTGTGCCACATCTAAGCTAGGCTTAGCAAATCGCTATCAATCTATTTGCCTATGACTGGGATTTTTATTCTTTATTTAAGTCCAAGCCCCAGGGAGCCTTCACCCCCAGGCAGTACTTCTCTCTTGAGAGGGAGCTGGGGTTGTTGCCTGGTCCCTGAGGCATCTCCAAAAGGTGAAGTGCCAAGCGGGTTTAGGAATTTTTGCGCTAGAAGCCCACTTTAAACTTTGAACGTGTGGCACTTTGGTAAATACCTATTAATCCATTTGCCTTTCGCTAACATTGGTATTCTTCTATTAAGATAAAGCCCAAGGGGGTCTGCCCCTCCAGGTTTTTCCTCTCCATCAGGAGGAGGCCAGGTTTATTGCCCAATGCCTGAGACATCTCCAAAGAATAAAGTGCAGTGGTGGTTTGGGAATTTTTCCATGGTACTGCCAAGAAACCTACCTTAAACAGACTGAGTCACATCCAGTTGTGACATTGGTTTCCCTGGCAAATACTTATGTAAAATCTGTTTGCCTAGTGACATTATATCCAATTAGATGAACATGAGCAACAAAGAAATGACATCAGTAAATATAAATTTGAGCTACATAGTGCATTGGAGGAATTGTCTAAATTAAACAAAAATGACAATAACACTGACATCTCATTTTAACAGATATACAGGGTGTGATGGATGAATTGTCATCTAAATGATGCAAAAATGACAATAACACTGACATCTCATTTTAACGGCTATATATTTACCAAAATTTACACAAAAATATCTTGAAATACTAAAGAGTAAACTTATTCAATAAAATCACTATTGGCTTCAACTACAGCCTCCAGATAATTTAAGAATTTTCTGCAACTCTTCTGGACAGTCTCCTTGTTTAAATTAGTGAATGCTGCCACAATCCTTGCCTTCCATTCATCTTTAGTGTTAGAAGGAGTTTATTTGGTTTCTTGCTCAACTGTGCCCCACATATAATAATCAAGGGGGTTGCAGTCTGGGGAGTTAGGTGGCCAGATGTAAGTGGTGATGTGGTCACAGAAATTGTTTGACACCCATGACTAGGTTCTTCTGCTTGTGTAACATGGTGCAGAGTCCTGTTGCTAGACATAGGGTCTTCCGGCAGCCACCCTCTTGACCTAGGGCAGCACTACCTTCTCAAGACATTTGATGTAGGCCATGTTGAGTCTGAGGCCCTCACCAACAAATTTGGGAGTTCTTTTCTTATCAGAATGAGTTTTCTGAGCTAAGGTACCTTCGTAATCACCATTAGACTCATCCAACTCTTTCCAAATCCTCTGCATTGTCCTCAGATTGACACCCACTCTGAAATCTTCATATTGGAGCTTCCAGCAAGAATGCTAAGCAGTACCACATGCCATTTCCAAATTTCTGGCGGAATGAATTGCATCATGGTACTCTTTTTCTCAACTGACCCTATGATATAATGGAATATGCATACAACTGAGTTCCCCTTCACTGGAATATGATTGGCTGGTGTCCATCATAAATACAGACGGACGTGTAGGTACAACATAGCTTAAGTCTATGACTACGCCATTGGCTATCATATTGGTCTACACCTATTACCTGCGACTACGATGAGCACCAGTCAATTACTGCTACTGTGTACTACTTGGTTACAGTAACCAAAAACCACTTAGCTACTTCGATCAAATATATCCCTTTCTGGGACATATCTATTATACTATGCAGTTGAAAAAAATCAGAAGCAAACAATAGACATTTGCAAAATTAAAAATAAATGGTGTTCCAATAACGTGGACCATTTTTTAAATGTGAATTAAGTTTAAGTGTCTAATGATTTTTTAAAATTTTTTTTTCAAATTTAACAACTTAAGTCTTCGGCATTTCAACCACGGAAAGATTAACAATCAAACAACATGTTAAAGTTTCAAAAGTGCAATTGGAAAAATTGTTTGTAAATTCAAACAAACTGGGTCGGTGGCAGATGTGTAAACACCATTGCATGCTCGTTTACGCCGTTCAGCTGAAAACATTACTGCAGTGCAAGAGAATGTGGCCAAAAATCCAGACACCTCTATTCGTCATCGCGCGCAGGAATTGAACCTCTCCACAACAATGTTACATCGTTTCCAATTGCACCCTCGGTTAGTCGATTATGTTGACCAAAAAAATCGTTAAATGCATTTCTGTTTGAACCTTCATTTCTGTAATAGGCTTCGATAACTTTTAACACATTGTAAGAGGTGGTTCCATGCTCCTCAAAACCCCAATCTCCCAATCAGAGACCTTGCTGCTGGATGTAGTTTATCGTCATACCAAGGACTAGGTATGTATGTTAAACTTTGCTAAAATATATTTTGGAAACAAAAATATTTATATTTTATACTTACATGCCCTTCATATAAATAAAATATGGTTTTTCTCTATCATGTTGGGTGTGTGATTTTTAAACTGATTATAGGAAAAGGTAGATCTGTACAATTCTTTTCAATGTAATTTTACTATATTGTGTGCTGCCATGGGTTGACTGATTAGTTTTTTTATGGATTATCAACCTTTTGCAGGTTATTTAAAGCCAGAAAACATTTTTAGACTGTAAGATTTTTTTGAGACAATAATCGTTTAGTGTTACAAGCCAGGTGAATCCATTACATTCACTTACGTGCTAATACCCTTGAGAAAGGTATGAATCCTCTTCTTCTTCCCCCAGCTATGTGCAAATAGCAGGACAGACCGGGTTCTATAGCCTTGGATAGCAACTGGTCTACCGCAGAAAGAAATGGCAACCTACTGCGGGAAAAAATCTGCCTCATCAGTCATGTATTGAAAGATACATGATTGCCTAAGTGTGTATTACACATGGCGCATAACTGACTATGTGTAAATAGCAGGACAGACTGGGTTCTATAGCCTTGGATAGCAACTAGTCTACCAGAGAAAGAAATGGCAACCTATTGCTGGAAAAAATCTGCCTTGTCACTCATGTATCGAAAGATACATATTTGCCTAAGCATGTATCACACATGGCACATAACTGACTGACTGCTACAAGTCTTACTAATTAATCCATAGCTGGGGAGAAGTGGTGGATTCATACCTAATCAGAATTTGATAAACAAGAAATGATAATGAATAATGTGGACATAAAGTAGGAGATCAATTCTGTATTACATTCAATATGTAAACTGATCCCTTACTTTCTGGCCATGAGAGTTTCTTATACATTTGTATTCTAAAGAATGTAAATAAATCTGAAAGATGTGCACATATAGCTAATCAGTATTTCATTTATTGATTGATTTTCTACAGCTTACCAGCCTTTTGCAGGTTATTTAAAACCAGAAAATATTTTAAGATTGTAAGAATTTGGAGAGGGAGATAATAATGGTTTAGTGATACAAGCCTTACTAATTAACACATAGCTGGAGGGAGAAGAGGTGGATTCATACCAAATCAGAATTTGATAAGCAAACAAGAAATTATAATGTGGATATAAAGTGAGGAATCAATTTTATATTACAACCAATATATAAATTGTTCCTTAGCAGCCAGAGTAGTTTCTATATATTTATATAGCAGAGAATGTAAATAAATCTGAAAGACATGCCTGTGTAGCTAATCAGTATTTGATTCATTCATGCATTTTCTACAGCTTATCAACCTTTTGCAGGTTATTTAAAGCCAGAAAATATTTTTACATTGTAAGAATTTACTTTTTTTTTTTTTTCAATAATAATAATTGAAGGAAATTATAACATCTGCCTATATTTCTGAGATGAGGTATTGTAACTAATTACATTTTTTGAAATTGTTGTCCTCATTTTTATTGTCATATTCACAATGTTTCGGCTGTTGTACACTCTGGCCTTCTTCAGGTGATGTACATTACATTGCCCAGTGGATAAAAGCATTGGTTGAAATAATCCAAAAGTGACTTGACCCAAAGTGTTGTGTTCAATACCTGGCCACAACAAAGGTGGACAAAAAAATTGCAGAGCTAGTTAAGGGAATTAACTAAAAACTGAAATATCCAGGCATGGCATATGGAACTAGAACAATCTACACCTGTGGACTACATAAAAATTCCAATGTATATCAACTAAAGAAGGCAAGAGCATACAACGGCCAAAACATCATTAATAAGACAATAAAGATGAGGATAACAGTTCAAACAATTTAAATAGTGT
This sequence comes from Acanthosepion pharaonis, assembly GCA_903632075.3. NCBI lineage: Eukaryota > Metazoa > Mollusca > Cephalopoda > Sepiida > Sepiidae > Acanthosepion > Acanthosepion pharaonis. The sequence continues at coordinate 1,474,199 of CAHIKZ030000332.1, read as the reverse complement.
AAAGAAATTAGGACCAATTCTATATTACAGTCAGTATATAAATTGATCCCACACTTATTTCTATACATCTATATTCCAGAGAATCTAAATAAATTTAAGATATATCCGTGTAGCTAATAAGTATTTGATTCGTTTTCTACAGCTTATCAACCCATGACAGTTTATCTAAAGCCATAAAATATTTTTAAATTGTAAGAATTTTTTTTTAGTGATACAAGTTTTATTAATTAACCTATAGTTGGTGGGGAGAAACAGTAGATTCATACCTTTCCCAAGGATATTTGTGCGTAAGTGAATATAACAAACCCAACTGGAATTGAAACTTGGCTCTCCTATTAAGAATTCCAAGTCATTATCCATTACACCACCCACACATACAAGCTTACAGCACCCGGTAATCCCAAGTTGCTGACATGTAAATAATTAGAAATTGTGTTTATTATTTTTGTTGTCAATTCTCAAGAACAAAGAAAATGTATAAATTCACTTTCATATCTTTAGGTTTTATTACAATTCTAATTATCGCTTTTTAAACAATAAACATTGCTGAAGACTGAAAGTGGTGTCATGTGAAAAATGTCCTTCTGACACTCCATCTTATTGCGGACATGAAGGTACATGTTTGCCAGATTTTCTCTACGGGTGTTTCCATTTGAGATTTAAGTGAAAAATGATAAACATTGCATGTTATTATGTCCCTCTACAGCATAGGAGTTTTCAAATGCAATTTCTTGAAAATATTAAATAACATGTTTCACAAAAGATTTCTCTTTGGTGTGTTTGCATTTTTAATTGTGATCTCAGTGAAAATGCTGAATCACACACTTGAAAATGATGCTTCACGTGTGTCATTTTAAATTTGAACTATCTGAAATTGCTGAACCACACATTTCACAAGTTTAATCAACAGTGTGTTTTAAACCAGATCTCTGCAAAAATACTGATCCACTCACTACACATTAATATGGTTTATCACTAATGAGTTTGCATGTCTCTTTTTAAAAGTTTACTCTCTGAAAATTTTGAATTGCGTACACCAGACGAACAGGGCTTTTCTCCTGTGTGTGTCAACATATGTTTGTTAAAATGTGTCTTCCGTGAAAATGTTGTGCTGCACACTTCACATGAATATGGTTTCTCATTCCTGTGTGTCTCCATGTGTCGTCTTAAATTGGAACTGTCTGAAAATTCCGAACTACACACTTTGCACAAATAAATTCTTTTTCTTGTGTGTGATTCCATATGTTTTTGTAAAGCTGATCTCCACAAAAATGTTGAATTGCACACTATACAGGAATAAGGTTTTTCTCCTGTGTGTATCCGCATATGTGCTTTAATATATGACTTGTCTGAAAAGGCTGAATCACAAACTTTGCATAAAAAGGATTTTCCACCAGTGTGTTTTTCCATATGTTTATGTAAAGTTGCTCTCAGTGAAAATGTTGAATCACACATTTCACATGAGTAGGGTTTCTCTCCTGTGTGTATCCGCATATGTCTTTTTAAATTTGTATTCACTGAAAATTTTGCACCACACACTTCACATGAATATGGCTTTTCTCCTGTATGAGTCCGCATGTGCATTTTTAAACTCACACTAACTGAAAATTCTGAACCACACACTTCGCATGAATATGGTTTTTCCCCTGTGTGTGTACGCATGTGAGATTTTAATAGGGAATTCTCTGAAAATGCTGAACCACACACTTCGCATGAATATGGTTTCTCACCAGTGTGTGTTCGCATATGTCTTTTTAATTTTGAATTCTCTGAAAATTTTAAACTGCAAACTTCACATGAATATGGTTTTTCTCCTGTGTGTATCCGCATGTGTCTTCTTAAATTTGTACTCAGTGAGAATGCTGAACCACACATTTTACACAAATAAGGTTTTTCTCCTGTGTGTATCCGCATGTGTCTCTTTAAACTAATACTCAGTGAAAATGCTGAGCCACACACTTCACATGAATACATTTTCTATCAGTGTATATTTGTACGTCTATCTTTTCATTACAACTCATTTTAAAAGATGTGTTGATATTTTGAACATGGTTGTTTCTCATTTGTTATGCCATTTTTTGAACGTGTCTTTGCTATAAGTGGTGTACAATATCAATAATCACATTCAGAAAAATGTTTTTTTTTTTTGCTATTTTGTTGGATGATCATTTCATAAACTGCTAATTGAAAGTCATAGTAATGTTTAATTACATATTTCCACATTCAACATTGAATTACTGATTACAAATTCTCTGTACAATATTTACATCTGGTCATCATATGAGTTCATTTGTTTTCCATTACGTTTAATATCTGTAAAAGAAAAAAGTTTTATTAAAGATCTTATGCTCTTGTATAATTTGCAATGGGAAATATATATTCAGTTTGGATTTCAATAAATTCAGTCTCATCTATATTTTTTAAAGTCATAAATAGCATGGATATAAAACCAGGACAATCAGATAAATAAAAAATAAATCTTTTGATTTTATATACGTCTGATTTTTCTTACTGAGTGAAAATACTGAATTTTTGCTAAAATCTTACATAAATTTGGAATACCTAGATTAGCTTTATTTCTTAGAATGGAACTCAAGATTTACACTATTTACATTGTTCAGACTGTTGTCCTCATTCACAACGTTTTGGCTGTTCTATGCTCCAGCCTTCTTCAGGTGATATATGTTGAAATTTCAAACAGAACCCTCGGATAGATAGTTCTAGTTTCACATGCCATGCCTTTTCTGGATATCTCAGTTTAAGTTAATTCTCTTTAGTAACTCAAATCTCCAAGTTGTTATACACCTCTGCTGTGGCCAAGTATTGAACTCATAACTCTTTGGGTCAAGTCACTGGATTACTTCAACCAATGCTTTTATCCACTGGGCCATGTGTTAAGATGTTTTGAAAGAAAAATGATTTTCAGAACTTTGTAAAATCAGTGTCAGTTAGATATGTATATCCATTGCTTCTTCATAGCCAAACTTTAAAAGAAAATTAAAGAAACTATTTCTTTTCAAGTATTTTTAAAACAAAATGAGTTCTTGGAAGCAAAGAATCTTGACTTCAAGCAAGAATAACATTTCATCTTCACATAATTTATTAAAAAAAAAAAAGAATCAGTGCCAGTTACAGGTATATAGCTATTGCTTTTTTATAGCGACAGTTTTAAAGAAAATTAATGGCTGATAGCAAACATACCTAACTTTATAAAAGAATAACAGCTTTTAACTTCCTATAGTTTAATCATAAATATACAATCAAAACCAGCCGGACGTGTACATTTGTTGCTTTATGATGTCCAAATAAAAGTAATGGCAGTAGGTAAATATTCATCTCTATCTATAAAAGGCAGGATGTGTGTGTGTGTGTGTGTGTGTGTGTGTGTGTGTGTGTAATGAATGCACGGCCGCAATTTTTGACAGATTTGCACCAAAATTTACATGCACATGCTCCAAGTTAGTGGGAAGACAAGACCGACTTTGCATTTCCCAACTCCCATCGATAGTGGAAATAATCGATTTTTTCATGCTTCTATGGCAGTTTTCATGTAGTTTGCGGCCATTTTCTACTGGCCAGAGTGAGAGTCAATAGCTGGCTGCCACGAATAGGCAGGAAGATTCTATTGTCCAGTGTGAGAGCCAACAGCTGACTGACACGAATGTTAACAAGCATGCTGGCATGCCAAAAAAATCGATAGCTGCATTCGTCACAAGAGGGAAAAATTTAAATCTGCATGGCACTTTACTCCAATTGGCTCATTTGCTTGCTTAAAGTCAACGTTGATTCTGATTCCGCAGAACTGGGTTGGGTGTGAAAAAGTATTTGTTATTAACATTCTTTTTTCATTTGGTTTTTCCAGTTATGAGTCCTTTTTTAAAGCTGATCATTTTGTGTTCATTTTGTTTAGTTCTTTTTTCGTAACAGATTTAATGTTTAATATAGAGCTTAGAAAAAATTTGCAGTGTGAGATAGGCAAGAAGTAAGGCATGTAGCAACATCAGCACGGCAAAGGGCACTCCTTTAAAGGCAAGGAAGGGCAAAAATATTTTAAGTCAAGTGATAGCGATTACTGTATGAGTCGTACGATTTTTGAATCAAGCACAGGCAACGCCGGGCCATGCTGCTAGTCTATATATAAAATTCTGTGATTTCCATTAGCTTGTCTATCAAACCCTCTAAAATAACCATTTTTTGATCAATTGAAACAAAATTTTGATTTATTTTGTTTAATGGCATATCAATCTCAATGGGTTATTTAATGCGGACAAAATTTTTTATTGCTGTTAATATTTTGTTTTGTCAAAAATCTGTTTCTGGTAATGTATTTCCTTCAAAACTGTATTGCTGGAAATAATTTTTTCAAAAACATATTGCTGGTAATAGTTAACTATTTTTGCATAGCTGGGACCCAAACAGGTGCTACCACCCCCAGTCAGGTTGGACCTGGGAACACCTCAAAACCTCCTGATCAGAGGCCTTGCTGCTGGACATAGTTCAATTTTGGGGAGAAGTGAAAACCGGTAAGGGGGTACAAAGTACAGTTGTTTTTACTAGGGTGCATAGCTTAGTACAATAAATTTTCATTAATTTTTTGGAAAAGTTTAAAATTTTATTATTCAATATACAAAATACTTCCACTATTAGAGTTTGTAAATCTCGACAAAAAATGTTTTACAAACTCTACGTTTCATTCAATTTCACAAACCAATCAATGAAATTTGAATAAGGTGAGTTGTTTGGAAAATTACTTTGACAAAAATCCTACTTTGTGGCTTTATAATTTCCTTAAATTTAATTTTATAGGACTTTATGCTAAACAATAATTTTTAAGAAAATTTTTTTCCTTTCTAAACAGCGAAGAATAAATTCTTAGGATTTTTTACTCTTGAGCATGCAACATACAACTGGTGATGCACAAGTATTTCTTTCTGGAGCCAAATTCCAACTTTTTGAATCATTTGACCTTGTAATTTGTTTATAGTTCTCATAAACACAGGGAGAATTGGAAACTGAATTCTTGTATACATAAAACCCTAAAGAAATGCAAAAAACAATATTGCAGTTTTATTAAGTAAGCTTTTATTTTAATCATTAAATTGTTTTTAAAATAGTGGGAGTATTTTATATGTTAAATAATAAAACTTTTAATTTTTTTTAAAAAGTTAATGAAAATTTATTGTACTAAGCTCTGCACCCTGGTAAAACCAACTGTACTTTGTGCCCCCTTAACTGTTTGCAGGGTTGGATTAACCATTAAGCAAAATAAGCACATGCTGAGGGCATCAAGGGAAGGGGGCACCACAGAAATTGTTATGATATGATGTTGTTGTACACATCTAAAGAAATAACAACTGACCTGCAGCAAATCTTTATTGACATTCTGATTGGTTAATAAGGGAATGAGCTAAGGGAGATAATAAGGATTGTATTTACTCAATACAATGCATCTCCTCTCTTGAATCTTACTTATTATAAAACGCAGATTGCGCGCGCGTGTGTGTGTGTGTGTGTGTGTGTGTGTCTGTACCTTTATATATTGGATCATATTTCCTACATTTTTCAACCGATTTCAACAAAACTTCACAGGACTTCATAAAATTACCTTGCAATAGTTCTAACAGTGCCAAAAATTGGAAAAACACAATTGTTTTTGCACGAAATCAATTTGAAAACACGATTAAGAGGCATTAATGAAAGGGGGACAACTCATATCGAGTTATACTTATTAATATCGAGTTATATACTTATTATAAAACCCAGGTTGGTTGTTTGTATATGTGTGTGTGTGTGTTCATTTATATATGGGATCGGATTTCTTACATTTTTCAACCGATTTCAACAAAACTTCACTTTTTTTTGGCAGGTAGTGTTCCTTATTGTCTTGCACACTTTTTTCTTTATTTTTACATTCAGAATGCTTTAAAAATTCCATTTACAAGACAATTGTTTATAATAAAATTCTATTCAATCGGTAGACTCATAACGATTGAAAACAATAAGTTTGTTTGAGTTTGGGTTTGACCAATTAGTAAAAAAAACAAAAAAAAAACTAATTAAGACATGCATGTCTGTCAACCTGAAACAATAATCTTTGTCAATTTTATTTTTCAGTCTTTATGATGGTCGATACTTGATCTATCTCTTACTGTTACATCCTCGGGCAACGCCGGGCTCTACTGCTAGTAAGTTAGTATTACTAATTAACTCAATGGGATTTAATTTTGTGAACAGAAGTAGACTACCTTCATGTTCGTTTGGCATTCTAGCCATATTTGTATGTGATTCTGTAACATGCTGGTTTGATGATGACCCGACCACTTCTGGTCAAACTTCTGTTAGAATCTGGTCATGGCTCATTTGACAGTGGCTGAACAGCTGTGATTGTTTCTTTCTTGGTTGTTGTTGTTCTGGGATGGAACTGATGGTCAGCCTTTCTCGATGGTTGTATGTGCCTTTGGTTCATTCTATATTTATTTCCAGCTAGCATTTTTATGATGCACATTCTCAGTTGGTAGCTTTTATCTGCACTACTTACCGATACTCTATGCTAGCATACTTAACTCACAGGCATATGAGGGCCCCAAAATATTTTAAGTGCTTAGAGTCCCTATGGGTCTTAATCCAGCCCTACCTGTTTGCACTTCTCCCCAAAATTTGGTTTTGATCAGTCTCTGTATGGCTATTTTAGAGGGTGCGATCGACTAACAGAAACAGAGTGGAGTAATGGATAGTGGCTCAGATTGAGGATTCAGAAAGCAAAGTTCGAATTCCAGCCAAATCCATTACATTCACTTACATGCTAATTGTTGCAGTTTTTTGTGTATATTATGTACTAGTGAGTTAGCCCAAATGACTTGACTCACATTATAGTCCACCAATAGAAGGTTAACCAATCAGAAGACGTAGAACATTCAATCCGTCGTGTATAAAGGTGGCCATTTTGTCTACTCTACCCGAATGTCCAGTCCAGATTGTCAGGCGAAAAGATAACAGAAGGACGAACTACGCTCTGCTACTTTTACCAAAATATCCCCTGCTAACCTGAACAACGCTTTCCTACTGTCTTCGAAATATTCACTGCTAACCTCTGGATTCTATACTCGAAGACGACCGTCATCATGAACAACACTAATACCCTTGGGAAAGGTATGAATCCTCTTCTTCTCCCCACCAGCTATGAGTAAATAGCTGAACAGACCAGATTCTATAGCCTTGGATGGCAACTAGTCTACTGCAGAAAGAAATGGCAACCTACTATGGAAAAATCTGCCTCGTCAGTCATGTATCGAAAGATACATGATTGCATATAAATGATGGACTAAGAGTAATTCCAGAATTATATATATATATATATATATATATATATAAAGATGAAAATTCTTTCTTGAAGCGTTTATTTGAGATTAAATTTCAAGCCAATAGATTAAATTTAATATTTCCAATAAGCAAAATCCATTGCTGTATTTCAGACTGAATTTAAATTGGTTGTAATTCATTTTATATTTTGAAATTGTTAAAATTGCTAAAAAACAGCCCAGTAGTACAATGGCAATTCTTTCAACACATGTCTCTCTTCATTAAAAAGTCTACCAAAAATAAAATATATTTTTTTGAAACTTTATTAAAATTAACTGATTTAAATGTTAAATTAATCTGATTTACTTACTTTTTAAAATATCGCATAAAAACATTTTTTAACATGGAGATTGGTATGTTTATGAGGCGTTGACAATTCTCTCAATAGAATTATGTTTGGGATTTTATTTCTACAGACATAACTGCAAAAATTACTTGACAAATATAATGTGAATACCTTTTTTTTTTTTACATAATTTTTTAACTATCAAGTTATCTTGAAAATTTAGGAAAATATTGCATGTAATCTAATATTTTATTGAATTTTAGGTACAGTGTAACCCGGATATAAGAGACCCGGATATAAGAGAAACCCGGATATAAGAGAGATTTTCTCTGGTCCCAAATTAGAGCCTGTGTTAATGTATATATAATAGACCAAACCCGGATATAAGAGAAACCCGGATATAAGATACTTCTTCTCCGGTCCCGACAACTCTCTTATATCCGGGTTACACTGTACATTGGCTTTTTAGTCTTACTTATGAAGAGGTATTGTTAGAAAATTACTAATAAATTTTAAATTTATCATAGTTACTGCTCTTAATTTCTGCTATTGGTATGTATGGACGCCTCTACAGCATATTTTTACACACGAAAAAAATTCAAAATTCTTTTTAAAATACTGGGGCTTGCTGAATTGTAGTAACCTTTTCCATTTATGATTAGTAATTAGTAAATATAGATTTTACTTAATATCACTGGACTGCTACAAATTAATACAGAATTTTAAAAGATTTAAAACTAAATCATTATACTTAAAATTTTAAAAAACTGAAAAAATTTCTTGTAAAAATTAATTATTCATCAAAAAAAAAAAAAAATTATTTTCTTAAGACAATAGTATTCATAAAAGCAATTGAAAGTTTTTAAATGTCTTCTTAGTCTAATTGTGTTTTACAATTCACAGTGGATTTTCTGGGGTGTGGGGAATTGTTATACAAAAAACAAAAATTGATGATTTCATGTTTTTTCATTTTTAAAAATTTATTTTAAAGTTAGGTATCGGAAATTTTGCCGGAAAAAGTGGAGGTACCTATAAAATTTATATTCTTCAAAGACTTGTGCATATTTAGGCTTTAGCAAATATAAAAATGTGGTACAAAAATCAATTTTTCGAAATTTCCTAAAATGAATGAAATAAGTCAGTGTGGGAGGATAATAAAAATAACAAGATTTTCTATAAAAAGAAACATTTCTAAAAGAATTCCATTCATTTGTGAATAAGTCCTGAAAGTTTCATAAAAATAAGACAATATCTGATTTTGCAAAAGTTTATGTATTTTTCACTGCAAAAAAAGACGTTAAAATTTCCTAATTTATGGTAGCCCGCTGACGCAAGAAAAAAAAATTTCCAAATTTTCGAAGGTATTAAAAAATTAAAAGGATCAATAATCAAAAAATCCTTTGATTTTTTCTCTTTAACAAAGATTTTGACGATGAAACTTTATTTTTATTAAGTTTTTTTTCATCTTATTCTTCTTGCATGTTCATTTTTTTTTTTTTTTTTTTTTTAGCGAATTTCTATTCCAGAATGAAAATTTTTAAAGTAACGATTGTTCTGTTTTTCAAAAATGTTGATGAAAATAGAAAATATTTCAGTTTCAAATTTTAAAAGATGCCTAATGACGGAACTTTTAAGAAAGAACACAAAAGTTTATTTTACATTTTTTCACAATTTCCATGATCCTTTAGGACCTAACTGAATTGTTTTATAACTTTTCTCATAATCAAAATTTACTCATGCACCTTTACAAGTGATTTAGTTTTCATAAGTTATTAAAAACTAAAAGAATGACAATTATAGGTCTGGTTAAAATTCGTCACTCTGATTTGTTTACTGACAAAACAGTTTTTGTGTGAATTCCTAAATAAAGAAAGAAAGAGTGTAACTGTAGTAAAAGACATACTTACTTCATTTTGTTTTATTTCGTCTGATTTGGCATTCTGGAGACAATGCGATATTATCAAAAAGAGAGGAAATAAAAACTTTAAATAAGTAATAAGTTCTAAAGTTTAGAAGTCATTACTTATTTAAATTATTTTATTAAAGCTAGTTACACGCAAACTTACGGTTAAAGAGAAAAAAAAAGGTTGAAAGAGTTATCTACCTTTAATTCCTTTTTTTAGGTATCACCAAAATGGATGCGTTTCTTCCGAAATGAAACCAATTATTAAACACTCTTCTTAGCCTTGCCACTGTAATTTTAAATATTTTTAGCACAAATCAGAGAATTATCCAATTCAATCGAAATTTTCAGCATTTTTTCATTAATGAATGAATTGTTTACTGAATAGATTATTTTATTAGAAAGCTCTGTGGAAATCAAGTGGGGAGGGGTAGTTTCTCAGAGTCAAAAATAACCCCGAGATAAAAAAAAAGGGTTTTCAATATCTTGTGTGTATTTTTTGATAACTTTCTTACAGTCATAAAGAAAAATCTTTGAAGATGTTATTTCAGAAATAACAAATGTAAAATCAACCGTGTCCCTAACCAAACCGAAAATAAAACTAAAATACTGTAAAATATATTTTTTTAGTGATTGCATAAAACACATTATTTTCTTACAGATTAGACTAAAAGATCTACACTGAATATTTATTTAAAAAGAAAATACTTTTTTTTTTAATATTTAAAAAAAAACAACTTTTTTTTTTAATATTTAAAATACTTTTTTATTTTAATATTTAAAATACTTCTTTTTTTTTAACATTTTTCAGTGCAATTTTATAATTCATTCCTTTGTGGTTCCTAACAAGAGTTTTTCTTCTTTCCTTAAATTAAATAAAGACATTTGAAGATTAAAAGTGTCAAGTTTCTTAATGCCATTTTCAAGTGTGAACCTTTTTTAAATTTAATTTAATGCTAGATTATTTTTAGGGCGAAAGTTCAACAAGGAAATAATTTTCTGACAGCAATTATGACATCAATTCACTAAGCCATTGTCAATTTTTCTTTTCTTTCCCTTTTTTTTATTTGTATCACTCCCTTTTCTTTTCTATTTTAACACTTCCTTTTTAGCTTAATAAAGTTTAAAATCAGAATAACTGAAAAAAAAATCATTGGCTCAATTAAATATTTTATGACATCAAAATGGTAAGTAAAATAACAAAAAAATAAAAGCAATGAATAAAACTCAAAAATGATCATTTAAGTAGTAATTAATTAATTATTTCTTTATACTTCTAATATAGTATAAAAAGAAAAGTAAATTTTAATTCTAAGTTTTGTAAAAGTATGTAGAATTAAAAAAATATATTTATTTACCATAATAGTGTTTTATACTGTGGCCATATGTTCACATCAAGAGGTCACCAGTATGGATGTAGTGTTGGTAGGATCTTTATTTCATAAAACTTTGGAATAAAATGAACTCACTCAAGAGTATAAAATAAATAATATATTTTTTATTTTTTTCCTTTACAGTGATTAGTGAGTCCCTTTGTATTCAGTGTAGCAAAAAGTTTGCTTGCAAGGCTAATATTGGTAGCAGTCTGTAGAAGGTTCAGTAGAGTAGTTTTTAAAGTCAGACAATGATAGGGATAGTAGTAATATCAAAAATAGGTCAGTATCAATCTACTCTGTTCTTCTTGGTCCTAAGCAGGGCAGAAATATTATTAGCAGATGACCTCTTGACTACTTCTTCACTTGTCATGCATGGCTGGTTTTCTATGTGCTAGCGTTCTTTGTTTGCCACTCTTGCTGCCTCTTCTTTCTAGCTAAGAGATGTTAGCTTATATGTGTCGACTGGGCTCTAAGTCTCTGGTGTGAACATTGGTTTAGGCTAACAACAAAAATATTTTGTGTTACTTTTTTTGATTGGTCAAATTATTTTATTTTCCAGCATTCCATTCTTTTTCATTTTTTTTTTATAATGGAAGTTATGTGTGGAGCCGCCCTGATTTTTGTTATTTTTCAGTCACAAATAAGTAGGCTCTGATCCTGCAAACTGCCAGAATTTTTAGGTCAGGTTTAGTCTTTTCTACATCTTCCTTTTTTTATTTGAGGGTTGCCTTCTCATTAGTTGGGAGAAGTATAGAAAGAGAAGTTTTGACAGAGAGAGAGAAGGGGATAAGGATTTTAAAGGAAAGCAAATATGCCTTATTTTAATTCTTTTTTATTTTTGTTTATATATATTATTTTTAGATTTTATTTTGTTTTTTATCAGAACTCATTACGTTTATTGCCAATTCTTGAGAAAAAGTGAATGCATGAATTCAGTTTGATATGTTTGAATTTTAATAAAATTCTGAAATTAGCTTTTCAAAAAAATATAAAAATTACAGACGGAGTATACAGAAATGGTGGTGTGAAAAGAAAAACTGTCCTTTTGATACAGTGCTTTTTTTGGGGTGGGGGATATGAATGTTAAACTTTGCCTGAACTTCTTATATATAAAAAGTCAAGAAACTAATTGTTTACATAGTTGATACGTTGCTCACATATTATGGAAAACTGTTTCAACATTTTTGATTTGCTGGCACTGCATAGTAATGGCGAACTTGAGTTCAAAAGGCACTCTGCACCTGCCAGAAAAATGTAATCTGTCACCTTTTCATTTCACCCTACTGCCAACAAGCAAGGCGATAAAGCCACTAAGGTGCAAGGGATTACTGAGTGTTACAGAATATAGAAAAAATAAACATTATTAAGGAGAATCTTTATCTATAAAAGGCAGGATGTGTGTGTGTGTGTAACAAATGTACGACCGCAATTTTCGACAGATTTGCACCAAAATTTACATGCACATGCTCCAAGTTAGCAGGAAGGCCAAGACCGACTTTGCATTTCCCAACTCCCATCGATAGTGGAAATAATCGATTTTTTCATGCTTCTACAGCAGTTTTCATGTAGTTTGCGGCCATTTTCTACTGGCCAGAGTGAGAGTCAATAGCTGGTTGCCATGAATAGGCAGGAAGATTCTATTGGCCAGCATGAGAGCCAACAGCTGACTGACACGAATGTTAACTAGCATGCCAAAAAAATTGATAGCTGCATTCATCACAAGTAGGAAAAATTTAAACCTGCATGGCACTTTACTCCAATTGGCTCATTCACTTGCTTAAACTCAACGTTGATTCTGATTCCACAGAACTGGGTTGGGTGTGAAAAAGTATTTGTTGTTAACATTCTTTTTTCATTCGGTTTTTCCAGTTACGTGTCCTTTTTTAAAGCTGATCGTTTTGTGTTCATTTTGTTTAGTTCTTTTTTCCTAACAGATTTAATGCTTAGTATAGAGCTTAAAATAAATTTGCAGTGTGAGATAGGCAAGAAGTAAGGCATGTAGCAACATCAGCACGGCAAAGGGCACTCCTTTAAAGGCAAGGAAGGGCAAAAATATTTTAAGTCGAGTGATAGCGATTGCTGTATGAGTCGTACGATTTTTGAATCAAGCACGGGCAATGCCAGGCCATGCTGCTAGTGAACAATAAAAGAACAGGAATTAAGAAGACTGATGATAATGAATGATGTTGCATTTAAATTTTTAAAGAGGAAAGTTGACTGGAAAGCAAGAAGTGTGAGAGAAGAAACTGTTAGCATAGAACTTACAGTATCATTTCAACTGTAAAAAGGTGAGACCTTTCTGCCAATCTAGTACAGTGCTTAAATTCACAGATTCTAAGTACCATAGAAGAAATTTCATCAAAGCAATTAGCATGAAAGTATTTTAAAGAAAAAGCACAGAGCAGCTACATTAATGTGGTGGGAAAGTTACTGAAGCCGAGGTGCCAGGTCAGGACCAATAAAATTGCATGTTCTTCTTTGGATTTTATCAAGAATCACTAAATACACAGCAGTAAATCCTCTGAACTGAACACAGAGAAAGGACATCAACTGTCTATTCCATCTGTCTTGGTATTGTTGCAGATGTGTGATGTGTGTTGGAGAGGAATAGAAGGTTTGAATTATGAGAAGGCTTAAAATTGTGTGTGTTCAATAATCTTCCATCCACAACAATTAATACAAGATAGGGAATAAAGATTCATAAACATCTTGTTTCAAAACGTAACAATTGAATTTATTAAGTATTTGATGTACATGCATGAATACTGAGTGAAAAGGTTAGACAGAGTTGTGTCTCTTAGACTAGGTAATATTTGTACCTAAGCTCATAAAGTGAAAGTAATTATTAAACTGTAGTCTAGGAAAAATAAAGTTTCTTTAGCATCTTCGGAATTGTGTATTGTACAAGTTGGTCAAAGTTCAGAAGAGATTTCAGAGCTCGTACTTGTGTGAATGTTGGGAGGCTCCAAACATATTGAGCGGGAAAACAGATTTGTCATGTGCAGGCGGTTTGATTGGTCGGAACTGACCAATCAGCAAGCTACATTGAAGGTGATTAACCAATGAATGCTTGTTATATACTTGTAAGATTGTGATGGTGAAAATTACAACAGGAACAGTGCATTTTCTAGCAGGGGTTAACTGGCTGCTGTGGAAAATTCCATAGTGCCATCAAGTAAGTGAGCCCCAATATCCCAGGGAAACATTAGTTTCATAACTCTATACCGGTTGAGGTGAACTAACATTGGGATACTGCTTAAATACAATTGTTTCAACTTGTCTAGCTTTTTATTTTGGCTAGTGGGAATGAGATGTTGAAGGCCTTGTTTACCTCCCCAAGCAATTGAGCATGCCCTAAATCTGCCCCTCTCCTAAACCAGTTTGAATTATGGTTAGAAATATTCGAGTATCTGGAAAGTTTGATGAGCCCACCACATTTTTCTTTTATTTTTTGATTACCAAAAACGTACTTGAAATCTTTGATCTTCTGATTGATTTGTTTGTTTAATGGCATATCAACTCTTTGTGGGTCATTTAATGCCAAAATTTAATTTTCTTGAGAGCTTTGCAGTAATAAAAATCTGATATATGTTATTCTGCTTTCACAATTGAATAAATGGTAGATGATACTCAGCTTTTGTGCATATACATGTTTCTGAGGACATAATTACTAGAGGCAGTGATATGTGTGTTTTATGTTGTAGTTTTGTTATTCTGCCTTCACAATTGAATACATGGTAGCTGACACGCAGCTTTTGTGCATATACATGTTTCTGAGGACATAATTACTAGAGGCGGTGATGTGTGTTTTATGTTGTAGTTTTCTTTAAGTTATATTTTGGGATACAGTTTGATTTGTGAAATTGTCAGATATTATATAGATTAATGTCATAATAGAGTTCTTTCATGTTGGTTGATTTTGTTTAGTAGAATATCAACCAGTATATAATGATGAAATCTAAATATTTTGAACACAATTTTATGGCTTAGACAAAATATATTTTGAACACATTTGTATGCCTTGAACTACAGATAAAATGTATTGTTGGTCATTTTACTATAAAAATGTATTTTTATACTTTTATAGTGTTTTGTTTTTGTTTGGAGGTTCACTATTTGTCCATATCTGGGACCCTACCAAATGCAACCATCGTAGGTGAAGTTGGACCTGGGAAAAACAATAATTAAGAGGTGATCCCAAGCTCCTCCAAAAACCTCCAATCTCCCAATCAAAGGCCTTGCTGCCAGACGTAGTTTATGGTTTGAACTACCATAAAGGACAAATGAGGCCCTGGGTTGCATGAATTTTTTCCAGTGTTAGAAGAAAATGACTTACCTCCAGTGTGAACACAGATTTGAATGTGCCTTGCATGTAAACTGTTCAAATAGGAAAGAATTTCCAACTTTGAGGGTTACACATTTAAAACATAGAATCCCAGAGCCAGATACTCTCACATGAGATCAGTAGCGTAGCTAGAGTAAACGTCACCGGGGGCGGTCCTGCTCAAAGGTCACCCCAATGACCCCGATTCGCCCTATGCTGAATGGTTAGCTGTAGCTAAATTTTCATACATGCTCTACCTCTACTTTACTCTACTGACCGGTACGTTACTGTTTACATGTATGATCCAAGAGAAAATCCAATACCACAAAATAATCAGTTCAAATCAAAAGCTGAAAACATTGCTATTTTTCCTACTCACAAATTTCCCGACAATTTATTAGAAAATTTCTGACGGGGGAAAAATTGGGGGGTCATAAATTATTTCTGGGGAGTCATATGCATGCCTGCGAAACCCTGTGTCTCCACCACTGTTTTCAGACTATTTTTGGCACCTTAGCCTGGTTGAAAAATTTTGTTGGGGGTGACATTGTGTCACCCCTCCTGAGCTGGCACCCGGTGGGATACGCCCCCTCGCCCCTCCTCCTTTAGCTACGCCACTGCATGAGATTATCTTTTCACATATGTAAATTTTGGCTGGAAATAATAGATAAAAAACAGGGAGACTGAAGCAACATGCAAAATGGTTTACTGCTGTAGTCAATAGAGTGTTTGAGAGGAAATGTATTTTGAGCATAGTTTGCAAGGAAAGAAACAAAATGTCTACCTTTTTGCTACACTTTTAAAGATTGCATAAGTTATTGCTACTTGGCTGAGAAATATGGCAGACTCTTCCCCCAAATTACATGGCAACATGTTTTTTTTTTCTTTAGTGTTCACAGAGGGTTTGGTTTGGTTTGTTTTACGGTTTATCAAGCTCAATGGGTTATTTAATGCCAACAAGATTTTTATTGATGGTAATATTTTTCTTCAAAAATGTATTGCTGGTGTTAAAACCTATTTTTACACTTTCATAGTGTTTTGACCCCATTTTGGAGGTTAGCTATTTACCCATAGCTGGGACCCTAACAGGTGCTACCACCCCAGTTCAGAGTGAACCTGGGAACACCAGCAATTAATAGGTGGTTCTGAACTCTACAAAACCTCCTGATCAGAGGCCTTGCTGTTGGACGTAGTTTACTCTCTTACCCAGGACGTGGATGTAGTTTATTGTCATACCCAGGATGGGTTCAGAGAGGGACTATCTCCTCATGGAAAGAGGCATGTCTTTCATAAGAAATAGAACAGGTGATTAGGTACTAGTAGGGGTCAATATTTTGTTACTGACCATCCTGCACATTATTTATGAAAGTACTTCTGTTTTCATAACTTGTGTAACTCACAAAACTGCCCTAATCTTTGTTGTTCACTTTATATTTACTAGCCAAAAATCTATTTTGCAAACAAT
The DNA here is from genome assembly GCA_903632075.3 of Acanthosepion pharaonis. Taxonomy (NCBI): domain Eukaryota; kingdom Metazoa; phylum Mollusca; class Cephalopoda; order Sepiida; family Sepiidae; genus Acanthosepion; species Acanthosepion pharaonis. The sequence continues at coordinate 1,457,486 of CAHIKZ030000332.1, read as the reverse complement.
TTTATTAATGACTAGCAGTAGAGCCTGGTGTTGCCCGGAGATGTAACAGTAAGAGATAGATCAAGTATCAACCATCATATGGACTGAAAAATAAAATTGACAAAGATTATTGTTTAAGGTTGACGGACATGCATGTCTTAATTAGTTTTTTTTTTTTTTTATGAATTGGTCAAACCCAAACTCAAACAAAAACATTGTTTTCAATCGTTATGAGTCTACCGATTGAATAGAATTTTATTATAAACAATTGTCTTGTAAATGAAATTTTTAAAGCATTCTGAATGTAAAAATAAAGAAAAAAGTGTGCAAGACAATAAGAAACACTACCTGCCAAAAAAACCTGAAGTTTTGTTGAAATCGGTTAAAAAATGTAGGAACACAGACACACACAAACAACCTGGGTTTTATAATAAGTATAACTCGATATGAGTTGTCCCCCTTTCATTCTTGCGATGCCTCTTAATTGTGTTTTCAAATTGATTTCGTGCAAAAACAATTGTGTTTTTCCCATTTTTGGCGCTGTCAGAACCACCGCAATGTAATTTTACGTAGTCCTGTGAAGTTTTGTTGAAATCGGTTGAAAAATGTAGGAAATCCGATCCCATATATAAACGAACACACACACAAACGGCCTGGGTTTTATAATAAGTATAACACGATATGAGTTGTCCCCCTTTCATTCTGGCGACAGTGATGCCTCTTAATCGTGTTTTCAAATTGATCTTGTGCAAAAACAATTGTGTTTTTCCACTTTTTGGCACTGTCAGAACCACCGCAAGGTAATTTTACGTAGTCCTGTGAAGTTTTGTTGAAATCGGTTGAAAAATGTAGGAAATCCAATCCAACATATAAACGAACAGACACACCCACACACACACAACCTGGGTTTTATAATAAGTATGATATTGATGTCTTTTTCTATGCCGATATTATTTAGACATTTGAGTTTCTTTTTTAAGTCCACTTGGTCACAACAGTGCGGTTTCCTGTGATCCCTACCCCTGGTTAAGCTAGACACTCTTGGTTTGCCTTGTTAATGTGAATAAGTGTTGCTCCTGGCCTGTACCCGGCACTCTTTTTTTATGATCCATGTTGAGATTCCCAACCTCCCCAGTTTGTTTTTTGTCCCCGTTTTCATCTCGGCTGGATCAGAGTTTATTTTTCCCATTCCATTAGTGAGTGTGCTGCTTGATTCTGTCTATCAGCAGAATACAGCAGCCACTCTGATTATTTTGACAGTTGGACGGGTCTTACTAACATCTAACACACACAACCTGGGTTTTATAATAAGTATGATAACACTGTGTAACAAGATTTCGACTTTCTTTGTCTTTGGTCACTAAGAAGATCAAAGTACAAAGTATTCCCCAAGAAGCTCACTAGGACAGAGAAAAAAAAAGTGTTGGGACAGTGGTTCAGGGCTTAATCGGAAATCACAAGGCCAAAAACTATGTGGAGTTTTCTCACATCCTAGTTATGAACTATAGCAAAAATGGGACACAGGATGTCCTTGAAAGTCCATATCCTTGATGCTCATCTTGATAAATCCAAAGAGAATATGGAGGCGTCCTCAGATGAGCAAGGCAAGTGCTTCCACTAGGATATACTGGACTCTGAATATTGCTACCAAGGATCGTATAACGAAAACATGATAGGTGACTATATTTGGGGGCTGGTTTGTGAAAGCAATTTACAGCATAAGCCTAAATCATAAAAAACTACCCACTTCTAAATTTTTTGTGGTCTTTCTTGTATAATCATAAAATAAATGAATGTTACTTTTGAATAATGTCACTTTGTTTCTACATTGAATGAATGAGAATGTGAACATTTACCAATTTTCCCAATGGGAATAGGTAAATTTCAGAAATATCATCATCCTGATTGTAAAAGCAAAATCTGAAGGAAATATTAATTATTTTTCATACTTACTAAGCATAAGCATATAGGAAATAATAGTTGCTTGTGGGATCTTCCACAACAAACCAGCCTTACCTCTTTTTAGGAAATGCACTCTTTCTATCTAGTAAGTAACATCCTACTTTCACATAAATATAACAAGTATTCATTGGTCAATCACCTCCAATCTTGCTTGCTGATTGGAGAGTTCCGACCAATCAAACCGCCTGCATACGACCAATCTGTTTTTCCCGGCTTTCTCCGTTTGAACTTCCCACGTGGTACACGGCCATTATATAAACCCAACACGTGTAAACTTCCTAGAGTTTTCTTTCCATTCATCTCTCTCGCACGTCTCATACCTTGCTACCAAGTGCCAAGATGTAACCTTCACCAACTTCCATCTTAGTCATTGCTGACCAGACGTTAAAGACAATTACCAATATTCACGAACTCTGAAATCACCCCTATCAACTTTAGAACTCACAATTCCAAACTTTATTCTTCTAAATTACAAGTTCAATATTACTTCTTCTTAATATGAACTCCGGTACAAATATTACCAAATCAAAGGGACATGACTCTGTCCTACCTTTTCAGTTCGCATGCATATACATCAAACATTAATAAATCTAATTGTTATGTTTTGGAATCATTCAGTTCAGTTTTGTATTTTATTCTATGTGCTATTTACGTCAAGTATAAATTGCATTGCTTTCACGCATTGTCCTTAATGTCATCTTTCCTAGCCAAAGTTAAATATTGGTAACACATATTACTACATATATTGATGACACCGACGTTCAAGGAATATACAAGCCATTACATATTTGGTGATTCCGTCGGAATTAAACAACAAAATGGTAAGATAAACCACCACATGCTAAAACCAAAGACAAAACTCATGCTTCACAGTGTAATTCAACAATTTTATTTTACTTATTTGAATATTTTTCTAATGTTTGTATTAATACATACCTTGGAGAAGAAATTCTTATTTGCAGTTTGTTCATGGCTCTAAAAGATGTTGATTCTTTAAACAGGAAAAATCTTGCAAAGTTATAATTAATGCTTGATTAGAAATATATGGAGATATGTTGCCATGAAAAGTCTTGGAGCTTCTCTCTGGTCTTGAGGACAGTCAGCCATCATCCTTTTCTTTAATTTTTGTTGGGGCTCACCCACCTTCTCATTAGAATGGACTGATCTCTCTACTACTAATAGGACAGTTCTATAGAGTTCTGGGAAGATCAGGTGACCGTCACACTTCTGTCTCTCTACCGGAAGATACAGTTGGACTTTATACTCTTTCTGATTGTTACTGACTAACCTGCGTTCGTTTGACTACTAATCTCTCTGTTGTAAATACCTCTTCGGATATACCAGTATTTTTCCCTACATATGTGTTTGTCCTTATTTCAATACACGCACGCGGTAACACTCAACAATTTTATTTCTGGAAAGTAAAGGGATCTTGTAGGAAAGGGGACCCAAGTGTCCACTGATAATAGCTTTCACAAACGCCATCCTAACTATCAACAACCTCCCTGATGACGTCAGTTCTCAACTTGTTATCTATACTGATGACACAACCATTTACTCCTATTACACTAATAATTCTGATCAATTTGATAAGGTAAAATTGGCAGGTGATCTAAAAAAAATGATCTTCAGTTTGTTGTTAACTGGAGCAAGGTGTGGCTTGTTAATTTTGACACCTCCAAAACGAAACTTCTTTCTATTAATCGCTTGAAAACCTCTTCCTGCCTCCCATCAGCATGGCCGATGTTACCTCCATGAGAGTGACTCATTGTGCCTCCTCAATCTAGCATTCTTGGCTGATATATGAAGTGGGAAAACTATATTGCATCAATTGCTAGGTCTGCTACTAAGAAAGTTGGTTTATTGTGTGGTGTGAGACAATTTTTTCTCTCCAGAATTTATCTTGCATATTTCATCCATGCTTTGAATATTGCTGCCACATCTGGTCTGTTACTTCTGCTGTATATTTAGATATTCTTGATAAAATCCAAAGAATCACCAATATTATTGGTCCTGACTTCAGTCACTTTCCCACTGCCATAATGTAGCTTCCCTCTGCCTTTTCTATAAATACTTTCATGGCAATTGTTCAGGTAAGTTCTTTGCTATGGTATCTAGATTTTATGAAGTGCAGTACTAAATTGGAAGTAAGGTCTCATAATTTTATGGTTAAACTGGCTAGATGTAACCAGAAGTTATATGCTAAGTTTTTTTTATTGTGTTTGTAAAAATCTCTTCTGGCTTCTTGCTTCCCAGTCAGCTTTGATCCTCAAAAATTTAAATGCAATCATTTGTTATCTTCTGTCTTCTTAATGTCTGTTCTTTTACATTTCTCAGTTAATAGGTTTTTCTCTCTCATATTCTCTTACACTCAGTAACCCCCTTGTGTCTCAGTGACTTTATTACCTTGTGCGATGAGTTTTGTGATGATGTTTTCTGATTGCTTGTCGTTCACTCCATCTGTGATGACATTCAAGATTGAGTGTATTTGCATATACACCCAACTTGCTACGTGCACAGGTTTGTCTTCTCGGCTGTGATTGCTTTCAATAATAAAAAAAAAAAAAAAAAATGAAGACAATTTTTTTTTAATACTTTTTGGATGGGAAGTAACAACAATACGATTTCTCACTTAAATGTAAGATCCTTCCTTCAGCTTCGAGAGGTGGGCTGCTATCTTCCTAATGTCACTGGCCTTGGTGACTCCTGATTCCTCACTACCGGTTCTTTTGTTACTGGCCAGCTACCACTCCTCTGGCCACCTACCTACTATTCTCACATCTAGACCCGCTTTCATTGACTTCCTGCTCTCTCTGCTTATATGGATAATCCTGGGGTCCCACCCCTCCATCAACTTTTCTGGAAGATTTGGGACCACCCCAAAGCCACATGTTTACGGTCAAATCACGCTGAAAACACCGGTTCTCGTTCGATCACCGAAGTTAAGCATCGTAGAGCCAGGTCAGTACTTAGATGGGGGACCGCTTGGGAACACCTGGTACTGTAAGCCCCCAAAGTCCAACCCTTACCTCACAGTCGGTGGGGTGGGGGTGTAAACGGTAGTGTCAGAGCTATGCCGTCCAGAACTTCGTTCCTGGTAGGGCCACCTAAGGCGGACAGGTCTGACACACACGCCGGCTAACAAGGGCTCTGGTGAAAATCTAAGGAAGCGTCTGCATCGGCAACCGGCGGCTTCTGGTCGTTCCTGTCTCTGCGTCTGTGGGAACCCCGCAGCAAGCAAGAACGTTATCCGAGTAGGCCTGGGTACCCTACTTCTGTAATTTATCCCAAGAATCTTCTTCTCACAACAGGAAGAAGCCGGCTCAATCCGCCCAGGGTGAATGCCGCATCAGGACAGGAAAGCCACATGGGTGGTCAAATCTTCAAAGGACTACTTTTATGGCTATCTAAAATCATTTATAAAATATTTATGCTTTCCAGTTCAAAGGTGAACTGGAATCCTGAAATTCTAACCCCTAAAGTGAACATGAATCATGAAATATTAACTCTAGATGGACTGGAGATAAAATTCCTATGAAACTTCAATAGCTGAGTGGACTTAAAAAGAAGGAATTTATCTCTTTATCTTCTAAAGATGTGGGAGAAATCATATTGTTACAACTCTCCTCCACCAAATTTTGTCATTTATTATATAAATTACAACAACACTACAGAACAATCAATAACAATTTAAAAAGATAATTAAAATAAAAAAAAAAAGTAATTAAGTACAATAGCCACATTTCCTATGTAGCTCAATAATTAAGTAATATAGTAATTTTACATAGTCCCACAAAAATTTGCAGATAGACCCCAACCACATCTGAGGGTAATTTAGCCCAAAGAGTGATAAATTCTGCACAATTCTCAGCCCTCTGAAATGTCATAATGACACATAGGGAGGTTAGCAGCCCTTCTCTTTTGTTCAAGCCATTACAAGAGGATTTCAAACATCTTGAGAAAAATGTCACATTACAGGGTGGGTCACTCTCCAGACCTTCCAAAGAGAAAAACAATACACAAAAACAAGGGGATTTTAACCACCCCTAGAAAAATGTCACATTACAGGAAGTATCACTTTCCAGACCTCCCAAAGAGAAAAACAATAAAAAAAAAAAAAAAAACCCATGGGATTTTAACCCCCCCTTAAGTAACTCAGATCACAGAAAGCATCATTTCTACCAAAATAAACAAAAGGACTTTAACCACCAGTTCAATTCTTTCTCATTTCATAAGGCACCACCCCCACAAAAAAATGTCTATTTTAGCATACCACAAAAGTGAAAAGTAGTTTTACCCCCCTCAAGACAAAGAAAAACAGAGAAGGTTGGGAGCAACATCAGATGTCCTTCATCATAAGATGCTCAAGTCTCTTGTCTCACTGCAATGATTAGCTTTTAATACAAGTCGCAACAATTTCCAAAGAAACACACATGACTATAAAAATAAAAAATCATATCAAGACTTTGCCGCCAAAAAAAAAAAAAAAAAACACCTCAACGCTGACTTGCTAACATTTCAACTCTACCAATTCTGTGGACATTATTTCTTAGATATTGCTTACCTAAAGTAAATTACATTTACTATTTATTAAGTAAAAATCTACATGTGAACGACCTTAAAAATATTAGTGAAAGGTAAATTACTTCTTAAGAACTTTCTGAACTCTTTGCCAACATAACACATACCTATATTCTATTTGTACATCATTTTGAATTGTATGTAAATGTTTTATCAGTTTCTAATATAATATGTCTTATTCGTAATATGAACTCTGGTACAAATATTCCAAGTTAAAGGGACACAACTCTGTCCTATCCTTTTGTGCATATTGTACGTCAACTTAAATAAATTTATTGTTACGTTATAAAACAATTCAGTTGAATTTTGTATTTTATTTTGATGTTAGTGGAAATAGTTAATTGACACGCAACCTATTCTCAACAAATATTACCACACAATTAACCCATCCACTACAAGGGTGAAAATTTCTTTTTTTTTTTTTCTTTTAGCATATAGGGTTACAAAATGTCTTTCCTTTCTTTTTTCTTTTCTTTGGATTCCACACACAGTTGGAAATTCTAGCCTCTCTCCAATCTATCTGACTCCCGGGGAGCCATGAGTTTCATTAACTTCCTCTCCTTGGTGTTATAAAATAAAATAAGACATATCTTGGCTGATTTGCAGGCAAATAAACTAACATACTCAAGAGTGAGAGCCGGATGTGAACGGGACAAGGCCCCGTCACAAAATGACCATTATCGTCATTTACGCATTGGCCCAACGCCTGAGTTCCGGTCAGAAAATAAAATAATATTTTAAAGTGTTTCCTATTTCTCGACCAATAAAAATGCTTCCCTCCTAATTATACTCGCGTTGATTTTCAAGCCTGTTAAGCCATAAAAAAAGCCATAAAAGGGGTCACACGGGGAAGTACAAGGGCACTCAACAGAAACATATTTAGAAAGTTTCCTTGTGTTTGAATGAAATAATGTCATTTTAATAAATGAATATTTTTTGTTAAAAAAATTTATGTTCAAAAATTATTTTAAGTTATTTAAAAAGGTGATCAAAGTAAGTTTAAGTACATTTATGATTTTTTGTTTAATTAATTAATTAATTCGGGAAATTTCCAACATTTTCTCTTTTAGAGAATGAAAATTTTTGAGAAATATGGCATCCCTTTAATGAGCCGGACAAAAATGAGTCGCGGGCCGGATCCAGCCTGCGGGCCGTAGTGTGCCCACCCCTGACTTAGAGGAATCAAAACGGTCACCGAATTTCCAGGCCCCATGTTAAAATTCCCACACTCCACCTGTGAGGCGTACGCCCCACATTGAGAAGCACTGCATTAGATGTTTTATCATAAAGGCATAAATAACTCAATGACAGAAATATAGAAATGTTCCAGGTCCCTTAATTCTGAAATAAAAGTTGATTTTAAAAGCAAACATTATTTTCTGAACTACTGAACAAAATGTCTGTCTATGCTTCTGAGGTTTTGTAACTATTTACATTGTTTGCAGTTATCATCTTTACTGTCAGATTGACAATGTTTTGGCTGCTGTGTGCATTGACCTTCTTTATGTGTTATTTGGACAGTCCATTACAAAGAAGATGCAGTGACTGCAAATCAAAGATTTCTTGGCATCTTTAGTCTTATTGTAAAGGCATAAACAATGATGGTAGATATGTATAGATGTTCAGGTTTCCTATTTTGACTCATTTAAACACTGCTTAAAGACATTAATTCACGAATAAAACTTGATTCTAAAAGCAGACATTATTTTCTGAACAACCTAATGTTTTAGTGAGTTTTGAAAGATATTTTAATATTTTATCACCTGAAGGTGACAGGAGCATACAATGGCCAAAATGTCATGAATATGGCAAAAAAGATGAGGACAACAGTTTGAACAACATAAATAGTGTAAATATTTTAATATGTTCAAAATGACTTCAAATAATGAACATCTGGTTATTTTACTCTAATGCAAAGTTGTCAGGTTTTATTTTTTTAACCAGAACTATCTGAAAATGAAAACAGTTTTATCAGTGCATGTTGGAATAAGATTTTTTTTTAAAGTGGACTTGATGAAAATTAACACATTACAAGAAAACACTTCCATGCTAGTGTATATTCATTTGGAACACTTTGAAAATAATAAATCAAACATCGTATGAAAGTGACACATTTCCAGTGTATGTTTTAAAATATAAATTCTATAAAAATGCTAAAGCATTGTTCACATATGTTACTATGTGATGTATTAAGTTATAACAGTAAAATTCATAAACCACAAACAAGGACCTTGCATATGTAGAGGGATCAATTTTTCATTTCAAATTTTCCTTAATTCTATTTCAGGTTTTTAGTATAGATTTCTGTTTTTGCTTCATAATACTTAGTGAGAAAGTGTAACAATATATAAATCTTATTAAGACAAGAAAATAAAAGGAAAATGAAAAATTGTACTAAATGTTATATCCACCCATTGGTTAAGTTGTTCCAGCTTGATAGGCTTTCATCCCTCATACTTCAGCCCTTAATCTAACTTGTTGAGTTTCTGGAACAACCCTTGCAAAGAATTCTACAATCCTAAATAAGAATTAAGTGAAAGTAGCAAAACCTACAGAAAGGTAGCACTGCAAAGTCATCTAGAGATAAAATGTTACATTATCGTTTGGTCACTTTACTGAAAATAAAATCTTTGAAAAAAGACTAATTTGTAAAATTTGGCTTTCTGAAATAACAAATTGCTCCCACTCTGTCACCATGTGTGATAGGAAAAAGAAAGGATAAAACCAAAAGACAAAATTTTTGCTCCCTATCACTAGCTTTTTTTTATTTTTATTAAATCAAGCCAACTTCATAAAACTTGATTCCTACATACTGCAAACTGTAAAGAGACAGTAGGTAAGGGAGGATGTATTAAAACATTACCAAATTTATCCTTAGATGTCTATCAGATAAGAGAGTTAGGAAAGGCAAACATAGTAATAAATTAAAATGGCAGTTGACAAAGTTGATTGTAAGAAAAAAATTTCCAATTCAAAATCGGAATTTCTGTTTCAAGTAGGCCATTCTGTTTTTCTGCTTTCATGGACAATAAGCCTCTCTACATATGTGTGTTTACATATGAGATTTAAGTAAACTCAGAAAGTGATAACAATTTCACAATTATCTCTCTGTACTGTGTGTTTGCATGTGTTTATCCAAACTTGACTTCACTGAAAATGCTGAACTACACACTTCACATGAATATGGTTTCACTCCTATATGTTTCCACATGTGTACTTTCAAACGTGACTTCACTGAAAATGCTGAACTACAAAGTTTACATGAATATGGTTTTTCTCCTGTATGTGTTCGCATGTGTACTTTCAAACGTGACTGCACTGAAAATGCTGAACTACAAACTTTACAGGAATATGGTTTTTCTCCTGTATGTGTTCGCATGTGTATTTTTAAGCTTGATCTCACTGAAAATGCAGAACCACACACTTCACACGAATATGGTTTTTCACCAGTGTGTGTTCGCATATGTGTTTTTATATGTGAACTGTGCCGAAATGCTAAACCACATACTTCACATGAATATGGTTTCTCACCAGTGTGTGTTCGCATGTGAGTTTTTAAATGTGAACTGTACCGAAATATTGAACCACAGACTTCACATGGATATGGGTTATCACCAGTATGTGATTGCATATGGCTTTTTAAATTACGTTTCTGTAAAAACCCAGGATCACACACTTCACCTGAATATAAGTTTTCATCAATGTGTGTTTGCATATGACTTTTAAAATGGGCAATATGCAAAAATGTTGAACTACACATTTCACATGCATATTGTTCAACTTTATCACCAACATGAATTCTCATATGTATTTTTAAATCTTTGCTAAGTGAAAATGCTGAACCACACACTTCACATGAATATAACTTCTCTCCTTTGTGTGTCTGCATGTGCAATTTTAAACATGACTTCACTGAAAATGCTGAATCACACAGTTCACATGAAAATGGTTTCTCTCCTGTGTGTGTCCGCATGTGTGTTTTTAAGCTTGACCTCGCTGTAAATGTTGAGCCACACACTTCACATGAATATGGTTTCTCTCCACTGTGTGTCTGCATGTGGCGTTTTAAATGTGAACTGTGCCGAAATGCTGAACTACACATTTCACATGAATATGGTTTTTCTCCTGTATGTGTCCACATATGTATTTTTAAATTTGAAGCTGCTGAAAATGTAGAACCACATACTTCACATGAATATGGTTTAACACCAGTATGTGTTCGCATATGTCTTTTTAAATTAGATTTCCACAAAAATCTTGAACCACACACTTCACATGAATATGAATTTGCACCAGTGTGTGTTTGCATATGTCTTTCTAAATGAGCCATTTGCAAAAATGCAGAACCACACACTTTACATGAATATGGTTTATCACCAGTATGTATTCTCATATGTACTTTTAAATTTGTGCTCAGTGAAAATGCTGAACCACACATATCACATGAATATGGTTTTTCACCAGTGTGTTTTCGCATGTGCGATTTCAAGTGTGAATTTTGTAAAAATTTTGAACCACACACTTCACATGAATAAGGATATTCTCCTGTGTGAGTTCGCATGTGAATACTTAAACTTGACCTCACTGAAAATGCTGAACCACACACTTCACATGAATATGGTTTCTCACCAGTGTGTGTTCGCATGTGTCTTTTTATTCCTGACTTTTGTGCAAATGCTACTCCGCACACTTCACATGAATATGGTCTCTCTCCTGTGTGTGTCTGTCTATGTACTTTCAAATGTGAACTCTTTGAAAATGCTGAACCACACACTTCACATGAATAAGGTTTTTCTCCTGTATGTGTTTGCATGTTTCTTTTTAAAGCTTATATCCACAAAAATGCTGAAACACAGATTTCACATGAATAAGGTTTTCTGTTTACACATGTATTTTAAATGTGAACTGTCTGAAAATGCTGACCCATATACTTAGCATGAAAATATTATCACACCAGTTTGTATTTATATATATATTTGATCTTTTTTCTCTTCTCTGCACAACGGTTGACCCAAACACTTCAGATATAGTTTCTTCCCAGTTTAAGTTTTCAGGTGTCATTTTAAATTTGAATTATGAGAAAATCTTAATCAGCACATTTCACACGAATATGGCTTATCACCAGTGTGTGTTCACGTCTTTTTAAATGTGAACTCTCCATAAAGCTTGAACTTCACACTTCACATTAATATAACTTTCTTGCATTGTGTTTGTATGTTTTTTTTTAAACTCATACTCATTGAAAATGCTGAACCATACGCTTCACTTGAATATAGCATCTCATCAATATATGTTCATTTAACTTTCCATTAAAACTAATTTTAAAGAAGATGGCTCTTTCTCATTTGTACTGTTTTTTTGTAAATGTTTACTATAAGTAGTGCAAAATGTAAACAATTATGTCCACAAAAATGTCTGTTATATGTTCTGTCAGAATCAATATCACAGAGTATTTATCAATAATATATTTTAATATTCAACATAGAATTGTTGAACACAGATTCTTTGTACATTATTTAAATATGACCATCAGAATAGTTCATTCGCTTCACAGTACATTTAATATCTGTAAAAGAAAAAGAGATATTATTAAACATTTATGATTTTGTATAATTTGAAATTAGAAATAGATATTAGTTCAGTTTGTATTTCAATAAATTCCATCTAATTACACATCTTTAAAGTCATCGTATGGACAAGAAAACAGAAAAGTCAAGTAAAGAAGTCACTTGATGGCAAAATGGACTTTCATGCCTGCAAAAAATGGTTATTTTTAAAAAGAGATAATTAGAATTGTAATAAAACTTAAATATATGATGAAAGTAAATTTATACATTTTCTTTATTCTTGAGAATTTACAACAAAAATATTAAATACTATTGTATATTTACAAAAATAATTTTATATTTACAACATTGTAAAAACTAATACAATAGCATTAAGACTAATGCAATGCAATATTTATCATTTAGCAGTTTATAAAGAAATGAATATGAATTTTTTTATTCATAAATTTATAAATACTTACTAAACGGGAACCAACTATAAGTAAATCATTATTTACCATTTTATAAAGTTTGAATTGATTGGCAATTAGCCAATGTTTGCTAACCATTCTAATAAACAATCTAATTTGTTTATTATTTTTGTTGTCAATTCCTAAGAACAAAGAAAATGTATAAATTCACTTTCATATATTTGGGTTTTATTACATTTCTAATCATTGCTTTTTAAAACAATAAACATTGTTGAAGAGTGAAGGTAGTTAAAATAATAGCTGTCATGGAAAAAGAAACATCTTTTTGAAACTTCATCTTTTTGCAAGCATGAAAGTCCATGTTTGCCTGCATGTTTGATTTTTCTTACCGAGTGAAAATACTGAATTTTCTTTAAAAATGTTATAAAAATTTAGAATATCCAGATTTTCTGTATTTCTTAGAATGGAACTTAAGATGTTTTGAAAGAAAAAAGTTAATTTTCAAAAATAAATTATGCAGTCATTTTAAAACAAAGTTAATTCATGACAGCAAAGATTCTGGATTTAAAACAAGATAAAAATACTTCAACTTTATCTATGAAAAATAACAAATTAAAGGACAGATTAAATTTTTTAAAAACGTTATTTTTGATAAAAAAAATATAAGAAAAACCCATTAAAAAACCATTAAAAAAACCATCAAAACAACCATTAAAAACCCATTAAAACCATTAAAACAAAGTTAATTCCTGACAGCAAAGATTGTGGATTTAAAACAAGAATAACACTTCAACTTTATGAAAAATAACAAATTAAAGGAGAGATTAAATTTTTTAAAAACGTTATTTTTGATAAAAAAATCTAAGAAAAGTACATTTTTCTCAGCAGTCTATATTCTTGTTTGTCAACTTACTCAAAAGTCAAAGAATTGCTATCTTACTACTGAACAAAATTCCCATCAAAAATCAAATGAAATAGTAAAGATCACACAAGACACAATGTTAGCTGTTTCTTTAGAAAATAAATTTTACAGTAGATGTGCATTAACCATAGGATATAACTTAGTATTTTATCTTAGATTTTCATCCAATAGAATAAAAGAAATTTTCATCCAATAGAATAAAAGAAAAAAATCAAACAATTTCAAAATATTCAGAAAATTATTTTAAAACAAACTTCACACTTGAAACTTGTTGCAACCTAGGAAAGGTTACTGAATAGAATAATCAAACGAAGGTTGGTAATGAACAATAATACTTAGGACACAAACAACACATGTAAGATTTGCCAGCAGGGTGTAGAAGAACTGCTGCAAGTGAGTCAAGTGAATTCCACAATGAATCTCCAAATGGAGACCAACATACAGTTTCCACTACTGTATTTATGGGAATGAGGACATACCCATTATCATCCGTAGGTATGCTACAACAAAACCTGACATTTTTACAAACAAAAAAAGGATTGACACCTGAGACTGCCTCCTTCCACCTGGAACTCACCCCCTCTGCATCATTATTAGGGAAAGCTTCGTTAACCAAACAAGAAATTATACCCATCTGATAGTTCCTCAATAATTGATAAATTTAAAAAAATAGGATGTATCTGCGAGGGGGTGCTAACATGTTGAAAGTGTGCCTGATTTTGGAGGTACCTAATTTTTAGTTGAAAAAAAATCCAAAAAAAAACATATTTTAAATGATTTAAACATCTTTGAAGCTAAATTTTGGTTTTATTTGAAGCATAATTACCTCAATCAAATTCATTTTAAAAGAAAAATAAATTTCTAGACATTTTCAAAACATTTGCACTCATCAAACCACCATTATGGTTGAAAAATGTAAACAATATTTGTCCAAGAAACATGTTTCAAAGCCAGTAAATTTAAGGATTGTGTAAACATAATGCTTACTTTTTGCTTAAAAATTAATGAAGATAACATTTATTTATGCATGGTAGCCTGTTGTGTATGAGTGCCCGTATCTACAAAAATCAGCATGTTTATACACATGAAAAAAAAATTCAAAATTCTTTAAAAAATATTGGTCTTTTGTGAATTGTACTAACCTTTTACATTTATGATTGTAAATATAGTTTTTACTTACTAATATCATCTAAAAGGGTGAAATTAATACAGAATTTTAAAAGTTATAAAACTTAAATTATTCTGTATCTATCTATGCCATGTGTGCTCAAGGACACATGGCACAGTGGGTAAAGGTGTTGGTTAGATCCAGTGACAGGACCCAAAGAGTGTGAGTTCAATACCCGGTTAAGGCAGTGGAGAACTTGCAGAGGGGAATTAACAGGAGATAACTGATAACTGACATTCATTAAACATGGCACGTGGAACTAGAACAGTCTACCCCAGTAAGCGAAATAAAGGGTTCAGTTCGACATTCCAACCACCTGGAGAAGGCTGAAACGTTGTAATAAATATGGCGACGAAGATGAGGACAATAGTCTGAATAATGTAAATAGTTCAAATTATTCTAATTAAATTTTTAAAAAATGAAAAAATTTCTTGTAAAAATTCATTATTCATTGAAAAAGATTTTCTTAAAACACTAGTGTCCTTAATATATTTATAAGCTCAATTCTATTTTTAAAAGCTTTTCTAATTAAATGTCATAGTTTTATTGCATTTTTTATTTTAAGATTCAGAATGGATTTCTCATAAATGGTGTTTATCAGAAATCAAAAAATGACAAAAAACAAAGTGATAATTTCTTAAGATCTCATAAAAGTCAGTAAAGGGAAGTAAAAGATGTAAATATATATTTACCAAGATTTTCTATAAAAAAACAAAATTTCAACAATAATTTCATTCATTTGTGAATAAGTCCTGAAAGTTTCATTAAAATCTGACAATTTGATTTTTGCAAGAATTTCCAAAACAATGCGTTGTTTATTTAATGCCAAAAAAAGTCACTAAAAAATCCTTATACTAATCGTTGGTGTTGGTAATGGAAGAATCGGTAACAGGAAAATTGGTAATTTTGACAAGGTAGGAAAATTTGGTAACTAAGAAATAAAAGTCACTTGAAAATTGATTTTAGGGCCATTCTGGAATGGCTTCCTCCCCTATATTTTTTAAATAGAAATGAGGCTACATAGTTTTTGCTTCTTTAAAAAGAAATAATTATCTAACAATTAGTTTACTTACTACTCTTTAAAATAATAATTTGAAAAGAAGATACAAGAACTTAACCTTAACTTAGATAAATTGATTTTATTTGCTTGAAAACAATAGAGTATAGTAATTAAATACTTACTTACAAATATTGGAGGGGATAGGCTTAGCATCCTAAACTCTCCATCCAGAAAGTATGACCCTAGTATTGTTGCAGTGGGGTTTAATCTGGACTGGAACCCATGATTTTTTTTTTTTAGTTAATACTTATTTAAATGTATTGGGGAAAGGGGAGGCTAGCCCTCTCCAGAAAGTATAGTGGTATTGTTGTAGTGGGGTTTTATCTAGACCCCCATAGTTTTTTAAAAAATATTGGGGAAAGTGGCCTAGTCCCCTAAGCCCTTCTGCAAGTACAGCCTTAGTATTTAAAAATATAAGGGACCACTCAAGAATAGACCTAAAAAAATCAATTTTTAATCAACTTTACTTTTATTTCACAGCTATGGAATTTTCCTACATTGTCAAAATTACTGAATATTCAGTTACTGAATTTTCCTAAATTCCTTTAAAAATAAAATTTTTAACTAGAATTTCGAACATGCTCAAAAGGATTTAAAAATTTTTATAAAATAATCAAAAATTACTTGGTCTTTCCACTAAATAACAACAAAGATTTTGACAATAAAACTTTGTTTTTATCACGTTTGGGGCCTTTTTCATCATGCTATACTCTTTTTTGTGAAAAAGAGTTGTATTACTTATGAAGATTTTTCAATTCTTTTTAAAACCGTCAAAATTTTAGTAAAAAATTTTGTTTTTCTTTTGTCAGTGGTTCACCATAAATTATTATAGGAAATGTTAGTGTCTTTTTGAGGTGAAAAACACATTGATGTGGAAACTCTTGCAAAAATCAAATAATTATCAGATTTTAATGAAACTTTCAGGACTTATTCACAAATGAATTAAATTCTTTTTCAGAAGCATTTCATCTTCATGAAAGATTGGTAAAAATAGTTTTTTAAATAAAGTGACACAAAAAAAAATTTCTTGAAATTTCATAAAATTAAATGAGTGCGGGATAACATGTAATTTTTTTTTTTCATTTATTGAATAAGTGTTGAAAATTTAGTTTGAATCAGATAATTCCAAGATTTTTGGCAAATATTTTAATTTATTCTACACTAGGGAATTTCAATACTTTGCTAAAAAAGATCATGCCCTGATGAAAAAAGGCCCCAAAACTTGATAAACAAATTTTTTTCGTTTAATGTCTGTTATTATTAAGAGGAAAGACCAAAGTATTTTTTGGTTATTTTTTTAATCCTTCTTAGTACAACTGAAATTTTACTTAAAAATCTTGTTTTTTTTAGTCAGAAAAATTGCCATAAAATCAATCAGACATTGTCAAAAATGGTTGACATGAACTGTGACAACATTGTAAACAAAAGTGATATTCTCCATTTAAAAATCTTGTAAAATTTAATTATATTTTATTGAAAATTATTTTAGGAAAATCAGAAAATTTAAAGTTTACTTAATGTAATTGGAAACAAACATTACTTAATTTTTTAGCAGAAAAAATTTAACTGAAAATAAAAGAAGCATGTCTCACTGTGGTGATTGATTTTGGAGGTGTAAATTGACATTTACATCAATATAACGACAACTTTTGTCAGGGCAATTTATCAGATGGAAGAACAGAAGTGACAGTATTTTCGAATTTTAAGTGAACCAGCTTATTTAACTACAAGCAGCATGGCCTGGTGTTGCCCATGCTTGATTCAAAAATCGTATGACTCATACAGCAATCGCTATCACTTAAAATATTTTTGCCTTTCCCTGCCTTTAAAGTGCTGATGTTGCCCTTTGTCATACTGATGTTGCTACATGCCTTACTTCTTGCCTATCTCACACTTCAAATTTTTTCTATGCTCTATACTAAACATTAAATCTGTTATGAGAAAAGAACTAAACAAAATGAACACAAAATGATAAGCTTTAAAAAAGGACTTGTAACTGGAAAAACCGAATGAAGAAAGAATGTTAACAACAAATACTTTTTCACACCCAACCCAGTTCTGTGGAATCAGAATCAACGTTGAGTTTAAGCAAGCGAATGAGCCAATTGGAGTAAAGTGCCATGCAGATTTAAATTTTTCCCATTTGTGATGAATGCAGCTATCGATTTATTTGCATGCTAGCATGCTAGTTAACATTCGTACCAGTCAGCTGTTGGCTTTTACACTGGCCAATAGAATCTTCCTGCCTATTTGTGGCAGCCAGCTATTGGCTCTCACTCTGGCCAGTACAAAATGGCTGCAAACTACATGAAAACTGCTGTAGAAGCATGAAAAAAATCGATTATTTCCACTATCAATGGGAGTTGGGAAATGCAAAGTCGGTCTTGGCCTTCCCACTAATTTGGAGCATGTGCATGTAAATTTTGGTGCAAATCCGTCAAAAATTGTAGCCGTGCATTAGTTACACACACACACACACACATCCTGCCTTTTATAGATAGAGACAAAGTAATTTTTAAAAATTAAATACTTTCAAAAGTCAAATATTTTATTGATTTTTTTTTAGGTACTTTTTAACAAAGCTATGTCTTAAGCCAGCACTCTTTCCATCTCTAAAACTGAAAATAATTAATAATTGCAGTATGTCTCTCACTGAAAAACAATAAATTAATTATATTTAAAAAATGAAATTAAAATATTTAGTGAAATAGGATGTAAAAAAGAAAATTAAAAACTTTGAAATGATGATGGTCAGTCAGAGAATTTTGATACATGCTAGCCACAAGGAAAACAAACTTTCCCTTAAAACACGTGACCTATTATTTCTGAACCATGCATCCATAGTTTTGGAGAAAATGTTTTAATACATTTTTTGCATATTAAAAAATATTCTAAAAATACTATTGTGTCACAGATTGTAATAAGCTTTCAAATCTATGATCTGTAAAAATAAATAACAGCATTTCCAAAAATACAGATTTAAACTTAATTTTAAAATATTTAACAAATTTATCACATTTTGTATTTAAAATTGGAAAAAAAAAACAATTATTAGAAAAATATTTTGGCTTCAGACAATAGTGTCCTTAATATATATTATTCATAAAAGCCATTAAAAGCTTTTTTTAATTAAATAATGTCTTAATTTTATTGGGTTTTGTATTTTACAATTCAGAGTTGAATTTGGGGTAACATCAGGTTGAAATTTACTAAAAAAACAAAAAAAACAAAATTGATTTATATTCTTCAATGTCTTCTGCTTTTAACTAATATAATGACAAAGTTTCACAGAAGTCAAATTTTTGAGTTTTCATAAAATTAAGGTGTGTGTAAGTGGGGGGGGGCGATAACAGATGTAAAAAAATATATTTTTACCATGACTTTCTAATAAACAAACATTTTTTTTATTTTAAGCATTTAACCCCTAGCAAGCCGGGAAGCCATGAGCACGCAAGGGGTTATAGAGGATTTGGAGCGAGAGCAGGTAGGAATGATAGAGGAAAAGATGAGGGGAAGGATAGTGGATAGATCAAGGCAACTGGAGATGTCGATTGACATTACATTTGAATAGTTGGAGATTATAGCTCTCAGGGAAACAGGAATAGGGAAGGGAGTTCCACAGGTGAGAGGTGCGAGATATGAAGCTATTGGAGTAGAAGAGACGGCTACATTTAACAGTTTCAACAGTGAAAGGATGAGAGCGGGATGCCAGCCTCATAGGACGCTTGAATTCATGAAGTCTGGGAACCAGCGAAAGCAGCTCATCAGAGCAATTACCATGAAAGTATTTTTAAAAAAGACAGAGAGAGGCGACAACGTGTCTATGAGAGAGTGACTACAGACGAGATGCCAGTTTGGGGCCAATTATATTGCATTTCTAAAATAATTTCATTCATTTTTGAATAAGTTCTGAAAGTTTCACTAAAATCAGACAATTATTTGATTTTTCCAAATTAATGTGTTTTTCAACTGAAAAGGGGCGCTTAAACACTAATGGTAAATATTATGTGATTGTTGACATAAAAATAGGTACCCTTACATTTCCAACATAAATTTTCGATACCTAAAGTTTAGAATGAATTTTTAAAAATTAAAAAGCATTCTTGAAGATTTCATTTTAGCTTTAATTGAAAGCTAAAGGATTAAATTTATTATTTCCAAACTTTAATGCCACCAAAACAAAACTGCTCTCTTTTACTCAACCCAGAGAACCCTTCCTGCCTCCCATCAGAATTACTGATTCCCAACTCCTTGAGAGTCCCTTGTTACTCCTGCATGAGGTGGAATAAATACATTGAATCAATAGCTTCATCTACCAGAAGGAAATTTGGCTCTCTGTGTCATGAGTGCATCCTTCAAATCTATAAATCAACCATCTGTCCTTGCATGGATTATTGCTGTCATATATGGTCTGGTGCTCCCACTATACATCTTGAGGTCCTCACCAAAATCCAGAGACAAATATGCAAGATGATAGGTCCTGATCTGGCATCTAGTCTACAATCGCTTTTCCCACAGACATGCCATGGCCTCCTTCTGTCTCTTCTACAAATATTTTCATGGTAACTGTTCCGATGAGCTACTTTTGCTGATTCCCGGACTACATGAATTTAAACGAGCTACTAGGCTGGCATATCGGTCCCACCTTTTCACTGTCAAAATGGTTAAATGTAACCGTCTCTTCTTCTTAAACAGCTTCTTCTCCTGCACTTCCTCCTACTTGCTTCCCCTATAACTATAATCTTCAAATATTCAATCGACACCTGACACCCTGAGCTTGTTCCCCATCCTTCTCTGTATCCTTTCCTCAAACATGCCTCTTTACTCTTGTTCTTAATCCTCTGTAACCCCTTGCATGCTAGTGGCACCCCACCTTGTATGGAGTGAATTGCCTTAAAAAAAACAAAAAGAAACAAAAAAAGTAAAATATTATGGGATATTTCAGATAGAAATTATATAGACTGGAATGTTAAATATTTGCTCGATTTCTTAAAATTTTCTTGAAAGCAGCCATTTTCTTAATTTTAAGAAATTTGTAAACAAAACAAATTTATTGAATTTAAAAGTCTTCCAAAAAAAAAAAAAAATATATATATTTTTGACATGTTATTTGAGTAAAATCAGAAAATTTAAAGTTAAATTAATCTGATTTGAAATAAATATTATTTATAGCATAAAAAAGTAATATACAATCATTTCTTAACGATCTTTCTTTGATCTTTATTGACGTATCCGTAAGATTTTGAGGTGATGACAGATCTAATGGATGACCAGAATGACATAAATTTACGAAATCAAAGTGAACACATTTTTTTTTTATTTTTAACTACCTAGTCATTTTTACAAATGAACATATTTTCCACAATTACAGTGTAACCCGGATATAAGAGAAACCCGGATATAAGAGAGATTTTCTCTGGTCCCAAATTAGAGCCTGTGTTAATGTATATAAAATAGACCAAACCCGGATATAAGAGAAACCCGGATATAAGAGACTTCTTCTCCGGTCCCGACAACTCTCTTATATCCGGGTTACACTGTATATATTTTATTGACTTTTATTTACCTTTCAAAGATACTTTATGCAAAAAACAAAAAATTTTAAAATACTATAAAATTTTCTTAAATTAATTTTTCTGTAAAGAGACAAAAAAACTCTTAGATCACGTGACTTTTTCATAATAATGTCACATTTAGCCATCCATAGATGAAAAAAGGGAAAAAATTAAGTAAAAAAAAAAATTAAAAAAATTTTTTTTAAAAATAGAACAGTGAAACTATGTTCAATGTTCTTTAATCGTTTCAATTTTGGATTCGTAAATTTCGTTTCCACTTAAATACTATAACACATCCAAGAAATGGCCCAATACCGAATTTTACACGATTTTTAAACTATTATAAATTATAATTGAAATTAAAAAAAAAAAAAATTAAAAATTCTTGTAAAAATTCATTATTCATCGGAAAATTTTTATTTCTTCAGACAAGTGTTTAGTTTAAGTGTCCTTAAACTTATTTTTACAAAAGCAATTAAAAGCTTTTCTAATTACATAGATTTACTGCATTTTTTATTATTTTTCAATTCAGAGCAGATTTTCAGTTACAATAGTGGAAGTTTGAAAGAAAAAAATTAGGTGATTTAAATTCTCCAAGGAGTCCTACTTTTAACGAATAAAAAAATTCAGGAAATAGTTAATTTCATGAAATTTCGCAAAATACCTTTCTAAGTGTGGGGAAGGGGTAACTAACATATAAAAAAATATTTCTTACCAAAATTTTCTAAAAAATAAAAATTTCAAAAATAATTTCATTCATTTGTGAATAAGTCCTGAAAATTTCATTAAAATCGGACAATTATTTTATTTTTACAAGAATTTCCAAATTAATGTGTTTTCAATGGAAAAAAGCGCAAAAAAATGTTAAGTTTTCATGCCACTGCGTCACTGCGATGATGTAAAGTGTAAACAAAAGAAGATTTTAACTAAGATTTCGAAGGTTTTAGAAAGGATTAAAATTTTTTTTAAAATACTAAAAAGAATACTTTGGTCTTTCATCTTAATAATAACATAAACATTTTGACGATAATTTAATTTTTATTAAGTTTGTGGTGTTTTTCATTATGCTATGTTGTTTTACCGCGAAAAAGTGGAGGTACCTACGTGTAAAAATAACATTTTTTTTAACCAAAATTTTGAATATGCTAGAAAGGATTAAAAAATTAAAAAAAAAAAAATAAGTTGGTTTTTCCTCTTAATAATAACAAACATTTTGACGATAAAACTTTGTTTTTATTGTTAAACCTTTTGGGGTCTTTTTGATCACGTCATGATGTTTTTTTGGCGAATTATTGAAGATACCTCCGCGTCCGAAGGATGAATGTTTTCTTTTTTGTTTTTTCGAAATGAAAGTAAAAAATTGCATAATTCCCCATTTAAAAATATTTTTCAAAAACCAGAGATTTATTCGATTTTTTTGTTTTAATATTTGGGATCGTCACTTTTTGCTTTACCATAAAAAGTCGTTTCTTTACGAATTCGTAACCAAAAAACAGAAATAAACTTAAAAACACAAGGTTACTTACTTCTTTCTTTTGACTGATTTGTCTTCCTTTGGACAAAAATATTAAATTCGTAACAACTTCTGGGTTTCTAAATGAATGCATTTAAATAAAGAAATCAACTGAAAAGTGGCCGTTTTTCTGGTTTTTTTTTGCAACCAGAAAATGTCTGAAGAAAGATCAAGGGAGATAATTTTGCACGTTTTGTATTAGAAAATGAAAACGGTAAAAAATCCAACTGTAGAATTTTGCATTGTTTTCTTTTTATCACTCCCAATCCACCATTTAAAAAAAAAAAAAAAAAATTTAATTTCATCAATTACAAAAAAATGCAAAACATTTTAAACTGAGAATTTAAAACTGCAAAAATGAGAGAATAGTTCAAACTTCTTTAATATCTATGTATTTTTAAAAACTCATTCAGACTGTTGTCCTCATCTTTATTCACAACGTTTCAGCCATTGTATGTCCCTGCCTTCTTCAGGTGATACACATTGGAATTCCGAACTAAATCAGTTATTTAGTCCATGGGGTTAGATTTTTCTAATTCCACATGTCATACCTTGGATATCTCGGTTTCAGTTAATTCCCTTGTCGGAGTTAATGCCTCCTTAAATTTCCTAATTGTCCAAATTGTTCCAAGTGGACGCTAACCCTAAACTATAAATACTTGAGAAAACCCTTTCTCTCTACTTTCTTGCATTTTCAGCAGACATTGTGACCATGTAAAGCTCTTGCAGAAGCTATGCATTTTACACACACACACACACACATGTACAAATGAACATACTTTGAGACACAAACTACTCTCTACATTCGTACATACAATCACTAAGTATGTCTTTTGTAAACCACATTTGTTTGTGCATGTATATCGGTTTCTTGTTTTTCTTTTTACATTTTCTTTTGGTTGTTCTTGTTGGGGAAGTGCAGAATAAACTAAGGAATTTGCTGTAGCATTGAGATAAATCAGAAGGAATTTTTATATGTCAGGTTGCGTGAACTTTTTCTGCATCCACAACAATAAAACAATTTCGATATAAACAAGACAAAAACATGCATGCAATTCAAAACCAATAAATGCATTTATATACAAATAAAATAATATGTACAGAATGTTTTTGAAGATGTTAATGTGTTGGTATGTTCGTAATATTTGAAGTTTTTTTGTATGTCTTTTTTATGTCTTGTGTATTTGTGTTACAGTCTTTTTAGAAAATTGTAATTAGTATTTAGAATGTCGATATTATGTTTTTAGAATTGAGTCATTACAAAGTACCTACCTTTGACTGCATATGTTGAGTTCGTTCGATAATGTTATTTACTTAGAATAGTAGTGAGTGTTAATTCCCTTTAGATAAGTAAAGTCGTTCGGATAGAAGTTTTGGTGTTCACAGAGTGTTCTTCAGTTTGGGCTTACGAGTGAGTCAGTTGTGATTTTAGTTTGCGCGGGAAGATTATAGTTGCAAGTGACATGGATTATGTTAGCATATCTCCGTGTTCATTCAACTGACTGATTTATTGTAGATGATCAAAGAAAATGTATAGTTTGAGATTCTTGAATGACAAAGAAGTTCGTAGAAGATATTGAATGGGAAAGATTTGTCGTCTTGATTCGCGAGACGGTGAATTGTAATCATCACATTTTTAAGCTTGAGTAAGCAGTCGAAAAATGGTTTGCTGCTGATCTGCCCAGGTCTGCGTCTCCGTCTGCCTCTGCGTGATCACACATGCTTTGGGTTCTTTTTAAGAGGTCATGATCACGTGGGTGGCTCCAGAGCGATTTTGCGCCAAAACTTCGAAGTGCACGTGCAGGTGACCTGATTGATAGAAATGAACCAATCAGAGGGCTAGATTTACGAATGAAAGTTGGAATAGTGCATTACTCGAAGAAGGTAAGATTGGGCTAATAGACAAGCCCATTAGACTCATCTGTAGTCCACCATATTTTTGTAGTGGGCTTTTTATTTCAGGAGTTCCACACCCTTTAATAACTTAACTCTACAAGTTTTTGTTCCCCTGGCCAGGTATTGAACACACAACTCTTTGGATCAAGTCACATTTTTGATTAATGCTTTTATCCACTGGGCCACATGTCTTTGAATTTTGGGAACTTATAAACGTAATATCTCAGTAATCACTTTTTTTATCATTGCTCATATTACAATTTGTTGTTTTTCTCTGGCTCTCTGTATTACTGGATCCCATATTGTACTCTTGCTTGGCCTGTTTAAAAGATTTTTTGTGGCCTAACATATGCGCTAATTACTTAAGTTTTTGTATTTTCCAGTGATGTTCAACTTCATCCCACAGACAGCGGTGACCTCCCTTTTCCCTCCATATCTGGTCAGCCATGCCTGATTTTCTATTTCCCCTCATGTTACGGCTTAATGGTGTTCCTACAGTCTTATCTTAAGGAAGCAGTCTGTTTCTCCTTTATATTTCTTGCCACAGCTGCACAGGATGGCATACACACAGTCCTTAATCATGTTCTCCTCTATGGGTGATCTTACTCGGAAGAGATATCTGTGTCGTGTGGAAACATGCCTGAAGGTTTGTTCTTTAATCTCATTCGAAGAGCATCTTTACTTGGCATTTTTAGATTTCAAAACAATTTTAAACTTAAATTAGTCCCATTAGATATTTACCTCTTTAATTGCATGTAGATCCGACTTATTTCATTTATAGATCATTACTAAGCCTCACAAAAATATACAAAATGTCTGAATTGGTTGGTTGATTTTGTTTAGTGGCATATCAACCTCTATAGGTTATTTAATGTCAAAATTTAAATATTTTGTACATAATTTTATTTTTTTATACTTTGAGATAAAAGAGTGTCTTTAGATATATATATATAGTTTGTAGATCATAAAATGTGTTCATGGTAATTTTTTAAAAATGTATTGCTATCAATTTCACTATGAAAATGTATTGCTCATAATTTTACTGTCAAAATTACAAAGTGTATTCATACGCTGACAATGTCAGCACCTGTTTCTAATCTTAATGGTGGTATTGTTTTGTTTCGCCAAATGCTCCTAACATTGGTTCATGCAGTGGTGGACCTACATTTTTGGGACCCTGATGCTTGAACAAATATATCCCCTTTGCAACCAACAACCTGATTTTAGATCCAAAAATGGAGGTGGTGAAGAGAGGGTAATATGTCTCGGTAAAATAATTTTTTATTCCGAGATCATCCACTAAGGAGGATCTTTTATTTTTTTGTTTTGCTAATAGTATTTTGCCCATCAACAACTGAAGATTTCAATGCTTGAAACCCCCATGAAAATTTTGAAATTCAACCAATTAAAGGGGAAATATTTAGGTCATATGAATTGGGTATTAGAACATATTCTAAGGCCAATGTTAGCTTATGATTCTATTGCCAAAATAGCCATATTTAAAAAAAAAAACAAAAAAAAAAAAAAACCATTGATATTGTTGAGAAATTCACTCATTAAAAAGTTGCTTCAGGAGCCCTTTTAGAATTAGAGGTCCTGAAGCATAAGCTTCATTAGTTTCATAGAAATCTACTGCTGGGTCCGTGGTCTGTCAAGATGATGAAAGGTCGACCTTATAACATGTGATAGAATGTATTTGCACAAGAAACTACTGCCTGGCATTCTTTATTGTTTTGGTATTTTACTCTGCAACAGTTAGCATTCAAGAAGTTGATCTCTCCTCTCCAGGGGCAGTACATAGTACCCCAAAACCCCCTGACTTTTTGTACGATTCTTCTTTCTTTATCCTATGTGAACACACACCCCACCTACAATATACACCAATGTGCAATAATAAATGCCATAAGACAACAAAATAATAAAGTACTGCCAGTGAGGTAGAAAGAAAAGAAGAATTAAGATAAAAATTCTTCGTATTGCTGATACAGAGGATCAGGGTGGAATGTCTTACTGTGGGCAAGGGAAGTGATCTGAAGGATATGAGAGTCAGTAGGGTCTGGGCATGATGTGTGTGTCGAGTCGGTTGACAGAGGTCACTGGTGGTGATATTGATAGTTTGTCTGCTTGTCTTTGACTAGTGTCATTGTTGTGAGCGGCGTCCTTAAAAGTAGTGAGGGTGGATCATGACCCGGAATTTTTTTTGATTTGTGATTGGTTTCTTTTATATTGTTTCATATTTTTGGGAGAGGGAATTTATTTTGTCAACATGATGCTCAGAGCCCCTACGCAGAAGGCGACTTTTTTATTTTTAGTCTTACTTTCTTAGCATTTGCATCTGGACAACAGGTTTTGATGTAGAATGAATCAGAACAAATCTGGTTTGAAGCAGAGTATAAGAATTGTAACCTGAAATAACATGCTAACACATTAAAAATATCAGAAATAATTCATGTTATTGCTGCAAGCCACAGAAAGTAACCATACCATTTTTCAAAAATTTAATTTTGATGACACTGACAGTAGAACAAAATGTGTAAGACATATATCCTTCATTTAAAATGTTTACATTATTCGGACTGTTGACCTCAACTTTGCAACGTTTCAACTGTTGTACACTTTGACCTTCTTCAGATAATATCTGTTATGATTTCTAAACAAAGCTTTTATTTAGTCCATAGGGGCAGCAGGGCTGGCACTAGGGTCTCAGTACAAGGCCACCCTCTCTACTAGATGTCAATTTCAAAGTTTCCCATAATAAGGGCCACAAAACCTCAAAGTAAAATTGCCCTTTTTTTTAAATTACCAAAACTCAGGGAATTCTCCAATTTAAATGAAAATTTCAATATATATTCATTAATTATTCACTTTTATAATTGGTACTTAATTTTTTAAAAATCAGAGAAAGTGTTATTATTTTGTAATAACCACCAAAATTTTCATGACTAAATTTTACTTGAAAAAATATTTTAAATCACAAAACTTTTACATTTCCATAAAGATTAATTGCTGATACAACTCCGCTGAAAAAAAAAAGTTTTACGAAGATTCCAACACAACACAAACAGGATTGTCTTAAAAATCTGTTTCAAAAACAGTATTTTAGGAAAAAAAGTTTTCATGTGTTGAAATCTTTAAACATTTTTATTTTTTAAGCTATCATTTATTAGGTTTTATCTTTCTAGAAATGTAAATAATTGGGATTAGAAAAATTTATTTTAATTACTAGCCATAGACTTTTGACTAGTATGACTAAACCAAAAAAACAGAGATCTTCCTTAGTGGATGATCTCGGAATAAAAAATGATTTTACCGAGATATATTATGCTCTTAATTGATTTAAAAGAACTGTTCAAAAAAAAGAAAATTACAATTTAAAAAATAAGCATGACTGAAATTAGCACTTATGCCCCCACCACTCCTCAGTAAGCATGGGGCAGTTGAGAGGTTCAGGGCAGTAAGCACCGGCCCTATCAATTAATATAGTTGATACCCAAACAAGAGTAAAATACCCAAACAATAAAGAATGACAGTATATGACTTAGGTAGAGAAAAATAAAAAGTACAAAAAGCAAAAAAACTGCTCAAACTAGCTCTTTTGGGGCTCTAAACTTGTCGGGTGTTCCTGTGTAATATGCACTGCACCATTCATAAAGATATATGTATGTTATTAGTTAATGACTAACAATGTAATAACAGCAGTTTAAAAATAATTAAAAAATGGTGGATGGCCATAAAACAGCACTGAAAAAAAATGGCAGAGTCCACAACAGGGCCACCAAAAAACATGTCCCCCAGTCAAGGGTTTCAGGGATAAGATGCGCCAATTCTGAGGGGTATATTGTTCTAATTCCATGTATCATGCGCTGAGTAGGCAGGTGGTGAACTGTCCTAGAGTTAAGTTGTCACTGAGATCAGCTTTCCAGTGTTGAGTCAACGGTGATGAAATATCCCTTCCCGAGTAAGAAAACTAACAACATGGCCGACATAACTACACATTATATTTGCATATTACTGTAAATATAACCTCTTGCAAACCCCCAAACGGATGTTGTTTATCTCACAGCTGGTGATGAGGATGATACAATGTCTTCGACAGACAACAAAGTTTTCGAAAATTTTATTTTTCCAACCTATAAACGTACCAAAATCTCTGCATATTGGTGCCCCAACAATTACAAACACATGTTGGACGTCAAAGATGGAAATTAACACTACCAATCAAGTAAGTGACTGTTACATTCCTGTCATCTTTAAGGGCTTAGTAGCTAACATTAAACAAGTGCACACAGGAGTTTGGTGATGCCCAGGGCTTACTCCTTGATTGTATGCCCCTAATTTCATAAATTTATGCATCAACTTAGCAAACATAGACATACCTTTTTTGTGTGAATGGATCTAATGAAAGTCACAAAGGAGAACATCAACATAGTGTAAACAAAAGGAAAAATACTGACTCAAAGGCTAACACTGATATATTTAATTTCTCCATCCTGCTACCACAAAGCCCTACCCTGATGTGAGTGAAGGATTGTCTTCAGCTTTTAAGAAAATATACATTGAATGTGCCAGTACCTAACACTAAGTGATATGTCAAGGCTTCATTTTTTTGTTATACTGTAAGTGCAAGCATCTGTCTTGTCCTTACTGGTAAAATCAACAAAAAACTTGGACTTTTAAAAATTTCAATTAATGCTGATATCTTAAAGTTGTTCTGATATAGATGTATGGAGTTATGCAGAAAAATTCAAAAAATATTTACAGGACTGTGTAGACTCAAAGACAATCAGGTGAAACTTAAGATAGATCTAAAAGTCACCCACATATCTGTTAAAACCAACAGAGCTGGTCCACTGAGCCAACAACCAACTGGTGATCCAGACACAGTTGAATAAAAAGAAACTACAGATTATATCAATAGTCGGATCCTCCACAAAAAATGGGATACCTAAGGTTTAAAATGAATTTTTAAACATGAAAAATCTTTCTTGAAGCTTTTATTTTAGTTTTAATTTCATGCTAATAGATTAAATTTAATATTTCTCTTCAGCAAAATAGTTTGCTGTATTTCAAAAACTAATTGAAATTGACTGGAAGAAGGTTTTTTTGGTTTTTTTTAAATGGCTGATTAGCACCCTTTTTTAGGTGTCTTTCATTGCAATGTAATACTCTTTATTAAAAAATCTTGCAAAAATAAAATATACTTTTCAGAAACTTTATTTGAGAAATATTAGGTTATTTAATGTATAATTAATCTGATTTGAAAAAAATATTATGTACTTTAAGTTTAAAATATCACAGAAATGCATTTTGTAACCCAATGCTAGCTGTGTTGATGCATTTGACAATGTCAGATCTAATGTTCTTTTATAGGGAATTTATCTGCAAAACATAATTGAAGAAAATGACATGAGCACTTTTTATATAATTTTTAAGTAGTTGGTATTCTTAAAAATTTAGGAAAATATTCTCCATAATGTAATGCTTTATTGAATTGTAAGTGTTCTGAAAGCAAAGGAAGTATTTGTCGCAGATTATTTCCACAACACAAAGAAAAATCACTGTAAGTACAGACTCGAATATCAGAGGCAGAAAGAAATGCTGGAAACTCGATTCACCGGTACTATCTCAAATCACAATGCATGTAACCAGTCAGAAAAATAACTCACTCTCTAACAAACGCAATAGCCAAAATGCCCGAATTTTCTGCTGTCGATTCGAGAACACCAACTACTTTTATTGGCAGAACCTTTTTTTTTCATTCATCGACAGCTGTGAGAGGATGTTCAGTAATTTGCATATCAAAATACTTTTATAGCAACTCCTGTGACAGACTTGTTTTTTTAATTCAAATATTCCATTTTCAGCATGTCATGTGGAATACATGCCCTTTTGTTTGGTAAGTAATTTTCTTTTTCGCCACTTTTTCCATCGTAGAATACATGCGACGTGTTGTTGCTTAGTTTGACGAGGTAAATCGACGTTTTCTTTGATATATGAATTTTAGAAATTTTGGCTTTAAATTTAATATAATTATCGCTCTTATTTTCTGATAACGTTGTGTACAGTCAATTGTACTTAAAAAAATCACCATTTTTATATACTAATGAAAAAATTCAAAATGTTTTTAAAAAATATTGGTATTTGATGATTTGTATTATGCCTTTTCATTTATGATTAGCAAATATAGTTTTCACTTAATAATTTCATCAAAAGTGTTAGATTTTGGTCAGAGGTTGATATGCTGCTAAACAAAATCAACTAACCAAACCCAAGAATATAGGATGTTGCTTATCTGTGTTCAGTTGTGAGATTTAAATGAACTATGTGATAGTTTTTGGGATGACGATAAACTACATTTATCAATAAGGCCTCTTATAGGAAGATTGCAGGTTTTAAGTAATGTGGAACTACCTCTTAATTGCTGTTGTTCCCAGATTCAGCTTGACTCAGAGTAGCAGCACCTGTTAGGGTCCTAACCCCAAACAAAAACAAAAGACGATAAAAGTATAAAAATACATTTTTATAGCAAAATAACCAACAATACCTATTTACAGAAATACATTTTATAACAGGATGCCCAACAATACATTTTATCTGTAGTTGAAGGAATGCAATATCATTTAAAATATAATTAGCTGAAGCTATAAAATTGTGATCAAAATATATAGCTTGCAGTATTAAATAACCCATAGAGATGTTGATATGCTACTAAACAAAATCAACCAACTAAATGAAATATAAGAAAATGATAAACTACACATTTGACATGATTATGTCTCGTTACTGTGTGTTTGCATGTGACTTTTTAAATGTGACCTCTTTGAAAATGCTAAATCACAGACTTCACAGGAATATGGTTTCTCTCCAGTATGTGACTGCATGTGATGCTTTAATACAGAATTCTGGGAGAATCCAGAACCACATACTTCACATGTATATGGTTTCTCACCAGTGTGTGTTCCAATGTGATATTTTAATACTGAATTGTGTGAAAATGCTGAACCACATATTTCACATGAATATGGTTTCTCACCAGTGTGTGTTCGCATGTGACACTGTAAATTGGATTTTCGTGAAAATGCTGATTCACAAACTTGACAAGAATATGGCTTTTCACCAGTGTGTGTTTGCAGATGTCTTTCTAAATGAAAGCTCCGGGAAAATGCTGAACCACACACTTCACATGAATATGGCTTTTCACCTGTGTGTGTTTGCATGTGTCTTTTTAAACGGAAACTGTCCGAAAATGTAGAACTGCACAATTCACATGAATATGGTTTCTCACCAGTGTGTGTTCGTATGTGTCTTTTTAAAGTTGACCTATCCAAAAATGCTGAGCCACATACTTCACATGAATATGATTTTTTAAGAGTATCCTTTTGCAATTGTTTTTTCAAACCTGATCTCCGAGAAAATGCTACATCATATGAATATGGTTTGTGTCCTGTGTGTGTCTGCATATGGGTTTTTAATTGAGAACTCCATGAAAATGCTGAACCACACAATTCACATGCATATGGCTTTTCTCCGGTGTGTGTTCTCATGTGGTCTTTTAAATTTGACTTATGTGAAAATGCTGAACCACACACTTCACATGAGAAAGGTTTTTCTCCTGTGTGAGTACGCATGTGTCCTTTTAATTTTGAACTCCATGAAAATGCTAAACCACACACTTCACATGAATATGGTTTTTCTCCTCTGTGTGCTTCCATCGTTTTCTTTCCTTGTGAATT
Source organism: Acanthosepion pharaonis (assembly GCA_903632075.3). Taxonomy (NCBI): domain Eukaryota; kingdom Metazoa; phylum Mollusca; class Cephalopoda; order Sepiida; family Sepiidae; genus Acanthosepion; species Acanthosepion pharaonis. The sequence continues at coordinate 1,425,140 of CAHIKZ030000332.1, read as the reverse complement.
CATTTTAATAGATATATTGAAATTCTAAACATGAAAATTGTTGTGTGCTTATGTTTCTACTATAAACACTATTAGATATAAATAAATAAATGATTTAGTGCTGAGTTTTTAAACTGTAAATTCATAATCATATCTTAATTACATATTTTCATCTTCAACATTGTTCTGATGATCGCCAGTCTTCTGTACATTATTAGAGGACTTCATGTGTCTCCCACCAAATTTAAAATCTCTGTAAGGAAAAAAAGAGGTATTGTTAAAAATCATGTGCTTTCATATTATTTGCAAATAGAATCAGTTAAAGTTTCAATGATTTTGAAGTGTACAGATTTTGTGTATTTCTTAAGATGGGATTTAAGATATTTTAAACCAGGAGTTCTTAACTGGGATCCATATAACATTACTGGAGGTGCACACAAAAAAAATAGCAAATTCAGTGTCCAAGGTAATATTTTGGAGGTCCATAGAGCAATTTCACTTTGGAATGGTTGTTACAACTGAGAACTGGAATTTATACAGTAATCTCTGCCATATTAAAATACTAAAAATAGAAAACAAGACGAAGCAATGTAAAGTTGCATCCCTTTTACTATACCAGATGTTTTGATCGCGAAATAAAATACTGAGAAGGATATATAAAAGAAGGATTATATATATATATATATATATATATATATATATATATATATATATATATATAAAAAGATTATAATTTTTTATACAAAATAATTTAATATATTAATAATAAATAATAATATTAATTTTAAATATAAATAAAATAAATTAATCCATTAATATAAATTAATATAAAATATTTTTTAAAATTTTAATAATAAATTAATTTAATATATAAATTATATAAGATTTATATATAAAGGAAGGATTAACTTGTTGAATCTGACATATAAAGGAAGGATTATATATATATATATGTGAAAAGTGTATATAAATATAAATAAATATATATATGTATAATTATTTATATATTATATGCGCTGTACTTATTAGAAAGCTCTAATCTATCCAACCAAATATATATATATATATATATATATATATCAAAATGAAAAATTATATAAAGATAATATTATTAATTTTAATAGGTTAATATAAATTAATATAAAATATTAAAATAAATATTAGTAATAAAATTAATTTAATATATAAATTATTCAATAAATTATATAATAACAACATATAAAGAAAGAACTGTTGAATCTGCTTTTAGTAATGTGTATCACTTACTATCAAATGGCCATAATAGACTTGACATTGTGAAAAGAGGGGATCTTTGACTATCATTGACACTGATGGAACCAAACATACATATCTTGCAGAGCAGCATCAACCGCAGGGATTTCATTGAATAAATCTGCACTTTTTAAAATTTATTAATTACTCACTTATTTTATAATTATTTATTATGAGTTGTTTTACTAGTGTACATAAATCTATAGAATTTAATTGTTAAATAAAAGTTTATTTTCATTAAATTAGTTTTACTTTAAAATAAAGAATATGCATTTACTATTTCAAGAATACAATTCCTAAACTTATCTATTAGTAAAAGATATAATAAACTTTTTTTTTATCAAATAGTTATAGGGGTCCATCAAAAAAAATTAAGAGTAAAAGTCATCCATGTTTTTTTTTTCCCATGTTATTAATTTTGAGAACAACTGGTCTAAACAAAAAATTTCAGAAAACAGTTGCTTACATGGTAAGGCCATCCTTTTTAAGCATTTTTGTTTGACAACCAAACTTTAATGTAAAATTCATTGTTGAAAGAAGACTTTAGACAAGCATTTTGTCTTTTGGCTTGCATATTGCCTGGTTCAGACTCCACCCTGGTCTTTTGAACAGGACTGGAGGTTCTTCCATTGTTTCCTTTTTAGGATTGGGTTTCTGGTCACTTCTAAAGTTTATTTCAACTCTATATTCCTAACGTATCATTCTGAACACTGATATTTTATTTGCTAATTAAATCTTGACCTCTTCAGGTCTAGAATTAGCTGTCTAACTTTCCTGTTATTTTGTCCTTTCTTACGCTAATAAAACTCCACAAAATAATCCTCTATCTTGAGTGGCTCTTGGACCTTATATTAGGTGAACATTAGTAAAAACAAAAAAAAAAAAACAATTCATAGGGTTTAATTATAGAAATAAAGACAGAGCCAGGCTGTTTGATGTGTTCAGTTATTGTAGGCTATTCAAAAGAAAATTAACGCTATGAAGTAAATAATCCTGACTTAAAAAGAAAAGGACTTAAATTTCATCTTTGTAACTTATTCTTTTCCAAAAACAGTTTCACAGATCCAGTAAAAAGATAATTATTAAAGTTTTATCATTCTATTTGGATGTCTTTTCTTAATTTACTGACTTCTCTATAAATAGGGAAGGGTTTTCTATAATCCATTAAATTAACAAGAGAAAAATATTTACATTAACAAGTAAAATATATGCTGGAAACAGTCTACTTCTGAAACTTCTATTTCAGTCAGTTATTTGGCATGTGTGATACATGCTTTGGCGATCATGTATCTTTTGATACATGACTGGTGAGGCAGATTTTTTTTCCCACAGTCGGTTGCCATTTCTTTCTGCAGTAGACCAGTTGCCATCGAAGGCTATAGAACTTGGTCTGTCCTGCTATTTACTCAGTATTACTATCTCTTGTGTTTCCAATACCACGTAACACGCAGATAATAAATAATACTCATTTTGTTGTTTCCATGTCTTGCTGTTTCTCATTTTTATGATTGTTTTTGTATATATAAATGTAAGAGGGTTTAAAATTATTTACTCAGGGATATAACTTCCCTACAATACTTACTATTGAACTAAGAAGGAACGAAAAATTCAGGATTTATCCACAAATGAATCGAATTATTTTAGAAATGTTTCTTTTTAGACAATCTTGGTAAAAATATTTTTCCTTTAAATTTGTTACCCACCACTTAAATAATTTTATCAAATTTCAAGGAATTAAATTTTTTTAAGCTTAATGTTGAGATTAGTTAAAAGCAGAACACTTTGGAGAATTTAAATCATCAATTTCTTTTTGTAAAACAGGACTCTCCATTACCAAAAATCTGTTCAGAAGTGTAAAATAAAAAATGCAGTAGTAAAACATTATTTAATTAGAAAATCTTTTAATTGCTTTTATGAATGATATATATTATTGGCATTGTTGTTTTTAGAAAACTTTTTTCTTCATGAATAATGGACTTTTAGAATAATTGTTTTTCATGTTTTTTAACTTTATTTTGAATCATACTTATTATAAAACCCAGGTTGTGTGTGTCTGTTCATTTATATATTGGATCGGATTTTCTATATTTTTCAACCGATTTCAACAAAACTTCACAGGACTACGTAAAATTACCTTGCGGTGGTTCTGACAGCACCAAAAATTAGAAAAACAGCATTGTTTTTGCATGAAATCAATTTGAAAACACGATTAAGAGGCATCGCTGTTATACTTATTATAAAACCCAGGTTGTTTGTGTGTGTGTGTTCGTTTATATATGGGATCGGATTTTCTCCATTTTTTTTTGGCAGGTAGTGTTCTTATTGTCTTGCACACTTTTTTCTTTATTTTTACATTCAGAATGCTTTAAAAATTCCATTTACATGACAATTGTTTATAATAAAATACTATTCAATCGGTAGACTCATAACAATTGAAAACAAAGTTTTTGTTTGAGTTTGACCAATTCGTAAAAAAACAAACAAAAAAACAAACAAAAAAACAAACAAAAAACAAAAAAAAATAATTAAGACTTGCATGTCCGTCAACCTAAAACAATAATCTTTGTCAATTTTATTTTTCAGTCTTTATGGTGGTCGATACTTGATCTGTCTCTTACTGTTACATCCCTGGGCAATGCCAGGCTCTACTGCTAGTAATTTATAAAGTTTTAAATATTTTAATAAAGAACAATAACTATAGTAAATTTAAAGCCAAAGTATCTAAAATTCCATAAAAATCATTTGATTACAGAAAATACTTTCCAAGATTTTTAAGTACTTAAAAATTATATAAAGAAGGCACTGACATCATAATCCTCAATTATTTTTTAAAAGATATGGTATTTATCAATTCACCCACAGGAATTGAATGTGGCACAAGGCCTTTTTAATGTGGGTATGTCTGAGCCCGTAGGCCCAGCCAAAAATAAAACCCATCTAAACCCGTCCAAGCGGGCTAGTTCCGTCAACCTCCCCGAACGAAACCCCACCCTTCGGCGGAGCTTCGTCCGGGTTCCTCTCTGCAAGCAGAAAGATATCTCCATCTTATTCTTAGAACAACATTAGATACACTGTCATTCAAGACTACCGCCATGTTAAAAAATAACTTTTTAAAGCTATAGTAAATAATATTTGTTTAATATCAGATTAATTATACTGTAACCCGGATATAAGAGAAACCCGGATATAAGAGACCTCGTCTCCAGTCCCGACAACTGTCTTATATCCGGGTTACACTGTACTTTAAATCAGCTAATATTTCACAAAGTTTCAGAAAAGTATAATTTATTTTTGAAAGATTTTTTTATAAAATTTTTTAATAAAGATAAATTCTGATGAAAGGTTGCTAAAATCAACAATTTCGGCAATTTTAAGACAAAAATTTCTTCCAGTCAATTTAAAAATTACTTTTGAAATACAGCAAAGGTTCTTTTTTACTTGTTGGAAGTATGAAATTTATTCTATTAGCTTGAAATTAAAACTAAAATAAAAGCTTCAAGAGAGATTTTTCTTTTTTTAAAATTACATTTTGAACCTTAAGTATTGCTTTTCTTAGGAGGTACTTTAAATTTACCTGTCTACAAATGAGAAATCAAAATATTAGAGGACAAAATACTGAATTAAATATAGCTTAAAATTTATTTTAAGTACTCAAAACAAAGTTTTGTTTTGTTATTCTTTTTTACAATTAAAACTTCAGGGATGTTTAATTTTTTCAATATATGTCTTGCATTTTTATTAAAATTGCTACGTTTGCCAGTTCAATGCCTGAACCTTTGACGTCATTCTGTTTTTTGTTTTTTTGTTTGTTTTTTTTCTCAGAAAAAAAAACATTATAAAATTCATTATCTTTATCCATAATGTTGAATGTGTTAACTTTTTAACAATAAAAATCTCAAGTCGATCCTTTAGAAATTGCAACAAAAACATTGATTTATATTTCATTTTTATTTATTTTAAGATGTAATGATGACATAATTTGTACAGGGCGGTCTGCAAGTCTTGACACCCCTACAGAATATACTTTTCGTAAAAAAAAGCGCTTATAGGTAAATCGCTCGTCAGACTTTTTATGTTTTTTAAATCATTTTAGTAACAAAATAAACAAGGTTATGGTTTCTTTATTTAATCATCATTAAATTATTAGAGCAGACACTGAATTTTCAAACCCGTTATCTGATCTGACAGATTTCACTCTTAAGCTCAAAAATGGTAGCAAATCTGCTGGAGTTGGAAAAGTAACACACACACACACAAAAAAAGGCATTGCGACCACATTTTTCAATTTTTTTTTTTTTTCATATTATTACTACTAGGATAGAAAAGGAGTTCGGATCATCACACGAATAATAATATTAAATTTTAAAAGTTAATGATGGTAGGGGTGGGTCAGTTTGCTATTTCTGATTGCTGACACGACACATAGTCTGGAAACGAGGTAGGGGGTGACAGGACTTTCAAACCACCCTGTATTAATCTTCAATTTTTCTAATTGAATTGTTCACCTATATTGCATAGGATCCAGTATTATACAGAAGGTTATAATAAAATTTGTAATGACCTTATAAAAGCTGAGATGTAGTAAAATGTTAAGATACCCACGAAGACCCTTGAATCGGTCGATATGTCTCAGTCTTTTATTTTTTTTTCACTTCTTCGTTAGTAAAATAATAAATACAGTGTAACCCGGATAAGAGAGATTTTCTCTGGTCCCATACTTACCTAAACAAAATAGACCAAACCCGGATATAAGAGAAACCCGGATATAAGAGACTTTTTCTCGGGTCCCGACAACTCTCTTATATCTGGGTTACACTGTATCTTTTTAGTCTTTATTCTGATTTTAGGGATATTTTGATTAATAAGAATATTAATACTGCTGCTAGGTAGATAAAAAATTTTAAAAATCGTTATTTAAAAAAAAATGAACTTTTTTAAGAAGAGGGAACTTGGAAAATTAGTCGTTTTTATTTTATTTTCTGATCATAAAATGAAATATAGACCATTATTGTTGGCTTAAAAAAACATTAATGAGCCTTTTTTTTAAGACTTTCTTTTTTACAGGTTGTTGAGTCTCAGTTAAAAAAAAGAAACATCGATCAGTAAGTAAATAATGAAAGAATTATGTTTTTTTTAGCAAGATGAAAATTTAAAATTAAGAATAGCATTTATTAAAATATCACAATTAAAATTTTCTATACTAAATCTTTGTCTCCTGTGACAAAAAATAAAAAATAAAAATAATTAACCAAAATTTCGAAAATTCATCTTTCTTCTAGAATCGAAAAACGAATGTAATTTATTTAAATTAATAAGAAATGATCTAGTCTTTCATCTTGATAATAAATAACAAAGATTTTGACGGTAAAACTTTGTTTTTATTAAGTTTTATGGCATTTATTCGTCATGGTATATTATTTTTTTAGCAAATAATTCCTGGTACCTGTCGTATAGTTAAATTTTAAAAGTAAAAAAACTAAATTTTTTTAGTTATGTCAAAGAAAGCAGTTTTCCTTAAAAAAGAAATGAACACTATACTTACTTCTTTCTGTTACTTTTCGTCTGATTTGTCTACACTGGTTTATTAAGGAGGTAAAAAAAAATAGGAACTATCAATTTTAAATGACGTTATAACTTCAGGGTTAAAAAAAAAAACAACATCAGCTGAGAAGATCAAGTGTCAAGAGAGAAATTCAAGGGAGATAATTTCGCATGATTTTATTTTTCCTAAGGTATCAAAAAGGGGAGACGCTTTGAAAATGTCTATCAAAAGAATATTTAAAAAAAAACTGAAAAAAAAACATTTGTTTAAGCAGATCTGTCGCCAGAGTGTTTTAGAATGCAGAGGTCGGACTTTAAATTATTTGCACACTAACAATAACTCAATTTTTTTGGTAAATTTCTATTTTAACACTAGAGCGCTAATATCTCTTCAAATTTTTCCCAAATAGTCTTATTTCCGTGCAAATGTATATGCTGAACTCAAATCAACAATTAGATATTGAAGAAACCTACCTTTTTGGATGTTAACGACCCGAAAAAAATCAGACTTTTTCCTGGTCTTTCGTCAGCCATTACCGGCTTATTGATAAGTAATTCAGTACTGAATTTTGTTGGTGGACGTATACAATTTGGGCCTATTTATTTCCTTCACAGTAATTCCTTGTAGAAATACAAGAATAACAAAAAAACAAAAAAAACACCTAACTCTAATTTGAAAGTTAACTTTCTTCTTAAAAAAAAAATTTTATTTGTCGATGTTTACATATATTTGAAAGTTGACTTTATTCTTAAATTAAGTAAAAAAAAAAAAATCGCTTTACGGAAGCACGTACTAATTTCTGAAAGAAAATAGTTAAGCAGTGAATGACGCTCGGGTTTTAAAAGGAAAATTTACCATTTTCTGGGGTCAGCTCTTCATCCCAGGCAACATTGACGACGGGCCTATGTTATTACTACCCGCCTACGCGCGCAAACGCCTAATCCGCATAGCAACAGACATCAATAGCTTTAATAAACGCCCTCAATGATCCATACTGACCAATGAAATAACTTCCTGCTAAAATCCCAAATTCCGTCTGGGAGCTTACAGGTGGTTATTTAAGAAACAGGCCCAGACAGTGTCTGTAGGAATCCCCAAGTGTGTGTGTGTGTGGGGGGGTGCTCCCCACTCCAGTCAGTACATTTCCTTCAGGAGGGCACTGGATTTATTGTTCAGTGCCTAAGGCATCCCCAGAAGGGCAAGTGCCCAGGGGTCTGGGCAATTTTTCCACAGTATTACCATCAAACTCACTCAAACCCTATGGGGTTCTTGGACGAGGTGTCTGTGAAGTGTTGAACCACTTTCAAAGATTGTCCTGATGTTATATCAACTGAAGATCCTTTGTATTTTCTCCGATAATCCCTTCTCATAGGATAGGCAGACCAAGGCTGTTTTCTGAGGGCTGTTATCCTCTTGTACCCTTCTATTGCAGTTTGTTGGAGCTGCTGACATGTACCCAGGGTAGTTGTTACGTTGTAGGTTACTGATGAGAATAACCATTTCTTGCTCATATATTTCTGGGTGGAAAAAACATTGGTTAACAGCAGAAACATCTGGAAGAGCCATGACATGTGGAACTAGGACAATCTACCTCAGTAGATGAAATAAAGGGTTTGGTTCGAAATTCCAATCACCTGAAGAAGGACAGAGCCTACAATAACTGAAACATTGTGAATATGGCTATGAAGATGAGGATAACAGTTTGAATAATGTAAATAATGCAAGATCCATATAAAATATTAGCAAAAGCCAATAATTATTATCAACAAAATTTGTAAGACATACATCCTTCATTTAAACTATTTACATTGTTCGGATTGTTGACCTCAAATTCACAACATTTCAGCTGGTGTACACTTTGACCTTCTGAGGATGATACTTACTGGAATTTCTAAACAAAACCTTTATTTAGTCCATAGGGGTTGCAGGGCCAGTACTAGGGTCTCAATAGAGGGCCACCCTCTCTACTACATGTCAATTTCAAAGTTTCCCAAAATAAGACCCCCCCACGAAATGGGAAGTGGTTAATTTTCCAAAAATGGGAAATAATCAATTTTCCTGTCCTGACAACAAAGAGATTTCTTGTTAGAAATAGAGATTATTGAGAACCCACACACCGGGTTTTGGTCGGTACCCATATAAACGAACGACGATGGGTCATTCCACAATAGAGTTGGAGAAGTTGCAGTTGAGTTGAGCTGGTTTGAACCAGGGTGTTGCCTTGCAGAAGCTGACCGAGAGATTCCATGACCTCCAACTTTGCTGATGCTACCAATAGCAAGTTATACTGACAAACAAAGTAAAGACAGCACTTAAAAACCAAATTAGTTGACTTACTTGCTTGAAGCATAGAAGTGTCACATTTCATAGGAAATGGGCTAGGAGAAAAACAGGCTCCTGTATACAACAGAAGGATAAAGTTGAACTGTTATTTCTTAAACATACTTGGAACTCTTGGGTTTTTCTTTCATTTTTTTTTTTGCGCTTGTGCAGTGCCACCTTCAATTTGGTCTCAGCTGACATTACAGCCTGACACCTGATTGATCTCGTCTACCTAAGATCAAAGTCACAACGTTGGTAGGTTAGACTTGAGATCAAGGCAGTTACGCCAGTAACCAGACGTTGCAAGTGAGCTGTGAACAATAGAGTTGGCACTGAACTGGTACAACTGGTGAAGCCGTTAACATCAACACCCAGAACTCAACCCTGGTGCCACAACCACTGGATTTGACCCTGGACGGCTGAGTGTCACATATTGGTAGGTATCCTGACCAGGAGATTTTGCTGAGTAGTGACAACCACCAAACGACCGGGATATAAGCTGGTGGCAGCAACAAAGAGTCAACCCCAAAACGCTGGTAGAAGAAACCTTACAGCTTCACACCGTGACTGGGAGTTGACTACAGGCCGACGGCTTGGTGTCACAAATTTCTGTAAATATCCCTTCCCGAGTAAGAAAACTAACAACATGGCCGACGTAACAAAACATTATATTTGCATATTCCTGTAAATATCACTTGCAACCTCCCAAACGGATGATGTTTATCTCACAGCTGGTGATAAGGATGATACAATATGTCTTCGACAGACAACAACAAATTCTTGGAAAATTTTATTTTTCCAACTCACAAATGTAACAAAATCTCTGCATATTGGTGCCCCAACAATTACAAACACATGTTGGACATCAAAGATGGAAATTAACACCACCAATCAAGTAAGTGACTGTTACATTCCTGTCAACTTCAAGGGCTTAGTAGCTAACATCAAAAAATTACATACAGGTGTTTGGTGATGCCCGGGGCCAACTCCTTGATTGTATGCCCCTAATGTTAGAAAGATATGCATCAAGTTAACAAACACAGACGTACTTCTTTTGTGTGAATGGATCTAATAAAAGTCATAGAGGAGAAGCTCAACGTAGTATAGACAAAAGGATAAATAGTGTCTGAAAGGCTAACACCGACATATTTAATTTCCCTTGAGCACAAGATGTAATAGAACTACACCTCAAAAACACAAGTGTAGTAATAGACTCAGGAGCCCAGCAAAACACACTTTCATTTGAAGATTTTAAACAACTAAAAAAGGTCAGAACATGAAATCAAATTCCATCTTGCGGCCAAAAAGCCCTACTGTGGTGTGAGTGAAGGAACCTCATCAGCTTTTAAAAAAATGTACATTGAATGTGCCAATACCTGAGATTAAGCGATCTGACAGGACTTCCTCTTTTGTTATACCACAAGTGCAAGCATCTGTCCTTGCTGGTAAACCCAACAAAGAAATTTTAAAAGTTGCAATTAATGCTGATATCTTAATCTTGTTCTGAAATAAATGTATGGACGAAGTTACGCAAAAAAATTCAAGAAATATTTACAGGAATGTGTAAATTCAAAGATGATCAGGTGAAAGATCCAAAAGTCACCCACATATCTATTAAAACCAAAATAGCTGGTCTACTGAACCAACAACCAATTGATTTAAACATTATTCAAATAAAAAGAAACTAGAGATTACATCAATAGTAGAGACTATGACAAAAAGGAAAAAAAAAATTGTATACCGAAGATTTAAAGTGAACTTTCTTGAGGCTTCTATTTTAATTTTATGCTAATAGGTTAAATTCAATATTTCCATTAAGCAAAATAGTTTGCTGTACTTCCAAAACTAAATTGAATTAATGGAAAGAGGTTTCGTTTGTTCTGCTAAAATAGCTGATTAGCATCCTTATTTCGGTGTTTTTCATTACAATGTAATTATGTTCATTAAAAAATCTTGCAAAAATAAAACATGTTTCTGAAACTTTATTTGAGAAGTATAAGCTTATTTAAAGTATAATTAATCTGATTTGAAAAAAAATATCATCTGCTTTAAGTTTAAAATATCACAGAAATGCATTTTGTAACTCGACAGTAGCTGTTGATGTGCTTGACAATGTGATGACAGATCTAATGTTGTTTTATTTAGAAATTATCTGTAAAATATAATCAAAGAAAATGACATGAGCATCTTTTTTATGTAATTAAGTAATAGGCATTCTTAAAAATTTAGGAACATATTCTCCTTAATGTTTCATTGAATTTTAGAAATTTTACTTTTAAATTTACTATAGATATCAATGATTTCTGATAATGTTGTGTATAGTCAATTGTACTTAAAAAAAGCAGCATGTATATATACTAATAAAAATTCACAAAGTTTTTTAAAATATTGTAGTTTGATGATTTGTATTATGCCTTTTAATCTAAGATTAGTAAATATAGTTTTCACTTAATAATAATATCATCAAAACTATTGAAATTAATAGAAAATTTTCAATGATTTAAAAGATTTAATTTAAAATTTTAAAAGAATGAAAATTCTTGTGAAACATTTATTATTCATCGGAAGAAATTTTTTTCTTCAGACAATAGTGTACTTAATATATCTTAATTATAAAAACAATTAAAAGCTTTTCAAATTAAATAATGTCATAGGTTTATTGCATTTATCTTACAATTCAGAGCAGACTTACAGTAAATGATGTTTCTGTTTCATAAAAACAAATTGTCCATGGAGTCCTGATTTTAATGAATATAAGTACGAAAACCCTGGAATTTCATTAGGAATATGGTTTCTCTCTAGTATGTGACTGCATGTGCTGCTTTAATACATAATTCTGTGAAAATCCAGAACCACAGACTTCACAGGTATATGGTTTCTCACCAGTGTGTGTCCCAATGTGATATTTTAATACAGAACGTTGTGAAAATGCTAAACCACATATTTCACATGAATATGGTTTCTCACCAGTGTGTGTTCGCATGTGACGCTGCAAACAGAATTTTTGTGAAAATGCTGATTTACAAACTTCACAAGAATACGGCTTTTCACCAGTGTGTGTTTGCATATGTTTTTTTAAATGTGACTTTGTTGAAAATGCACAACCACATGCTTCACAAGAATATGGTTTCTCTCCAGTATGTGACCGCATGTGAACCTTTAATCCAGAATTATATGAAAATGCAGAACCACACACTTCACAGGAATGTGGTTTCTCACTACTATGTGATTGTATATGAAGCTTTAATAAAGAATTCTGTAAAAATGCAGAACCATATACTTCACAAGTATATGGTTTCTCACTAGTGTGTGTTCGTATGTGAGATTTTAATGCTGAAGTGTTTGAAAATGCACAATCACATATTTCACATGAATATGGTTTCTCACCAGTGTGTATTCGCATGTGATACTGTAAATTAGATTTTCGTGAAAATGCTAATTCACAAACTTCACAAGTAAATGACTTTTCACCAGTGTGTGTTTTCATATGATACTGTAAACTGGATTTTCGTGAAAATGCAGATTCACAAACTTCACAAGAATATGGCTTTTCACCAGTGTGTGTTTGCATATGTCTTTTTACATGAAATTTCTGGGAAAATGCTGAACCACACACTTCACATGAATATGGCTTTTCACCTGTGTGTGTTTGCATGTGTCTTCTTACAGCTGACCTATCTGAAAATGCTGAACCACATACTTCACAGGTATATGGCTTTTCTCCAGTATGTATTCTAATGTGGTCTTTTAAATTTGACTTCTGTGAAAATGCTGAACCACACACTTCACATGAGTAAGGTTTTTCTCCTGTGTGTGTACGCATATGTTCTTTGAATTTTGAACTTGATAAAAATGCTAAACCACACACTTCACATGAATATGGTTTTTCTCCTCTGTGTGCTTCCATGGTCTGATTTTGTGCTGAGTTTTAAACTGTAAATTCATATCTTAATTACAAATTTTTGTCTTCAACATTGTTCTGATGAACCTTAGTCTTCTGTACGTTATTAGAGGACTTTGTCTTTTTCCTGCCAAATTTAAAATCTCTGTAAGGAAAAAAAGAGGTATTGTTAAAATCATGTGCTTTCATATCATTTGCAATTAGAAATTTATATTAATTCACTTAGGGTTTCAATGATTTTGAAGTGTACAGATTTTGTGTATTTCTTAAGACGGGACTTAAGATGTTTTAAACCAGGAGTTCTTAACTGGGATCCATTTAATGTTACTGGAGGTGCACAACAAAAATAGCAAATTGGGAATCCATAGTAATACTTTTAGTGGTCCACAGAGAAATTTCACTTTGGAATGCTTGTCGCAACTGAGAATTGGAATTTCTACTGTAATCTAAACCATATGAAATACTAAAAATAGAAAAACAACTCTGAAACCATCAGAGGAAAAGATCAAGCAATGTAAGTTAGCATCCCTTTTACTCTACCAGAAGTTTTGATTGTGAAAGTTGAATAAAAACTGAGGATATATAAAGGAAGGATTGTGTGTATATATATATATATATATATATATATATATATATATATATATATATATATATATATATATATATATATAAATATAAAAAGGAAAATTATATAAATATTATAATTTATTATACAATTTAATGTATTAATGAATAATAATTTTTTAAAATGATTCTGTGCTGAGTTTTTAAACTGTAAATTCATAATCATATCTTAATTTCATATTTTCATCTTCAACATTGTTCTGATGATCACCAGTCTTCTGTACATTATTAGAGGAATTCATGTGTCTCCCATCAAATTTAAAATATCTGTAAGCAAAAAAAAAAGAAAAGTATTGTTAAAAATTATGCGCTTTCATATTATTTGCAAATAGAAATTTATATTAATTCACTTAGGGTTTCAATGATTTTGAAGTATATCTTAAGACGGGACTTAAGATGTTTTAAACCAGTAGATCTTAACTGGGATCTACGTAACATCACTGGAGGTGCACACAAAATAATAGAACATTAGGTATCCACAGTAATATTTTAGACATCCATAGAACAATTTCACATTTGGAATGGTTGTTACAACTGAGAATTGAAATTTATACAGTGATCTGAACAATATTGAAATAGAAAAACAACTCTAAAACCATCACAAAACAAAATCAAGAAATGTAACTTAGCATCTCTTTTATTCTACCAGATGTTTTGAATGTGAAAGTTGAATAAAAATTGAGGATATATAAAGGAAGGATTATATATATATATATATATATATATATATATATATATATATATATACGAAAAGGAAAATTATATAAATATTATAATTTATTATACAATTTAATGTATTAATGAATTTAATGTATTAATAATAAATAATAATAATCATTTTAATACAAATAAAATAAAATGCTATTATAAATTAGTTTGTCTATATTTCTGAGATGAGGTGTTATGTACAGTATTTACATTAGTCGGACTATTGTCCTCATCTTTGTCGCCATATTTGTCACAACGTTTCAGCCGGTGTACGCTCCGGCCTTCTTCAGGTGGTTGGAATTTCGAACTGAACCTCTATTTCGATCATTGGGGTAGACTGTTCTAGTTCCACGTGCCATGTTTGATGGATGTCTGTTATCAGTCATCTCCTGCTAATTTTCCCTCTGAAAGTTCTCCACTGCCTTAACCAGGTATTGAACTCACCTTCTTTGGGTCTGTCATTGGATCGAACCAACGCCTTTATCCAGTGTGCCATGTGTCCTTGAGGACATGTGGGTATGAACAGTCTACCCGAGTGATTGAAATAAAGGGTTCAGTTCGAAATTCCAACCACCTGAAGAAGGCCGGAGCGTACAACGGCCGAAACGTTGTGACAAATATGGCGACAAAGATGAGGACAATAGTCCGACTAATGTAAATACTTATTATAAATTAATTAACGTAAAATATTTACAAATAATAATAATAAAATTAATTTAATATATAAATTATATAATACTAAATTATATAGTAATTATATATAAAGGAAGAATTAACTTGTTGAATCTTGTTTTAGTCATATGTCTCACTATCAAATGCCCATAATTGACCTGACATTGTGAAAAGGGATCACTTTGACTATCATTGACACTGATGGCGCCAGATATACATCTCTTGCAGAGCAGCATCAACCACTGGGATTTCATTGAATAAATCTGCACTTTTTAAAATTTATTAATTACTCACTTATTTTATAATTATTTATTATGAGTTATTTTACTAGTGTACCTAAATGTTCTATAGAATTTACTTGTTAAAGAAAAGTTTATCTTCATTAAATTTGTTTTACTTCAAAATGAAGTAACATTTACTATTTCTAGAATTCCTAAACTTATCTATTAATAAAAAATAAAATATGCTTTGTTTTTCTTTATCAAATGTTTATGGGAGTCCACCCAAAAAAAAAAAAAAAAAAAAAAAAAAAGAAGAGTAAAAGTCTTACATGCTTTTTTTTTTTTGCTCATGACTGACTTTCAATTTTGAGAACAACTGGTCTAAACAAAAATTTTCAGAAAACAATTGCTTACATGGTAAAGCCACCCATTTCAAGTATTTTTCTTTGAAAACCAAACTGTAATGTAAAATTCATTGCTGAAAGACTTTAACATTTTGTCTTTCAACTTGCATATTGTCTAGTTCAGACTCCACCCAAGTCTAATGCTAATAGAACACCACATAGTAACCCTCTATCTTGAGTGGCCCTTGGACCTTATATTAGGTGAACATTAATAAAAAAGAAAAATTCATAGGGTTTAATTATAACAATAAAGACAGAAACAGGTTGTTTGATGTGTTCAGCAATTGCCTGCTGTTCAAAGGAAAATTAATGGTATAAAGTAAATAGCCCTGACTTAAAAAAAAAAGGACTTAAATTTATCTTTGGAAGATTTTTTAATAAAGAGAATTACATTCTGATGAAAGGTCACTTAAATCAACAATTTTGGCAATTTTAAGAAAAAAATGAAAATCTCTTCCAGTCAATTTAAAAATTTTTTAAATACAGTAAAGTTTATTGCTTATTGCAAATATTAAATTTAATCTATCAGCTTGAAATTAAAACTGAAATAAAAGCTTCAAGATAGATTTGTCTTTTTTAAAATTACATTTTAAACCTTAAGTATCGTTTTTCTTAGGTACCACCTCAGAAAAGCAATACTTAAATTTAAAAAAAAAAATTATCACATAATTCTCTTTATTAACAAAATCTTCCAAAGATAAATTATACTTTTCTGAAACTTTGACAAATATTAGCTGGTTTAAAGTATAATTAATTTGATTTGAAAAAAAATACTATTTACTTTAAGTTTAAAAATGTATTTTTTAACATGGCAGTAGGTTTGAAAGACAGTTTATCTAATGTTTTTCTATGGTCGATATATCTGTAAAAAAAAAACAAATTGCTGATTATGAGGTCTGTGCCTTCTTTATATAGTTTTTTAAAACTATAAATTATTCTAATTGAAATTTTTAAAATAAATGGAAACAATTCTTGTAAAAATTCATTATTAAAAAATGTTTTCTAAAAACAATACTGCCCATAATGTAGCAATAGGCTTAAATGACAGTTTATTTAATGTTTTTCTATGGTCAATATATCTGTGAAAAAAAAAAAAAAACTAATTGCTGATTATAACGTAAATGCCTTCTTCATATAATTTTTTATGGACTTAATAATCTTAAAAATTTGGGAAAATAGTCTCTGTAATCTGATGTTTTATATGGAATTTTAGATACTTTGGCTTATTTTTTAATAAAGAGAATTACATTCCTATGGAATGTTGCTAAAATCAACCACTTTGGCAATTTTAAGACAAAAATTTTTCCCAGTCAATGTAAAAATTACTTCTGAAATACAGCAAATGTTTTTACTTATTGGAAGTATTAAATTTAATCCATTAGCTTGAAATTAAAACTAAAATAAAAGCTTCAAGTCATATTTTTCTTTTTAAAATTACATTTTCAACCTTTTATATATATATATATATATATATATATATATATATATTGCTTTTGTTTGAAGTACCAACTTAAATTTACCTGCCTACAAAATGAAATGTGTACCATCATGAAATTAGAATATTGGAGAACAAAATACTGAATTAAATATAGCTTAAAATTTATTTTAAGTACTCAAAACAAAGTTATATTTTGTTATTTTCTTACAATTAAAACTTCAAGGATGTTTAATTTTTTGAATATATGTCTTGCAATTTTATTAACACAAACAACTCAGATTAGTATTCACTCTGCTGACAAGAATATCTTTTTGAATATATTTTCATCAAATTATCTTACCTTAATGATTAATTAATTAGTCTTTTGTTCAATTAGTTTATTTACAAGATAAATAACGAAAAAAGAAATAAAGAAGTATAATTGTTAATGACCAAAATCAATTAATAAAATTTACAAAAACATGTATATGATGTAGGGTTGATGCATACTTCCCACAAACGCCACCATCAAGGTGTGGGGAGGTGCTGATTGGGAGCTTTGGACAGTGCTTTGTAACACTCGCTAGCTTATCAACATTTGCTTACTTCTAACTACATTTACATATGTTACAAATTAAACTAAGCCCAACTATTACTGTTAATTAAAGGACGAAAAAATGTTTGCGAACTTTGACATCATTCTGGGTTCGTTTTTTTTGACTAAATTCATGAATTTATTTTGCTCATGCTAAGTCTCAGAAAAAAAAAATAATCCACTATTTTTTATCCATAATGTTGAATGTGTTAAAATTATTCAACTTTTTAACAAGAAAAATCTCAAGTTGATGTTTTAGAAACTGCAACAAAAAAACATTCATTTATATTTCATTTTTATTTAAGATGGAATGATGACATGTCTCTAACTTAGGTACCTCCATGAGATCACTAAAAAAAGAGCATAGCATGATGAAAAAGACGCCAAACTTGACGAAAACAAAATTTTATCGTCTAAGTGTTTATGTTGTTATTAAGAGGAAAGATCAAAGTATTTTTTGGGTACTTTTGGGGTATTTTTTTACATTTTTTATCATTCCTAGCACGTCCGAAATTTTCGTTAAAAATCTTGTTTTTTTTTGAGTCAGTAAAATTGACAGATTTCAACCATTTTTTCCATTTTATAAAAAAAAATGAAAATCTCACTTTGAAATTCTTTTAAATATCAATTATCATTTTTACAAAACATATTTTTAGACAATCAGAAATTATAATGTTTATTTAAAATATTTTGAACCAAGCTTAACTTAGCTTCTGCACTGAAAAGATGTAATTTGAAAATAAAACAAAGCAGGTCATAACCTTTCGCCTCACTTGACAGGTGATGAATGATATATTGACAGATTCCGTGAGGATAATTTGTTCTACGGAAGGAGATAAGTGAAATTATTTATATTTAAGTAAACAAATTATTTACCTCGTTATTTTTAAGGAAAACTTTCAGCACTCTAATTTTTTTTTTTGTACTTAGCTTTCACCTTTATGTTTACGATGCTTTATGGAAAATATGTTATAAAGAAATTAAAATAAGACTTAAGAGTGAGATTAAATTTCATATTTCATAAGAAAGGTATCTAATTAATTTATAGGTACCTTTCTTATGAAATTTTATCAGAAGTGTACATAAAATACTATAATTTTATGTACATTTATTACATTTTACTGTGTTATTTGTATTAATTTTGATATTTCATTTATGGAAAAATGTCATAACTGAGATTAATATAAAAATAAGATCATATAAATTTCATACGATGATACTTGTAGGTACCCTTCTCAGTTGAAATTGAAAAATCAAATTAACTTCTCCACACGTGTTTTGCAAAAGTAAAGGCCTTAACAGCGGAGAACAATGCGTAACTCAAATGAAGCAACTTAATTGTATTCTGGTTGGTCTTCCATACTTTATAATTACAACCCGATTATAAACACAAAATTACATTTTTTAATTACTGTGGATCTTCTGATTAGTCAAAATGATACAATTTACAATGCGCTAAAAAAAAGATCTATCTCATAAGGACACTTAGGAAACCCAATGCAGGTTTTAATCAATTTTATGATATTTTAACAACTTAAATGTAAAAATCTATTATAATTAAAAAATAACAAATAATTGTATTAAATAATATATTTGTTTTATTGAGTTTTGTATGTTACAATTCAGAGCTGATTTTCAGGTAGGGGGTCCAAGTAAAAATAAAAAAAAAAACATGATTTGCATTCTTCAAAGCCTTGTGATTTTAACTATTATAATGATAATCACTAAAACTGACGCAATCGAATTTCTAGCCTTTTCATAAAATTAGTTAGGGGGGGGGGTAATAAATTAAAAAAAAAATATTTCTGCCATGACTTTAATAAAAAAAAACATATGAATAGGTTCTGAAAGTTTGATTAACATCCGACAAGTATTTTTACTTTTGCATTCTTCAAAGCCTTGTGCTTTTAACTATTGTAATCACTAAACCCGATGGGCTTGAATTTCTAGAGTTTTTCATAAAATTAGTTATGGGAGTGTTAATAAATATAAAAAAAACATATTTCTGCCATGACTTTCATAAAAAAAAAAAACATATAATAATTTCGATCATCTGTGAATAGTTTCTGAAAATTTCATAATATCTAACAATTATTTTTACTTTTGCAAGATTTTCCAAGTTAATGTGTGTCATACAAAAAAAAAAAAAAACCTGCTAAAAATTGTATATACTATTTTACTAGTTCCAGTGATACAAAGAGAAACAAGGATTTTTTAATCAAAATTTAGAATGTTCTAAAAAGAAGGAAAATTTTTTTATAATAATTAAAATAAATTTTGATAATTTCTCTTAATAATAACATAAGCATTTAGACAATAAAATTTTGTTTTCGTCAAGTTTGGCGTCTTTTTCATCATTATGCTCTTTTTTTTAGTGATCTCATCGAGGTACCTACAGTCTTGTATTTTAAGAGACATTGCACAGGGTGCTCCGAAAGTCTTGTCACGTCTACATAATATAATTTTCTATTTCAAATGGCTGACACGTGCTCCGATAGTCTGGAAACGAGATAGGCGATGACAAGACTTTCGGAACACCCTTTCTTTTCAGTTTTTCTTGTTGAATTTTTCACTTATATTGCATGCGATCCATTATTGTACATAGGTTATAAAGAAATTTGTAATGAATACTACCTTATAAAACTTGAAATATAAAGTTATGGGGCCCACAAGAGTAAGAAGACCCTGGCCTAGGCCGATATGATGTCTCACTCTTTTATTTCACTTCTTCATTCGTAAAATAATAAAAATCTTTCGTCTTTATTGGAAGGATATTTTGATTAATAAAATTATTAATACTGCTGCTAGGTAGATAAAAATAAAATCGTTTGATAAAAATGAGGGAACTCGGAAAATTCTAACAGATTTTTAAAAACAAGAAAGATTAAATACTTTTTGTCGTTTTTATTTTATGATTTGAAATAAAATTAATAATTGTTGTCTTAAAACTTTCATGAGACTTTAGAATAGAGAGAAATCTTCTTTTACAGGCTGTTGTTTATTTTTTTAGTTAATATTTAAAAAAAAAAACAAAAAAAAAAAACAGGTCTATCAGTTGAGTAAGTAAATACAGTGTAACCCGGATATAAGAGAATTGTCGGGACCGGAGAAGAAGTCTCTTATATCCGGATTTGGTCTATTTTATGTCATTAACACAGGCTCTAATTTGGGACCAGAGAAAATCTCTCTCATATCCGGGTAACACTGTAATGAAAAGAATTATGTCTTTTTAGCAAAATAAAAATTTTAGATTAAGAATAACATTTATTAAATATCACGATTAAAGTTTTCTATACTAATCTTTATCTCCCGCGCTGACGAAATAAAAAAAAAAAAAAAAAAAATTGAACCAAAATTTCGAGAGTTAATCTTCTTCCAGGATCAAAAAATGCAATTAATTAATATTAAAAAAATTCTCTGGTCTTTCATCCTGATAATAAATAAAGATGTTGACGATAAAACTTTGTTTTTCTTAAGTTTGGGGCATTTATTCGCCTTGGTACGCTAATCTTTTTTAGCAAATAATTGGTGATATTGTTAAAACTAAAAGTAAAACTAAGTTCAAAGAAAGCAGTTTTCGTTAAAAAAAAAAAAAAAATGACACTGTGACTAGTATACTTACTTCTTTCTCTTATTTTTCGTCTGATTTGTCTACATTGGTTAAATAAGGAGGGGAAAAAGAAGAACCAAGAATTTCGACGGACGTTATTACTTCAGTGTTAAACTAAAATGTTCTTAAAAAAAGCATCTATTGTTGATAATCAGAAAATGACGTCTAACGAGAAATTCAAGGGAGATAATTTCGCATGATTTTTTTTTCATAAGACATCAAAAAGTGGTGTCGCTTTGAAAATGTCCATCAAAAGAAAATTAAAAAGAAAAAAAAAACTTGTTTAAGCAGGCCTATCGCCAGAGTCTTTAGAATGCAGAGGTCGGCCTGTAAATTATTTGCACACTAACAATAATTCAATTTCTTTTTTCACAGAGGGAGAATCAAATTATTTTCTGCTGTCAGCTCTTCATCCCGGGCAACCTTGACGGCGGGACAATGTTGTTGCTACCCGCTTACGCACACAAAGGCCTAAATAATATTTAATATTAATATCATTTTAATATAAATAAAATAAAATAAAATGTTATTATGAATTAATTAATATAAAATATTTACAAATAATAATAATAAAATTAATTTATAAATTAAATTATATAAAGGAAGAATTTTGTTGAATCAATTCACCATTCAATCCGACATATACCACAATACCACACACTTCCTGAGGGAACCTACAAAAACACACCATGATATAAAATTTCAAATTTCTAAATACAAAAATATCTAAAAATTTCATGAAGCATAAAATGAGGGGGGGAGGGATTGAACCCCGAAAACAAACTAAAAATAGAACAAAAACAAAACAGATGTTAGTAAGACCCGTCCACCCGTCAAAATAATCAGAGTGGCTGCTGTATTCTTTAGATAGTGAGTGTGCTGCTTGATTCTGTCTAACGGAATGGGAAAAATAATCTGATCCAGCTGAGATGAAAACGGGGACAAAAAACAAACTGGGGAGGTTGGTGTGGGATCTTCCACAACAAACCAGCCTTACCTCTTTTTAGGAAATGCACTCTTCCTATCTGGTAAGTAACATCCTACTTTCACAGAAATATAACAAGTATTCATTGGTCAATCACCTCCAATCTAGCTTGTTGATTGGTCAATTCCGACCAATCAAACCGCCTGCATGCGACCAATCTGTTTTTCCCACGTTCTCCGTTTGAGCCTCCCACGTGGTACACGACCATTATATAAACTGAACACATGTGAACTCTTTGAGTAGTAGTTTTTTCATTCAGTAAATAATTAATTCACGTTGTAAATATTCATTTGGGGATTTTAAAAAGTTGTTATTTTATGACCCTCCCCCCATGAACAATATCTGTACATAAGGGGACTAGTTAGGACGTCATAGAGAATCTGAGGTATTATGGTGGACGTAGTAAGAAAGGTAGGAGTGAATGTGATGTTTTGGTGATTGGATTATTGTTGGCATGTTTGGGTCAGTGTCTGTGACTAGCTAAGTTTTAGATTAAAGACAGAAGAAGACCGTCATTCCCCATCCCCCTTTTTGGCCTTGTGCCGCATTTTGTATGTTAAATGCAAATAAATATTAGTAGTTTTTCATTCATCTCTCTTGCACTTCTCATTCCTTGCTACCAAGATGTAACCATCAGGAACTCCCGTCTTAGTCATTGCTGACAAGACATTAAAGACAATTACCAACATTCACAAACTCTGAAATCACTCCTGAACTTTTACCAACTTCGCAACTCACAATTCCAAACTTTCTTAATATGAATTCAGGTACAAATATTACCAAGTCAAAGGGACACGACTCTGTCCTACAATTTTAGTTCTCATGTATGTACATCAAACATTAATAAATCTAATTGTTATGTTTTGGTATCATTCAGTTCAGTTCTGTATTTTATTCTATGTGCTATTTACGTCAAGTATAAATTGCATTGCATTCACGCATTGTCCTTAATCTCATCTTTCTTAGCCATTACATATATTGGTAACTCAATCACTACAATGATGATAATACAACTGCTTCATATTTGGTGATTCTATCGGAATTAAACAACAATGGTAAGATAAACCACAACATTGGGAATCTCAACATGGTTCATAACAAAAGAGCGCCAGCTACAGGCCAGGAGCAACACTTATTCACATTAACAAGGCAAACCAAGAGTGTCTAGCTCAACCAGGGGGAAGGAATCGCAGGAAACTGCCCCGTTGTGACCAAGTGGACTTAAAAAAGAAACTCAAACGCCTAAATAATATCAGCATAGAAAAAGACTTTAATAAACGTCCTCATTGGTCAATACTGACCAATGAAATAACTTCCTGCTAAAATCCAAAATTCCGTCTGGGAAGCAACCCCTGGGGATTCCTACATACATTCTGGCCCTATTTTGTAAATAACCATCTGAGTTTATTGCCTGTTGCCTAAGGCATCCCAAAAAGAGGAAGTGCCTTGGGAATTCCCCAGTATTGCCATCAAACCCACTCAAAACCTATGGGAGTCCTTACTTGGAAGAGGTGTCTGCAAAGTGTTGAACCACTTTTGAACATTAACCTAATCATATGTTATATCGACTGCAGATCCTTTGTATTTTCTCCGATAATCCCTTCACATAGGATAGGCAGACTAAGGCTGCTTTCTGCATGGTGTCTTCCTCTTGTACCCTTCTATCCCAGTTTGATGGAGCTGCTGCTATGTACACAGGGTAGTTGTTATGTTGTAGGGTATTGATAATACTAACCATTTCTTGTTCATGTTTCTGGGTGGATAAAGACATTGGTTAAATGGAAATAATTGAGACATCCAGAAGAGGCATGGCAGATGGAACTAGAACAATCGACCTTGGTAGATGAAATAAAGAGCTCAGGTTAAAATTCCAATCACCTGAAGAAGGCCAAAGCGTACAATGGCCAAAACATTGTGAATGTGGAAATGAAGATGAGGATAACAGTCTGAGCAATATAAATAATGCAAGATCCATATCAAGTATTTGAATGTGTAAGATATATATCCTTCATTTAAAATATTTACATTGTTTCGACAGTTGACCTCAAATTCACAACATTTCGGCTGTTGTACACTTCGATCTTCTTCAGATGATATTTGTTTGAATATCTAAACAAAGCCTTTATTTAGTCCATAGTTGTAGCAGGGCTAACAAGGTCTGAATACAGGGCCACCCTCCCTACTAGACGTCAATTTCAACGTTTGCCAACTTAAGGGCCACAAATCCTTGAAGGAAAATTGGTTGGGAAGGGCAGCGCTTTTTTTCAATTATCAGAAATCAGGGAATTATCCAAATTAAATGAAAAGTTCAATATATATACATTAATTATTCACTTGTATAATAGGTATTTAATTTTAAATAATCAGAGAAAATGTTATTCTTTTTGTAATAACCACCAATATTTTCGTGACTAAATCTTACTTGAAAAATTATGTCACGAATTTTTACATTTCCATAAAGATTAAGTGCCGAGGCATCACCGCTGAAAAAAAAAAGTTTTACAAAGATTCCAACACAACACAAATGGGATGGTCTTAAAAAATTGTTTTAAAACAGTATTTCAGTTTTCGAGAAAATTTTAAATCTTTAAACTTTTTTATTTTTTTTAATCGATCATTTACTAGGTTTTTTCTCAAAATGTAAATAATTGGGACTAGAAAATTTTATTTTAATTACTAGCCATAAACTTTTGGCTAGTATTAGTAAAAAAAAATCTGAGATCTTCCTTAGTGGATGATCTTGGAATAAAAAATCATTTTGTTATCCTCTTAATTGATTTAAAAGAACTGTGCAGAATGAAAATTACAATTTAAAACAATAAGCACTCCAGAAATTAGTATTTATGCCCCCACCCTGCACAGAAGTCACGGGCCCTCATGGAGTTAAGAGTTTCAGAGTAGTAAGCACTGAAACCTCTTGATTATTATAGTTGATGATTCACAATATGACAAATAGAAAAAAAGTAAAAAGTACAAAAAGCAAAAAACAGCTCAAACTAGCCATTTTGTGGCTCCAACCTTATAAGTAGTTCCTGTGTTGCACACACTTCACCAGTCTTAAAGATAAATGATGTATATTATTAGTTGATGATTGACAATGTAACATTAGTTTAAAAATAATTAAAAAATGGCGGATGTCCATAAAACGGTGCTGAAAATATAAGCAGTGGCCCCATGGGGCCACCAAAAATGTGCCCCCCAGTCAGGGGTTTCAGGGATAAGATATGCCGACCTTGATGGGTAGATTGTTCTAATTCTATGTACCATACACTGAGTAGACTGGTGGTGAGTTGTCCTGGAGTTAATTGTTACTGAGATGAGTTTGCTAGTGTTGAGTCTACAGTGATGAAATGTCCCCTCCTGAGTAAGAAAACTAACACAACATACATAACTACACGTTATATTTGTATATTACTGTAAATATAATCTCCTGCTAACCGCCAGCCTCGTGTTGTTTATCCCACAGCTGGTGACAAGGACAATACAATAAGCCTTCGACAGACAACAAAGTTTTGGAAAATTTTATTTTTCCAATGTACAAATATCTCAAAATTCCAGATATAGGTTCCCCAACAATTAAAATATGTGTTGGACATCAAAGGTGGAAATTAAAAACACCAATCAAGTAAGTGACTGTTATATTCCTGTCATCTTCAAGAGCTTAGTAGCTAAAATTAAACAGCTACATACAGGGGTTTGGTGATGCCTAGGGCCAACTCCTTGATTGTATGCCCCTAATGTTAGAAATTTATGCAACAATTTAGCAGACATGTCTCAAATACTGACTCAAATGCTAACACGACATATTTAATTTCTCTGGGGCCCAAAATGTAATAGAACTGCACCTCAATAACACAAGTGTGTCTATAATAATAGATTCAGGTGTCCATCAAAACACACTTTCATTTGAAGATTTTAAACAACTAAAAAAGGCCAGAACATGAAATCAAACTACATTCTGCTACAAAGCCATACCCTGATTTCAGTGAAGGACCCTCTTCATCTTTTAACAAAATGTACATTGAATGTTCCAGTACCTGACACTAACTGATATGTCAAGGATTCATTTTCTGTTATACCACAACTGCAAGCATCTGTCCTTACTGGTAAAACCAACAAAGAACTTTGACTTTTAAAAGTTGCATTAATGCTGATATCTTAAATTTGTTCTGAAATAGATCTATAGACAAAGTCATGGAGAAAATTTTTTTTAAATATTTACAGAACTGTGTAAACTCAAAGACGATCAGGTGAAACTTGAGATAGAAGCAAAAGTCACCCACATGTCTGTTAAAACCAAGAGAGCTGGTCCACTGAATCAACAACCAATTGATGATTTACACACAGTCGAATAAAAGAAACTACAGATTACATCAATAGTAGGAACATCTACAAATAAAAGGGATATCTAACGTGTAAATTGAATTTTTAAGAATAAAAAATCTTTCTTAAAGATTCTATTTTAGTTTTAATTTCAGGCTGTATTTCCCAAACTAATTTAAATTACTGGAAGGAGGTTATGTTTTTCCTGCTAAAATAGCTGATTAGCATCCTTATTTTGGTGTCTTTCATTGCAATGAAATTTGCTTCATTAAAAATCTTGCAAAAATAAAATATACATTTCTGAAACTTTATTTGAGAAATATTAGCTTATTTAAAGTATAATTAATCTGAATTGAAAAAATATTGTTTACTTTAAGTTTGAAATAACACAGAAATGCATCTTGTAACCCGACAGTAGCTGTATCGATGTGTTTGACAATGTGATGACAAATCTAATGTTTTATGGAGAATTTATCTGCAAAACATAATCAAAGAAAATGACAGTAATTAAGTAATCGTGATTCATTAAATTTTAGGAAAATATTCCCCGTAATATAATGTTTTATTGAATTTTAGAAATTTGGGCTTTAAATTCAATATACTTATCTCTCTTATTTTCTGATAATGTTGTGTAGTCAATTGTACTCAGAAAAATCAGTATGTTAAAAATATTGGTGTTTGATGATGCCTTTTCATTTATGATTAGTAAATACAGTTTTCACTTAATAATATCATCAAAAGCATTGAAATTAATAGAGAATGTTAAAAGATATAAATTAAAATTTTTAAAGAATGAAAATTTTGTGAAAATTCATTGAAAAAATTGTTTCTTAAGACAAAAGTACAAAAAAATTAAAAACTTTTCTAATTAAATAATATCATAGTTTTATTGCATTTGTTCTTTTACAATTTCAAGCAGATTTTCAGTAAATGATGTTTCTTTTTGATAAAAACAAATTGATGATTTAAATTCTGCAAGGAGTCATGATTTTAATGAATATAAATATGAAATCTATGGAATTTTGTTAGGAATATGCTTTTTCTCCAGTATGTGACTGCATGTGCTGCTTTAATACATAATTCTGTGAAAATCCAGAACCACAGACTTCACAGGTATATGGTTTCTCACCAGTGTGTGTTCCAATGTGATATTTTAATACTGAACGTTGTGAAAATGCTAAACCACATATTTTGCATGAATATGGTTTCTCACCGGTGTGTGTTCGCATGTGACGCTGTAAACCAAATTTTTGTGCAAATGCTGATTCACAAATTTCACAAGTATATGGCTTTTCACCAGTGTGTGTTTGAATATGTCTTTTTAAATCTGACCTTTTTGAAAATGCATAACCACATATTTCACAGGAATACGGTTTCTCTCCAGTATGTGACTGCACATGAGTCTTTAACAAAGAATTCTGTGAAAATGCAGCACCACATATTCCACATATATATGGTTTCTCATCAGTCTGTGTTTGTATGTGAGATTTTAATGTAGAATTGTCTGAAAATGCAGAACCACATGAATATGGTTTCTCACCACTGTGTGTTTGCATGTGACAGAGTAAATGTGATTTTCGTGAAAATGCCGATTCACAAACTTCACAAGAATATGGTTTTTCACCAGTGTGTGTTCGCATGTGACAATGTAAATTAGATTTTCGTGAAAATGCTAATTCACAAATTTCACAAGAATATGGCTTTTCACCAGTGTGTATTCGCCTGTGACACTCTAAATTTGATTTTCGTGAAAATGATGATTCACAAACTTCACATGAATATTCCTTTTCACCAGTGTGTGTTTGCATATGTTTTTTTACATGAAATCTCTGGGAAAATGCTAAACCACACACTTCACATGAATATGGCTTTTCACCTGTGTGTGTTGTCATGTGTCTTTTTAAAGCTGACCTCTTTGAAAAAGCTGAATCACATACTTCACATGTATATGGCTTTTCTCCAGTATGTCTTCTCATGTGGTCTTTTAAATTTGACTTCTGTGAAAATGCTGAACCACACACTTCACATAAATATGTTTTTTCTCCTGTGTGTGCTTCCATGGTTTTCTTTCTTTGTGACTTCATTTTAACACATATATTGAAATTATAAACAGAAAAATTGTTGTGTGCTTATGTGTCTACTATAAACACTATTAGATACAAATAAATAATTTTTTAAAATGATTTTGTGCTGAGTTTTTAAACTGCTAATTCATAATCGTATCTTAATTACAAAGTTTCATCTTTAACATTGTTCTGATGATCGCCAGTCTTCTGTATGTTATTAGAGGACTTCATGTGTCTCCGATCAAATTTGAAATCTCTGTAAGAAAAAAAAGAGATATTGTTAAAAATCATGTGCTTTCATATTATTTGCAAATAGAAATTTATATTAATTCACTTAGGGTTTCAATGATTTTGAAGTGTACAGATTTTGTGTATTTCTGAAGATAGGACTTTAGATGTTTTAAATACATTGATACAAAAAATAAAAGATAACATCTCATTTAGTAATATACAAAAGAATTATTAATTAGTCTCACCTGATTTTCTCTTTGATTCTGAACATATTACAAGGAAACTGTCATGAAATGTGATTTCCTTCGTATTTTCTCGGTCTTGTGGTAGTCATTAATCTTGGGTATCATATACTGCCTCTCCCTTTACTGCTTAGGCAACTATATAGTCTCTCTGCTTTAGCTATGCTAATTAGGGAGTCATTTATATATCATTTATATAGTCTCTATGCCTTAGCTATGCTAATTAGGGAGTCATTTGCATATCACTACAAACTATTTTTATGAAGAACACATATATTTACAAATACTGAAAATTTTCTATTAAAATAAGAAATGTAAAACAGTTATTACTTCCAGTTTTTCCTTTGCAAAAAAATAGATATGAGATACTGTCATGTCCATTAAGAAATATAGAAATAAAAAATTAATTACCCTGTCACAACATTGCGTCCATAAAAAAATAAATAAAAATTAATTATAATGTCAAAAATAATCATAATAATTATAACTATCATTACTTTAATCATTCTAAACTAATGAGAATAGACTCCAATTTTCACTACACACACAAACCTATGACATTTTCACTATAGGACAAGCAGTTCACACAGGTAGGTTGTTAACAAGTGCATCAACAAAAATTTCATCTCCTATTCCTTTCTAAGGTCATAGTAGACACTCATCACACACATCTATAAATAACATACTTTAAAGATTGTATACACTTTGTTTTATTCTTTATCTTATCCTTCTGTCAATTCTGACTCAAATTGGATCTACATTTGACCCCATCAAACTCACAATTTTACTCAGTATTAAATCCTTGTGTTACAACTTGACGTAAATAAACTATAATAAATAATACTCATTTTGTTGTTTCCACATCTTGCTGTTTCTTTTTTTATGAATATTTTTTTACATAAAATGTTAGGTGGGTTATAATTATTTATTCAGAGATATAACTTCCTACAATTTTGAGAAGGAACAAAAAATTTGGACTTATTCAGAAATGAATCAAATTATTTTAGAAATTTTTCTTTTTTTTTTCTCTTGGTAAAAATATTTTTTTTAAATTTGTTATCCCCAATTAATTAATTTTATGAAATTTCAAGAAATTAGATTTTTTAATCTTAATGTTTATATTAGTTAAAAGCAGAACACATTGGAGAATTTAAATCATCAATTTCTTTTTGTACAACAGGACTCTCCATTACCAAACATCTGTTCAGAAGTGTAAAATGAAAAATGCAGAACTAAAACATTATTTAATTAGAAAATCTTTTAATTGCTTTTATGAATGAGATATATTGTGGGCATTATAGTTTTTAGAAAAAATTTTTTATGAATAATGAATTTTTAGAAGAATTGTTTCCATTTTTTTAAAAATTTCAATTGGAATAATTTATAGTTTTAAATATTTTAAGAAAGAACTAAAATAAATTTAAAGCTAAACTATCTAAAATTCCATATAAATATTTTAAATAAACATTATAATTTCTGATTCTATTAAAATAAGTTTTGAAAAAACAAAGCAAAAAAAAAATTTTTGAATTTTTAACCTAAAAAAATTCACATGCTAAAATTTTATCGATTAAAAAATGTAAAAAAAAATACCCCAAAATAATTTAAATTGATCTTTCTTTTTTAATAGGTTTCCACGAAATCGCTAAAAAAAGAGCATAGTTCGATGAAAAAGATGCCAAACTTTATTTTCTGAAAATTTATTGAAATGCTTATGTTTTTATGAAGAGGAAAGATTTAAAATTTTTTAATTATTTTTTTTCAAGATTTTCCTTCTTTTTTAGAACATTGTAAATTTTGATTAAAAAAATTTTGTTTCTCTTTGTTGCAACATGGGGTAGTAAATAACATAGATAATTTTTAGTGCGTTTTTTTTGTATGACACACATTAATTTGGAAAATCTTGCAAAAATAAAAATAATTGTTAGATATTATGAAATTTTCAGAAACTATTCACAGATGATCGAAATTATTATATGTTTTTTTTTTTATCAAAGTCATGGCAGAAATATGTTTTTTTTATATTTATTAACACCCCCATAACTAATTTTATGAAAAACTCTAGAAATTCGAGCCCATCGGGTTTAGTGATTACAATAGTTAAAAGCACAAGGCTTTGAAGAATGCAAATCATTTTTTTCTTTTTAATTGGATCCAACGTACCTGAAAATCAGCTCTGAATTGTAACATACAAAACTCAATAAAACAAATATATTATTTAATTTCAAATGCTTTCATTTGTTTTTAGTTGTTTTTATGAATATGGACAATATTTTCTGAAAGCAAAAATTTTTCAATTTGAAAATTGAATTTTTTAATACAATTATTTGTTATTTCTTTAATTATAATAGATTTTTTTATTAAGTTTTTAAAAAAATATTATAACATTAGTTAAAAGCAAAAATGTCAATTTTTCAAAGTGTCCATATGAGATTGTCATTTTTTTAAAATAATTTCAAAATTTGTATCGTTTGGACCAATCAGAAGATCCACAATAATTAAAAAATGTAATTTTGTGCTTATAGTCTCTGTAATTATAAAAAAGAAAACAAGACCAACCAGAATACAATTTAGTTGCATTATTTGAGTTCAAAGCATTGTTCTCCGCTGTTAAGGCCTTTTACTTTTTATTTTTTTTTTTAGTGTGGAGAAGTTAATTTGAGTTTTCAATTTCAACTGAAAAGGGTACCTACAAGTATCAGTATCATCTTATGAAATTTAACTACTGCTGCTAAAACTTAAATTTATATGATTTTATTAGTGATCTCAGTTAAAAAGATTTTTCCATAAATGAAATATCAAAATTAATAATAAAATGAATGGAAATAAAAATAACACAGTAAAATGTAATAAATGTACATAAAATTATAGTATTTTATGTAAGTTTTCTGATAAAATTTCATAAGAAAGGTACCTATAAATTAATTAGATACCTTTTTATGAAATTTAACCTCACTTAACAGTCTTATTTTTTTAATTTCTTTATATTTTCCATAAAGCATCATAAATGTAAAGATGAAACCTAAGTACAAAATGTTTTAAAAAAAATGAGAGTACTGAAAGTTTTCTTTTAAAGTAACGAGGTAAATAATTTGTTCACTTAAATCTAAATAATTTCACTTCCTTCTATCAGTAGAAAGAATTATCCTCCCATAAGTTATCCAAACATCATCAAAATGTCTTTAAATATCTGTCAAAACATCTATGAAAAGGTTATGACCTGCTTTGTTTTATTTTCAAATTACATTTTTTTTAAGCACCTTGAAGCTAAGTTAGCTTGGTTCAAAATATTTTAAATAAACATTATAATTTCTGATTCTTTTTAAAATAGGCTTGTCTCTGGTAACACTAAAAAGTGGTATACCCTGGAGAAGAAAGGTCCCCAAATGGATAAAAAAAAATATTTAACGTGTAAATGTTTATGTTAAAATTAAAAAGGGAAGACCAAAGTATTTTTTGAATATTTTTTCAGATTTTTTAATCCTTCCTATAAATTTTTAAAATTTTTTTAAATTCGTTTTTCTTGAATAAAAAAAAATTAGTAAATTCGATTTATCGGACATTTCTGCCTGAGTTTGTAAACAAAAAAAATCAAACTTAGTTCAAAAATCAATTAAAATTTTTTACACCTTTTTTTTTTTTTTTTTATCTTAGGAAATTTAGAATGATTAAAGTATACTTAATGTAATTTGAAAAAGAAACATTACTTACTTTTTTTAGCAGAAAATTT
The DNA here is from genome assembly GCA_903632075.3 of Acanthosepion pharaonis. Lineage (NCBI taxonomy): Eukaryota > Metazoa > Mollusca > Cephalopoda > Sepiida > Sepiidae > Acanthosepion > Acanthosepion pharaonis. Next base: position 1,392,296 of record CAHIKZ030000332.1, on the reverse strand, counting down.
TTTAATAGAGATATTTCCAAATCGTAGTGCTTGCCTAGGGTGCGTGATTGAGAGGTGTTAATTGATATACATGTCAATATTGAAAACTTTACGTCAAGGGAATTTATCGTACGGTAGCACAGAAGTGATGTAATTCGTTCTAATTTTAAGTGAACCTGGTTAGTAAATTTAAAAAAAAATTTCACTTTCAAATCTTTTTAACCTTACGTTTGAGGAAAAATTTCTGAAGTAAAAAGAACTTGCTTCTATCAAGAGAAACAAGTCTACCTCATGTGACATTATTTCAAAGCTGTGCGTCCATACTTTCGTTGGAGACAATTTTAAATACAATTTTGGAATATTAAAAAATTATTTTAAAAATATCAACGTTTGTCAGATTTTAATAAGCTTTCAAATTTATGATCTTCAAAAAGTAGAGAACAAAATATGTCATTTCCATAAGGTTGCATAAAGAAACTTAATTTTAAAATTTTGTGACTTTTGTCTTTGTGTATTTAAAATAGAAAAAAAAAAAAAAAAAATTATTGTAAAAATTCATTTTTCTTCAAAATTTTTTTTTTTCAGCTAATAATTACCTTAGTATATGTTATTCAGAAAAGTCATAAAAAGCTTTTTTTATTTAAATATTCTTAGTTTTATTGGGTTTTGTATGTTTACAATTGAGGTAAAAGTTTGGACAATTTTACACATTTTTTTACCAAAAAAATCGATGATTTAGAATCTTCAGAGTCTTGTGCATGTAATAAAAAAAAAAAAAAAAATTCTGGTTGCAAAAATAAATTTTTGAAGTTTTCATAAAATTAAGTTCGGGGGGATGTAACATATAAAAAAAAATATTTATACCATGACTTTCAAAAAGACAAACATTTCCAAAATAATTTCATTCATTTGTGAATAAGTTCTGAAAGTTTCATAAAAATCCAACAAGTACTTGATTTTTGCAAGATTTTCCAAATCAATGAGTATTTTTCCAACTGAAAATAGTGGAAAAAAAACTAATGCTAATATTACCTAATTTTTGACCTAAAAAAAAAAACAAAAAACAAAAAAAAAAAAACAAGATTTTCAACCTAAATTTAAAATATGCCGCAAATTAAAAAAAAAAAAAAATTTAAATAATTAAAAAATACCTTGGTCTTCCCTCTTTAATTTTAAACATAATCATTACACGTTAATTTTTTTTTTTTTATCAATTTGGGGACCTTTTTCTCCAGGGTATACCACATTTTTTAGCGTTACCTGGGACGTCCCTATATTAAAATAAGTTTCGAAAAAATTATAGCTGATTTTTAAAAGAATGTCAAAGTGAGATTTTCATCTTTTTTTTTATAAAATGGAAAAAATGATTGAAAATGATGCATTATCTGTCCTTTTTTTAACAAAGAAAAACAAGGTTTTTAACGAAAATTTCGGACGTGCTAGGAACGATTATAAAATGTAAAAAAATACCCCCAAAATACTTTGATCTTTCCTCTTTAATAATAATATGAACATTAGACGATAAAATTTTGTTTTCGTCAAGTTCGGCGTCTTTTTCATCATGCTATGCTCTACTTTTTGTTTACATTTCGTAGAGAACTTTTTAACAAGAAAAATCTCGAGTTGATGTTTTAGAAATTGCAAGAAAACATTCATTTATATTTCATTTTTATTTAAAATGGAATGATGACACGTCTGTAATTTGTGTTTAGAGACATTGTACAGGGTGGTCCGAAAGTCTTGTCACCCCATACAGAACATAATCTTCTATTTCAGATGTCTGACACGACGTCCTACAGTTCGGAAACGAGGTAGGGAATGAAAGACTTTTTTTGGACCATCCTGTATTTATTTTCAATTTTTCTTGTTGAATTTTTACTTATATTGCAAGCGATCCATCATTGTACATAATTAGGTTATAATAAAATTTGAAATGAATACGACCTCATAAAAATTGAAATAAAAAAGTTATATCGGGCCCACAAGAGTAAGAAGACCCTGGCCTAGGCCGATATGATGTCTCACTCTTTTATTTCACTTCTTCATTCGTAAAATAATAAATATCGTTTAGTCTTTATTTGAAGGATATTTTGATTAATAAAGTTATTAATACTGCTGCTAAAAATAAAAAAAAACTAAAAGCGTTATTTTGATAAAAATTAACTTTTTTTAAGAAGAGGGAACTCGGAAAATTTTAACAGATTTTTAAAAACAGGAAAGGTCAAATATTTTTAGTCGTTTTTATTTTTATTTTATGATCATAAAATGAAATATAGACCATCATAGTTGTAAAACTTCCATGAGCCTTTGTTTTTTTAGAGACTTTCTTTTAGTTTTGTTGTTTAGTTTCAGTTAATATTTAAAAAAGGTCGACCAGTAAGTGAATAATGAAAAAACTATGTCTTTTTAGCAAGGTGAAAAATTAAAATTAAGAATAACATTTATTAAAATATCAGGATTAAAATTTTCTATAATCTTTGTCGCCCGCGATGAGGAAAAAAATTAACCAAAATTTCGAACGTTAATCTTTTAGGATCAAAAATTATAATTAATATTTTAAAAAATCCTCTGGTCTTTCATCTTGATAATAAATAACAAAGATTTTGACGATAAAACTTTGTTTTATTAAGTTTGGGGCATTTATTCGTCATGGTGTGCTATTTTTTTTAGTAAATAATTGGTGGTCCCTGTTCTCGTATTGTTATCAAACAAAAAAAGGAAAGCAGTTTTCTTTAAAAAAAGATACAGACACTAGTATATTATACTTACAACTTTTAACTTGTTTCTGTTATTTTTCGTCTGATTTGTCTTCACTGGTTATTAAGCAGGTAAAATATATAATATATATATATATATATAATATAAATTTTAAATGACGTTATTACTTCAGGGTTAAAAAACCCATCTGGTGTTGATAATCAGAAAATGACGTCTCAAGAAAGACATTCAAGGGAGATAATTTCGCATGATTTTATTTTTCCTTTAGCATCACAAAGTGGAGACGCTTTGAAAATGTCTATGAAAAGAATATTTAAAAAAAAACAAAAAAAAAACTTGTTTAAGGAGGGCTGTCGCCAGAGTGTTTACGATGCGGAGGTCGGCTTTAAATTATTTGCACCCTAACAATAATACAATTTTTTCCCCACATGGGTAGAATTAGAATCAAATGATTTTCTGAGGTCAGCTCTTCATCCCAGGCAACCTTAACGACGGGCCTATGTTATTGCTACCCGCCTTCGCACACAAACGCCTAATCCGCATAGCAACAGACATCAATAGCTTTAATAAACGTCCTCAATAATCCATACTGACCAATGAAATAACTTCCTGCTAAAATCCAAGGTTCCGTCTGGGAGTTTAATGGTTATTTAAGAAACAGGCCCAGACAATGTATGTAGGAATCCCCAGGGGCCCTCCCAACTCCAGGCAGCACATCTCCTTCAGGGGGGAACTGGATTTAGTGTTCGACGACTAAGGCATCCCTAGAAGGGTAAGTGCCTTGGGCCTGGGCAATTCTTCCACAGTATTGCCATCAAACCCACTCATAACCTATGCGATTCTTCCTCTGAAGAGATGTCTGTGAAGTGTTGAACCACTTTCAAAGATTCTCCTGATGTTATATCAACTGCAGATCCTTTGTATTTTCTCCGATAATCCCTTCTCATAGGATAGGCAGACCAAGGCTGTTTTCTGATGGCTGTTATCCTTTTGAATCCTTCTAACCCAGTTTGTTGGAGCTGCTGATATGTACCCAGGGTAGTTGTTAGAATTTAAATGCAAATCTCAATGCATATTCAGTAATTATTCATTTTAAAAAAAATTTTTTTATTTAAAACAAAAAATAATCGAAGCAAATGTTATTCTTATTGTAATAACCACCAATGTTTTCATGAATAAATTTTGCTTAAAAGCATATTTAAGTCATAAACTTGTACATTTCCATAAAGATTAATTGCCGATGCATCTCCACTGAAAAAAAGAAAGTGTTTTGTGTTGTTTCAAACACAACACAAACTGGATTATCTTAAGAATTTGTTTTAAAAACAGTGAGTTTTCAGGAAAAAATTTTCATGTGTGTTTGCATTTTTACTTTTTAAGTAATCATTTACTAGGTTTTATCTTCCTAGAAATGAAAATAATAGGTACTAGAAATTTTATTTTAATTACTAGCCATAGATTTTGGCTAGTATTATTATTAGCCAAAAAAAAAAAAACAAAAAAAAAAAAAAATTCAGAGATCCTCCTTAGCGGATGAACTTGGAATAAAAAATGATTTTACTGTGGCATATTACACTCTTAACTGATTTAGAATTGTTTAAAAAGAAAATTACAATTGAAAAAAATAAGAACTACTGAAATTAGTACTTATCCCCCCACCCTGTCCAGTAGTCATGGGCCCCCATACAGTTGAGAGGTTCGGGGTTATAAGCACTGGCCCTGTCGATTATTATACTTGATGACTGACAATATGACTTAAGTAAAGAAAAAGTAAAAAGTACAAAAAAAAAAAAGAAACTGCTCAAACCATTCCTTTTGGGTCTCCAACCTTGTCGGGTATTCCTGCATAGTATACATTGCACCAGTTTTTATGATACATAATGTATATTATTAGTTGATGCCTGACAATGTGAGATCAGTTTAAAAATAAAGACGGATAAACAGTACTAACAAAAATGGCAGTGGCCAAAATGGGGCACTCAAAAACATGCCCCCCTAATCAGTGGTTTCAGAGATAAGATGCACCAATACTGAGGGGTAAATTGTTCTAATTCCATGTACCTTATGCTCAGTAGGCAGGTGGTGAATCGTCCTGGAGTTAAGTTGTCACTGAGATGATATTGCCAGTGTTGGGTCAACGTTGATAAAATATCCCCTTCTGAGTAAGAAAACTAACAACATGGCCGACATAACTACACATTATATTTGTATATTACTGTAAATATAATATCTTGCAAACCACCAAACGGATCTTGTTTATCTCACAGCTGGTGATGAGGATGATACAATATGTCTTCGACAGACAACAACAAAGTCTTGAAAAATTTTATTTTTCCAACTCACAAACGTAACAAAATCTCTGCATATTGGTGCCCCATCAAATACAAACATGTGTTGAACGTCAAAGATGGAAATTAACACCACGAATCAAGTGAGTGACTATTACATTCCTATCATCTTCAAGGGCTTAGTAGCTAACATTAAACAACTACATACAGGTGTTTGGTGATGCCTGGGGCCAACTCCTTGATTGTATGCCCCTAATGTTAGAAAGATATGCATCAAGTTAACAAACACAGACGTACTTCTTTTGTGTGAATGGATCTAATAAAAGTCATAGAGGAGAAGCTCAACGTAGTATAGACAAAAGGATAAATAGTGTCTGAAAGGCTAACACCGACATATTTAATTTCCCTTGAGCACAAGATGTAATAGAACTACACCTCAAAAACACAAGTGTAGTAATAGACTCAGGAGCCGATAAAAACACACTTTCACTTGAAAATTTTAAACAACTAAAAAAGGTCAGATCATAAAATCAAATTCCATCTTGCTACCACAAAGCCCTACTATGATATGAGCTTTTAAAAAAAATTCAGCTTTTAAAAAAATTTACATTGAATGTGCCAGTACCTGACATTAAGCTATCTGTCACGGCTTCCTTTATTGTTATACAAGTGCAAGCATCTGTCCTTACTGTTAAAACCAACAAAGAAATTTTAAGAGTTGCAATTAATGCTGATATTTTAATGTTGTCTTGAAATAAATGTATGGACAGAGTTATGCAAAAAAAATTCAAAAAATATCTACAGAACTGTGTAAACTCAAAGACGATCAGATGATAGATTCAAAAGTCACCCACATATCTCTTAAGACCAAAAGAGCTGGTCCACTGAGTCAATAACTAATTGATATTTCAGGCACACTCTAATAAAAAGAAACTACAGATTATATCAATAGTTGAGAACTTGATAAAAAAAAAACATCATATACCAAGGATTTCAAATGAACTTTTAAAAATGAAAAATCTTTCTTGAGGCTCCCATTTTAATTTTAATTTCATACTAATAGGTAAAATTCAATATTTCCATTAAGCAAAATAGTTTCTGAAACTTAGTTTGAAAAATATTAGCTTATTTAAAGTATAAATAATCTGATTTGAAAAAAAATATTTGCTTAAGTTTAAAATATCACAGAAATGCATTTTGTAACTCGACAGTAGCTGTTGATGTGCTTGACAATGTGATGACAGATCTAATGTTGTTTTATGTAGAATTTATCTATAAAACATAATCAAAGAAAATGACATGAGCATCTTTTTTATGTAATTAATAGGCATTCTTAAAAATTTAGGAACATATTCTCCTTAATGTTTCATTGAATTTTAGAAATTTTACTTTTAAATTTACTATAGATATCAATGATTTCTGATAATGTTGTGTATAGTCAATTGTACTTAAAAAAAGCAGCATGTATATATACTAATAAAAATTCACAAAGTTTTTTTAAAATATTGTAGTTTAATGATTTGTATTATGCCTTTTAATCTAAGATTAGTAAATATAGTTTTCACTTAATAATAATATCATCAAAACTATTGAAATTAAAAGAGAATTTTCAATGATTTAAAAGATTTAATTTAAAATTTTAAAAGAATGAAAATTCTTGTAGAAAATTTATTATTCATCAGAAGAAATTTTTTTCTTCAGACAATAGTGTTCTTAATATATCTTAAATATAGAAACAATTAAAAGCTTTTCAAATTAAATAATGTCATAGCTTTATTGCATTTATTTTACAATTCAGAGCAGACTTAGAGTAAGTGATGTTTCTGTTTCATAAAAACAAATTGTCCAAGGAGTCTTGATTTTAAAGCATATAAGTACGAAAAACCTGGAATTTCATTAAGAATATGGTTTCTCTCCAGTATGTGACTGCATGTGATGCTTTAATACATAATTCTGTGAAAATCCAGAACCACAGACTTCACAGGTATATGGTTTCTCACCAGTGTGTGTCCCAATGTGATATTTTAATACTGAACCTTGTGAAAATGCTAAACCACATATTTCACATGAATATGGTTTCTCACCAGTGTGTGTTCGCATGTGACGCTGTAAACCAGATTTTTGTGAAAATGCTGATTCACAAACTTCACAAGTATATGGCTTTTCACCAGTGTGTGTTTGCATATGACGTTTTAAATGTGACCTTTTTGAAAATGCAGAACCACATATTTCACAGGAATATGGTTTCTCTCCAGTATGTGACCGCATGTGAATCTTTAATAGAGAATTCTGTGAAAATCCAGAACCACATACTTCACAGTTATATGGTTTCTCTCCAGTATGTGACTGCACATGAATCTTTAACAAAGAATTCTGTGAAAATGCAGAACCACATATACCACATGTATATGGTTTCTCACCAGTGTGTGTTCGTATATGAGATTTTAATGCTGAATTGTCTGAAAATGCAGAACCACATATTTCACATGAATATGGTTTCTCACCAGTGTGTGTTCGCATGTGACAGTGTAAATTTGATTTTCGTGAAAATGCTGATTCACAAACTTCACAAGAATATGGCTTTTCACCTGTGTGTGTTCTCATGTGACACTGTAAATTTGATTTTCGTGAAAATGCTGATTCACAAACTTCACAAGAATATGGCTTTTCACCAGTGTGTGTTTGCATATGTCTTTTTACATGAAATTTCTGGGAAAATGCTAAACCACACACTTCACATGAATATGGCTTTTCAGCTGTGTGTTTTTGCATGTGTACTTTTAATTGTAAATTCGATGAAAATGCTAAACAACATTCCTCACATGAATATGGTTTTTCACCTGTATGTCTTTTCATGTGGTGTTTTAAGTTTGACTTCTGTGAAAATGCTGAACCACACACTTCACATGAGTAAGGTTTTTCTCCTGTGTGTTTACACATATGTACTTTTAAATTTGAACTTGATGAAAATGCAAAACCACACACTTCACATGAATATGGTTTTTCTCCTCTGTGTGATTCCATGGCCTTCTTTCTTTGTGATTTCATTTTAACAGATATATTGAAATTATAAATAGAAAAACTGTCTGCTTATATGTCTATTATAAACACTATTAGATACAAATAGTTTTAAAAATGCTTTTGTGCTGAGTTTTTAAACTGCAAATTCATAATATCTTAATTACATATTTTCCTCTTCAACATTCTTCTGATGATCACCAGTCTTCTGTACGTTATTAGAGGATTTCATGTGTCTCCCATCAAATTTAAAATATCTGTAAGGAATAAAAAAGAAGTATTGTTAAAAATCATATGCTTTCATATTATTTGCAAATAGAAATTTATATTCATTCCCTTAGCGTTTCAATGATTTTGAAGTGTACAGATTTTGTGTACTTCTTAAGATGGGACTTAAGATATTTTAAACCAGGAGTTCTTAACTGGGATCCATTTAACGTTACTGGAGGTGCACAAAAAAAAATAGCAAATTGGGTATCCATAGTAATATTTTAGTGGACCACAGAGCAATTTCACTTTGGAGCGCTTGTCACAACTGAGAATTGGAATTTCTACAGTAATCAAAACCATATGAAATACTAAAAATAGAAAAACGACTCTGAAACCATCAGAGGAAAAGATCAAGCAATGTAAGTTAGCATCCCTTTTACTCTACCAGAAGTTTTGATTGTGAAAGTTGAATAAAAACTGAGGATATATAAAGGAAGGATTGTGTGTATATATATATATATATATATATATATATATATATATATATACATATATAATTTATTATACAATTTAATGAATAATAATAATCATTTTAATATAAATAAAATGTTATTATAAATTAATTAACAATACTAAATTATATAATAATTATATATAAAGGAATAATTAACTTGTTGAATCTGGTTTTAGTCAATTGTCTCACTATCAAATTCCCATAATTGACCTGACATTGTGAAAAGGGGGGATCTTTGACTATCATTGACACTGATGGAGCCAAATATACATATCTTGTAGAGCAGCATCAACCACGGGGATTTCATTGAATAAATCTGCACTTTTTAAGATTTATTAATTACTCACTTATTTTATAATTATCTATTATGAGTTATTTTACTAGTGTACCTAAATGTTCTATAGAATTTACTTGCTAAAGAAAAGTTTATTTTCATTAAATTTGTTTTATTTCAAAATGAATGAACATTGACTATTTCTAGAATTCTGAATCTTATCTATTAATAAAAAATAAAATAAGCTTTGTTTTTATCAAATGGTTATGGGGGTCCACCAAAAAAAAAAAAACTAAGAGTAAAAGTCGTCCATGATTTTGTTTTTTGTTTTTTTGGACCATGACTGACTTTTACTCTTAATTTTGCGAACAACTGGTTTAAACAAAAAATTTCCAGAAAACTATTGCTTACATGGTAAGGCCATCCTTTTCAAGCATTTTTGTTTGAAAACCAAACTGTAATGTAAAATTCATTGCTGAAAGACTTTAACATTTTTTCTTTCAACTTGCATATTGTCTGGTTCAGACTCCACCCAAGTCTGGTGCTAATAGAACACCACATAGTAACCCTCTATCTTGAGTGGCCCTTGGACCTTATATTAGGTGAACATTAGTAAAAAAAAAAATTCATAGTAAATAATCCTGATTGAAAAAAAGAAAAGGACTTAAATTTCATCTTTGTAACTTATTCTTTTCCAAAAACAGTTTCACAGATCCAGTAAAAAGATAATTATTAAACTTTTATCATTCTATTTGGATGTCTTTTCTTAATTTACTGGCTTCTCCATAAATAGGGAAGGGTTTTCTATGATCCATTAAATTAACAAGAGAAAAATATTTACATTAACAAGTAAAATATATGCTGGAAACAGTCTACTTCTGAAACTTCCATTTCAGTCACTTATTTGCCATGTGTGATACATGCTTTGGCGATCATGTATCTTTTGATACATGACTGGTAAGGCAGATTTTTTTTCCCACAGTACGTTGCCATTTCTTTCTGCAGTAGACCAGTTGCCATCCAAGGTGATAGAACCTGGCCTGTCTTGCTATTTATCCATGGATTCAGAAGAAAGAAGAGGATACACAAGGGTATTAGCACGTAAGTGAATGTAATGGATTCAACTGGATTTTGAATTCAGTTCTCCAATTTCTCAATCCAAGCAGCTATCCTTCAGTCCACCATGCATCTATTTACCATTACCATCTACACTGTTTTTCACTTGACATGAAGTACAGAATGTTTTATATAGATTTTATTTTTTTCTGGAAAAATATGGTCGTTCCTGCATTTAATGAAGCTTTCTTGAAAAACACTTTGATTCAAACTCTGAAGATGATTTTGAGGGATTTACTCAGATATTGATGGGGAAGTTGTTACAGTCTATTGGATTAAATGGTAAACTATAAATCCAGACAGTGATGTCAACACATTTATTTTTTTTTGTTAGAACATGAATACAGAACATAATGCATGACATCAAAATATTACTCGTCCATTCTTTTATTAGTTAAAAAATCCAGTCTGTACTCAAAATACAAAGAAAGTTATGAAAATTTGAAACAGTAGGTGTTCATTATTTTTACTTATTCAAGAAGAAATGCAGTGGCAGGGAAAACAATTGCAGAAAAAATGTCATGTACTAAAAATAAAACATACAATCTCAATTAGTAATATACAAGAGAATTATTAATTAGTCTCACCTAATTTTCTCTTTGATTCTGAACATATTACAAGGAAACTGTCATGAAATGTGATTTCCTTTGTATTTTCTTGGTCTTGTGGTAGTCATTAATCTTGGGTACCATATACTGCCTCTCCCTTTACTGCTTAGGTAACTATATAGTCTTTGTGCCTTAGCTATGCTAATTAGGGAGTCATTTACATATCACTTATATAGTCTCTATGCATTAACTATGCTAATTAGGGAGTCATTTACATATCACTTATGTAGTCTCTCTGCCTTATCTATTCTAATTTGGTAGTCATTTACAAATCACTTATATAGTCTGTATGCATTAACTATGCTAATTAGCGAGTCATTTACATATAGTCTCTATGCATTAGCTATGCTAATTCGGGAGTCATTTACATCTCACTTATATAGTCTCCATGCGTCAGCTATGCTAATTCAGGAGTCATTTATATATCATTTATATAGTCTCTATGCCTTAGCTATGCTAATTAGGGAGTCATTTACATATCACTACAAACTATTTTTATGAAGAACACATATATTTACAAATACTGAAAATATTCTATTAAAATAAGAAATGTAAAACAGTTATTAATTTCAGTTTTTCCTTTGCAAAAAAATAGATACCAGATACTGTCATGTCCATTAAGAAATATATAAATAAAAAATTAATTATGCTGCCACAACATTGCGTCCATAAAAATAAATAAAAATTAATTATAATGTCAACAATAATTATAATAAAATAATTATAATTATCATTAATTCTCTCTTTCTAAACTAATGAGAATAGACTTTTCTCTACATACAAAAACCCATGACATTTTCACTATAGGACAAGCAGTTCACACAGATAGGTTGTTAACAAGTGCATCAACAAAAATTTCATCTCCTATTCCTTTCTAAGGTCATAGTAGACACTCATCACACACATCTATAAATAACATACGCAAAAGATTGTATACACTTTGTTTATTCTTTATCTTATCCTTCTGTCAGATTCTGACTCACATTGGATCTACATTTGACCCCCAAACTCACAATTTTACTCAGTATTATTGTCCCTTGTGTTTCCGACAACACGTAACACGCAGATAATAAATAATACTCATTTTGTTGTTTCCACGTCTTGCTGTTTCTCATTTTTATGAATATTTTTCATACATAAATGTTAGGTGGGTTATAATTATTTACTCAGAGATATAACTTCTGTCGGAGTTAACTCCTCCTTTAGTTCGTTAACCCTTTCACAAGGGGTCTCTCTTCCCTGGCTATAAATAGTCGCTGACCCTTCGCCTCTTCCTCTTTTTCCCTCCGGCCTTTGCGCTGACACCTGAAGGTAAAACTCTTTTTCCTCAGGCTTTCAGCCTTATTACCTTGAAGATGTGAACACTCACAGAGATAGCGTTTCCCAAAATGCTGGGAACACGCTAAGCCCAATACACACACACGCACATATATAATATTCACACACACACACTTTGTCCTTTGTAACTGTTTCCATGTAACTTGATATTAATATATATATTTGTGTACATATATTATCCGTCTTGTGTTGTGTTTGTTTTCTTTGCATTCTTTGGACTTAATTAAAGTCCAACTTTCTCATGTAGTTGGACCTGCTAGCAGGAAAATCTGAACCCACATGTGTTTCTTCTACTTCTACTCAGCAACATCAAAGCCACAGTCCACTACACTTCCCTACAATACTGAGAAGGAACGTAAAATTCAAGACTTATTCAGAAATGAATTAAATTATTTTAGAAATGTTTCTTTTTAGGAAATCTTGGTAAAAATATTTTTCTTTTAAACTTGTCCCCACCCCCCACCCCGTTAATTAATTTTATAAAATTTCAAGAAATTAAATTTTTTAAGCTTAATGTTTATATTAGTTAAAAGCAGAACACCTTGGAGAATTTAAATCATCAATTTCTTTTTGTAAAACAGGACTCTCCATTACCAAACATCTGTTCAGAAGTGTAAAATAAAAAATGCAGAACTAAAACATTATTTAATTAGAAAATCTTTTAATTGCTTTTATGAATACGATATATTATGGGCATTATTGTTTTTAGAAAACATTTTTTTTAATGAATAATGAATTTTTACAAGAATTGTTTTCCTTTTTTTTAAAATTTCAATTAGAATAATATAGTTTTAAATATTTTAAGAAAGAACTAAAAATAAATTTAAAGCCAAACTATCTAAAATTCCATATAAAATATTAGATTACAGAGAATATTTTCCTAAATTTTTAACATTATTAAGTAAATACTTTTTTATTTAAAATGGAATGATGACACGTCTCTAATTTGTATTTTTAGAGACATTGTACAGGGTGGTCTGAAAGTCTTGTCACCCCTATAGACCATAACCTTCCATTTCAGATGTCTGACACGACGTCCTACAGTTTGGAAACGAGGTAAGGGATGACAAGACTTTCGGAACACCCCGTATTTATTTTCAATTTTTCTTATTAAATTTGTTACAGTGTAACCCGGAGAGAAGAGAGATTTTCTCTGGTCCCAAATTAGAGCCTGTGTTACTGTTAAGAAGTGTTAATGTATATAAATTAGAGCCAGATACAAGAGACTTCTTCTCCGGTCCCGACAACTCTTTTATATCCGGGTTACATGCACTTATATTGCAAGCGATCCATCATTGTACATAATTAGAGGTTATAATAAAATTTGTAATGAATACTACCTCATAAAAACTGAAATAAAGTTATGGGGCCTTCTTCATTCATAAAAAAATAATAAATATCGTTAGTCTTTATTTGAAGGATATTTTGATTAATAATAAAGTTATCAATACTGCTGCTAAAAATAAAATCGTTATTTTGATAAAAATGAACGTTTTTTTAAGAAGAGGGACCTCGGAAAATATTTTTTAAAAACAAGTAAGATCAAATATTTTTTGTCGTTTTTATTTTATTTTATGATTAATTTAAAATGAAAATTGTTGTCTTAAAACTTTCATGAGACTTTATTTTTTTAGACCTTCTTTTACAGGCTGTTGTTTTTATTTTTTTTTAAAAAAAAAAAGGTCTATCAATTGAGTAAATAAATAATGAAAAGAATTATGTCTTTTTGGTAAAATAAAAATTTTAGATTAAGAATAACATTTAATTAAAATCACGATTAAAGTTTTCTAATCTTTATCTCCCGCGCTGACGAAAAAAAAAAAAAAAAATTGAACCAAAATTTCGAAAGTTAATCTTCAAAAAATGCAATTTAATTTAATTAATAAAAAAATTCTCTGGTCTTTCATCTTGATAATAGATAACAAAGATTTTGACGATAAAACTTTGTTTTTCTTAAGTCTGGGGCATTTATTCGTCATGGTGTGCTAATTTTTTTAGCAAATAATTGGTGGTATCTGTCGGAAAGCAAAGAAAGCAGTTTTCGTTAAAAAAAAGAAATGAACACTAGTATACTTACTTCTTTCTCTTATTTTTCGTTTGATTTGTCTACACTGGTTTAATAGGGAGGGAAAAAGAAGAGTAACCAAGAATTTAAATGACGTTATTACTTCAGGGTTAAATGTTCTTGAAAAAAAAGCATCTATTGTTGATGATCAGAAAATGACGTCTAACGAGAAATTCAAGGGAGATAATTTCTCCTTTTTTTTACTCGTACGGCATCAAAAAGTGGTGACGCTTTGAAAATGTCCATCAAAAGAAAATTAAAAAAACCCTTGTTTAAGCAGGCCTGTCGCCAGAGTGTTTAGAATGCAGAGGTCGGCCTTTAAATTATTTGCACACTAACAATAATTCAATTTCTTTTTTCTCATAGGGAGAATCAAATTATTTTCTGCTGTCAGCTCTTCATCCCGGGCAACCTTGACGACAGGCCAATGTTGTTGCTACTCGCTTACGCACTCAAAGACCTAAATAATATTATATTTATAACTGTATATAATATACAATAATTGTGGCACATGGCCAAAAGGGGAAGTGGGGAGAGGCTGGTCTTCGCTAACTATCCTATTCCTAGTTAATCACGATCATGACCCATTCATCCTATACAATTGATCCATTTAACACAAGAACTCATTCATCACCCTTCAATCCTTAATATACCAAAATACCACATACTCACAGAGGGAACATACAAAAACACCCATGATATAAAATTTCACATTTCTAAATACGAAAATATATAAAAATTTCATGAAGCAAGAAATGAGTGGGGAGGGAATGAACTCCAAAAACAAACTAAAAATGGAACAAAAACAAACTAAAACAAAACAGATGTTAGTAAGACACGTTCATCCCACAAAATAATCAGAGTGGCTGCTGTAGTCTGCTGATAGAATCAAGTAGCATACTCACTAATGAAATGGGGAGGGTAAAAATAAATGATGGAATGGGAAAAATAAAGTCTGATCCAGCCGAGATAAAAATGGGGACAAAAAACAAACTGGGGAGGTTGGGAATCTCAACATGGATCATAAAAAAAGAGTGCCAGGTACAGGCCAGGAGCAACACTTATTCACATTAACAAGGCAAACCAAGAGTGTCTAGCTTAACCAGGGGTAGGGATCGCAGAAAACTGCCCCGTTGTGACCAAGTGAACTTAAAAAAGAAAGTCAAACGCCTAAAAAATATCAGCACAGCAAAAGACATCAATATCTTTAATAAACGTCATACTGACCAATGGAATAAATTCCTGCTAAAATTCAAAATTCCGTCTAGGAGCCCCCCCACCCCAACCGGGGATTCCTACATACATTGTCTGGGCCTGTTTCGTAAATAACCATCCGAGTTTACTGCCTGTTGCCTAAGGCATCCCTAAAAGAGGAAGTGCCTTGGGGCTTGGGCAATTTTTCCCCAGTATTGCCATCAAACCCACTCAAAACCTATGGGAGTCCTTACTTGGAAGAGGTGTCTGCAAAGTGTTGAACCACTTTTGAAGATTAACCTAATCATAATGTTATATCGACTGCAGATCCTTTGTATTTTCTCCGATAATCCTTCACATAGGATAGGCAGATTAAGGCTGTTTTCTGCATGCTGTCTTCCTCTTGTACCTATGTACCCAAGGTAGTTGTTATGTTGTAGGATACTGATAATACTAACCATTTCTTGTTCATGTTTCTGGGTGGATAAAGTAATTGGTTAAAGGAAATAACTGAGACATCCAGAAGAGCCATGGAAGGTGGAACTAGAACAATCTACCTTGGTAGATGAAATAAAGAGTTCAGTTCGAAATTCCAATCACCTGAAGAGCATACAATGGGCAAAATGTTGTGAATGTGGCAATGAAGAGGATAACAGTCTAAGTAATGTAAATAATGCAAGATCCAGATCAATTATTTGAATGTGTAAGACATATCTTTTATTTAAAATATTTACATTGTTTGGACAGTTGACCTCAACTTCACAATATTTCGGCTGTTGTACACTTTGATCTTCTTCAGATGATATTTATTGGAATTTCTAAACAAAGCCATTATTTAGTCCATAGTAAGAGCAGGGCCAGCATTAGGGTCTCAATAGAGGGTCCCACTCCCTACTAGATGTCAATTTCGAAGTTTCCCAACTTAAGGGCCACGAACCCTCGAAGGAATACTTGTGGGGAAGTGCAGCACTTTTTTCAATTACCAGAAATCAGGGAATTATCCAATTTCAATGAAAATTTCAATATATATTAATCAATTATTCACTTTTATAATAGGTATTTAATTTTTTTAAAAATCAGAGAAAACATTATTCTTTTTGGAATAACCACCAATATTTTCATGACTGAATTTTACTTGAAAAATTATTTGTTGCAAATTTTTACATTTACATAAAGATTAATTGCTGAGGTATCTCCGCTGAAAATTATAAAATTTTTTTATGAAGATTCCAACACAACACAAATGGGATTGTCTTAAAAACAGTATTTCAGTTTTGAGGAAAAAAGTTTTCATGTGTTGAAATCTTTAAACATTTTTATTTTTAAGCGATCATTTACTAGGCATGTAAATAATTAGGACTAGAAATTTTTATTTTAATTACCAGTCATAAACTTTTGGCTAGTATTATATGAATAAAAAAAAAAAAAATCTGAGATCTTCCATAGTGGATGATCTCGGAATAAAAAATCATTTTACTGAGATATATTACCCTCTTAATTGATTTAAAAGAACTGTTCAGAAAGAAAATTACAATTTAAAAAAATAAGCACTCCAGAAATTAGCAATTATGCCCCCACCCTGCACAGAAGGCATGGACCCTCATGAAGTTGAGTTTCAGAGGAGTAAGGACTTGCCCTGTTGATTATTATAGTTGATGATTCACAATATGACCTAAATAGAAAAAAGTACAAAAAGCAAAAAACATTTTCGGGCTCCAACCATATTGGTAGTTCCGGCGTTACACACACTGCACCAACATAAATGATGTATATTATTAGTTGATGACTGACAATATAACATCAGTTTAAAAATAATTAAAAAATGGCGGATGTCCATAAAGTGGTGCTGAAAAAAAAAAAAAGAAGTGATCCCATGGGGCCAGAAAAAATGTGTCCCCTAATCAGTGGTTTCAGAGATAAGATGCACTAACACTGAGGGGTAGATTGTTCTAATTCCATGTATCATGAACTGAAAAGACAAGTGGTGAGTTGCCCTGTAGTTAATTGTTACTGAGATTTTGCCAGTTTGAGTCTATGGTGATGAAATGTCCCCTCCTGGGTAAGAAAACTAAAAACACAGCATACATAGCTACATGTTTTATATTTGTAGATTACTGTAAATATAATCTCCTGCTAACCGTCAACCTGGTGTTGTTTGTCGCACAGCTGGTGATGAGGATGATACAAAAAAGATTGCAGAGAGAACAATAAAGTTTTGGAAAATTTTATTTTTCCAACATACAAATGTACGAAAAATCCAGATATAGGTTCCCCAACAATTAAAATATGTGTTGGACATCAAAGGTGGAAATTAAAACACCAATCAAGTAAGTGATTGTTATATTCCTGTCATCTTCAAGAGCTTAGTAGCTAAAATTAAATAGCTATATAAAGGGGTTTAGTGATGCCTATAGCCAACTCCTTGATTGTAATGTTAGATATTTATGCAACAATTTAGCAAACATGTCTCAAATACTGACTCAAAGGCTAACACGACATATTTAATTTCTCTGGGGCCCAAAATGTAATAGAACTGCACCTCAATAACACAAGTGTGTCTATAATAATAGATTCAGGTGTCCATCAAAACACTTTCATTTGAAGATTTTAAACAACTAAAAAAGGCCAGAACATGAAATCAAACTACATTCTGCTACAAAGCCCTACCCCGATTTGAGTGAAGGACCCTCTTCATCTTTTAACAAAATGTACATTGAATGTTCCAGTACCTGACACTAACCAATATGTTAAGGATTCATTTTCTGTTATACCACAACTGCAAGCATCTGTCCTTACTGTTAAAACCAACAAAGAACTTTGACTTTTAAAAGTTGCATTAATGCTGATATCTTAAAGTTGTTCTGAAATAGATCTATAGACAAAGTCATGCAGAAAATTTTTTTAAATATTTACAGAACTGTTTAAACTCAAAGACGATCAGGTGAAACTTGAGATAGAAGCAAAAGTCACCCACATATCTGTTAAGACCAATAGAGCTGGTCCACTGAACCAACAACCAATTGATGATTTAGATACAGTCGAATAAAAGAAACTACAGATTACATCAATAGTAGGAACATCCACAAATAAAAGGGATATCTAAGGTCTAAATTGAATTTTAAAAAATAAAAACCCTTTCTTGAAGATTCTATTTAGTTTTAATTTCAGGCTGTACTTCCCAAACTAATTGAAATTACTGGAAGGAGGTTCTGGTTTTCCTGCTAAAATAGCTGATTAGCATCCTTATTTTGGTGTCTTTCATTGCAATGAAATTCTCTTCATTGAAAATCTTGCAAAAATAAAATATACATTTCTGAAACTTTATTTGAGAAATATTAGTTTATTTAAAGTATAATTAATCTGAATTGAAAAAATATTTTTTACTTTAAGTTTGAAATAACACAGAAATGCATTTTGTAACCCGACAGTAGCTGTGTTGATGTGTTTGACAATGCGATGACAAATCTAATGTTTTATGGAGAACTTATCTGCAAAACATAATCAAAGAAAATCACATGAGCACCTTTTTTATATAATTAAGTAATCGTGATTCATTAAATTTTAGGAAAATATTCCCCGTAATGTAATGTTTTATTGAATTTTAGAAATTTTGGCTTTAAATTTAATATAGTTATCTCTCTTATTTTCTGATAATGTTGTGTATAGTCAATTGTACTCGGAAAAATCAGTATGTTTATATCCTAATAAAAATTCACAATGTTTTTTTAAAATACTGTTGTTTGATGATGTGTATTATGCCTTTTCCTTCATAATATCATCAAAAGCATTGAAATTAATAGAGAATTTTAAAAGATATAAATTAAAATTTTAAAAGAGTGAAAATTCTTTAAAAATTCATTGAAAAAATTTTTTCTTAAGACAATAGTACAAAAAAAATTAAAAACTTTTCTAATTAAATAATATCATAGTTTTATTGCATTTTTTTATTTTACAAATTCAAGCAGATTTTCAGTTAATGATGTTTCTCTCATAAAATCAAATTAATGATTTAAATTCTCCAAGGAATCCTGATTTTAATGAATATAAATATTAAAACCCTGGAATTTTGTTATGAATATGGTTTCTCTCCAGTATGTGACTGCATGTGATGCTTTAATACAGAATTCTGTGAAAATCCAGAACCACAGACTTCACAGGTATATGGTTTCTGACCAGTGTGTGTTCCAATGTGATATTTTAATACTGAACGTTGTGAAAATGCTAAACCACATATTTTGCATGAATATGGTTTCTCACCAGTGTGTGTTCGCA
Source organism: Acanthosepion pharaonis (assembly GCA_903632075.3). Lineage (NCBI taxonomy): Eukaryota > Metazoa > Mollusca > Cephalopoda > Sepiida > Sepiidae > Acanthosepion > Acanthosepion pharaonis. Next base: position 1,372,702 of record CAHIKZ030000332.1, on the reverse strand, counting down.
TGTGACGCTGTAAACCAAATTTTTGTGAAAATGCTGATTCACAAATTTCACAAGTATATGGCTTTTCACCAGTGTGTGTCTGGATATGTCTTTTTAAATCTGACCTTTTTGAAAATGCAGAACCACATATTTCACAGGAATATGGTTTCTCTCCAGTATGTGACCGCATGTGAATCTTTAATAAAGAATTCTTTGAAAATGCAGAACCACATACTTCACATTTATATGGTTTCTCTCCAGTATGTGACTGTATATGAATCTTTAACAAAGAATTCTGTGAAAATGCAGAACCACATATTCCACATGTATATGGTTTCTCACCAGTATGTGTTCGTATGTGAGATTTTAATGTTGAATTGTCTGAAAACGCAGAACCACATATTTCACATGAATATGGTTTCTCACCAGTGTGTGTTCGCATGTGACAGTGTAAATGTGATTTTCGTGAAAATGCTGATTCACAAACTTCACAAGAATATGGCTTTTCACCAGTGTGTGTCCGCATGTGACAGTTTAAATTTGATTTTCGTGAAAATGCTGATTCACAAACTTCACAAGAATATGGCTTTTCACCGGTGTGTGTTCGCATGTGACACTCTAAATTTGATTTTCGTGAAAATGCTGATTCACAAACTTCACATGAATATGCCTTTTCACCAGTGTGTGTTTGCATATGTTTTTTTACATGAAATCTCTGGGAAAATGCTAAACCACACACTTCACAGGAATATGGCTTTTCACCAGTGTGTGTTCTCATGTGCTCTTTTAAATTTGACTTCAGTGAAAATGCTGAACCACACACATCACATGAGTAAGGTTTTTCTCCTGTGTGTTTATACATATGTACTTTTAAATTTGAACTCGATGAAAATGCAAAACCACACACTTCACATGAATAAGGTTTTTCTCCCGTGTGTTTACACATATGTACTTTTAAATTTGAACTTGATGTAAATGCAAAACCACACACTTCACATGAATATGGTTTTTCTCCTCTGCGTGCTTCCATGGTCTTCTTTCTTTGTGACTTCATTTTAACAGATATATTGAAATTATAAACAGAAAAATTGTTGTGTGCTTATATGTCTACTATAAACATTAGTAGATACAAATAAATAATTTTTTTAAAATGATTTTGTGCTGAGTTTTTAAACTGTAAATTCATAATCATATCTTAATTACATATTTTCATCTTCAACATTGTTCTGATGATCGCCAGTCTTCTGTACGTTATTAGAGGACTTCATGTGTCTCCCATCAAATTTAAAATATCTGTAAGGAAAAAAAAGAAATATTGTTAAAAATCACGTGCTTTCATATTATTTGCAAATAGAAATTTATATTCATTCCCTTAGCGTTTCAATGATTTTGAAGTGTACAGATTTTGTGTATTTCTTAAGATGGGATATTTTAAACCAGGAGTTCTTAACTGGGATCCATTTAATGTTACTGGAGGGGGACACAAAAAATAGCAAATTGGGAATCAATAGTAATATTTTAGTGGTCCAGAGCAATTTCATTTTGGAACGCTTGTCACAACTGAAAATTGGAATTTCTACAGTAATCTAAACCATATGAAATACTGAAAATAGAAAAACGACTCTGAAACCAACAGAAAAAAAAGATCAAGAAATGTAAGTTAGCATCCGTTTTACTCTACCAGAAGTTTTGATTGTGAAAGTTGAATAAAAACTGAGGATATATAAAGGAGGATTGTGAGTGTGTGTATATATATATATATATATATATATATATATATATATATATCTCAGGTCATCCCATAAGTTCTGTCCGAATTTTGAATAAAAAAAACAAGTGACCAAATGTTACATTTAATTACAGATTCAACCAACAATGTATTTTCCCTGATTATCTATGACTTCCTTCCATCTATTAACAAGCTTACTAATTCCATTACTGTAAAATTCTTTGGGCTTTGATTCGAAGATCTCACAAATGTCAGTTTTAACCTCTTCCTGTGTTACAAAAGCTGTTTCTTCTAAATGATTCTGTAAGCTACGAAACAAATGGTAGTCTGAAGGAGCAAGAACGGGAGAATAAGGTGGATGAGGAATTTTCTCCCAACCAAGTTCTTCGATCTTTTGTGATGTGATTCTTGCTGTGTGCAGTTGCGCATTGTCCTGATGAAACATCACCTCTTTTCGATTCACTAGAGCAGGTCTTTTTTTCCTCAAAGCTTGGTTCAAACGTTCTAATTGCTGACAGTATATTTGAGCATTAATTGTTGCATTAGGTGGTAAGAATTCAAAGTGGATTATTCCTTGGCGATCCCACCAGATTGAAAGAAGAACCTTTTATCCATGAAGTTTCCTTCTCGGCTGTGGCTGGGGTCCTTCCCCTTTACCAAGCCACTGCCTACGATGCTTAACATTTTGATAAAAGATCCATTTTTCGTTGCCAGTCACAAGTCTATCCAAAAAAGGAGAAACATGTTGGCAAGAATGGAGAGAAGAGCAGATGTCAACACGGGATTTGAGGTTGTTTTCAGACAATTCATGAGACACCCATTTTCCAAGTTCAGGAACTTTTCTAAGTTGTTGAAGATGACGATGAACAGTTGTATGGTTTGAACTGAGAACCACTGCCAATTCCTCAACTGATAAAGCAGGATATTCTTCAAGGGCTGCTTCAAGAAGCTTTTCATCAAATTCAAATGGACGTCCGGTTCGATCTTCATCTTCAAGGGTGAAATCTCCACCTCTGAATGTTGCAAACCATCTTCTGCAAGTTCTTTCATTCACACATTCCTCTCCATAAACTGAGTGAATGTTTCTAGCTGCTTTTGGCTGCTGAGTTTCCTTTCTTGAACTCATAAAGCATTATGTGCCTCAAATGATTCTTGGGTACTTCCATGTTAGCAGGGTTTTAATCAAACAAAATTTAATTTTATTATTCTCTGAAATAAAATTTGATCAGTATAAATGCATCTAAACATAAAAATAATGTTCAGCTCCATTAGACATTATAAAATACTCTTTAAATTTTGTTCATTTTAACAAAAAGTTAAAATTCGGACAGAACTTATGGGACGACCTGATATATATAAAAGGAAAATTATATAATGAATATAATTTATTATACAAATGAATTTAATGTATTAAGAATAAATAATAATAAAATAAAAATTTTATTATAAAATAATATAAAAGATTTTAAAAAATTAATAATAAAATTAATTTAATATATATAAATTATATAATAATAAATTATATAATAATTATATATAAAGGAAGAATTAACGTGTAGAATCTGGTTTTAGTCAATTGTCTCACTATCAAATGCCCATAATTGACCTGACATTGTGAAAAGGGGGGATCACTTTGACTATCATTGACACTGATGGAGCCAAATATACATATCTTGTAGAGCAGCATCAACCACTGAGATTTCATTGAATAAATCTGCACTTTTTTAAATTTATTACTTAATCACTTATTTTATAATTATTTATTATGAGTTATTTTACTAGTGTACCTAAATGTTTTATAGAATTTACTTGTTAAAGAAAAGTTTATTTTCATTAAATTCGTTTTATTTCAAAATGAATGAACATTTACTATTTCTAGAATTCTGAAACTTATCTATTAATAAAAAATAGAATAAGCTTTGTTTTTATCGAATAGTTATGGGGGTCCCCCCCCCCAAAAAAAAAACTAAGAGTAAAAGTCGTCCATGCTTTTTTTTTTTTTGCCCATGACTGACTTTTACTCTTAATTTTGTGAACAACTGGTTTAACAAAAAAATTTCCAGAAAACTATTGCTTACATGGTAAGGCCATCCTTTTCAAGCATTTTTGTTTGAAAACCAAACTGTAATGTAAAATTCATTGCTGAAAGACTTTAACATTTTTTCTTTCAACTTGCATATTGTCTGGTTCAGACTCCACCCAAGTCTGATGCTAATAGAACACCACATAGTAACCCTCTATCTTGAGTGGCCCTTAAACCTTATATTAGGTGAACATTAGTAAAAAAAAAAAAAAAAAAAAAATTTATAGTAAATAATCCTGACTTAAAAAAAAGAACTTAAATTTCATCTTTATAACTTACTCTTTTCCAAAAACAGTTTCACAGATCCAGTAAAAAGATAATTATTAAACTTTTATCATTTTATTTGGATGTCTTTTCTTAATTTACTGACTTCTCCATGAATAGGGAAGGGTTTTCTATGATCCATTAAATTAACAAGAGAAAAATATTTACATTAACAAGTAAAATATATGCTGGAAACAGTCTACTTCTGAAACTTCCATTTCAGTCACTTATTTGCCATGTGTGATACATGCTTTGGCGATCATGTATCTTTTGATACATGACTGGTAAGGCAGATTTTTTTTCCCACAGTACGTTGCCATTTCTTTCTGCAGTAGACCAGTTGCCATCCAAGGTGATAGAACCTGGCCTGTCTTGCTATTTACCCATGGTTTCAGGAGGAAGAAGAGGATTCCCAAGGGTATTAGCATGTAAGTGAATGAAATGGATTCAACTGGAATCTGAACTCAGCTCTCTGATTTCTCAATCCGAGCAGCTATCATTCAGTCCACCATGCATCCATTTACTGTTACCATTTGCATTGTTTTTCACTTGACATGAAGTACAGAATGTTTTATATAGATTTTATTTTTTTCTGGATAAATATGGTCAATCCTGCATTTAATGAAGTTTTCTTGAAAAACACTTTGATTCAAACTCTGAAGATGATTTTGAGGGATTTACTCAGATATTGATGGGGAAGTTGTTACAGTCTATTGGATTACATGGTAAACCCTAAATCCAGACAGTGATGTCAACACATTTATTTTTTTTTTGTTAGAACATGAATACATATGCATATAGAACATAATGCATGACATCAAAATATTACTCGTCCATTCCTTTATTAGTTAAAAAAAGTCCAGTCTGTACTCAAAATACAAAGAAAGTTATGACAATTTTGAAACTGTAGGTGTTCATTATTTTTACTTATTCAAAAAGAATTGCAGTGGCAGGGAAAACAATTCCAGAAAAAATGTCATGTACTAAAAATAAAACATACAATCTCATTTTTCATACATAAATGTTAAGCGGATGATAATTATTTATTCAGATATAACTTCCCTACAATACTGAGAAGGAATGAAAAATTCAGGACTTATTCAGAAATGAATCAAATTATTTTAGAAATGTTTCTTTTTAGAAATTCTTGGTAAAAATTTTTTTTCCTTTAAATTTGTTACCCCCCAATTAATTAATTTCATGAATTTTCAAGAAATTAAAGTTTTTAAGCTTAATGTTTACTTAAAAGCAGAACACCTTGGAGAATTTAAATCATCAATTTCTTTTTGTAAAACAGGACTCTCCATTACCAAAAATCGGTTCAGAAGTGTAAAATAAAAAATGCAGAACTAGAGCGTTATTTAATTAGAAAATCTTTTATTTGTTTTTATGAATGCGATATATTACGGGCATTATTGTTTTTAGAAAACATTTTTTTTTAATGAATAATGAATTTTTACAAGAATTGTTTTCATTTTTTTAAAAATTTCAATTAGAATAATTTATAGTTTTAAATATTTTACGAAAGAACTAAAATAAATTTAAAGCCAAACTATCTAAAATTCCATATAAAACATTCATTATAGAGAATATTTTCCTAAATTTTTAACATTTAAGTACTTAAAAATTACAGTGTAACCCGGACATAAGAGAGTTGTCGGGACCGGAGAAGAAGTCTCTTATATCCGGGTTACACTGTATATGAAGAAGGCACTGACCTTACAATCAGCAATTAGTTTTTTTTTTTTACAGATGTATCCATTATACAAAAATCATTATTAAAACCTGCTGCCATGTTAAAAAATACATTTTTAAACTTAAAGTAAATAATATTTTTTTCAAATCAAATGGATTATACTTTTTTAATCATCTAATATTCGTCAAATAAAGTTTCAGAAAAGTCTAATTTATCCTTTGGAAGATTTTTAATAAAGAGAATTACATTGTGATGAATGGTCACTAAAATCAACAATTTTGGCAATTGAAAGACTAAAGTTTTTTCCAGTCAATATAGTAAAAATTACTTTTGAAATACAGTAAATGTTTTTGTTTATTGGAAATGTTAAATTTAATCTATTAGATTGAAATTAAAACTAAAATAAAAGTTTCAAGACATATTTTTATCTTTTTAAAATTACATTGTCATTTGCTTTTGTTTGGAGGTACCAACTTTAAATTTACCTGCCTACAAATGAAACGTGTAACATGATGAAATTCAAATACTGGAGAACAAAATACTGAATTAAATATAGCTTAAAAAAATTATTTTAAGTAAGTACTCCAAAACGAAGTTATATTTTGTTATTTTCTTACAATTAAAATTTCAAGGATGTTTAATTTTTTGAATATATGTCTTGCAATTTTGAAAATGTTCGTAGGCTTGTTATTCTGCGGATATTTTTTTTTATCAAAATCTGTGAATTTATTTTTTTTGCTCATGTTAAGTTACGAAAAAAAAAAAAAAACATTACAAAGTTCACTATTTTTTATCCATAATATTTAATATGTTAAAAAAATTATTCAACTTTTTAACAAGAAAAATCTCAAATTGATGTTTTAGAAATTGCAACAAAATCATTCATTCATATTTCATTTTTATTTAAAATGGAATGATGACACGTATGTAATTTGTATTTAGAGACATTGAACAGGGTGGTCTGAAAGTCCTGTCACCCCTATAGACCATAACCTTCCATTTCAGATGTCTGACATGACGTCCTAGTTTGGAAACGAGGTAAGGGATGACAAGACTTTCGGAACACCCTGTATTTATTTTCAGTTTTTCTTACTAAATTTGTTACTTATATTGCAAGCGATCCATCATTGTACATAATTAGGTTATAATACAATTTGAAATGAATACGACCTCATAAAAACTTGAAATAAAGTTATCGGGCCCACAAGGAGGACCCTGGCCTAGGCCGATATGATGTCTCACTTTTTTTTTATTTCACTTCTTCATTCGTATTTAAAATAATAAATATCGTTAGTCTTTATTTGAAGGATATTTTGATTAATAAAGTTATTAATACTGCTGCTAAAAATAAAATCGTTATTTTGATAAAAATGAACTTTTTTTAAGAAGAGGGACCTCGGAAAATATTTTTTAAAAACAAGATCGAATATTTTTTGTCGTTTTTATTTTATTTTACGATTTTAAAATTAAATATAATTGCTGTCTTAAAACTTTCATGAGACTTTGTTTCAGACCTTCTTTTACAGACTGTTGTTTACTTTTTTATTTAATATTTAAAAAAAAAGAAAAGAAAAAAGGTGTATCAGTTGAGTAAGTAAACAATGAAAAGGAAAAGAATTCTTTTTAGCAAAATAAAAATTTTAGATTTAGTATAACAATTATTAAAATATCACGATTAAAGTTTTCTATACTAATCTTTATCTCCCGCGCTGCCGAAATAAGGAAAAAAAAATGAACCAAAATTTCGAGAGTTAATCTTCTAGGATCCAAAAATGCAATTTAATTAGTATTAAAAAAATTCTCTGGTCTTTCATCTTGATAATAACAAAGATTTTGACGTTAAAACTTTGTTTTTCTTAAATCTGAGGCCTTTATTCGTCATGGTATGCTAATTTTTTTCGCAAATAATTGGTGGTATCTGTCTGATTGTTAATGTTATATTGTTATCAAACTAAAAAGCAGTTTTCCGTTCGTTAAAAAAGAAATGAACACTATATACTTACTTCTTTCTGTTATTTTTCGTCTGATTTGTCTACATTAGTTAAAAAGGAGGGAAAAAGAAAAGGAACCAAGAGTTTAAATGACGTTATTACTTCAGGGTTAACTTAAATGTTCTTTAAAAAAAAGCATCTATTGTTGATGATCAGAAAATGACGTCTAACGAGAAATTCAAGGGAGATAATTTCTCCTTTTTTTTTACTCGTACGGCATCAAAAAGTGGTGACGCTTTGAAAATGTCTATCAAAAGATAATTAAAAAAAAAGAAAAAACTTGTTTAAGCAGGCCTATCGCCAGAGTGTTTAGAATGCAGAGGTCGGCCTTTAAATTATTTGCACACTAACAATAATTCAATTTCTTTTTTCACATGGGGAGAATCAAATGATTTTCTGGGGTCAGCTTGATGTCGGGCCTGTGTTATTGCTACCCCGCTACGCACACAAAGGCCTAAATAATATTATATTTATAACTGTATATAATATACAATAATTATGGCACATGTCCAAAAGGGGAAGTGGGGAGAGGCTGGTCTTCGCTAACTATCCTATTCCTAGTTAATCACGATCATGACCCATTCATCCAATATAATTGATCCATTTACCACAAGAACTCATTCATCACCCTTCAATCCTTAATATACCAAAATACCACATACTCACTGAGGGAACCTGCAAAAACACCCCATTATATAAAATTTCAAATTTCTAAATACCAAAAATATATAAAAATTTCAGGAAGCATGAAATGAAGGGGGAAGGATTGAACCCACGAAAGCAAACTAAAAATGGAAGAAAAACAAACTAAAACAAAACAGATGTTAGTAAGACCCGTTCATCCCTCAAAATAATCAGAGTGGCTGCTGTAGTCTGCTGATAGAATCAAGTAGCATACTCACTAATGAAATGGGGAGGGTAAAAATAAATGATGGAATGGGAAAAATAAAGTCTGATCCAGCCGAGATAAAAATGGGGACAAAAAACAAACTGGGGAGGTTGGGAATCTCAACATGGATCATAAAAAAAGAGTGCCGGGTACAGGCCAGGAGCAACACTTATTCACATTAACTAGGCAAACCAAGAGTCTCTAGCTTTACCAGGGGGAGGGATCACAGGAAACCGCACTGTTGTGACCAAGTGGACTTAAAAAGAAACTCAAATGTCTAAAAAATATCGGCATAGCAAAAGACATCAATATCTTTAATAAACGTCACATTGGTCCATACTGACCAATGGAATAACTTCCTGCTAAAGTCCAAAATTCCGTCTAGGGAATTATCCAACTTAAATGAAAATGCCAATATATATTAATTAATTGTTCACTTTTATAATAGGTATTTAATTTTAAAAAATCAGAGTAAGTGTTATTCTTTTTGTAATAACCACCAATATTTTCATGACTAAATTTTACTTGAAAAAATATTTGTTGCAAATTTTTACATTTACATAAAGATTAATTGCTGAGGTATCTCCACTGAAAAAAGTCGCAAAGTTATACATTTCCATAAACATTAATTGCTGATAAATCTCCGCAGGAAAAAAAATTTTACGAAGATTCCAACACAACACAAATAGGATTGTCTTAAAAAATTGTTTTAAAACAGTATTTCAGTTTTCAGGAAAATTTTTCATTTGTTGAAATCTTTAAACTTTTTTTATTTTTTAAGCGATCATTTACTAGGTTTTATCTTTCTAGACATGTAAATAATTGGGACTAGAAATTTTTATTTTAATTACCAGCCATAGACTTTTGGCTAGTATTACTATGAATAAAAAAAAAAAATCTGAGATCTTCCATAGTGGATGATCTTGGAATAAAAAAAAATTTTACTGAGATATATTACCCTCTTAATTGATTTAAAAGAACAGTTCAGAATAAAAATTACAATTTAAAAAAATAAGCACTCCAGAAATTAGCACTTATGCCCCCACCCTGCACAGAAGGCATGGGCCCCCATGAAGTTGAGAGGTTCGGAGTAGTAAGCACTGGCCCTATCGATTATTATAGTTGATGATTGACAATGTGACTTAAATAGAAAAAAATAAAAAGAGCAAAAAGCAAAAAACAGCTCAAACTAGCCATTTTGTGGCTCCAACCTTATAAGTAGTTCCTGCGTTGCACACACTTCACCAGTCTTAAAGATAAATGATGTATATTATTAGTTGATGATTGACAATGTAACATTAGTTTAAAAATAATTAAAAAATGGCGGATGTCCATAAAACGGTGCTGAAAATATAAGCAGTGGCCCCATGGGGCCACCAAAAATGTGCCCCCCAGTCAGGGGTTTCAGGGATAAGATGTGCCAACCCTGATGGGTAGATTGTTCTAATTCTATGTACTATACACTGAGTAGACTGGTAGTGAGTTATCCTGGAGTTAATTGTTACTGAGATGAGTTTGCTAGTGTTGAGTCTACGGTGATGAAATGTCCCCTCCTGAGTAAGAAAACTAACAACACGGCATACATAACTACACATTATATTTGTATATTACTGTAAATATAATCTCTTGCAAACCATCAAACTGGTGTTGTTTATCGCACAGCTGGTGACGAGGAGGATACAATAAGGCTTTGACAAAGAACAATAAAGTTTTGAAAAATTTTATTTTTCCAATGTACAAATGTCCCAAAAATCCAGATATAGGTTCCCCAACAATTAAAATATGTGTTGGACATCAAAGGTGGAAATTAAAAACACCAATCAAGTAAGTGACTGTTACATTCCTGTCATCTTCAAGAGCTTAGTAGCTAAAATTAAACACCTATATACAGGGGTTTGGTGATACCTAGGGCCAACTTCTTGATTGTATGCCCCTAATGTTAGATATTTACGCAACAATTTAGCAGACATGTCTCAAATACTGACTCAAAGGCTAACACGACATATTTAATTTCTCTGGAGCCCAAAATGTAATAGAACTGCACCTCAATAGCACAAGTGTGTCTATAATACTAGACAGGAGTCCATCAAAGACACTTTCATTTGAAGATTTTAAACAACTAAAAAAGGCCAGAACATGAAATCAAACTACATCCTGCTACCACAAAGCCCTACCCTGATTTGAGTGAAGGACCCTCTTCCTCTTTTAACAAAATGTACATTGAATGTTCCAGTACCTGACACTAACCGATATGTCAAGGATTCATTTTCTGTTATACCACAACTGCAAGCATCTGTCCTTACTGGTAAAACCAACAAAGAACTTTGACCTTTAAAAGTTGCATTAATGCTAATATTTTAAAGTTGTTCTGAAATAGATGTATAGACAAAGTCATGCAGAAAATTTTTTTAAATATTTACAGAACTGTTTAAACTTAAAGACGATCAGGTGAAACTTGAGATAGAAGCAAAAGTCACCCACATATCTGTTAAGACCAATAGAGCTGGTCCACTGAACCAACAACCAATTGATGATTTACACACAGTCGAATAAAAGAAACTACAGATTACATCAATAGTAGGGACATCCACAAATAAAAGGGATATCTAAGGTCTAAATTGAATTTTTAAAAATAAAAAATCTTTCTTGAAGATTCTATTTTAGTTTTAATTTCAGGCTGTATTTCCCAAACTAAGTGAAATTACTGGAAGGAGGTTTTGTTTTTCCTGCTAAAATAGCTGATTAGCATCCTTATTTTGATGTCCTTCATTAAAAATCTTGCAAAAATAAAATATACATTTCTGAAATTTATTTGAGAAATATTAGCTTTTTTAAAGTATAATTAATCTGATTTGAAAAAAATATTGTTTACTTTAAGTTTGAAATAACACAGAAATGCATCTTGTAACCCGACAGTAGCTGTGTCGATGTGTTTGACAATGTGATGAGAAATCTAATGTTTTATGGAGAATTTATCTGCGAAACATAATCAAAGAAAATGACATGAGCACCTTTTTTATATAATTAAGTACTCGTGATTCATTAAATTTTAGGAAAATATTCCCCGTAATGTAATGTTTTATTGAATTTTAGAAATTTTGGCATTCAATTTAATATAGTTATCTCTCTTATTTTCTGATAATGTTGTGTATAGTCATTTGTACTCAGAAAAATCAGTATGTTTATATCCTAATAAAAATTCACAATGTTTTTTTAAAATATAGGTGTTTGATGATTTGTATTATGCCTTTTCATTTATGATTAGTAAATATAGTTTTCACTCAATACTAATATCATCAAAAGCATTGAAATTAATAGAATTTTAAAAGATTTATAAGATATCAATTAAAATTTTGAAAGAAAGAAATGACTTGTAAGAATTCATTGAAAAAAATTTTTCTTAAGATAAGAGTACAATAAAAAAATTCAAACTTTTCTAATTAAATAATATCATACTTTTATTGCATTTTTTCTTTTACAATTGTGAGCAGATTTCCAGTAAATGATGTTTCTCTTTCATAAAAACAAATTGATGACTTAAATACTGCAAGGAGTCCTTATTTTAATGAATATAAATATGAAACCTATGGAATTTCGTTAGGAATATGGTTTTTCTCCAGTATGTGACTGCATGTGATGCTTTAATACATAATTCTGTGAAAATCCAGAACCACATACTTCACAGGTATATGGTTTCTCACCAGTGTGTGTTCGTATATGATATTTTAATACTGAACTTTGTGAAAATGCTGAACCACATATTTCACATGTATATGGTTTCTCACCAGTGTGTGTTCGCATGTGACGCTGTAAACTGAATTTTCGTGAAAATGCAGATTCACAAACTTCACAAGAATATGGCTTTTCTCCAGTGTGGGTTTGTATATGTCTTTTTAAATGTGACCTCGTTGAAAATGCACAACCACATACTTCACAGGAATATGGTTTTTCTCCAGTATGTGACTGCATGTGAAGCTTTAATACAGAATTATGTGAAAATGTAGAACCACATACTTCACAAGAATATGGTTTCTCTCCAGTATGTGATAGCATGTGAAGCTTTAATACAGAATTCTGTGAAAATCCAGAACCACATGCTTCACAGGAATATGGTTTCTCACCAGTATGTGACTGCATGTGAAGCTTTAACACGGAAGTATGTGAAAATCCAGAACCACATATTTCGCATGAATATGGTTTCTCACCAGTGTGTGTTCGTATGTGAGATTTTAATGCTGAATTGTATGAAAATGCAGAACCACATATTTCACATGAATATGGTTTCTCACCAGTGTGTGTTCGCATGTGACACTGTAAATTTGATTTTCGTGAAAATGCTGATTTACAAATTTCACAAGAATATGGCTTTTCACCAGTGTGTGTTTGCATATGTCTTTCTACATAAAATCTCCGGGAAAATGCTGAACCACACACTTCACATGAATATGGCTTTTCACCTGTGTGTGTTGTCATGTGTCTTTTTAAAGCTGACCTCTTTGAAAAAGCTGAATCACATACTTCACATGTATATGGCTTTTCTCCAGTGTGTCTTCTCATGTGGTCTTTTAAATTTGACTTCTGTGAAAATGCTGAACCGCACACTTCACATGAGTAAGGCTTTTCTCCTGTGTGTGTACGCATGTGTACTTTTAATTTTGAACTCGGTGAAAATGCTAAACCACACACTTCACATGAATATGGTTTCTCTCCTGTGTGTGCTTCCATGGTCTTCTTTCTTTGTGACTTCATTTTAACAGTTATATTGAAATTCTAAACAGAAAAATTGTTGTGTGCACTATAAACACTAGTAGATACAAATAAATTTTAAAATACTTTTGTGCTGAGTTTTTAAATGTAAATTCATAATAAATTAATTACAAAGTTTCATCTTCAACATTGTTCTGATGATCGCCAATCTTCTCTACATCATTAGAGGACTTCATGTCTCTCCCACCAAATTTAAAATCACTGTAAGGAAAAAAAGAGATATTGTTAAAACCATGTGCTTTCATATTATTTGCAAACAGAAATTTTTCATTACATCAGTTAAGCTTTCAATGATTTTGAAGTGTACAGGTCTTGTGTATTTCTTAAGACAGTACTTCAGATGTTTTAAACCAGAGGTTCCCAACTGGGGTCCATGTGACATTACTGGAGGTGCACACAAAAAAATAGCAAATTGGGAGTCCATTGTAATATTTTAGTAGTCCACAGAGCCATTTCACTTTGGAATGCTTGTTACAACTGAGAATTGGAATTTCTAGAGTAATTGATGCTATATTAAAATACTAAAAATGGAAAAGATCAAGCAATGTAAGTTAACATCCCTTTTACTCTACTAGATGTTTTGATTGTGAAATTTGAATAAAAACTGAGGATATAAAAAGGAAGGATTATATATCTATATCTATATATATATATAAATGAAAAATTATATAAAGATAATAATATTAATTTTAAATAATAAGAAAATAATAGGTTAATATAAATTAATTAATATAAAATATTTAAAAGTAAATACTAACAAAAAGATTAATTTAATATACAAATTATACAATAATTAATTATATAATAATAAATTATATATTAACTACATATAAAGGAAAAATTGTTTTAATAATGTCTCACTTACAATCAAAAGCCCATATAGACTTGACATTGTGAAAAGAGGTGATCTTTGACTATCATTGACACTGATGGAGCCAAATATAAATATTTTGCAGAGCAGCATCAACCGCAGGGATTTCAGTGAATAAATTTACACTTTTTAAAATTTATTAATTACTCGCTTATTGTATAATTGTCTATTATGAGCTGTTTTACTATTGTACATAAATATTCAGTAGAATTTAGTTAATAAATAAAAGTTTATTTTCATTAAATTAGTTTTACATCAAAATAAAAACCATACATTTAATATTACTAGAATTCCAAAACTTATCTATCAGTAAAAAAAATATAATCACCTTTTATTTATCGAATGGTTATGGGGGGTTCCACAAAAAAAACTAAGAACAAAAAGTCATGCATGTCTTTTTTCTTTTTTTTTTTTTTGACCATGACTGACTTTTACTCTTAATTTTGCGAACAACTGGTTTAAACAAAAAAATGTCAGAAAACTCTTGCTTACATGGTAAGGTCATCCTTTTCAAGCATTTTTGTTTGACAACCAAACTTTAATGTAAAATTCATTGTTGAAAGAAGACTTTAGACTTGCATTTTGTCTTTTGGCTTGCATATTGCCTGGTTCAGACTCCACCCTGGTCTTTTGAACAGGACTGGAGGTTCTTCCATTGTTTCCTTTTTAGGATTGGGTTTCTGGTCACTTCTAAAGTTTATTTCAACTCTATATTCCTAACGTATCATTCTGAACACTGATATTTTATTCGCTAATTAAATCTTGACCTCTTCAGGTCTAGAATTAGCTGTCTAACTTTCCTGTTATTTTGTCCTTTCTTACGCTAATAAAACTCCACAAAATAATCCTCTATCTTGAGTGGCTCTTGGACCTTATATTAGGTGAACATTAGTAAAAACAAAAAAAAAAAAACAATTCATAGGGTTTAATTATAGAAATAAAGACAGAGCCAGGCTGTTTGATGTGTTCAGTTATTGTAGGCTATTCAAAAGAAAATTAACGCTATGAAGTAAATAATCCTGACTTAAAAAGAAAAGGACTTAAATTTCATATTTATAACTTACTCTTTTCCAAAAACAGTTTCACAGATTCAATAAAAAGATAATTATTAAAGTTTTATCATTTTATTTAGATGACTTTTCTTAATTGACTGACTTCTCTATAAATAGGGAAGGGTTTTCTTTAATCCATTAAATTAACAAGAGAAAAATATTTACATTAACAAGTAAAATATATGCTGGAAACAGTCTACTTCTGAAACTTCTATTTCAGTCAGTTATTTGCCATGTGTGATACATGCTTTGGCAATCATGTATCTTTTGATACATAACTGATGAGGCCGATTTTTTTTCCTGCAGTAGGTTGCCATTTCTTTCTGTGGTAGACCAGTTGCCATCCAAGGTGATGGCACCTGGTCTGTCTTGCTACTTACCCATAGCTTCAAGAGGAAGAAGAGGATTCCCAATACAGCAAATGTTTTTGCTTATTGGAAATATTAAATTTAATCTATTAGCTTGAAATTAAAACTAAAAGCTTCAAGATATATTTTTCTTTTTTAAAATTACATTTTCAACCTTATATATATTGCTTTTGTTTGGAGGTACCTACTTTAAATTTACCTGCCTACAAATGAAATGTGTACCATCATGAAATTAAAATATTGGAGAACAAAATACTGAATTAAATATAGTTTAAAATTTATTTTAAGTACTCAAAACAAAGTTACATTTTGTTATTTTCTTGCAATTAAAAAACTTCAAGGATATTTAATTTTTCGAATATATGTCTTGCAATTTTATTATCACAAATGACTCAGATTAGCATTTATTCTGTTGACAAGAATATCTTTTTGAAATTACTTTTCATCAAGTTATCTTCCCTTAATGGTGATTTTTTTTTTTTAAATTAGTTTAATTACAAGATAAATAATGAAAAAAAGAAATAAAAAGGTAGAATTGTTAATGACCAAAATTAATTAATAAAATTTAAAAACATGTATATGATGCAGAGTTGATGCGTACTACCCTGAAACGCCCCCCCCCCAGGATGTGGGGAGGTGCTGATTAAGAGATTTGCCCAGTGCTTTGTGACTCTCGCTAGCTTTTCAAGTTCAACATTTCCTTTTTTCTGTGTTACAAATTAAACTAAGTGCAAACTATTATTAATTAGACGATAAAAAGATGTTTGAGTTTGATGTTATTCTGGGGACATTTTTTTTTATGAAAATCTGTGAATTTATTTTGCTCTTGCTAAATTAAAAAAAAAAAAAAAAAAAAAAAACCCAAAACAAAACCATTATAAAATTTACTATTTTTTTATCCATAATGTTGAATATAAAATTATTCAACTTTTTAACAAGGAAAATCTCAAGTTGATGTTCTAGAAATTGCAACAAAAATATTAATTTATATTTCATTTTTATTTAAAATGGAATGATGACATGTCTCTAATTTGTATTTAGAGACATTGTACAGTTTGGTCCGAAAGTCTTGTCACCTCTCTAGATAATTAATTTTCTATTTCAGATGGCTGACACTACGTCCTACAGTTTGGAAATGATATAGGCGATGACAAGACCTTCGGACCACCCTGTATTTATTTACAATTTTTCTAAATGAATTTTTCAATTATATTGCATATGAGCCATTATTGTACATAATTAGGTTATAATAAAATTTGTAATGAATACTACCTTAAAAATTGAGATGTAGTAAAAAAAGTTAAGATACCCACGAAGACCCTTGCATCGGCCAATATGATGTCTCAGTCTTTTTTTATTTTTTCATTTCTTCATTAAATATCTTTGTAGTCTTTATTCTGATTTTAGGGATATTTTGATTAATAAAAATATTAATACTGCTGCTGCTGCTGTGTAGATAAAAATAAAAAAAATCGTTATTTTAAAAAAATGAACTTTTTTTAAGACGAGGGAATTCGGAAAATTCTAACAGATTTTTAAAAACAAAGATCAAATATGTTTTTAGTCTTTAGTTTTTTATTTTATTTTATTTTATGATCATAAAATGAAATATAAACCATCATTGTTGTAAAACTTCCATGTGCCTCTGTTTAAACTTTAAACTTTAAAACTTTAAAGTTTAAACTTTAGTTTACTAATTTTAAGTTTTTCAGTAAGTTAGGTAGGATGATGTTTAGTTTCAATTTTATTTAAAAAAAAAAAGGACGATCAGTAAGTGAATAATGAAAAAAATATGTCTTTTTAGCAAGGTAAAAAATTAAAATTAAGAATAACATTTATTATTTTCTATACTAATCTTTGTCTCCCGCGATGAGGAAAAAAATTAACCAAAATTTCGAACGTTATTCTTCTAGGATCAAAAGAATGTAATTGTAATGAATGTAATATAATTAATATTTTAAAAAATCCTCTGGTCTTTCATCTTGATAATAAATAACGAAGATTTTGACGATAAAACTTTGTTTTATTAAGTTTGGGGCATTTATTTATCATGATATGCTAATTATTTAGTAAATAATTGGTGGTACCTGTTTTCGTATTGTTATCAAACAAAGGAAAGCTGAAAGCAGTTTTCGTTAAAAAAAGAAACAGACACTATATACTTACAACTTTACTTCTTTCTGTTATTTTTCGTTTGATTTGTCTACACTGGTTTATTAAGCAGGTAAAGATATATATATATAAAATATAAATTTTAAATGACGTTATTACTTCAGGGTTAAAAAAAAACCATCTAGTGTTTATAATCAGAAAATGACGTCTAAAGAAAGACATTCAAGGGAGATAATTTCGCATGATTTTATTTTTCCTATGGCATCACAAAGTGGACATGCTTTGAAAATGTCTATCAAAAGAATATTAAAAAAAAAAACTTGTTTAAGGAGGACTGTCGCCAGAGTGTTTACAATGCAGAGGTCGGCCTTTAAATTATTTGCACCCTAACAATAATACAATTTTTTTTTCACATGGGGAGAATCAAATGATTTTCTGGGGTCAGCTCTTCATCCCAGGCAACCTTAACGACGGGCCTATTGCTACCCGCCTGCGCAAACAAACGCCTAATCCACATAGCAACAGACAACAATAGCTTTCATAAACGTCCTCATACTGACCAATGAAATAACTTCCTGCTAAAATTCAAAATTCCGTCTGGGAGCTTACTAATGGTTACTTAAGAAACAGGTCTAGACAGTGTCTGTAGGAATCCCCAGGGGGCCTCCCCATTCCAGGCAGTACATCTCCTTCCGGAGGGAACTGGATTTATTGTTTGGTGCCTAAGGCAATCTCAGAAGGGTAAGTGCCCGGGGACCTGGGCAATTTTTCTATGGGATTCTTACTCTGAAGAGATGTCTGTGAAGTGTTGAACCACTTTCAAAGATTCTCCTGATGTTATATCAACTGCAGATCCTTTGTATTTTCTTCGATAATCCCTTCTCATAGGATAGGCAGACCAAGGCTGTTTTCTGATGGCTGTTATCCTTTTGAATCCTTCTATCCCAGTTTGTTGGAGCTGCTGACATGTACCCAGGGTAGTTGTTACATTGTAGGTTACTGATAAGAATAAACAATTCTTGTTCATATGTTTCTGGGTGGATAAAGACATTGGTTAAAAGCAAATAACTGAGACATCTGGAAGAAGCATGGCATGTGGAACTAGAACAATCGACCTCAGTAGATGAAATAAAGGGTTCAGTTTGAAATTCCAATCACCTGAAGAAGGCTGGAGTGTACAATGGCTGAAACATTGGGAATATGGCAATGAAGATGAGGAAAACTGTCTGAATGAAGTAAATAATGCAAGATCTATATAATTATTTGAAAAAGCCCATAATTATTATCAACAAAATGTGTATGACATAGATCTTTCCTTTAAACTATTTACATTGTTCGGACTGTTGACCTCAACTACACAACATTTCAGCTGTTGGACGCTTCGACCTTTTTCCAATGATACTTGTTGTAATTTCTAAACAAAGCCTTCATTTAATCCATAAGGGTAGCAGGGCCAGAACTAGGGTCTCAATAGAGCGCCAACCTCTCTACTAAATGTCAATTTCAAAGTTTCCCAAAATAAGGTCCACAAATCCTGAGAGGAAAAATTGGTATGTAAGGGCAGTGCTTTTTTAAATTACCAAAAATCAGGGAATTATCCAATTTAAATGAAAATTTCAGTACATATTCATTAATTATTCATTTTTATAATAGTTTTTTTTTATTTTTAAAAAAAATCAAAGACGATGTTATTCTTCTTGTAATAACCACCAATATTTTCATGAATAAATTTTGCTCAAAAATATATTTAAGTCACAAATTTGTACATTTCCATAAAGATTAATTGCCGATGCATCTCCACTGAAAAAAAGAAAGTGTTTTATGTTGTTTCAAACACAACACAAACTGGATTATCTTAAGAATTTGTTTTAAAAACAGTGAGTTTTCAGGAAAAAATTTTCATGTGTGTTTGCATTTTTACTTTTTAAGTAATCATTTACTAGGTTTTATCTTCCTAAAAATATAAATAATAGGTACGAGAAATTTTATTTTAATTACTAGCCATAGATTTTGGCTAGTATTATTATTAGCCAAAAAAAAAAAAAAAAAATTTCAGAGATACTCCTTAGCGGATGAACTTGGAATAAAAAATCATTTTACTGTGGCATATTACGCTCTTAACTGATTTAGAATTGTTTAAAAAGAAAATTACAATAGAAAAAAATAAGAACTACTGAAATTAGTACTTATTCCCCCCACCCTGTCCAGTAGTCATGGGTCCTCATGCAGTTGAGAGGTTCGGGGTTATAAGCACGGGCCCTGTCAATTATTATACTTGATGACTGACAATATGACCTAGGTAAAGAAAAAGTGAAAAGTACAAAAAGCAAAGAAACTGCTCAAACCATCCCTTTTGGGTCTCCAACCTTGTCGGGTATTCCTGCATAGTATACATTGCACCAGTTTTTATGATACATAATGTATATTATTAGTTGATGCCTGACAATGTGAGATCAGTTTAAAAATAAAGACGGATAAACAGTACTAACAAAAATGGCAGTGGCCAAAATGAGGTACTCTAAAACGTGCCCCCCCTAATCAGTGGTTTCAGAGATAAGATGCACCAATACTGAGGAGTAAATTGTTCTAATTCCATGTACCATATGCTGAGTAGACAGGTGGTGAATTGTCCTGGAGTTAAGCTGTCACTGAGATGCATTTGCCAGTGTTGAGTCAAGGGTGATGAAATATCTCCTCCTGAGTAAGAAAACTAACAACATGGCCGACATATCTACACATTATATTTGTATATTAATGTAAATTTAATCTCTTGCAAGACATCAAATAGGTGTTGTTTATCACACAGCTGATGTCGAGTATGATACAATAATTTTTCAATAGACAACAAAGTTTTGAAAAGTTTTATTTTCCTGATCTACAAACGTACCAAAATATCTGCATGTTGGTACACAACCAATTACAAACATTTGTTGGATGTCACAGATGGAAATTAACACCACCAAGTGACTGTTACATTCCTGTCATCTTCAAAGGCTTAGTAGCTAACATTAAACAGTTACATACAGGCATTTGATGATGCCCGGGGCCAACTTCTTGATTGTATGACCCTAATGTTAGTAAGATATCAAGTTAACACAGACATACTTGTTTTGTATGAACGGATCTAATAAAAGTCACAGAGGAGAAGCTCAATATATCAGGTCATCCCATAAGTTTTGTCCGAATTTTACCTTTTTTAAAATGAATGGAATTTAAAGAGTATTTTATAATGTCTAATGGAGCTGAACATAATTTTGATGTTTAGATGCATTTAAACTGATCAAATAAAATTAAATTTTGTTTGATTAAAACCCTGCTAATATGGAAGTACCAAAGAATCATTTGAGGCACATAATGCTTTATGAGTTCAAGAAAGGAAACTCAGCAGCCGAAGCAGCTACAAACATTCACTCAGTTTATGGAGAGGAATGTGTGAATGAAAGAACTTGCAGAAGATGGTTTGCAAAATTCAGAGGTGGAGATTTCACCCTTGAAGATGAAGATCGAACCAGACACCCAATTGAGATTGATGAAAAGCTTCTTGAAGCAGCCCTTGAAGAAAATCCTACTTTATCATTTGAGGAATTGGCAGTGGTTCTCAGTTCAAACCATACAACTGTTCATCGTCATCTTCAACAACTTGGAAAAGTTCCTAAACTTGGAAAATGGGTGTCTCATGAATTGTCTGAAAACAACCTCAAATCCCGAGTTGACATCTGTTCTTCTCTCCATTCTCGCCAACTTGTTTCACCTTTTTTGGATAGACTTGTGACTGGCAACGAAAAATGGATCTTTTATCGAAATGTTAAGCGTCGTAGACAGTGGCTTGGTAAAGGGGAAGGACCCCAGCCGAGAAGGGAACTTCATGGGCAAAAGGTTCTTCTTTCAATCTGGTGGGATCACCAAGGAATAATCCACTTTGAATTATTACCACCTAATGCAACAATTAATGCTCAAATATACTGTCAGCAATTAGAGCGTTTGAACCAAGCTTTGAGGAAAAAAATGACCTGCTCTAGTGAATCGAAAAGAGGTGATGTTTCATCAGGACAATGCGTGACCCCACACGGTAAGAATCACATCACAAAAGATCGAAGAACTGGTTGGGAGAAAATTCCTCATCCACCTTATTCTCCCGATCTTGCTTCTTCAGACTACCATTTGTTTCGTAACTTACAGAATCATTTGGAAGAAACAGCTTCTGTAACACAGGAAGAGGTTAAAACTGACATTTGTGAGTTCTTTGAATCAAAGCCAAAAGAATTTTACAGTAATGGAATTAGTAAGCTTGTTAATAGATGGAAGGAAGGCATAGATAATCAGGGAAAATACATTGTTGATTGAATCTGTAATTAAATGTAACATTTGGTGACTTGTTTTCTTTTAACAAAATGTACATTGAATGTTCCAGAACTTGACACTAACCGATATGTCAAGACTTCATTTTCTGTTATACCACAACTGCAAGCATCTGTCCTTACTGGTAAAACCAACAAAGAACTTTGACTTTTAAAAGTTGCATTAATGCTGATATATTAAATTTGTTCTGAAATAGATCTATAGACGAAGTCATGCAGAAAAATTTTAAAAATATTTACAGAAATGTGTAAACTCAAAGACGATCAGGTGAAATTTAAGATAGAAGCCAGTCACCCACGTATCTGTTAAGAACAACAGAGCTTGTCCACTGAACCAACAACTAATTGATGATTTAGACACAGTCAAATAAAAGAAACTGCAGATTACATCAATAACAGAGACTTTGACAAAAAAAAAAAAAAAAAAAAAAAAATCATATACTGAAGATTTAATATGAATTTTTAAAAATGAAAAATCTTTCTTGAGGCTTCTATTTTAATTTTATGCTAATAGGTGAAATTCAATATTTCTATTAAGCAAAATAGATGGCTGTACTTCCAAAACTAAATTGAATTACTGGAAGGAGGTTTCGTTTGTTCTGCTAAAATAGCTGATTAGCATCCTTATTTCGGTGTTTTTCATTAAAATGCATTTTGTAACTCGACATTAGCTGTTTATGTGCTTGACAGATCTAATGTTGTTTTATTTAGAAATTATCTGTAACATATAATCAAAGAAAATGACATGAGCATCTTTTTTATGTAATTAAGTAACAGGCATTCTTAAAAATTTAGGAACATATTCTCCTTAATGTTTTATTGAATTTTAGAAAGTTTACTTTTAAATTTACTATAGATATCAGTCTTATTTTCTGATAATGTCAATTGTACTTACTTGTAATATACTAATAAAAATTCACAATGTTTTTTAAAAATAGTTGTTTGATGATTTGTATTATGCCTTTTAATCTAAGATTAGTAAATATATTTTTCACTTAATAATAATATCATCAAAACTGTGGAAATTAATAGAGAATTCTCAATGATTTAAAATATTTAATTTAAAATTTTAAAAGAATGAAAATTCTTGTAAAATATTTATTATTCATCAGAAGAAATTTTTTTTCTTCAGACAATAGTGTCCTTAATATATCTTAATTATAAAAAAATTAAAAGCTTGTCAAAATAATGTCATAGCTTTATTGAAATTATCTTACAATTCAGAGCAGACTTACAGAAAATGATGTTTCTGTTTCATAAAAACAAATTGTCCATGGAGTCCTTATTTCAATAAATATAAATATGAAACTCCTGGAATTTCATTAGGAATATGGTTTCTCTCCAGTATGTGACTGCATGTGATGCTTTAATACAGAATTCTGTGAAAATCCAGAACCACAGACTTCACAGGTATATGGTTTCTGACCAGTGTGCGTTCCAATGTGATATTTTAATACTGAACCTTGTGAAAATGCTGAACCACATATTTCACATGTATATGGTTTCTCACCTGTGTGTGTTCGCATGTGACGATGTAAACAGAATTTTTGTGAAAATGCTGATTGACAAACTTCACAAGTATATGGCTTTTCACCAGTGTGTGTTTGCATATGACGTTTTAAATGCGACTTTTTTGAAAATGAAGAACCACATACTTCACAGGAATATGGTTTCTCTCCAGTATGTGACCGCACATGAATCCTTAATTCACAATTCTGTGAAAATGCAGAACCACATACTTCACAGGTATATGGTTTCTCTCCAGTATGTGACCGCATGTGAATCTTTAATTCAGAATTCTGTGAAAATCCAGAACCACATATTCCACATGTATATGGTTTCTCATTAGTGTGTTTTCGTATGTGATATTTTAATGCTGAATTGACTGAAAATGCAGAGCCACATATTTCACATGAATATGGCTTCTCACCAGTGTGTGTTCGCATGTGACAGTGTAAATTTGATTTTCGTGAAAATGCTGATTCACAAACTTCACAAGAATATGGCTTTTCACCAGTGTGTGTTCGCATGTGACACTGTAAATTTGATTTCCGTGAAAATGCTGATTCACAAATTTCACAAGAATATGGTTTTTCACCAGTGTGTGTTTGCATATGCCTTTTTACATAAAATTTCTGGGAAAATGCTGAACCACACACTTCACATGAATATGGCTTTTCATCCGTGTGTGTTTGCATGTGTACTTTTAATTGTGAACTCGATGAAAATGCTAAACAACATTCGTCACATGAATATGGTTTTTCACCTGTATGTCTTCTCATGTGGTCTTTTAAAGTTGCCTTCTGTGAAAATGCTGAACTACACGCTTCACATGAGTAAGGTTTTTCTCCTGTGTGTGTACGCATGTGTACTTTTAAATTTGAACTCCATGAAAATGCTAAACCACACACTTCACAAGAATATGGTTTTTCTCCTCTGTGTGCTTCCACGGTCTTCTTTGTTTGTGATTTCATTTTAACAGATATATTGAAATTATAACCAGAAAAATTGTTGTGTGTTTATGTATCTACTATAAACACTATTAGATACAAATAAATTTTAAAATGATTTTGTGCTGAGTTTTTAAACTGAAAATTCATAATATCTTAATTACAAAGTTTCATCTTTAACATTGTTCTGATGATCGCCAGTCTTCTGTACATTATTAGAGGACTTCATGTGTCTCCCATCAAATCTGAAATGTCTGTAAGGAAAAAAAGAGATACTGTTAAAAATCATGTGCTTTCATATCATTTGCAATTAGAAATTTATATTAATTCACTTGGGGTTTCAATGATTTTGAAGTGTACAGATTTTGTGTATTTCTTAAGATGGGTCTTAAGATTAAGTTTTCTTGAAAAATCCTTTGATTCAATCTCTGAAGATGATTTTGAGGGATTTTCTCAGATATTGATGGGGAAGTTGTTACAGTCTATTGGATTAAATGGTAAACCATAAATCCAGACAGGGATGTCAACACATTTTTTTTTTGTTAGAACATGAATACAGAACATAATGCATGACATCAAAATATTACTTGTCCATTCTTTTATTAGTTAAAAAAATCCAGTCTGTACTCAAAATACAAAGAAAGTTATGACAATTTTGAAACTGTAGGTGTTCATTATTTTTACTTATTCAAGAAGAAATGCAGTGGCAGGGAAAACAATTCCAGAGAAAATGTCATGTACTAAAGCTTTTGATACAAAAAATAAAACATACAATCTCAATTACTAATATACAAGAGAATGATTAATTAGTATCACCTAATTTTCTCTTTGATTCTGAACATATTACAAGAAAACTGTCATGAAATGTGATTTCCTTTGTATTTTCTTGGTCTTGTGTTAGTCATTAATCTTGGGTATCATATACTGCCTCTCTCTTTACTGCTTAGGCAACTATATAGTCTCTGTGCCTTAGCTATGCTAATTAGGGAGTCATTTACATATCACTTATATAGTCTCTATGCATTAACTATGCTAATTAGGAAGTCATTTACATATAGTCTCTATGCCTTACCTATGCAAAATAGGGAGTCATAATCAGCAATTTGTTTTTTTACAGATAAATCGACCATAGAAAAACATTAGACAAACTGTCATTCAAGCCTACTTCCATGTTAAAAAATACATTTTTAAACTTAAAGTAAATAATATTTTTTTTCAAATCAAATTAATTATACTTTAAATCAGCTAATATTCATTAAATAAAGTTTCAGAAAAGTATAATTTATCTTTGGAAGATTTTTTAATAAAGAGAATTACATTTTGATGAAAGGTCGCTAAAATCAAAAATTTTGGCAATTTTAAGACAAAAATGTTTTCCAGTCAGTGTAAAAATTACTTTTGAAGTACAGCAAATGTTTTTTTATTATTGGAAATATTAAATTTAATCTATGAGCTTGAAATTAAAATTAAAGCTTCAAGACATATTTTTCTTTTTTAAAATTACATTTTCAACCTTATATATATATATATATATATATATATATATATATAGCTTTTGTTTGGAGGTACCTACTTTAAATTTACCTGCCTACAAATGAAATGTGTACCATCATGAAATTAAAATATTGTTGAACAAAATACTGAATTAAATAGAGCGTAAAATTTATTTTAAGTACTCAAAACAAAGTTATATTTTATTTTCTTACAATTAAAAGTTTAAGGATGTTTAATTTTTTGAATATATGTCTTGCAATTTTATTATCACAAACGACTCAGATTAGCATCCACTTTGCTGACAAGAATTTTTTTTGAAATTACTTTTCATCAAATTATCTTCCCTTAATGATAATTCTTTTTTAAATGAGTTTAATTACAAGATAAATAATGAAAAAAGAAATAAAAAGGTAGAATTGTTAATGACCAAAATTAATTAATAAAATTTAAAAACATGTATATGATGCAGAGTTGATGCGTACTACCCTGAAACGCCCCCACCGCCCAGGATGTGGGGAGGTGCTGATTAAGAGATTTGTGCAGTGCTTTGTGACACTTGCCAGCTTATCAACATTTGCTTTTTTGTATGTTACAAATTAAACTAAGTGCAACTGACTATTACTATTAATTAGAAGTTAAAAAAAATGTTCGTAGGCTTTGATGCAATACTGGGGACATTTTTTTTTTTTTTAAAAAATCAAAATCTGTGAATTTATTTTGCTCATGCTAAATTATTAAAGAAACCCCAAACCATTATAAAATTCACTGTTTTTTATCTATAATGTTAAATGTGTTAAAATTATTCAACTTTTTAACAAGAAAATCTCAAGTTTATGTTTTAGAAATTGCAACAAAAACATTCATTTATATTTCATTTAAGATGGAATTATGACATGTCTCTAATTTGTATGTAGAGACATTGGTACGAAAGTCTTGTCACCCCCATAGATTATAATTTTCTTTCAGATGTCTGACATGACGTCCTAGTTTGGAAACAAGGTAGGGGATGACAGGACTTTCGGACCACCCTGTAATTATTTTCAATTTTTCTTATTAAATTTGTTACTTATATTGCAAGCGATCCATCATTGTATATAATTAGGTTATAATACAATTTGTAATGAATACTACCTCATAAAAATTGAAATAAAGTTATGGGGCCCACAAGAGGAAGAAGACCCTGGCCTAGGCCGATATGATGTTTCACTCTTATTTCACATCTTCATTTGTAAAATAATAAATATCTTTAGTCTTTATTTGAAGGATATTTTGATTAATAAAATTATTAATACTGCTGCTAGGTAGATAAAAATAAAATGGTTATTTTGATAAAAATGTACTTTTTTTTTTTAAGAGGGAACTCGGAAAATTCTAACAGATTTTTAAAAACAAGAAAGATTAAATATTTTTTGTCGTTTTTATTTTATGATTTTAAATAAAATGAAATATAATTGTTGCCTTAAAACTTTCATGAGACTTTAGACTAGAGAGAGACCTTCTTTTACAGGCTGTTGTTTATTTTTTTAGTTAATATTTTCAAAAAAAAGGTCTATCAGTCAGTAAATAATGAAAAGAATTATGTCTTTTTGCAAAATAAAAATTTTAGATTAAGAATAACATTGGTAAATTTTGGTTTTGTTTCCCGAGCGCTAATATCCCTAAAAATTTTTCCAAAATCGTCATAATTCCATGCAAATGTACATGCTGAACTTGAATTAACAATTAAATTATGAAGAAACCTGTTTTGGAGTTATCAACAAGAAAAAAATCGGACTTCTTGTTGGTCATTCATCCCCCATTACTGCCATCATGATTACTAATTCACTGCGTAGTACCTACGCAGACGTAATCAGAAAATTTGGCCTATTTACTTCTTTTACAGACTTTCCTTGTAGAAAATCACTACGCACTACCATAAAGAAATGCAATTTTTTTTTTTTTTTGGTAAGTGAAGTTTTATTTATAACAAAAACAAAATAGTACAAGAGAACATTTTTCCGTTTTGAATTGCAATGACAAATTAAATAATAAAAATAAAGCACTTTTTATATTGTAAAATTGAAAATAAAACAAAAATTAATGCACAAACTTGGTAAAGTAGAAGAGTTGATTGTATTATTTCATTTGTTTTTTTAATTTGTCCCCTTTTCTACACAGAAAGAAAACCCTACCCCAACCTTAACACCTAACCCTAAAATCCTTTAAAAGTATTTAATGTTTTTTATTTTTAATTTGTCCCCTGACTGACAATGTAACACCAGTTTAAAAATAATTAAAAAATGGCAGATGTCCATAAAACAGTGCTGAAAAAAATAAGCAGTGGCCACATGGGGCCAGCAAAAATGTGCCCCCCTAATCAGTAGTTTCAGAGATAAGATGCACTAACACTGAGGGGTAGATTGTTCTAATTCCATGTATCATGAACTGAGAAGACAAGTGGTGAGTTGTCCTGGAGTTAATTTTTACCGAGATGAGTTTGCTAGTGTTGAGTCTACGGTGACGAAATGTCCCCTCCTGAGTAACAACACGGCATACATAACTACATGTTATATTTGTATATTACATACATAACTACATGTTATATTTGTATATTACTGTAAATATAATCTCTTGCAAACCATCAAACTGTTGTTTATCCCACAGCTGGTGACAAGGACGATACAATAAGCCTTCGATAGACAACAAAGTTTTGGAAAATTTTATTTTTCCAATGTACAAATGTACAAAAAATCCAGATATAGGTTCCCCAACAATTAAAATATGTGTTGGACATCAAAAGGTGAAAATTAAAAACATCAATCAAGTAAGTGACTGTTACATTCCTGTCATCTTCAAGAGCTTAGTAGCTAAAATTAAACAGCTACATACAGGGGTTAAGGTGATGCCTAGGGCCAACTTCTCGATTATATGCCCCTAATATTAGAAATTTATGCAACAATTTAGCAGACATGTCTCAAATACTGACTCAAAGGCTAACACAACATATTTAATTTTTTTTGGAGGCCAAGATACAATAGAACTGCACCTCAATATCACAAGTGTGTCTCTAATAATAGAAACATTCAAACAACTTTCATTTAAAGATTTTAAACAACTAAAAAAGGCCAGAACATGAAATCGAACTACATCCTGCTACAAAGCTATTGTGCCATAGTACCTATTCTTTGGTAATGGACTCTCCCATAGATAATAAGTAGGAGTAGGAGTAGCAGTGGCAAGTCTGCAGAACGGTGTTGAGCGCGTCAGTCGAGATTCGGACATTTGAAGTACCAACCATCACAACTAGATTTGCTGCGTCATTGACTATTGTTTTCCAAGTTCCTAACGTTTTGTATGACTTATTAGAAATACAAGCCTCCACTGTCAAAATACTCCACAACAAAAGCCCTACCCTGATTTGAGTGAAGGACCCTCTTCATCTTTTAACAAAATGTACATTGAATATTCCAGTACCTGACACTAATCGATATGTCAAGGTTTCATTTTCTGTTGTACCACAAGTGCAAGCATCTGTTCTTACTGGTAAAATCAACAAAGAACTTTGACTTTTAGAAGTTACAATTAATGCTGACATCTTAAAGTTCTTCTGAAATAGATGTATGTATGAAGTCATGCACAAAACTTTTTAAAAATATTTACAGAACTGTAAAGATGATCAGGTGAAACTAAAGATAGAACCAGAAGACACCCACATATCTATTAAGACCAAAAGAGTAGGTACACTGAGCCAATAACCAATTGATGATTCAGTCACAGTTGAATAAAAACTACAGATTACATCAGTAGTAGGGACCTCCACAAAAAAAAGGGATACCTTATGTCTAAATTGAATTTTTTAAAATGAAAAATCTTTCTTGAAGCTTCTATTTTAGTTTTAATTTCAGGCTAATAGATTAAATTTAATATTTCCATTAAGAAAAGCAGTTTGCTGTACTACCCAAACTTATTTCAATTACTGTAAGGTGGCTTTGTTTTTTTTACTGTTAAAATAGCTGATTAGCACCCTTATTTTGCTGTCTTTCATTGCAATGAAATTCTCTTCATTAAAAATCTTGCAAAAATCAAATATACATTTCTGAAACTTTATTTAAGAAATATAAGCCTATTGAAGGTATAATCTGATTTGAAAAAAATATTATTTATTTTAACTTTGAAATATCACAGAAGTGCATGTTAACCCAATGGTAGCCGTGTTGATGTGTTTGACAATTTGATGACAAATTTGATGTTGTTTTATGGAGAACTTACAAAGAAAACGACACAAGCACCTTTTTTATATAATTAAGTATTCAGTATTTTTTAAACTTTATGAAAAAATTCCCTGTCATGTAATGTTTCATTGAATTTTAGAAATTTTGGCTTTAAATTTACTATAGTTATCTCTCTTATTTTCTAATAATGCTGTGTATAGTCAATTGTAATTAGATAAAATCAGCATTTTTATATACTAATAAAAGTCCACAATGCTTTTTATAAATATTAGTGTTTGATGATTTGTATTGTGCCTTTTCATTTATGATTAGTAAATATAGTTTTCACTTAATACTAATATCGTCAAAACCATTGAAGTTAATAGAGAATTTTAAAAGATCTAAGACATAAATTAAAATTTTAAAAGAAGGAAAATTCTTGTAAAAATTCATTGAAAAAAATTTTTTTGAAGGTAAGTACAAAAAAAATTAAAAACTTTTTTAATTAGATAATATCACAGTTTTATTACATTTTTTCTTTTACAATTTCGAGCAGATTTTCAGTAAATGTTTCTGTTTCATAAAAAGAAATTGATGATTTAAATTCTCCAAGGAGTCCTTATTTTAATAAATATAATTATGAAACTCCTGGAATTTCATTAAGAATATGGTTTCTCTCCAGTATGTGACTGCATGTGCTGCTTTAATACAGAATTCTGTGAAAATCCAGAACCACAGACTTCACAGGTATATGGTTTCTCACCAGTGTGTGTTCCAATGTGATATTTTAATACTGAACCTTGTGAAAATGCTAAACCACATATTTTGCATGAATATGGTTTCTCACCAGTGTGTGTGCGGATGTGATATTTTAATACTGAGCCTTGTGAAAATGCTAAACCACATATTTCACATGAATATGGTTTCTCACCAGTGTGTGTTCGCATGTGACGCTGTAAACTGGATTTTTGTGAAAATGCTGATTCACAAACTTCACAAGTATGTGGCTTTTCACCAGTGTGTGTTTTCATATGACGTTTTAAATGTGACCTTCTTGAAAATGCAGAACCACATATTTCACAGGAATATGGTTTCTCTCCAGTATGTGACCGCACATGAATCTTTAATTCAGAATTCTGTGAAAAAGCAGAACCACATACTTCACAGGCATATGGTTTCTCATCAGTGTGTTTTCGTATGTGATATTTTAATGCTGAATTGTCTGAAAATGCAGAACCACATATTTCACATGAATATGGTTTCTCACCAGTGTGTATTCGCATGTGACACTGTAAATTTGATTTTCGTGAAAATGCTGATTCACAAATTTCACAAGAATATGGCTTTTCACCAGTGTGTGTTCGCATGTGACACTGTAAATTTGATTTCCGTGAAAATGCTGATTCACAAATTTCACAAGAATATGGTTTTTCACCAGTGTGTGTTTGCATATGTCTTTTTACATGAAATTTCTGGGAAAATGCTGAACCACACACTTCACATGAATATGGCTTTTCAGTCATGTGTGTTTGCATATGTACTTTTAATTGTGAACTCGATGAAAATGCTAAACAACATTCTTCACATGAATATGGTTTTTCACCTGTATGTCTTCTCATGTGGTCTTTTAAAGTTGCATTCTGTGAAAATGCTGAACCACACACTTCACATGAGTAAGGTTTTTCTCCTGTGTGTGTACGCATGTGTACTTTTAAATTTGAACTCGATGAAAATGCAAAACCGCACACTTCACATGAACATGGTTTTTCTCCTCTGTGTGCTTCCATGGTCTTCTTTCTTTGTGACTTCATTTTAACAGATATATTGAAATTCTAAACAGAAAAACTGTTGTGTGCTTATGTGTCTACTATAAACACTATTAGATACAAATACTTTTTAAAATGCTTTTGTGCTGAGTTTTTAAACTGCAAATTCATAATCGTATCTTAATTACAAAGTTTCGTCTTCAACATTGTTCTGATGATCACCAGTCTTCTGTATGTTATTAGAGGACTTTATGTCTCTCCCATGAAATTTAAAATCTCTGTAAGGAAAAAAAGAGATATTGTTAAAAATCATGTGCTTTCATATTATTTGCAAATAGAAATTTATATTAATTCACTTAGGGTTTCAATGATTTTGAAGTGTACAAATTTTGTGTATTTCTTAAGACGGGACTTAAGATGTTTTAAACTAGGAGTTCTTAACTGGGATCCATGTATCATTACTGGAGGTGCACACAAAATAATAGAACATTAGGTATCCATAGTAATATTTTAGACATCCATAGAGCAATTTCACATTTGGAATGGTTATTACAACTGAGAATTGAAATTTCTACAGTAATCTAAACAATATTAAAATACTAAAAATAGAAAAACGACTCTAAAACCATCAGAGGAAAAGATCAAGCAATGTAAGTTAGCATCCCTTTTACTCTACCAGATGTTTTGATTGTGTAAGTTGAATAAAAACTGAGGATATATAAGGGAAGGATTGTGTGTGTGTGTGTGTGTGTGTATATATAAAGAAAAATTATAGAAAGAATAAATAATAATCATTTTAAATATAGATAAAATAAAATGTTATTTTAAATTAATTAAAATATTTAAAAATAATAATGAAATTAATTTAATATATAAATTATATAATAATTATATGTAAAGGAAGAATTAATTTGTTGAATCTGGTTTTAGCCATATGTCTCATTGTCAAATGCCCGTAACTGACATGACATTGTGACAGGGGTGACCTTTGACTATCATTGACGCTGATGGAGCCAAATATACATTATCTGTCTATATTTCTGAGATGAGGTATTATGTACAGTATTTACATTATTCGGACGATTGTCCTCATCTTTATCACCATATTTATTACAGTGTTTCAGCTGTTGTATGCTCCAGCCTTCATCAGGTGGTTGGAATGTCGAACTGAACCCTTTATTTTGCTCACTGGGGTAGACTGTTCTAGTTCCACATGCCATGTTCTTTTTAATGTATGTCAGTTATCAGTTATCTCCTGTTAATTAACTGGGTATTGAACTCACACTCTTTGGGTCCTGTCACTGGATCTAACCTAAGCCTTTATCCACTGTCCCATGTGTGCTTAAGGACATCTGTGTATGAATTTCTGGGCATTATAAACCTAATGTCTCAGCAAAATTTTTTTACCAGTGCTCATATTTCAATTTTTGTTGTTATTATCTCTTTTCTCTGGCACTCCTTATAACTGGTTCCCATATTGTATTCATTTCTATGCTTGGTCGGCTCAGGAGATTTTTGTGGCCTAGCATATGTGCTGATTCCTCAAGCTAACACATTTTCCCACTGTGTTCTTTGTCTATGATCTCAACCTGATCCCACAGTGGGCATTGATCTCCCTTTTCTCTTCATATGTGGTCAGCCATGCTTGATTTTTCTACTTTCCCTCGTGTTATAGCTTTCTGGTGTTCTTGAAGCCTAACCTTAAGGGGGCGGCCTGTCTCGCCTTCATATTTCTTTCCGCAGCTGCACGAGATAGTGTACACACAGTCTTTAGTCATATTCTCCTCCTTGGAGGGTATCTATCTGAGAAGTGTCATCAAGCTTTTGAAAGTTGTTCTGATGTTATATGGACCGCAGATCCTTTGTATTTTCTCTGATAACCCCTTCACATAAGGCAGGCAGACTGTTTTCTGGGTGTTGTTTTCCTCCTCCTCTTGTACCTGCCTATCCCAGGTTTTGGGGGTTGCTGCCATGTACCCAAGGTAGTTGTTACATTGTAGGGTACTACTTATATTGACCACTTCTTTATCTAATGTCTCTGGGTCGCCACATATATCGATAGGATGAGGGCTTAGCAATAGTGAAAATATATGTGGAATAGTTTGAGGAAATGGCATTATAATCCATATCTCTAAAGCCAACTCTATCATTAAGGTACATAGAGGACACCTTCATACTTTGGCCACACCAGGAAGATGTTCAGGTTCTACTGGACCATGTAAATTCAATAAGACCTTCTATACAGTTCACGATGGAGAAAGAAAGTAACACACTCCCATTCCTTGATAATCTAATATCTCAAACAGACTATGGGTTCAAGACATCCATATACCGTAAACCGACGTCCACTGAACAGTACCTCACTTTTAACTCCTACCATCCATGCAGTATAAAAGAAAGGGATCATAGTTTGTTCTAACACTGAGCAAAAATCTAAGTTAGTACCCAATTACATAAAAAAACACTTGGTCAGTATAAGTTTTTTTTTTTTTAACTGAAAACAAACTACCCTTCTTTCATTTAAAAGCAAAAAAAAACTAGGATATGTTTGGGTACAATAAAAATAACATTTAAACTCAAAAAATGTGAAGGGGTTATTCAAAAAATACAAAGATCTGCAAAAAAATCAGGACAACCTTCAAAAAGCTGGACGAAAAACTTGCATTTTTTTTTTAAAATTAAGAGTTTATACCCCCTCCCCAGAGAGGAGAACATGACTAAAACTTAAATAAAATCTTTCCCGGTTTGCAGCTGTGGAAAGAAATCCCAAAGGGAAACATCATATTTTTTATAGGTAAATATTCAAAACACCAGGAACTGTTTTGTCATCATTTGAACAAAATATCAAAAAAACTTTTTGATCTGACCCCATATGAAAAGAATTTTCCAAACAAACAATCAGCACATATTTAAAAGAACAAAAATCTGGTGTAAAAGTCTGAATAATACAATATTGGGAACCAGTTTCTAGTCCTAAACAAAAAAAGTGATAACAACAACATAAATTAACCAGCTCTGGTAAAAATGATTGCTGAAGGTTTATAATACCTAGAAATTCATAAACAGATGTCCTCAACGACACATGACACAGTGGATAAATTCATTAGATCCAAAATGCAAAAGAGTTAGATCCAGTGACAGGACCTAAAAATGTGAGTTCAATACCTGGTTAAGGCAGTGGAAAACTTGGATTCACATAACTGATAACCACATCCATTAGACATGGCAAAGTGGAAAAGAACAGTCTACCTCAGTGACAAATAAAGGGTTCAGTTTGACATTCCAACCACCTGAAGAAGGCTGGAGCAACAAGCTGTCACTATGTTGTAAAATAAATATGGTGACAAAGTTGAGGACAAAAAAAAAATAAAAAAATAGTGAAAAAAAAAAAGTTTCCTAGTTTAGACAACTGTACTTGCTACACAAGGTTTTATGCCAAGAAAACTTAAAATGATTTTTTATTAAAATATTCTTTTAAGCTACAATTATCTTAAATAATTTGAAAGCAATCTTTCTGAATTAGTGAAAAAGTTCTTGTAAATGCTATCCCAAAATATTCACAAATCTTTAATGTGAGCCAGCACTGAAAAGTTCTCAGCCTAACTAAGAAAAGATTAAAAAATTTGAAATTTAGTCAGATTTTGAAAAGCTGGTTGGGCCGTGAACTTTTCAGCACCCTCCCCACCCACCATTAATTAAATTTTAAAATGATAGAGTTGTGCAGGGTGGAAGATTTATTTCCAATTTAATATAAAATATGAACCCCACCTGTTCCCTTGGGAAATACCCTGAAATGAAAAGTATTTAAAGTTAAAAGATTGAAATTCAAACATCTTTATCCTAGAAGATCCATGGCAAGTGTAAAATTAATTCTAATTGTGATGTTATTTTTGAAATTATTGAATTAAATCCAAAATTCAAGACAACATTTGGACTGGCTTGTTTCTATAACACACAATGATGACCCAAAACAAAACCAATATATTAGGAAAAATAAATTCTTTAAATATACATTTGTGATGGCTTTAATGAATTAACCTTTTGTACTGGTTGAGAAAAAGCTGAAAATGATAGATTTGACAATATTAGCATCAATGAATGTTCAGAAGAAACTATAAATTATGAAGAAACCCTAACTTTATTTTTATTAACATGTATGCCAGTCATTGTTAGACTAGAAAGATTATTTTTACAGAAAAGATTTCCTTTATAAAATTATTCAGACTAATGATTAAATCATTTACTTTATCCAAGATATAACAGAAAAGAGTCATCTCCTTTATCCATGTTAATTATCAAAACAAAACAGTGGTTATAAACAAATGATAGCCTATTCTCCTTTACAAGCATATGCCATTAGAAATGACAAAAAAAAAAGTCATATTTTGCAGTTGTTCATATGCTTTAAAGTTCATTTTAATCCAATCAATTAGTTTTTACTTCCATTTTAATAGAGAAAGAGAAAGAGTAAATAAATGAATAAGCTTCTTAGTTTACTACTTGTGAATTCATAATAAACGACAATTCAATGTTATCCATTCTATATTAAAATAAGATGAATTCTTAATATAAAATGAAGCTACCAAAAAGGATTACTTAAAAATCAGTAGCTCTTAAACAATATATGAAACAAAATCAAAAACATTTTCTCTAATTATTTGTTTATTAGATTCAAACATATGAAAGAAAAAAAGCAAAAAAAGAAAAAACCCAACCCACAGAATTTTATAAAATAAAAGATGGCTAACCACATTTATTTTAACAAAACAGTAAGCAGTTTTGTAGATACGACAATATTATGGTCACTTTATGGTAATGGATTTTAATTGAGGATTAAAGTTTTAAATTGAGAACAACTTTAATTGTCCTGAAAATTCTTTAAACTATTCCCAAATCAAATTTTCTTTTTTTTTTTTAAAAAAAAAAAAAAAAAAAATATTACATTTAAAAATTTACTAGCATAAAAATTAAAACGTTTACAAAATAAATTAAAACTATTGTTTCCAACTATGTATCTAGAGCTATACAAAGGTTTTATTTCCCAAACACTGTCAGCACATTGTGGCCGTGTTCATAGTTGATATTAGATACATACATAAAACAATCCATAGATTCAGTTAAAAGTAAAAATAAAATCATCCTTGATAATTGTTAAAAGTATAGCCGAAAGGACTCAGGCATACAAAACATTTGGACAATTTCTACACAATTTACATCCAGAAAAGAAAATTATAAGAACGCAAGAAAAATTAAATAAAAAAAAACTCATCCACAGTACTTTGTCAGTTGCTTTTAATGAAATATAATACCTATTTAAAAATAAATAAAATATCTAACAGATTACTCATTTATCATTGAATAGTTTTAATATTCTCATGAAAATAAAAGCCTGATTAATAAAATTACTTTTAAATATTCATGCATTCCTAACTTTTTTTATTTATTTTATCTGAAGGTTTGTAAAATAATTTATCAGTTATTTACAGGTGGAAATAAATAAGTAAATTTGAAAAATCTTCTAAAATAAAATAATGTCTATTAAAAATGAAAATATATACTCACATATCATGCCACTCTTTAGGGTTGTCCCACTGAGACACTTCCGTCTTACAATTATAATAGTACTTTTTACCCGAAGAACTAATGTGTTCTGACCAATCACCAAAAAATTTTAACGGACTTTTGTACCTGTGAAGAGAGAATTTTAAGAATTGACATTACAAAAGATATGAAAATAATTAATAGGTCAAAAGATATTAAAACTATTTTCTGCTTATGACTTTTCTATATTCTCAATGAGAAAATTAATTAACAATCACAGATAATTCAAAGATTTACAAAGACAATATGAGAGGACCTGACTTCTAAGTTCTGCCAATGTTTATGAATTGACATTTCTTTGGAAAGGTTATATTTCAATCATTAAAGAGAGAGTTTAAAAAAAAAAAAAAAAATAAAATAAATAAATAAATAAATAAATTCACCTCCAAGCAAAACAAAGCCAACAAGATTTGGGTACAGAGTGAGAGAGAATGGAGAGAGAAAAAAGAATAATGTTATTAAAGAGAGAACACTAAAAAGAACAGGATTTATGAACACAGAATATAATGGTTGATATTGCATTTAAATTTTTGAAGATCAAATTTGACTGGGAAGCCAGAAGAGTAAGAAGTGTGAAAGAAAAAACTGTTAGCACTGAACTTTGGGTTAGATCTAGCCATTTCAACTGTAAAATGATGAGACCTTGCCTCCAATCTAATACATAAGATTTAATATAAAAAGTTTGCAGTTACATTTATTTACAAACCAAGTAAATGAATAAAAAAGGAACATTCCTAGGTTAAGCAAAAAGAAAAATATGTTCAGCATTATTTATGTATCTTGTTAGATTGAAAAGACGATTAAAAATCCTTTTCATTCACTATTTTCTGATTATTTAAATGTAGTAAACCCTATGTAAACATTCAAGACTAGTGCATATAATTTGATGCAATTAAGAAAAATAAAATTAGATTACCTTCTCTATGTAATAGCTGATGTACCTTTAAAGTGTACATTGTCTTAAAGACAATAGGGAAAAGTAATTATAGATTGTGAAAGCTTTTCTTCACAAAAGAGTGCTAACAGTGATTGATCATTTTCAAATATTAACTAAACTTTTCATTAAATGGCTAAATGTGACATAGTAAATAAAATACACATTAAAAAATTTCGAAGATTTCTTTTTCAATTAATGTTTCCTTCTCAATTTATTGGGAAATATTTACAATTTATTATTTGTTTTTTACTTCACAATTTATTTTCAGAAATCAGTTGTTTTGGCAAAAATTTCATCTAAAGCAGTTCAAAGAATTTATGAAAATCTTATCCTCATTTATAAATTCTTCATAGCCTAAAATTATTAACAAATTCCCACAAAATCTAAGCAACATGAAATAAACATTTATAAGTTGAACATTTGTTCATATAGGTACCTCCACAAGATCGCTAAAAAACAGAGCATAGCATGATGAAAAAGACGCCAAACTTGACGAAAACAAAATTTTATCGTCTAAATGTTTGTTATTATTAAGAGGAAAGGTCAAAGTATTTTTTGGGGTTTTTTTTCCATTTTTAATCGTTCCTAGCACGTCCGAAATTTTCGTTAAAAATCTAGTTTTTTTTTTGAGTCAGCAAAATTGACCATTTTTTTCTATTTAAAAAAAAAAAATGGAAATCTGACTTTGAATTTTTTTAAAATATCAATTATCATTTTTTCAAAACTTATTTTAAGAAAATCAGAAATTATAATGTTTATTTAAAATATTTTGAACCAAACTTAACTTAGCTTTTGTGCCAAAAAGATGTAATTTGAAAATAAAACAAAGCAGGTCATAAACTTTTGCATCTCTTGACATGTGATGAATGATATATTTACGAATTCCATGAGGCTAATTTGTTCTACGGAAGGAGAAAAGTGAAATAATTTACATTTACGTGAACGAATTATTTACCCAGTTATTTTTAACGAAAACTTTCAGCGGTCTAATTTTTTTTTTTTTTTTTTTTTTAGCTTTCACCTTTACGTTTATGATGCTTTATGGGAAATATATTGTAAAAAAATTAAAATAAAACTTTAAGAGTGACATTAAATTTCATATTTCTTAAGAAAGGTATCTAATTAATTTATAGGTACCTTTCTTTATGAAATTTTATCAGAATTGTACATAAAATACTATAATTTTATGTACATTTATTACATTCTACTGTTATTTGTATTTGCATTCATTTTATTATTAATTTTGATATTTCATTTATGGAAAAATGTCGTAACTGAGATTAATATAAAAAATAAGATCATATAAATTTCATAAGATGATACTGATACTTGTAGGTACCCTTCTCAGTTGAAATTGAAAATCAAATTAACTTCTCCACACGTGTTTATAAAAAGTAAAAGGCCTTAACAGCGGAGAACAATGCTTAACTCAAATAACGCAACTTAATTATATTCTGGTTGGTCTTCCGTATTTTATAATTACAGCTCGATTATAAGCACAAAATTACATTTCTTAATTACTGGGTATCTTCTGATTAGTCAAAATGATACAATTTACAACGCTAAAAAAGATCTATCTCATAATAACACTTATGAAAGCCGATGCAGCTTTTAACTAATTTTATAATATTTTAACAACTTAAATATAAAATCTATTATAATTAATGAAATAACAAATAATTGTATTAAAAATTCATTTTCATCGAAAAATTTTTTTGCTTTCAGAAAATATTGTCCATATTCATAAAAACAACTAAAAGCAAATAAAAGCATTTGAAATTAAATAATATATTTGTTTTATTGAGTTTTGTATGTTACAATTCAGAGCTGATTTTCAGGTACTGCGTATCCAATTAAAAACAAAAAAAAACATGATTTGCATTCCTCAAAGCCCTGTGCTTTTAATTATTGTAATCACTAAAACCGATGCGATCGAATTTCTAGCGTTTTCATAAAATTAGTTAGGGGGTAATAAATTTTTAAAAAATATTTCTACCATGACTTTCATAAAAAAAACATATTTATAATAATTTCGATCATCTGTGAATAGTTTCTGAAAGTTTCATTAACATCCGATAATTATTTCTATTTTTGCACAATTTTTCAAATTAATGTGTGTCATACCAAAAAACGTGCTAAAATTGTCTGTTTTACTAGTTCTGCTGATACAAATAGAAAAAAAGGTTTTTTTAATCAAAATTTAGAATGTTCTAAAAAAGAAAGAAAATTTTTTAAAAATAATTAAAAAAATCTTTGGTCTTTCCTCTTAATAATAACATAAGCATTTAGACAATAAAATTTAGTTTTCGGCAAGTTTGGCGTCTTTTTCATCAAGCTATGCTCTTTTTAGCGATTTCGTGGAGGTACCTTAAGTGTACTTTAATCATTCTAAATTCCTAAGATAACAAAAAAAAAAGAAGGTGTAACTGATTTTAAAAAAATTTTAATTGATTTTTGAACTAAGTTTGATTTTTTGTTTACAAACTCGGGCAGAAATGTCCGATAAATCGAATTTACTATTTTTTTTTTTTATTCAAGAAAAACGAATTTTTTAAAAAAATTTTAAAAATTTATAGGAAGGATTAAAAAATCTGAAAAAAATATTCAAAAAATACTTTGGTCTTCTCTATTTAATTTTAACATTTACACGTTAAATTTTTTTTTATCCATTTGGGGACCTTTTTTCTCCAGCCAGGGTATACCACTTTTTTAGCGTTACCTGGGACAAGCCTACCTAAAAATGATAAATATGGAGACAAAGATGAGGACGTTCGTCCGAATAATGTAAATCATGTACATAATACCTCATCTCAGAAATATAGACAGACTCACACCTAAAACTTACTAAAAGTTTTCAAGTTTTCATAAAATTAAGTCCCCAGGGTGGAGGGTAAACAGATGTAAAAAAAATATTTTTACCATGACTTTCGGAAAAAAAAACAAAAAAACAAAAAAAAACCCAAACATTTCTAAAATGATTTCATTCATTTGTGAATAAGTCCTGAAGGTTTCATTAAAATCCGACAATTATTTGATTTTTGCACGATTTTCCAAATCAATCCGTTTTTCAACTGAAAAACAACTAAATGCTAAATTACGCGACCGCTGATCTAAAAAAAGATTTTCAACCTAAATTTAAAACATGCTGGAAAAGAATAAAAATTTTAGAAAATAATTAAAAAATACCTTGGTCTTTCCTCTTATTAATAAAATAAACTTTTTCACGATAAAATTGTTTTTTATTACGTTTGGGGCATTTTTTCCTCATCGTAAGCGGGTTTTTTGGCGAAAAGTTGGACAAGCCTACTGCAAACAAAAACAAAGTTTTATCGTCAAAACGTTTATGTTCATTTATAAAGACCAGAGGATTTTTAAAATATTAATTAAATTACATTCTGTGATCCTTGAAGGTTAACGATCGAAATTTTGGTTATTTTTTTGTTTTCCGTCAGCGCGGGAGACAAAGATTGGTATAGAAAATTTTAATCGTGATATATTTTAATAAATTTTATTGTTATTCTTTAATTTTAAATTTTCATTTTGCTAAATGTAGTTAATTTAAAGTATTATTTTAAATTAGAAAAGGCAAATTGTTTGATGAGCAAACAAAACAATGAAATTCAAG
This sequence comes from Acanthosepion pharaonis, assembly GCA_903632075.3. Lineage (NCBI taxonomy): Eukaryota > Metazoa > Mollusca > Cephalopoda > Sepiida > Sepiidae > Acanthosepion > Acanthosepion pharaonis. Next base: position 1,330,480 of record CAHIKZ030000332.1, on the reverse strand, counting down.
ATCAAAACAAGACAAAAAAACTGTTCGATAATTAAGAACACTGTAAAATCCAAGGTGGGTGTAGAAGGAAATGTTGCAATCAAAAATCGTACTCCAATATAAAGAAATCCCAGCACACAAGTCTTTTTCGTTGTGTCAATCCACTGCCCGTTCAAAACCGTCTGATTCGAAAAACTGCGTCTTGAAAAAAAGACGCGCTCTTAAATCAGTTGCATCCTCGCACATGCAAAACCACCAACACGTGCGCTATTACGGGATTACAAATCGCGATTATGACAGCTCCTTTGGCCTCACTTAAACAACATAATCATTTCATTATTTACTTACTGATCGACCTTTTTTAATTATTTACTGAAACTAAACAACAGCCTGCAAATAAAAGAAAGTCTAAAAAACGTCTCATGATTTTTAAGACAATGATGGTCTATATTTCATTTTAATTAAAAATAATAAAAATATGAACGACAAAAAATGTTTGGTCTTAAAAAAAAGTTCATTTTTTAAAATAACGATTTTATTTTTTATTTTTATCTACCTAGCAGCAGTATTAATAATTTTATAATTAATCAAAATATCCCTCAAATCAGAATAAAGACTAGAAAAAGATATTTATTATTTTACGAAGGAAGAAGTAAACGACTAAGAGTGAGAAATATCATATCGGACGATGCAAGGGTCTTCGTCTTCGTGGGTCCCTTAATATTCTTTTTTTACTTCATCTCAATTTTTATAAGGTAGCATTCATTACAAATTTTATTATAACCTAATTAATTATGTACAATAATGGATCATATGCAATATAAGTGAAAAACTCAACAAGAAAAACTGAAAATAATAAATACAGGATGGTCCGAAAGTCTTGTCATCCCCCACCAGGGTCTACCTTCTTTCCAAACTGTAGGACGTAGTGTCAGCCATCTGAAATAGAAAATTATATTATCTAGAGGTGACAAGACTTTCGGACCACCCTGTACAACGTCTCTAAATACGAATTAGAGAGACGTGTCATTATTCTATTTTAAATAAAAATGAAATATAAATCAATGTTTTTGTTGCAGTTTCTAAAATATCAACTCGAGATTATTTTTTTTTTTGTTAAAAAGTTGAATAATGTTAAAAAACTTAACACATTTCAATCAACAATATGAATATAAAAAAAATAATGAATTTTATGTTTTTTTCCGAGACTTGTGTTTTAAAAGAATGAGTAGAACATTTAATTTTTAAACAATTAACTTGATAAAACTGATTTGACGAGAGTACAAAAAAAAGGAAGGGAAATAATGTATTTTCTTACATAAATGATTATAATTGTTTCATAAAAAATCCGTTTCTTCCAATTCCAACGAATGCAGTCAGAAAGAAAAAGTTAGTTACACTTACATTTCTGGTTACTTTCGTCTGATTTGTCTTCCACGGGACAATGCAACATTTGAGAACAGATCAAAAATTTAAATTTTACATAAAGTAATAATTTCTGTGTTAAATCTTCTTTTTGTTTTGAACAAAAAGAAAGAGAGAATCAGAGAAATCAGTTTCGTAAAAAAAAAAAAAAATTGCCATCACAAGAAGGAAAGTCAAGGGAGATAATTTCACGGTTTTTGGCAAATTTTAAATTCGATTAAAATAAATGGAATTGCTAAAAAGTAAAAATTGAATTTAGAAAATTCTCTAAGTACAGCTCAAAGTATTTGTCTGATTGGTAAATTTAGGTTTAGTTTCCCGTGCGCTAATATCCCTTAAAATTTTTCCAAAATCGTCATAATTCCGTGCAAATGTACATGCTGAACTCAAACAATTTATGAAGAAACCTTCATAATTTTGGAGTTATCGACAAGAAAAAATCGGACTTCTTGTTGGTCATTCGTCACTCATTACTGCCATCATGATTACTAATTCACTGCGTAGTACCTACGCAGGCATAATCAGAAAAATTTGCCTATTTACTTCTTTTACAGACTTTCCTTGCAGAAAATCACTACGCACTACCGTAAAGAAAGGAAAGTAATTTTTTTTTTTTTTTTTTTGGTAAGTGTAGTTTTATTTATAACAAAAACAAATTAAATAATACAACAGAACCTTTTTTCCGTTTCGAATAGCAAAAAAAAATATATATAAATTTATTAAATGTATATTTTAAATAAAATTTAGTAGGCTTTTTTTTTACCTTACTGTAACCCAAATTTTGACTTACACATCAAGAAGATTTTAATAGATTTATAAAATATTTTTCTTTTTGAATTCACTTTAAAATTGGAGAGAAAAAAAATTCCAAGCCACTATATCAGATAAAATATTAAAAACTGAATGAAGTAAAGGGAGGAAATATTACAAAATGAAATTGTTATGGGTTATGCTGGTATTGTTTGGGTAAATATTTAGTCAACATTATATTGCAGGAATCAACACTTTGGATAGTAAATATTTATGGGCTCCTGGAAAATTTATCTCACACACAATATTGGCGGACCCAATGTGAGTCCAGGTAAAAATATATTTTTATGTTATATGTATGTGTGTATTTGTTATATATATGTATGTATGTATGTATTTATGTATTATATGTATACATGTATGTGTATGTTTGTGTTTGTATGTGTATGTATATATATATAGTTGTAAAAATAAGTAAATGTGTGTATATATATTATATATGTATGTATGTGTGTATATATATGTGTGTGTGCGTACATATATATATATACATGTGTATGTATATGTATGTATGTATGTGTGTGTGTATATGTGGATATATGTGTATGTGTGTACATGGGTATATGTATGTGTGTATGTGGGGACACGCCTATGTTTGTTTCTTGATGATGTCGACAAAAAACCGTTAACTCATGTCTATTGTTTAATAGATTATTATTATTTAGAAGCTTAATAATTAGCTAAAAACAAGCATACAATATAATAACCTGATTAATCCATAGCCCAATCGTCAGATTCATGGTTTGAATAATTAGCTAAGAACAAGCACTTTCATAATCCATAGCCCAAATAAATAGTTTAAATACCCCTTGAAAAAGATAACTCTTTTATGAAGTCGTCAAAAACAAACGTTACGGCAGTTTTTTATATGCACAAATCCTTTCATAAAAAATAAAATAAAAAAATAAATAAATTCCATAGACACGCATACCAAACTAGGGTTAATACATCTTCCGTTTCAAATTTAGACACCCCCACCTTTCCTGAAATTGACATCTACGAAAGTAACTTACTATACTGATATTATTATTAACACCCAACACACGCCTACCCAATTTAAAACAATTCTCAGGGTTAGCTGTTACATGGAAATTTTGATTTCAATTATTGAAATTTATTCCAAAAAAAATTTCGCTTGAAGATGGAACAGAGCTTACTTTAACTCAATTTAATTCAAATAATTATATTGAAGTTTTCGGCTCTTGTTTTGAAACATGAGACCTCTTATGTCGCGAATTGAATCATATTTTAAATAAATTATTATATTTATGCTCTACTTTTGTATCGAGCACTATTTTTTAAAAAAAAAAATAAAACTAAAATAGTAAAACTTTTGATTATTTACCTTCCTATTTTCTATATTTTCACACACACACACACACACACACATATATATATATATATATATATATATATATATATAAAGATAGGTAACTATACTCGTTTCGAAAACCTTCGAATTTTTGATTTTATATCTATATATACATATATATATATATGTTATATATATATATATATATATAAAGGCGTTCATTTTGCATTTGTCAAGTAAGTATTTGTTATGTTACCTATGGAATTTATAAAGGTTGCGTACTTGTGTGTATTTTATGTGGATGCGTGTTCAATACGTAAACAATGAAGAAAAAGAAGAATAAAAAAGCTTGAGTTTATACTATTGAGGTTTAATTTTCCAGTTTTTCTTGGTTATGTCAGTTCTTTTTTAATTCAAAAGTTAAGGTAGGTAAATATTAATATCGTATTCATGGTTGAGCTCAAATTAGTCTTGCGCGGAGTTGGAACAACCACAGGAAAGTTTCTACTTACTTTATCGTTGGAATGTTTAAACATGGTTATGTAATGTCTGTTTTCTTTTTCTTAATCCAAAAGTTAGGATAAGTCAGTATAAGCAACATTACTATGGCCGCGCTCAAGTCAACCTTGCGCTGAGTTGGAAGAACCAAAGATAAAGCTTGACATACTTCATAGGCTGAGGTTTTGGAAGGTGTGGGGTTCAGCGTACCCAGATTAAAGGAGAATTTAATACGGGATACCCTGCCCACAAAATACAACGCAAATTTCAAGAAGAAACAACACGATAAGGAACGTTTATAAAAAAATAGAACATTGTATATTTATTATCTTGTGAATAGGGTAAAAAGATTAATGTTTTAGTTCGTTTAAACAAAATGTGATTTGATAAAATGTCTGTGTTCGCTGTCTTTTAACAGAGTAGCAGAATAATGTCTGTTTCTTTTGTTTTGTATAGTTGTAAAATGAAAAAGGGGCGAGCAATTTAAGTTGAAAAAAAAAAAAGAGTATGAATGATTATTTATTGCACATAAGTACAAATGTGGCACAAGGCCGAAAAAGGGGGTTGGGGTAAGGGACGGTCATCACTTGTCTTAGACTAAAACTTAGCTAGCCACAATCACTGACCCTATCATACAGAACAATAATCCTTTCACCAAAACAACACATTTATCCATACCTTTCTTACAACAAACACCAAAAATGCCTCTTTGACTCCATGAAAAACATAAATAATCCCCTTATGTACAAAAGTATTGTCCGTGGGGGGGGCATAAAACAACAACTTTTAAAAATGAACCCCAATGAATATATACAAAATGACAAAATATATTTACAAGAAACCAAATAAAATTTGTATTAGTAATAAAACCCCCACAAACTTTGAATGTGGCAGAAATATCAGTTAACTGGACGAAATCGATGCGGAACTTATGAAAATAAGGCCACACTTATTCTTCCCAAAGCATTCACACAGGCACACACTCATTCATACACAACAACAAATACGAAAAACACACACACGAAAACGAAAGGCGCCCCTTATCTACCAGAGAACTGACATCACTGACCACCTAAAAACGAGGGAGGGATGGGGAGTTAAACCAAAGGAAAAGAAAAAAAGGGGACGGAAATAAAAAGGGGCCAATGAGCAAATACACCCTAGCTAAGTTTACCAGAATCGGAAAAAACTAAAAGAAAAATCCAAAAACCTAATCTAACCTAACTCAGGGATGGGTTACCTATGTTTAACCCAGGAAAAACAATATCCCACGCCCAACTGGCATCCAAATGCCACCAAGGTCAGCCCTTTACTCGGCACATTCGCGCAAGAATCACCCACCTTTTGCTGAATTCTGATGAGGTGAGCTGCCGTTTTTCCGTCCTGATCTTGACTTTGCTGATGCTTAAAGAACAAGATCAGTTGGGAAGAAGTGAACTACTCGCCCTCATGGAATCCCTTCGACGCGTCGTCCAAATCACGACTCTCATAACCCCTAGTAAGCAACAGAACACAGTGTTCAGCCTTCGTCATCTGCGGCACCACATTGCTACAAACAGAACTGGCTTCCAGGACAAAAAACTTTCCGTGCAGCATGCGAACCATGAGGCCTTCAACAAACCTGCACAACGGCACTACTGCCTCGCACTGAAAGAAGGCGTGACCAATAGTCTCGACCTTCCCCGCACAACGACGACAGTTTGGATATTTCTCCAAGCCTGCTGCGCAAAGTCTCTTGCCGACCCAGAGGGCTTCACGAATCACCAGCCAGGTGAGTGATGCCTCATCGTTATTGAGGCATTTCAACCCGGGCGCCCAAGGCCATATCGAGCGAGCCTCCTGTTTCGTAAGACCGAGCTCGCCAATCAGCTCATCTTGTACGGACCCCTAACTAAAAACTTGATATAATGTTTGCGAGACAACGCCAGGGCGTTGAGAGACCATCCGAAGCCCGTAAGAGGAGAGCTTCAGCGCGCGACGACATTCACGATAAAAAATCCACTCGGCACGTGGAGTACGGCTGGCTCTTCTTCGCACGAGTGCACACTTTTCAGGGACGGAAAATGTTTCTGGACGTCTTCTTTCCAAAAGGCACCCTCCTCATTCGACCCACGACACATTCGGTCCAGAAAAGTAATGCGAAGCATATATTGACGGATCTCAATGCTAGGCATCCCCAGACCGCCTTTCAGAGGGATGGAGGCAACAGACCCGCGAGATACCATGGGGGTCTTGCCCTTCCATAAGAAAGAGAACAAGGTCCGGACTAAAAAAAGAGTATGAATGTGGAATAAAGATAAAAGGAAAATGTACTTATGAATTGTTTTGGAGTCAGTTGTAAATTTGTTGTTGTTGTTGCTTCCTACTCCACTTTTCGGGTTGAGTCAGTGATGGAATTTACTGTCAATCTTCTGTGATCTTTTGCGCCCTTCTCTGACTGACTGACTGACTGGCGACTGACTTGAAAACTCTGTATTTATTGTTGACTTTTTTTTTCACACTGGCTCGTTATCATTTTTTTGGTTTAGCAAATCGCCTCCTTTCATTGGTCAGAAAATTAATTTCACACCTTATTGTGAAATCTTTTTTTGGTCGTTTTGATCCGATTTTGCGGGTGTGCAAATTTACTTTGTGTTTTTTTTAGTCATTTGTTGGAATATAGGATTTGTATCCTATAAAGGCACGTGTGTGCGCCATGCGTTGGGAACAGAGTTCAGTCGTCAGCGGAACCGTGATTACCACGTGGTGTTACATCTTGGAGCAAGGGAGAGAAAACACCTGAGGCAGGAATTGTTTGCCTTTTTATAAACTTCAACAGCGCCATCTAATGACGTTTTTCGAAGACAACCGGGATAACCGTATTTCCGGTTCCCTTTACTCTTAGTATTATGGAAAAATTTATTTTTTATTACTCTTTATCAGTATTATTTTATTTAACAATTGATTTGTCAATGTGAACGAATTGTTTTGATTTTTTTTACAGATAAAGAAAATAACATAGATTTTAATTTAATTAATTTACATACGGATTGAACTGCAGGAAAGTATTTTGCTTATTGAAGATATCAAATTTAATCTTAAGAATCTTAAACTATTGGTTATATAATGTTAAAGAAAATTGATTTTACAACAAATAACAAATTCTCGATTATTGTACCGCTGCTCTTCCGTATTTCTTTAGGCTTTATTTTTACATTTCGCGTACTTTTTCGGTCAGGGATAGAATTATGTTTTACAATGACCTTTGATATCACAGGCTACTGTGTGTAAGTAAAATATTATTTTCATTTTGTTTTAAGGTAAGCATTACCTTTAGAAAATCGAGTTAATAATACTTAAATTTACAAACATATCTTCGAAACGCATCTCTTGGATAAATATTGAATTTTAAAATTTAAAGAGATTTTTAAATGACAGTTTGATGAAAGACAAAAATCACGCCAGCGTTTTAAAAAATAGCTAAAAAAAATATATCTATATACGGAAATTAATAGTTCTTTTAATTATCATTGCCTTTACAAATTGAATTAAGTTCAGAGAAGGCATTTAAAATTCTTCATTCTTAGTTTATGGCGGCATCTTGCATATTTTGAATCCAGGTAAAAAAATGAAAAGAAAAAAAGTCACATAAAAAAAAAATTATCACAGTAAAAAAAAAGTCACTGGGAAAAAAAAAAAAAAAAAACAGGACAAGCTTAGTACTCAACGGACAAAATCCCAGCCTCTACGTAGGGGATAAAATGTCCATAAACTAAATTAAATTAAAAAATAAATTGGAAATTCAAGGAACTTTTAATTCAAATTAAAAAAAAATAAACTGAGACTTTCTTCACATAATAGTCGGGATGTGACCGTATCATTGAAAATGCGTTTTAGAGGTTGGATCAATTTTTTAATAAATTGTGCCAAAATTGTATTTTTTGATACAATACTTAGTGAATTGATCCAACCTCTAAATTTATAGTAAATTTTACTGTATAAATTTCTGTTGCACACAGAGCCGACCCACAAACTTCCGAAATAGATGACTATTTGGCAATTTGGACACCGTAAATTAATTGAGACTTTTTTCTTTGACTTTATTACCGTTTAGGTACCTCCCAAAAATTCGGTATACCCAAGGTTTAAATGTATTTTTCATAAATAAAAAAATCATTTTTGAAGCTTTCCACCAGCTTCAATTGAAAGCTAAAGGATTATTTTCTAATTCCAGAAAACAAAACACTGTCAGTGTAGTGTATTTCTATTTCAACTAGAAATTATAATGATTTTAATCAATTCTTCTGAAAAACTAATCGAAACGGCCATGTTTAACTTTCCTTTTTTTTTTTTTTAGAGAAATGTAAACAAAAATAATTTTTTGTTTTAAAAAAAACCGCCTAAAATAACATAGATTTTTGAAACGTTACTTTCGTAAAATTTAGCAAATTTAAAGTTTAATTCTGTTTTAAAATCCGATGCCTGGGCAGTAAGTATTTAAAAAACAAGCTAACTAACTACAACTTTTTTTAGAAAAAAGTATAAATTGATTTCTCATTTTTTTTAGTTGAATTTTCTTGGTTTAAAAAATGAAATATTTATTATTGGTAATGGAATTATTAAAGGAAATTTCAAAAAGAAAAGTAAAACTACACACTTTTTCGTTTCATTTTGTTAAACATAAAACTTGCGTAATTATCTCCCTTGATTTTATTTTGACGCCATTTTCTGATTGCATGCAATCATTAGTACTTTAGTCATATATACAAAGAAACAGAAAGAAGTAAGTATATTGTGTTCGTTCTTTTGTTTCAGAATCCGTACAAAGAAACTTTCTGTTATTAGACAAAGACTAGTGACGCCTGATTAATCTTTCTATTTTTAATTAATACAATTTATGCCTTGTATTTTATAAGGATCGCATCAAAACTTTTATTTTCATTTTGCTAAAATAAATTCTTTTGTTAAACTCATCGATGTTTTTCTTAAATAAATTACGATGCAAAAAGCTAATAAGTTCCGTTAATGATGAAGATAAGAAAACAAAGATGAAATTACGACATCATTGTTTTATTAGCTTTAATAGAAATTACGGAAATCTGTTTTGGAAATTTTTGTGTTCTGTCATTCAAAGGTACCTCCAAAGAAACGCGATATTTAAGGTTTAAAATGAATTTTGAAAAATGAAAAATCTTTCTTCTTTTATTTAGATACCATCACTGACTTGTTAAAAAATTATCATGCCATGATTAATTGAAAAAAATACCCCAAAAACTTAATAAAAACAAAACTTTATCGTCAAAATCGTTGTTTTTTAGGAGAGATGAAAGAATTTTTTTATTATCAAATTATATTTTTTTATTACTTTTGAGAAGCTTCAATGTTTTGGTTAAAAATCTTTTCTTTTTTTTTTTTTTTTTTTTTGGTCTCAACGGGGAATTAAATACAGGAAATTAGTACAGGAAATTTTGCGGCTTTTTTGTGATAAAAAACACATTTGAAAATTTTTACAAAAGTCAAATAATTGTCAAATTTTAATGAAATCTTTGGAACTTATTCAGAAATGAATGAAATTATTTTTAGAAATGTTTCTTTTTAGAAAATTTAAGTACAAAAAACTTTCTTTTTTTTTTCTTTTTTTTAACATATCTACCGCCCCCCTTCCAACAGACACACTTATTTAATTGTAAAAAATTTCGAGAAATTAAATTTTGTAGAATTTAATGCTCATATTAGTTAACTAACAGCAGAACTCCTTGAAAAATTTTGCAAAGCAGGAATACCAGTTCCTGAAAAGCTGCTTTGAGTCAAAACAAAAAAATGCAATAAAACTAAGATTATTTAATTAGAAAAGCTTTTAATTACTTTTATGAATATGATATATTATGGACACTATTGTATTAAGAAAAAATTTTTGTTTTCAATGTATAAAGAATTTTTACAGAAATTGTTTTTTTTTGTTTTTAATTAGAACAATTTATAAAGTTTTAAATCTTTTAAAATTCTGTCTTATTTTGTAGTAGTTTGGTTTTCTTATTAAGTACAAACTATATTTAGTAATCATTAATGGAAAAGCTTAGTACAATTCATTGACCCTCTCCCCTCCCCACAATATTTTAAAAAGTATTTTTTTTTCAGTGTGTATATAAATGTGTGATTTATGTAAATACAGATGTTCATACATGATATAATCAGCAAATAAGAGTGATAACTATAGTCAATTTAAAACCAAAGTATCTTAAATTTAATAAAACATTAGATTATGGGAAAGATTTTACTAAATTTTTAAGATTACTGGGTAGTTAAAAATTATATAAAAACGGTGCTCATGTTATATTACTCAAGTAAATTTTCCAGATATATCCTCTGTAGAAAAACATTTAAACAAACTTCAGTCATTTAAACTACCAACACCTAAAATAAACAGCAACTGCTGTGTTAAAAATGCATTTCTGCAATATTCTAAATTTAAAGTAAGTAATATTTGTTTCAAATCAAATTAATTAAACTTTAAATCAGCTAATATTCCTCAAATAAAGTTTCAGAAGACTATATTTTATTTTTGAAAGATTTTTTAATAAAGAGAATTACATTGTGATGAAAAACAGCACTAAAATCAGCTATTTTAGCCATTTCAGAGCAAAATTTTATTCCAGTCAATTTAAATTAGTTTTGAAATAGCACAAAGTATGGAAATAGTAAATTTAATCTATAAGCTTGAAATTAAAACTATAATAAAAGCTTCAAAAAATATTTTTTCATTTTTAAAAATTAATTTTAAACCTTATGTATCTTGTTTTCTTTGGAGGGTCCTTTTTGTTTTTATTTTAGATTAAATTTAATATTTTCAATAAGCAAAATACTTTTTTATATTTCTAAACTAATTTAAATTAAATATTAGCATAAAGACTTTGACAAAAAAAAAACTTTGTTTTTATTAAGTGTGGGACATTTTTTTAATCATGATATGAAAGTGGAGGTACCTATTCCAAAGAATAGCTACCACTATAAACTTTAACAAAAATGTTGAAAAGTGCATTTTAAATACATTGACTAAAAAATTAACATGATAAAAAAAATAACCCAAACTTAATAAAAATAAAAGATTTTTTTGATTATTAAATTTTATGTTTTTTAAAACATTCAAAAGTTTGGTTAAAAATCTTGTTTTTCCTTGTAGCAGTGAGGAGACCAATGATTAGTATAGGAAATTTTAGTGTCTACACATTGATTTGGAAATTCTTGCAAAAATTAAATCAGATTTTGATGAAACTTTCAGATCTTATATGCAAATAAATTAAATTAATTTAGACAACATGTCTAAATTAATTTAATTTATTTAGAAAATCTCAGTTAATTTTTTTTTTTTTTTACATCTGTCATTCTTCACTTATTTAGTTTTATGAAATTAAAAAAAAAATAATTTTTGTAACACTTAATGTTTATATTATATATAGAAATTTTCGGAGAATTTAAATCATCAATATTTTTTTACTTTTTTTTATTTTATTTTATTTATTTATTTATTTATTTTTTTTTGTAAAATGGGACCCCCTGTTACTGAAAATCTGCTCTGAATCATAAAATAAAAAATGCAATAAAATTCAGACATATAATTAATTACCAAAGCTTTTAGTTACTTTTTATGAATAAGTTATATTATGAAAAAAAAAACCATTTTCTTTTTCTTTTCTTTTTTTTTTTTTTTTTAAGAATTTTTTTAAATTTTAAAAACATTTTAATTAAAATAATTTCTAAAATTTTAAATCTTTTAAAATTCTGTATTAATTTGTGGAGGTTAGTTGATATTGTTATTAAATAAAACTATATATACTAATCATAAATGGAAAAGCTTAAAACAATTCAGTAACATTTATAAATACAGACATCCCTACACAAAAATACGAAAAAATAAGAATGGTAACTATAGTAAATTTAGACTTTCTTGATAGTTTTCTAAATTTTCTCAACAAGTGTTTTCAGAAGTAAGACTATAAAGCCAAAGTACCTAAAATTCAATAAGATATTAGATTACTTAGATTATTTTCCTAAATTTTTAAGATTACTATATACTTAAAAAAAATATATATTAAAAAGATATTCACATTGTATTAATCAAGTAATTTTTCCAGTTAAGTGTCCTTTACTGAAAAATGCCAAGCATTAAGCTATCAATAAATCTATCAACAGCTTATAAAAACACTAACCACCATATTAAAAAAAATGCTTTTCTACAATATTTTAAACTAAAAGTAATATTTGTTTTAATTTGATTAATTAAACTTTAAATCAGTTAATCTTCCCCAAATAAAGTTTCAGAAAAGTATCTTTTATTTTTGAAAGATTTTTTAATGAAGAAAATTATGTTGTGTTGACAGATTTGTCAATATGGTTGATTTTAGTGATTTCCAAAAACAATAATTCCAATCCATTTAAATTCAGTTTGAAATACAACAAAGTATTTTGCTTTTTTCTACTTATATAGTAAAATCAATAAATTTGTCCATATTGACAAATCTGTCAACACAACCTCATTCTCTTTATTAAATAATCTTTCAAAATATTTTAAAATATACTCTTTTGAAATGATATTTGAGAGAAATTAGCTGATTTAAAATTCATTCTGAATTGAAACAATTATTACTTTTACTTTAAAATATTGCAAAAAAAAAGCATCTTTTTAGCACAGAGGTTACTATTTCTGAAATGTTGACATCATGGGGTTGGGGAAATTTGAATAAGTTGATGGAACATTAAAAAGGTACCTAATAACTGCTGATGATAATGGTTAAAAGGGGTGGAAATTATGAAAAGATAACATATTTGCAAAAGCCGAAGAGTTATGAAATGTAACAATTTTAATAATGCACTAGGCAGAATGTCAGTGAGACAAAAAATAAATGTAGCAGGAACATTATTTGTTTACCCACACACCATTTAGTAGCACTGCATGTACTAATGTAGCCAGGAATTTTCTCAATTTAATAACCAAACATTTTTCTGATGATAAATTACTAAAAAAAAAAAAAAAAAAAAAAAAAGTTTTTCAACAGAGATAAAATCAAAATATGCTATAGATGTTTGAGCAATGTGGTTGATGAGATCAGTTTCTGGCTAGTAAAAAACAAAGGCCTAAAGACAGCAGATTTTCTGACTGCTGGAATGCCAACAGTTGTTTAGCCACTTCCCCATTAATTATTTTGGGAAAAATGTTTCATTTTCAGACAAAGTTGTTTTTACTTGTTTTTGATATAGTAACTAAGAAACTGAGGTACCTAAGTGGTGGCTAACACGTCTACCAGACATCCGAGTTGATAATTGGACTCAGCAATACTAGGCATAAAAATGCCACTACCCTATCAGCCTAAAGGAGGCATGTCTGGAAGACCCTAAGTTAGAATGGGAAATAATGAGCATTAAGAGAGCTTACAGAGGCAAGGGCGAAAAATGCAAATTGTGCTTGTATGAAAAATTACTTATATTACAGATGATGAATATAATTACTTATATTAGAGATGAGGAAAAGATGCTCAATAAGAGGCAAGAACTTATGTCTACTTGTAAGCATAAAAGAAAGTTTTTGCTGAAAAGTCTAAACAGGGATTAAAGATTTTTTTTTTCCTCTGATTTTCTTTTCTTTTTCTAACCTGACAGTTTTTTTTTCTGATGGGATTTTTCCCAGCATATATATATATATATATATATATATATATATATATATATATATATAAGAGAGAGAGAGAATGGGAACCTGGGTAGATGGAGGGAAGAGGAACCTGATGAGCTGGCCTACATCTTAATGGTCACACAGGTAAAATTTCATTCAGTTTATATATATATATATATATATATATATATATATATATATTTAATATATATCCTTTAACATCAATACACGGAAGGTTATGAGTATGAATGGACTTTTTTAAAAATGAGCAGACATTATATCTGTAATTTATTCAGTCAGACATGCCTAAGAGAGAATTTGCTGCCAAAATACGCCAATTTTAATATATATATATATATATATATATCTCATTCATTTACACATAAATATAAATGAATCAAATTTTATCTGTGTGATCATTAAGATGTATGTCAGCTCATCGGGTTCCCCTTCCCTCCCTCTTCCCAAAGTTCCCATTCTCTCCCCCTGCCTACTCCTACCTCCATAATATAATTCCTGCAAAAATGACTTCTTTTTGTCTCATCTCCCACTCTAACTCCTATAACTCTCTCTCTCTCTTTCCTTCCCCAACTATCCAGTCTCCTTCTACAAGCTGATACCATAGGCAGTTTGAGAAATCCTGTGAATTTTAAAATTAAAATTTGTAGGTGAAAATGGTCATTAACTAATGGTATCTTAATTGTAAGAAAAAAAAAGTATATATATTTCTGTACTATATATTTTAAACAATTGGCTTTAAATTTAACTGTTTTCTTTTTAATTTAAAAAAAAAATTTTTAGTCATGTATGCTGGCTTGGGAAAGGAGTATTTCTTTGAAAAAATCTGGGGTGTAGATTTATATTTTGAAGAGATTCAGTAGTAGCACTCTTAATTTTCTGTCTAGGTTAATTTCTCTTTTAATAAGTGTGGCATTCTTTATATTGAAGCATCTTCCATTATAAAGAATATTAGGTTTGATCAAAAATTATTAGCACTAGGGTTATAAAAAGAAAATTACAGCATATATCAATTCGGCATTTAATCTCCTTCAAAGCAGTCCATCTTTTGAAGCCACTCACTTTATTCAGCATTGTTTCCATTGATGGAAGCATTCCTGGAACTCCTTTTTGGGGATCGCATTCTCTTGGATTTCCTCAATGTCTTGAAAATTACTTTCATATGGGATTTTCATTTTTGAAAAGAGAAAACTGTTACAAGGGGCATGATCTGGGGAATATGGTTATTGTTGGCCCTAGAGAGTGTTGTGTTTGCCTGAAACCTGCTGCACAAGCCATGGACACTGATGGAATTTCTATGGTGTGGTGAGGTGATTACACTCATTTTCCTTCCAAACACTGTTATAAAAAAATGGAAATGAGTAACAATGTTATTTAGTGTGCATATCTGACATAGTTCAAGGTCTATCTGTAACAAGTGGCTTCACTCTATATACTTTCACTGTGTTACCACAGCAAGGGTTCCATTACTTTTTGATCAGACCTCATATGACAAATCTGGACATTTCAAATTTCCAGAACATTTTAAAGAAAATTCAATATTTTCATTGAGTAAAAAATTAGATACGAAGAAAATCAGATTTCTTTTTTATTTATCTGATTTCATAATGGATAGCAACTCGGAGTGAGAAATTTGAGAGCTGAGTTTGAATTCTAGTTGAATCCATTACATTCACTTCCATCTAATACCCTTGGGGAAAGGTATGAATCCTCTTTTCTCCCCAGCTATGGGTAAATAGCAGGACAGACTGGGTTCTATAGCCTTAGATGGCAACTGGTCTACCGCAGAAAGAAATGGCAACCTACTGGGGGGGGGGGGAATCTTCCGTGTCGGTCATGTATCAAAAAGATACATGATTCCCTAAGCGTGTATCACGCATGGCACATAACTGACTATTTATGACTTTAAAAAGTGTGTAATATGATGGAATGCCTTGAAACCCAAGTTGAATTATTATAGCTTTCTAATTACCAAATATAAGGACTTTAATAATACTTTTTTTTTTTTTTTTTTTTTTTTTCAGATATATTAAATCTGGTGAGAAACAAATGAATTAATTCTTCTGATGACAACACAAATATTGTACAGAGAATTTGTGGTCAACACTTTAATGTTGAATATTAAAATATGTAATCAACAAATATAATTGCTATGAAGTGAAAATTTGACGGAAGATAAAACAAATATTTTTGCAAATATAATTATTTACATACACCATAAAAAAACTGTAGTACAAATGATACACTCATATTCAGAATGTCAGTATACCCCTAAAAATGAGTTCTGATGGAAAGTTAAATAGTGAGAAAACATGTTAAGTATGTGATTCAGAATAGTCTCTGAATTTGAGAATGAAAAGACATGCGAACACAGACAGGAGAGAAAACTTATTCATTTGAGGTTTGTGGAGCTGCATTTTCATTGAATATGAGCTTAAAAAGTCACATGCAAACGCACACAGGAGAAAAGCCCTATTCATGTGAAATGTGCAGTTCAAAATTTTCACAGCGTTCATATTTAAAAAAACACATGCGAAGACACACTGGTGAAAAACTATATTCATGTGAAGTTTGTGGTTCAGCATTTTTTAATAGTACAAGCTTAAAAATACACATGCGAACACACACTGGTGATAGACCATATCCATGTGAAGTGTGTGGTTCAGCATTTGCACTTAGATCAACTTTAGAAAGACATCTGAGAATACACACTGGTGAGAAACCATATTCATGTGAAATGTGTAATTCGGCATTTACACAAAGAGCAACTTTAGAAAGACATATACGAACACACACTGGTGATAAACCACATTCATGTGAAGTTTGTGGTGCAGCATTTTCAGTGAGTTCCAAATTGAAAATACATATGCGGACACACACAGGAGAGCGACCATATTCATGTGAAGTGTGTGGTTCAAGATTTCCAGAGAGTTCAAGTTTGAATGTACACATGCGGACACACACTGGAAAGAAACCATATTCATGTGAAGTGTGTGGCTCAGCATTTTCACAGACTTCAGCATTAAAATATCACATGCGAAAACACACTGGTGAGAAACCTTTTTCATGTGAACAGTGTGGTTCAGAATTTTTACAGAGTTCAGCATTAAAATATCATGTGCGAACACATACTGGTGAGAAACCATACTTGTGTGAAGTATGTGGTTCAGCATTTCCACAGAGTTCAAGTTTAAAATGTCACATGCAGACACACACTGGAAGAAAACCATATGCATGTAAAGTGTGTGATTCACAATTTTCAAAGAGGTCATATTTAGAAAATCACATGCAAACACACGGTAATGAGACATAATTATGTGAAATTTATAGTTTATCATTTTCACTGTTCATTTAAATCTCACATGGGCAAGATATTTGTGAGGTATGTGGATCATTTTTTACTATTAAAAACTCACTTGTAAACACTGAAAGGAGTGACTATGCGAACAATGGCTCATGATTTTTTTCAGAATTCATATTTTGAAATATATGCTGGATATGTGACTATGACATGTTTAGTTTGTTATTTTCAGAGAGTTCCAAATTAAAATATTATATATGAATACACACTGGAGTGAAAAGATATTCTTGTAATTCGTGTAGAAATAGCATTTTCATGGAGTTCACTTTTCAAAAATATCTTATGCTAGTGAAAAAGTATGTAGATCTGTTTTTTCCTATAGTTCTTGATCAAAAATATAAATTGTTACACTCAACTTGAGCCAAAAGATGTTTATTATGTGACTTATCATTTTGAAGTTTTTCTGTTTTCCATTGTCCAAAAATACATTTTGTCTGTAGTTGAAGGTATGCAATTGCATCCAACATATTTAGATTTCAACATTAAATAACCCATAGAGGTTGATATGCTGCTAAACAAGATGAACCAATAAACATCAGTTTATCATAAGTTCACCAAAGGTGAATGAAGTGTTTACCACCAAATTAAAGTTTCATATTTTCTCTTCAGATATTTCTGAGATGAGGTATTATGCACACTATTTACATTATTCGGACTATTGTCCTCATCTTTGTCGCCATATTTATTATGTTTCAGCTGTTGCATGCTCCAGCCTTCTTCAGGTGGTTGAAATATCAAACTGAACCCTTTATTTGTTGACTGTTCTAGTTCCACGTGCCATGTTTAATGGATGTCAGTTATCTCCTGTTAATCCTCCTCCCCAGGTTCTCCACTGCCTTAACCGGATATTGAACTCACACTCTTTGGGTCTTGTCACTGGATCTAACCAACACATTTATCTACTGTGCCATCTGTGTATGAATTTCTGGGTAATATGGGAACCAGTAATAAGGAATGCCGGAGAAAAGCGATAATAACAGCAATATGAGCACTAGTAAATAATGGTAGCTGAAGACATTAGTTTTATAATACCCGGCATTAAACATGGCATGTGGAACTAGAACAGTCTACAAATAAAGGGTTCAGTTTGACATTCCAATCACCTGAAGAAGACCGGAGCATACAACGGTCAAACATTGTAATAAGTATGGCGACAAAGATGAGGACAATAGTCCATATAATGTAAATAGTGTATATTTTCCGTTATTTAACATGCTTCTTTTTTTTTTTATTCACTGAGAGTCTATTGAAAAGTTAAAGGAGTTTTTATTAATTTTCTTCAAAATTATATTATTTGAAAAGTAAAGCCAGTATGTGTAAACATGGAGTAATCGTGGCCAATTTCATGTGTAATGTCCATGCCTATTAGTTCATTCTAATCTATGTAAATTATGTTTTCAAATTATGAAATTTAGATTCAGCTATTTGAAAGACACTCATTGAGACTAAGCTTGACAATCACTTTTCACAGATCATACTGCACTGAATAATTTCCTCACATTAAATAAATTCTACACATTAACATATAAAATATAAACATAGCAGACACTGAAAGCCACCAAAATGATTCAAAATGCATAGTGCAATGTTTTCACATTTTTCCACATTAAAAAGAGACATAAAAACATTGAACACTATCAGTATTATCAGAGTAATGATAAGTTCAAAAGAATTTGGAAGGAAAGCATTTGATTTTTCTTGTTGCATTTATTTTTACTAGCAGTATAACCCATCTTCGACCGGGTGTTTCATTACTGGGAATTTTTGCCATTCATTTGGAGAAATTTAACTTTAAAGTCAGCCCACCTGAAAATCATTATTAGTAACAACAATTGGGTGCAACTGAGACACATCCCCAAATGGTGGTTAACAATTTGAATGGTGGAGTGATCCTGCATTCTCAATCTTGCAAGGAAGGAACCTCATACTTGTACTGTCATAATAATAATAATAATAATATACGATAATTTTTATTTATAATATATATATTTTTTATAATTCTAATAATCTTTTGTGATAGATATCAACTCTCTCAATTGATTGTATGCTGTTTTTAACAAACATTATATTTTGCCTTTGATTTTTGTGCAAAGTGTAAAATATTGGTTTTTTTCGATTTTTCACCTTCAAGGTTGTAATTTTTTTCCAACCAATTTGGACTCAAAACTGGCACTGAAGAATTATCTGTCAAACAAAAAAAATTTCATCAAAATCGGATGAAAACCATGGCAACGCATAAACAACATCTGATCACATACACACACATTTTGAGAATTATAGATATGGATATGCTTTTGAACCTTTTCATCTACCCCCCCCCCCCTCAAACCAATGATAGATGATCCCAGTACTCATCAACTTGCACGAAACTCACCTTATTTTTCCAGTCCATCTTTACTACATGGAGTAAAAATTGTATTTTTGCCTCAGTAGAATATAAATACAAGAAAGTTTGACTTTTTCTTCAATATGTATAATATCATTTGTCGTTTGCATGTTGGAGAAACAACTGTGTCCATTAATTATTCTTCCAATTAAAATTAAGCCCGTTTTCTTAATTTACTTTCTTGCTGAAGATATCTTAGAAATATTCAGAGATTATATTATTTTCAGTTTATTTTTTTGTTTGTGATATTATAGTAAGTTTAGAATTGTCTGGGTTGATGTTTTGATATATGTTTTCAGATATTTCTAACTTGATAATGCTTCAAGAAGCTAATATTTGAAAATATATTTTCAGTTTTGTTCCTGACTTTAACTGAAGGATAGAAGATCTATTTATTAGCAGTCCTGGGTATGATGATTAACTACATCCAACAGCAAGGCCTCTAATAGGGAGATTGGTGGCTTTAAGGGGCATGGAACCACCTCTTAATTGCTTTTGTTCCCAGGTCCACCCTGACCCAGGGTGGTAGCACATGTTAGGGTCCCAGTTATGGGCAAATGGTGAGCTCCCAAACAAAAACAAAACTGTTGTAATGGAATGTCCCACTCTTCCTATTGATTATTGTGGACTGACTATATCAGTAAATATATACATGTGCACAGGATACACCTAAGACTTGCTTTGGCAATTAGTTAGAGATACATCTCCAGCTGTGTTGGTCAAACTATCTGCTTTCGGGTAGCGAGGATCCCTAGACAAGGCTATGTTGAAGGACAGAATCTTGTTTTAGACGGGGAATTTTTGGCTGAGCCAATTGACTCGGATACCCCAGTCTTTTACAATAAACCTCCCTTTCTTTCATCTACGCCTGTGTTGCTGTTCCTTTCACTCGAGTACCACCTCTCTGTTTGTAACCTCTTTAAGGATACAACAAAAACACTATGAAAGTATTAAAATACATTTTATATAAAAAAAAATTACCAACAATACATATAGTGAAATAACCTACAATAAATTTTATCTGTAGTTAAAGGCATACAATTATGTTTAAAATATTTAGATTTCAGCATTAAATAACCCATAGAGGTTAATATGCCACTAAACAAAACTAACCAACCAACAATTCATTAGTTTAAAATGTATTCAAAAAACCTGACAACTGAATGTCAAGAATGTATTTTATTTGAAAAATGACCAAGAAAGCATACTGTATGGTAAAGTTATTATTAAATTTAGTCTCTACAAGGTAAATGAGAACATAAATTATAGTCTCAGAAATAGAAAATATTTAGAAATCTTTTCAGTTTCATTCCTGATTTTTTAACTGAATGATAGCATGAATTTTAAAATATGGTAATTGAATGTGTAGACGATATTTTATATGAGGAAAAACCAAGAAAGTACACTATGGACAGTATTATTTATCCTGTTATAAAGTTCAAGTTGATTGACAATTTACTGATGTTTTCCCAACCCTTCCAAAGAACACAATTTGTCAGATTTTGCCAATTGCTTTAGTCAAAGTGCTTATTGTCTATGCTTCATCAGTCAACACTTGATAAACAATAAATTTATTCATAGATTTTCTAGACATTTTTATAAAAACTTAGGAAAGATTTAAAATAATTTTAGAATTATCTGGGTTGATATATATTCTCGGATATTTACTGTATATACTCACGGATAGGTCGCCCCCCCCCTACTTTATGGCTTAATAAGTTATAATTTACTGTTGACTTGTAGATAGGTTGCACTATAATCTGAGGAGTTACTCAGCCCTTTTTAAACATAAGAATTATCTTAATCAGATATCTACCTTTTATTTCAAAACTTACAATTAATACACTTTTGCATATTGATTTCCATGTTCTGCATAATTTCATTCTTTTAATTTAAAACCTGCTTCATAACTCTTTCTTTTACTCATGATTAGTGTTTGCAACAATTAAAATCATAAACTGTAAATTCAGCTACCAACTATATCGCTGCACAATGCAAAATAGATTAATGTGCTTTGTTATTTGTAAATGTTTTCCCAACCCTTCCAAAGAACACAATTTGTCAGCTTTTGCCAATTGCTTTAGTCAAAGTGCTTATTGTCTATGCTTCATCAGTTCACACTTGATAGAGAATAAATCTATTCACAGATTTTCCAGACATTTTTATAAAAACTTAGGAATGATTTCAAATAAACTTTTAGAATTATCTGGGTTGATGTGTTGATATATATTCTCAGGTATTTACTGTTATTTACTGTATATACTCGTGGATAGGTTGCCCCCACTAGTTTATGGCTTAAGTGATAATTTACTGTTGACTCGCAGAAAGGTCGCACTATAATCTGCGGAGTTACACAGACTTTCTTTTTTTTTTTTTTTAAACATAGGAATTATCTTGATCAAAACATAGGAATTATCTTGATCAAAACTTACAATTAATACACTTTTGCATATCAATTTCCATGTTCTTCTGCATAATTTAGTACTTTTAATTTAAAACCTGCTTCATAACTCTTTCTTTCACTCATAATTAGGGTTTGCAACAATTAAAATTATAAACTATAAATTTGGCTACCAACTATATCACTGCGCAATGCAAAATAGTGCAAACATTTTGCGTACTAGATTCATGCACTTTGTTATTAGTAAATGACACTTAGCAATGCCTTTTAATGTTCATTTCTTTAAGTCATATTTTTCAATGTATTTTTGACTATATATATATATATATATATATCAAAATGAATCATGGGACTATTTTTTTCATGGCCAATAAATATCTACACGTGGTTCCTTAACTGTATACATGTTCAGGGTTTCTATATCAGTCTAGTGGGCTCTGACTGAATAGTGACCAGTGGATCAATGAATATTTTATGATTTTATTTATTGTGATGGATATGTGAATCTAGCAGTATGAGGTAAATTTAAAGCAGTGAGTCAGTATATATGATAAATTGTTTCTATACTGAGAAAAACTGCAACTTTAGTGTTTATGTTTTCGGATTTCTCAGAAATCATGATGACAAGGTAGTGTTGTTTTATATTTATGTCAGGCGGGTAGATTGCACCCCTAATATTTTGTGAAATTTTTGGTAAAAAAAAAAGTGCAACATATCTGCGAGTATATATGGTAATGTTACAATGATTTACTTTATTCATTTTTAGAAGGAAATATTGAGAGATTTTCTGTTTTCAACATTTTATGAATTAGAAGAGTCTTCATAAAAAAGAAGTTCAAAGTAATTTGAAGTGTGAGCATTTAATTTTTCTTTTTCTTTTTGGATTTATTGTTGATACTCTTTTGGACCTAACCTAACCCTGGAGGCACGATTGCGTAATGGATAGCAGCTTGGATTGAGGAATTGGAGAGCCGAGTTTGAATTCCAGTTGAAGCCATTACATTCACTTATGTGCTAACATCTTTGGGGGAAGGTATGCATCTTGTCCTCTTCACCCCCCCCCCCCCACTCCCCCTGGCCATGGTTAAATAGCAGACCAGACCAGACCAGATTCTATAGCCTTGGATGGCAACTGGTCTGCCACAGAAAGAAATGACAACCTACTGTAGGAAAAAATCTGCTTCGTCAGTCATGTATCAAAAGATGCATGATTGCCTAAGCATGTATCACGCATAAATAACTGAACCTAACCCACTTGAACCAATGATAGATGAGCCCAATAATTATTGATATGCAGGAAATTTGCTTTTATGTGTTTTTTTTTTTTTTTTTCAAATCGTGTTATTCTTTTACTCAGTAGAATATGAATACAGGAATATGACTTTCTTGTCATTATATACAAATATATTTTGTTGTTTGCATGTGCGAAAACAAGTGTTTCTATGAATTTTTCTGCAGAATAAAATTATGCAATTTTTTTCAAATTTTATGTTCTTGAAAAAAATCATAGCATTATTCAGAAATATTTTTTGTTTTTATTTTTAAACTTCATTTTGTTTGTGATATTAAAGTAACTTTAGAATCGTCTGTGTTAACTACTGTTTATTGCAACTGGTATAACCAGTTAACTCTACCTCCCCAACTTAATGGACTGTTCCTATCAGCAGCATAGACATGTGTCCCCTTCTGCCCATGGTGGATTGGCCCATAAGATACTATTTAAACTGCTGTGATTTCTCTCTTGGCACTTGAACTTTACTTAACGAGAGGAACTACTGACATTTTAAACCAGACCTGGACTCTTATCAATGGTAGCAGAGCATTAAAGATGACTACCTACAAACATCCTCCCACATTTGGTAACAAAGATTATTCACGATGGAAATTGGAAGTTGAATTGTGGCAAATGTTTACTGAAATGAACAAAACAAGACAAGGTATAGCACTGGCAGTCATCTTGGAAGGAAAAGCACAAGAAATTGCCACTATAGATAAATCTCTCCTAACAACTGATGATGATATTAAAAATATTTAGATAAATTATTTGAAAAGGAAAAGACATACCAAATGTATGAAGCCTATACAAAATTTGAAAATTTTAAGACTAGGGCAATGTCAATGCTAGACAACGTAGTAGAGTTTGAACAGTCAAATAAGAAATGGACCAATTTAAAAATTGACAATGCATTATTGGCTCTGAAATTGCTATACATCCACCCACATTTGGTAACAAAGAATATTCACAATGGAAATTGGAAGTTGAATTATGGCAAATGTTTACTGAAAAAGACAAAACAAGACAAGGTATAGCAGTAGCACTCCTTCTTGGAAGGAAAAGCACAAGAAATTTCCAAAGCTATAGATAAATCTCCTAACAACTGATGATATTAAAAATATTTGGATAAATTATTTGAAAAAGGAAAAGACATACCAAATGTATGAAGCCTATACAAAATTTGAAGAAAACTGAATCAATGTCAATGCTAGACTACATAGAGTTTGAACAGTGAAATAAGAATTGTACTAATTTAAAATGATAGCAGCTCGGATTGAGGAATTGGAGAGCTGAATTTGAATTCTAATTGAATCCATTACATTCACTTACATGCTAATACCCTTGGAATCCTCTTCTTCTCCCCCCAGCTATGGGTAAATAGCAGAACAGACTGGGTTCTATAGCCTTGGATGGCAACTGGTCTACTGCAGAAAGAAATGGCAACCTACTGCGGGGAAAAAATCCACCTTGTTAGTCATGTATCGAAAGATACATGATTGCCTAAGCATGTATCACGCATGGCTCATAACTGACTGACCAATTTCAAAATTGCTATACAATGCAAATCTTAGTGAATAACAAAAACAGTTGGCTTTAATAGCTTGCCCACAAATGAAGTATGAAACCATGAAAAAATATTCTGACCAGGATATTTACTACTGCCAAAACAGAACTGCAGGTAAATAATAAAGTGGAGATAAAAGAAGAAGCAATGATAACAGAAAATTATGTTAGGGGCAGGGAACTGTTTAGAGGTTCTATGTTTAGAGGAGCAAGATGCAAAGGATGCAGTAGAAGGACCAATGGAAGAATGAATCCTGTATTTAATGGAGTTGTATCAAGATGTAATGTCTGTGAATCAACATATCACTTGGCAAAGGGGGTAAATCAATGTGGTGTAATGGTTAGAAAGCTTGTCTTGCTATATCAATTACAACTGAGTAGTGAGTTCAATCCTCACTGGGTACCCCATACTTTTGGCAAAGGACTGTCCACATGCTAACAAATATGTTAATATGACAGAAAATATCATTATGGAGAAACATTCAGAAGAGACAGTTCGTATGATTTTGATGACAGAAGCTAAACTGTTGGACAAAATATCAAATCAAGATGTTTTGGTAACGGAGGTTCAGAATGCAGCAATTGTAGATACTGCATGTACCAAGATAGTTTATGATTTGGTTTATTTTGTTTAACGGCATCTCAACCTCAATGGGTTATTTAATGCCGACAACATTTTTAGGATAGATTCCTATGAATAGAATATGTATTCTTTGATTTAGATTGGTTTGATTTATTTTGTTTTACGGCATATCAACACCTCAATGGGTTATTTAATGCCGACAACATTTTTAGGATAGATTCATATGAATAGAATATGTATTCTTTGGTTTAGATTGGTTTGGTTTATTTTGTTTTACTCAATGGGTTATTTATGCTGACAAAAATTTTTATTGCTGGTAATATCTTGTTTTGTCAAAAATCTGTTTCTTGTCACATATTTCCTTCAAAATTGTATTGCTGGTAATAATTTTTTTCAAAAAAGTATTGCTGGTATAGCTGGGACTCTAACAGGTGCTACCACCCCGGGTCAGGGTCGACCTGGGAACACTAGCAATTAAGAGGTGGTTCCACGCTCCTCAAAACCTCTTGATCAGAGGCCTTGCTGCTGGACATAGTTTAACGACTTACCCAGGATGCGGATGTAGTTTAACATTTTACCCAGGACGCACAGTTTGTGGTAATTAATGGTTGCATTTCATGCTCGATTCACTATCTTTTGAATATTTAAAATCTGTTAAAAATGAGAAAAGTCATGTGCCATTTAGATTTGGAGATGAAAGGACAGTTGTCTCATATGAAACTGTTACTTTCCCAACAAAAATTGGCAATTGTTTATATAATATAATATAAAAACAAGTTGTAAAGTAAAATTCCACTGCTGTTAACTAAGGAATCTATAGCTATGGCAGGAGCAGTTACTGACATCAGAATAGATCACATAATGATGTTTAGTCAGAAAGTAAACATTCAAACCACATCAACGGGACACTGTTGTGTGAACATTATGAGAAATGATTAGGAAACTCGATGAAAATGATGTTCACATAGTTGAGAGCAACATGGAAAGAAGCGTTGAAAGAAATACACTTTTAAAATTACATAAACAATTTGTTCATGCTTCACAGGAAAATTTATTATAAACAGCAAGCAAAGTCGATCAGGAAACTGAATATCTTCTAAAGGATATTTACAAGAAATGTGCTATTTATCACAAATATACACATCATAAATTAAGCCAATAGTTGATTTTAATCCAGCAAATGATTTTAATCAAGTAATTGCTCTTAATCTTCACAAACTTTACATATGATTGACTTGTTTAGTAGATTAACTATGGCTGTTATAATCCGTAGTAAAGAAGTGTGTCATCGTAGATAAGTTTATGCAGAATTGGGTTGCTGTTCATGGTGCACCTGTAATTGGTCATTTTACAGATAATGGTCTTGAGTTCAACAACAATTTTTCAAGAAATGGCTGAAAAGTTGAATCTATCACTCGAAACAGCTTATTCCCAATGGTCAAATGGTATTGTTGAGCGCCATAATGCGATCCTGACAGAATCTTTAAGAAGGTTAAAGAACATTTTATTTCATGGGAAACTGCTACAAGTTGGGCTATGAATGCAAAGAACAGCTTCATAAATGTACATGGATTTAGTCCATATAAGATAGTGTATGGCAGAAATCAAAACTTATCATCTAATATTGTCAACAAACCCTCTGCTCTGGAAGACAAAACTGTTGATGAAGTGATGAAAAAGCATCTCACGGGTTTACAAGAAACACAAAAAACATATTTGGTGGCAGATCATCAAAGAATCCAAAGCACACTGAGAAAACAAATAAGACCAAAGGGAGACAACTTTAAACAAGGTGTTCTCCTTAAGAGATGGTGAATATAAAGGGTCAGATGGGATTATAGGAAAAGACAATATAGTTGTGATAGTAAGATATGGAGGCAATTATGTTTGTGTGCATAAAAGTAGACACTTGAGAGCTTTAGAATCAAAAGTTAGTCATAATAATAAAACAACTGATAATAATATAGAAAATGATGACACAGAAAATATGGATGCTGCAGGAAATGATACTGAGGATGATGACAAATTTCCTAGAGATGCACATCAAGACATCGAAACAAAAGATGAAGATTTTGGAACTTCTGCCAACATAGAGAAGGACAGAACAGCATCTTATTTACATTATTCGGTCTATTGTCCTCATCATTGCCGCCATATTTATTACAATGTTTCAGCCATTGTATGCTCCAGCCTTCTTCAGGTAGTTGGAATGTCGAACTTAACCCTTTATTTTGCTCACTGGGGTAGACTGTTCTAGTTCCACATGCCATGTTCAATGGATGTCAGTTATCAGTTATCTCCTGTTAATTTCCCTCTGAAATAAAGGATTAAGTTTGACATTCCAACCACCTGAAGAAGGCTGGAGCATACAATGGCTGAAACATTGTAATAAATATGGCAACAAAGATGAGGACAATAGTCTGATAATAATGTAAATAATGTACATAATACCTCATCTCAGAAATATAGACAGATACTGAAGGGCCGAAACATTGTAATGAATATGGCGACAAAATTGAAGACAATAGTCTGAATAATGTAAATAGTGTACATAATACCTCATCTCAGAAATATAGACAGATACTGAAAGGTCGAAACATTGTAATATATATGGTGACAAAGATGAGGACAATAGTCCAAATAATGTACATAATACTTCATCTCAGAAACATAGACAGATACAGAACAGCTTCTGTTAGACAAGTTAACCCCAGTGTTATTAAAGTTCAAAAAGATCAAATAATTCAGTTCCAACTTGCACAAGATGGAAAAGAACGCAAAGCTAAATTTCTTGGATGCACCAGAAAAGCATCTACCAAGACAAAGAACTGGTAGAATATTGAATGATATAAAAGGAACAAGTATGTCTATTGATTTATCAACTGTGAAGAATCTGAAGATCAAACAAATGGAAATACAAACAGAAGAGTTAGACATATCAACAAATCTTGATTTTTCAGAAGCAAAGAGAGATAAACTGAGAAAATGGAAAGAACTGAAAGTTTATTTAGAAGTAGAGGATAAAGGACAAAAATGTCTCATCTTGGTGGGTAAATACAGTGAACAATGATGGTGAAAAGATGAAAAGAAAATCTAGGTTGGTAACAAAAGGATTTGAGGAAGATTGTCTCAAAGAGATACCCAAACATTTACCAACAATTGATAAGTTTTCTCTAAGAACAGTATTATCAATCATTGCACAACATAATTGGTCTGTCAATACTATTGACATAAAGACTGCATTCTTGCAAGGTGAAGAAATTGAATGTGATGTCTATGGTAGACCTCCATCAGAGGCATGTACTAAAAAGATTTGGAAATTATGGAAATGTATCTATGGTTTAGCAGATGCATCATTGCAATGGTATCAAAAGGTAAAAAAACAACAATGTTAAGACTCAAAGGACAGATATCTAAGATTGATCCAGCAATAATTTATTGGTTTGATAAGAGCCTGTATCAAAAATCAGAAGTATATTTGAAGTTAGAAAAGAAGCAACAAGTCCATTCAAATATATTGGATTGAATCTGAGTCAAGAAGAGATGTGTATCATGTTAACACAGAAGAATTATATTAACAACTTAAGTGAAATTAGACTAAAGGAAGAAAACTGCACAAAAACCCAACTTCACAGTTTAATAATTTCTTTAATTTAATTTCATAGGACCTCATGGTAAACAATATTTTTTAAGAAAATTTATTTTTTTCTATTTTAATAATAAAGAATAAATTCTTAGAATTTCTTACTCTTGGGCATGCAACATACTACTGCCGATGCATAAATATTTCTTTCTGAAGCCACATTCCAACTTTTTCATATGTTTAATCATGTGATTTATTTATAGTTCTTGCAAATGTTGACCAAACAGGAAACTGGATTCTTGTATATAAAAATTTAAAGAAAAGATATACAAAAACAATATTGCATTTTTATTAATCAATAAATTGTTTTTAAAATAGTGGGAGTATTTTGTATGTTAAATAATAAAACTTACTTTTTCCAAAAATATTAATATAATTTTATTGTATTAAGCTATGCAACCAAGTAAAACTAACTGTATGCTCGTACATATGTGTGTTTGTGTGTGCACGCGTAATGTTCATGGCATCTTCCCACAAGTGGGAAACATGTATCTCCATGAGAGATCACATTTTTCAAGTGTGTCTGCTGAAAAGTGGAAAAAGAAAGAGAGAACAAAGAACTGTAAGTGTATCTATCTGAACCTTAACAATAATATTCTAATTGCTTAAAGAACTCTTTAGGCACTCAGAGAAATATTTTTGCCCTCAGATTGACACCCAAACACTCTGAAATGTTCATATCAAGCTTTCGGCATGAAAGCCAAGCAATACAGCATGCCATTTCCAAATTTCTGGCAGAGTGAATTGTGTCATTATTTTATGATGTAAATAAAAATCATGTTGTGCTAGGAAATTGTCCCGGCTTTCCTGCATCAAAGGGATGAGGTTAAAAATAGGGTTGAGGTTTAAAAATTTGCAAAAAAACACGAGTAAAACAGCAAGATTAGAGCAGACACACTCTCTTTTTTAGGTGCATACAAATAAAGAAAAACCTCCTGCTTGGTGAGTAACGATAAAAGAAGAAAATGTTTATTTACATATACAGAAAAAAAGTTAAAGGGATAAAAGGACAATTAGGAGAGAAAGAAAGGGAAAAGAGAAAATGTTCTTAACTTAAAAAAGGCTTGCTCAAAATATTTCTTTGAGTGCCTAAAGAGTTCTTTAAGCGATTAGGATATTATTGTTAAGGTTCAGCTAGATACACTCACAGTTCTTGTAGAGTTGGAAATTTGTTCGCAGATGAAGGAAGCCTGCAATTTGAGTGAGTTTGTAGGTCAACGACAGAAGTTCAGTGTGCTTGTCAGAAGAAGTGGTGAAGGGATGCAGCTTTGGATTGGTCTTGAATAGTGGACCAACGTGCGTTCTTGACAGCCCTTTAGTAGTTCTTCTTTGGTGAAAGAGGTTCTGAAGCTCTCTAATGTCGACCTCACAGAAATCACACAGTGGAAATAGGCAAGATTCTCCAAATTTATGGAGTTTTGTTAGTCTCCGATGGATCGGGGACTTTTCCCTCCAAAATCGTTGTACAAATTTCCTGGTCCCTCTATTGGTCAGAAAACACATTCTTATCTCTGATAAAAATCAGGGCTCTGGGAGCCGGTTTTGAAGGTACTGAAAACAGGTTGAAGTGAAGAAGCTGTGAGGTTTCTCCCAGAATTTATGGCACCATGGAAAGTATAATGGTGGTGGAATTCCTTTTTATTTTCCAGCTCTCTTGTTAATCAGAAAATATATTCTTATCTCCGATAAGAATCAAGGCCTTGAGAGCTGGTTTTGAAATTAAAAAGAGGTTGGAGTGAGGATAGAAAAAATAGCGAGAATGTGAACTTGTGAAAAGTGAAATTGTTGATCCCAAATTAAATTCCAACACACAACAGTTGCTTGTCATCCTCTCCACATGTTTGTAAATATCAGGGGTATTAATTTTAGGTATTTTTTTTTTTTTAAGTGTTTCACCCCAAGCAAGGCGGGAAGCCACTAGGATGCAAGGGGTTACAGAAGATTTGGAGCAAGAGCAGATAGGAGTGATAGAGGGAAGGATGAGGAGAAGGATAATGGATAGATCAAGGCAACTGGAGATGTTGATTGACATTACATTTGAATAGTTGGAGATTATAGCTCTCAGGGAAACTGGAATAGGGAAGGGAGTTCCACAGGCAAGAGGTGCGAGATATGAAGATATTGGAGTAAACGAGACGGCTACATTTAATAGTATCGACAGTGAAAAGGGTGAGAGCGGGATGCCAGCCTCGTAGGGCTCTTGAATTCATGAAGTCTGGGAACCAGTGAATGCAGCTCCTTGGAGCAATTACCATGAAAGTATTTGTAAAAAAGACAGAGAGAGGCGACGGTGCATCTGTGAGAAAGTGACTGGAGACGAGATGCCAGAACAGGGCCAATTATATTGCATATCCACCTCTGGATCTTATCAAGAATCCCGAGGCAAACAGAAGGGGCTCCAGACCATATGTGGCAGCAATACTCCATGCAAGGGTGAATTGTTGATTTGTAGATCTGAAGGATTGATTCCCGGGAGAAAAATTTCCTGGCACGGCACAGGGTGCCAACTTCCTTGCGATGGACGAAGCAATTGACTCAATGTATTTGTTCCATCTCAGGTCAGCAGTCAACATGAGACCGAGCAGCCGCAGAGAGGTGCTCTCGAGAAGTTGATTTATGGAGAGAATGTGTTGTTTTGGTGATTGTGGTATATTTATATAAAAGTGGTATTATGCTGAAAGGATTATTGTAAGCATGATTGAGTCACTGAATGTGACTAGTTAAGTTGAATTTAAGAACAGTGATGATCAGCTTTTTTTCTACTAATCCCTTTTTTTCAGCCTTTTGCTACAAATTAATACTTTGCCTGATGAAGTTATATCAGATTAGAGATCAACAGGTACAACGTCCGAAACGTTGTGATAACAACCTTACAGATGTGGACAATATTCTGCATGAGTGTAAATAATAACTCCCCATCCTAGAAATTCAGACAAAAATTATTGAATCCAATAATTACGTTTAATTTTGTTGAATAAAATAAAAGCTGCGAAATTATCTCCCTTGACTTTCTTAATTCAGACGCCATTTTCTGATTGCAAATAACTCATTTTTCTCTTCTTTTTTCAGAAGATTTAAAAAGCTAGAAATAATTACGTTATTTAAAATTTCTACCTCCTCTCATTTTTCCTTATATCTTATTTCTCCAGGAAAGACAAATCAGACCAAAGACAACAGGATAGAAGTAAGTATGACTTTGTGTTCATTTCTTTGTTTACGAATTCGCACAAAAAACAAAAAAAACAAAACGGATTTAAAAATTTAATCATTAGACAAAGAAAGGGTGACAATTAAACTTTGTATTTTTTGGTAAAACTTGTCCATTATTTCATTTTATTTTCTGTCGTTTTCTTTTATTTTATATTAATTGCATCAAAACTGTTTTTATTCTATTCTAAATACCGCCACTTTAAAAAAAAAACAAAAAAATGAAAAACATACATACACAAAGAAACCATGGAAAATGCATTTTAAATAAATAATTTTTAAAAACCATTTAATGATTTTTAAATTATTTAAAATGCATTTTTTTAAACTTCAAAGACATTTAAAATAAATTAAATGTTTTGAATGTTTTTGTTTCTTAAAACCTCAAACTTTGAAATTCAAAGTTTTGTTAAAAAAAATGAAAAAAAATGTCATAAACTTATTTAAAAGAAAGTTTTATCGTCAAAATCTTTTTTATTAAGAAGAAGAAAGGACTTTTTTTTATTAAAATATATTTTTAATCCTTTTTTTTTTTTAAGAACGTTCTAAATTTTGATTAAATTTTTTGACAGCGAGTGACACTCCAGTACAGTGTAACCCGGATATAAGAGAGTTGTCGGGACCGGAGAAGAAGTCTCTTATATCCGGGTTTGGTCCATTTTATATACATTAACACAGGCACTAATTTGGGACCAGAGAAAGTCTCTCTTATATCCGGGTTACACTGTATTAAATTTTAGCAACTTTTTGTGTGAAAAATACATTGATATGGAAATTTTTGCAAAAATCAAATAGTTGTCGGAAAATCTGCTCTGAATCGTAAAATAAAAAATGCAATAAAACTAAGACATTTAGACGATAAAGTTTTGTTTTCGTCAAGTTTGGCGTCTTTTTCGTCATATGCTCTTTTTTAGCGATTTCATGGAGGTACCTAACCTATGGAATCTATTGTGTTGTCTTGAGACAAGAGAAAAAAATCTTTTGGATAAATAAGGAATTTTTTAGGAGAAGTGATGCTTTTATTTTTATTTTATCCGTAAAATTAATACAATCCTAGATATATAAGTAGTTTAAAAATACAGTTTTTTATTCTCTATCCATTGATGAAACTCTGGTCAACAAATGTGAGAAATCAGAATTATTTCCCTTTCGTATATCCATATGGAATATAATCTAACAGTTGCTTAAAAAAAAAAAATTAAATAAAATTCCTTTAAGAAAAATGCTCACACTCAAAAATAGTATTAGATTTTAAATTTTTTTAATCTTCAAATATGTCCTTATTTAATAAAAGACATTTTTGCAACAAACAGCACCAAGATGAATTTCAAAATTACACAGAAAAATTAAAAGTAATTTTTAAAAAATATTAAGTTTAGATTTTTTCCGTTTAATCTGGTATTTTTCTGTCAAATAATGCAATTTATTAAATTATGCAAACACTAATTCTCAAAAGAAAATTTTTTTTTAATGTTATTGAATTATGTTTTGTAAGATTTGGAGTGAATTTTCATTATTTTCACACTTGATATTGCATCACCTTTTCTGAAATAATATCTTCAGGAATTTTTCTTTATATAACAGTAAAAAAAAAAGAAATTGTATGAACACTATCCAAAAGTACACACAAGATTTAAAAAAGGGGCATGGGAAACAGATCCCATAAATAATATTTCCACAAAGTTTTCTAATAAATTAATCTATTCAATATATGATTCATTCAAATCAGATAATTCCTTGATTTTTGGCAAATATTTTTAAACAGATGGTAAATATTTTTGCTATGTCTTCATTGCATTGAATGATGATAACACAATCAAGAAGTAGTATGGCGCTTGAAGTTGATGTAGTCTTGCTGAAATAGGTATTAAGCAGATAATCTAGAGCTTTAACTCTCTGCCTGTTTACGCCTTCTACTGACGATTCTTGTCCATTTTTATGCATTTGGACAAGTCTGAGTCCTCTTCTGGTGAGGTGTGTTCATCTCCTCAATTTTTTTTAATTTTTTTTTTATGGGGGAAGTGTCTATTTTGGTGATACTTAGTATTTTCTTAGTACCACCACAGGTTTTTTTTTTTTTTAAATCATTTCACTCCCCCCCCCCCCAACATGGCAATAATGCCACTAAAGTACTAGGGAGTACTAGAGGGTGAAAGAAAATGAAAAGACTTTAGAAAGAAGTAGAAACCCAACCCTAAACAGAAAACAAGGGATAAACCTCTACTACTGTTTAAAAACAAGGAAGGAGTGTGAACCGAGCAATAGGCAAGCCTATGTACTCTTAAAAGCTGATATGTCCGAGAAAGGGATATATTTGAACAAAGTAGCTAAGTGGTTTTGGCTACTATAACCAAGTAGAATATGGTAATCAAGTGGTATGCATTGTAGTCGCAGGTAAGAAGTGTAGATCAATGGTGTAGTCTAATGGGCGTTGTTATAGACTTAGCTCTCAGACTAAGGCTCTCTTCTGACTCTCCTACATGTCCGTCGGTATTTATGACAGACACCAGCCAATCATATACCGGTGAGGGGGAACACAGGTGTACGCATATTCCATTATATCAAAAGCAAACAGGAAAATGCATTTTAAATGATTTAAATTACTTCTTTGAAGTTAAATTTTGGTTTTATTTGAAAGATAATTAATTTACTCATCAAACTGTCATTATAGTTTAAAGTCAGTAAATTTAAGGATTAATTAACTGAATTTTGTAAAAGTAATATTTAATATTTGTTTAAAACATAAAGAAATTAATGTTTATTTATGCATGGTAGCCTGTGATGTCATAGGTCACAATTTTTCTACTGTAATCTCTCCCATAAAAACATGCAAATAATTTTTTTTTTTTTTTAAATGAAATAAATATGGAACGTCAGCTGTGCTATTAATCAAGAAATTAGTATTTATGTTTAAAAATAAATTATCCTTAAGTTTATTTAACCAATAGATTAAGAATTTAATTTTTGTATTCTTTACACTTTTATAAAACTTAGAATGCATAATTTTGTTTACATTAGAAGTATTTTCTTTTCTTTTCAGTTAAATGATACCGTTGGGTTGAATAGAATGCTTTGATTTTTTTTTTTCTTACTTGTTTGATGTTATAAAATATCTAAATGCATTTAATGTGCTATTCAATTGTTATATATCATACTACTCTTCCAACAGGGAAAAACAGTCAAAGGTGGTAATTCAGAATTATTTCCTTTTTGAAAATCCATACAAAAATAATCTAACAAGGAAATCATTGTTTAAATTTATGCTAATTTCTTTCTAGAATTGTTCCCCTTGCCACTACATTTTTTTAGGGAGCAAAAACATGAACACCTACTGTTTTAAAATTGTATGTATTGTATGTATAGATTTTATTTTTTTGTACACTAATAAAAGGATGAATGATTAATATTTTGATGTAATGCATTATGTTTTCCATGACTGTTTTGACGTTAAAAACAAAAAAATTGAAATGCGAAATAAAAAACAAATACATTAAAATATACATAAACAATTCAACATTA
Organism: Acanthosepion pharaonis; assembly: GCA_903632075.3. Classification (NCBI taxonomy): domain Eukaryota; kingdom Metazoa; phylum Mollusca; class Cephalopoda; order Sepiida; family Sepiidae; genus Acanthosepion; species Acanthosepion pharaonis. Next base: position 1,294,853 of record CAHIKZ030000332.1, on the reverse strand, counting down.
TTTAACTTTGTGGAGTTCTGGGGGTGCAATAAGAAGCAAAATTGCTGAGGAAGCTTTCATTTCATCAAAAAAATGACATGCTTCCTCGTGTTTACATATGAGAGGACACCAGCATTTGTTTTCTCTTTCTTTCACTTGACTATTATATTTATTTGTCTTGTTGACATATTCTCATTGACAAATAAAGTTATTTCGTCATTCATAAATAGCCTTTTTGAAGGTGAATTATTTTGTCTATCAGGTATATTGATGGACGCCAGTAGCTTCCATAAAAATAATCAAGCATGGATTATAGTAGCTGCTAGTGGTCATCATCGCTTTCCTTCATGTCACTGGCATGGTTATCATCTTTGACCATCATCATCTTGCGGCCTCAGCCGAGATTGAACTCACTACACCTTTCCAGTATTCCTTATCTGTCATAGCTAATACTTTGATTGGTGTAGTTCATAATCTTGTCAAATAGCTGAATTCTTGATGCTTCGCTAGGGCTATCAAGGGTGTTTTTATCGTGACACCATCACTAAATGGATTGCCAACCAAGGCTCAGAGAGACTCCTTTCACCCTCCGCAGGTTTGAATTCAGAGTTTTCCTTCTCCTAGACCACTTCACCGTAAATATCCACTTGAGTAAAGCCTTCAAAATCATCGTCAGAGACCTAATCAAAAATTCCTGAATAAAGGCTTCATTGGATGTTGATGTGGCCATTTTTATTTACAAAAAATTACCATGGGTTAATCGATGTTGCACCCCGTATAGAATCTAGAAGAATTCAAAATGGCATTGGAAAACAGAAGTTTAACCTTATGCCTAAGCAGTAGTAGGTGATTTCCAGCTTAAAATATTGGAAATAAGAGTTGACAAGTGTTTATTTATAGAAACTATCTCAAGGCGACAGAATCTTGAGTAGCAAAAGAAGAGAATTCTACGGAGACAATTTTTGCCTCCAACATGGTAATAGTTAAATATATTATATACAAAACAACTGTAAAATGCTTGTTTATAGGGAAATCAACAGATTAAGAAAAGAATATTTTTATAGTGAGGTTCACACTGTAGAAGTCCCAAGAGCCACTCTATGTAGAAGATATAATGTAAGAGGCACATTTTAGGCAGATGTGTAGGGAAGATAATGGTTAACCCTAGACTTGAACAGGTTAAGATTGTAGTCATCAGGGAAAACATCCTCTTGGGAGTTGGTTCCACAGAGCAGTGGTTTGCAGGAAGAAGCTGCTTATATGGAATACAAAGGGAATGATGGTGGTTTGCTATAATTATTTTTTTTTTTACTGGAACTGTGAAACTGTTTTTAGAAAAGAGGAAGTTTCTAATGTAGGTTCTTTTTAAAGTCAACATTATATTTGCTTTATGGTATTAATTTTCATTGGACATCAGCTGCTCATATCAAACTGGCTCTGATTGTAGTTTTTATTATTAATCTATATAAAATTACAAAGATGAAATGATATTCTATTTGAAAGTCAAGAATCTTTCCTGCCAGCAAAGATATTTACTTCAGTCCCAATAATAGCTGTACTTTAAAATAAAATTTTCTGAAAATTATCATCATCTGATCACTCGTCAGTCATATATTGAAAGATACATCATCACCTAAGTGTGTATCATGTATGGTACATAACTGAATACACAATACTATAAGGTCTTTAATAAAACTTTTTTCTTTTTTCTTTTACAGATGTTAAATGTGGTGTGAAGCAAACTTTTCTGATGGCCATATGTAAATATTGCTATGACAATTTGTTGACAAGACTCTCAGAAAAAGATTTTTTAAAATTGATTTTAGAGCACTTATAATAAAAACACATAAGCATACAGTACAAATGAGCAATTTTCAGGATTTTCAATGCAGGATGTCAATATATCTACTAATGTGATTTCTCATGTAAAGATGTATGTGCCAAATTGTGTGGTTTATTATTCTAACAGCGCTCACATTTAAAATCACGTGCACACACACAGAGGAGAAAAACCATATTTGTGTGAAGTGTGTAGTTCGGCATTTTCATGGAATTCAAGTTTAATGATGCAGATGTGGATACATGCTGGGGAAAATCCTTATTCATGCAAAATGTATAGTTCAGCATTTTTGTGGACATCGGATTTAAAAAGACACATGCAAACACATACAGGACCAAAAACATATTCTTGTGAATTGTGTAGCTCAACATTTTTATGGAGTTCAAAATTAAAGAGCCATATGCGAACTCACACAGGAGAAAAACCATATTCATGTGAAGTGTGTGGTTCAACGTTTACAGAGAAATCAAGTTTACAAAGACACATGCGAATACACACTGGAGAAAAGCCATATTCATGTGAAGTGTGTAGTTCAAGATTTTCAGAGAGTTCACATTTAAAAAGACACATGCGGTCACACACTGGTGAGAAACCATATTCATGCAAAGTATGTGATTCAGTATTTTCACAGAGCATTCATTTAGAAAGACACATCAGAACACACACTGGTGAGAAACCATATTCATGTGAAGTATGCGGTTTGGCATTTTCAGTGAGGCCTCACTTAAAATGTCACTTGCGAACTCATACTGGTGAGAAACCATATTCATGCGAAGTGTGTGGCTCAGCATTCTCTCAAAGTTCAGCATTAAAATATCACATGCGAACACATACTGGTGAGAAACCATATCCTTGTGAAGTGTGTGGTTCATCATTTTCACAAAGTTCTGTATTAAAATATCACATGCGTAAACATACTGGTGAGAAACCATATTCATGTGAAGTGTGTGGTTTATCATTTTCACAAAATTCTAAATTAAAATATCACATGAGAAAACATACTGGTGAGAAACCGTATTCATGTGAAGTGTGCGGTTTAGCATTTTCACATAGTTCTACATTAAAATATCATATGCGAACACACACTGGTGAAAAAGCTTATTCATGCAAAGTGTGTGGCTCAGCATTTTCACAGAGATCAATATTAAAAACTCACATGCAAACACACAATAGATCAATATAATCATTTGAAATTTATAGGTTGTCATCTTCATAGACTTAAATCTCATTTTACGACAGATGGGAAGGATTTTTGTGAGGTATATGGTCTATCACTTTTACCTTTGAAATTTAACAGTTACTGGATGGAGTAACTTGTGTAAACAATAGTTTGTTACTTGAATTATTTACATTTATCAGACTGTTATCCTCATCTTCATTGCCATTTTCACAACGTTTTGACCATTGTACACTCTGGCCTTCTTCAGGTGATTGGAATTTCGAACTGAATCCTTTATTTCATCCACTGGGGTAGATTGTTCTAGTTCCACGTGCCATGCCTCTTCTGGATGTCTCAGTTATTTCCCTGTAACTCAACTCTCCAAGTTTTAGTTTAGCACTGCTATCATCTGGTATTGAACTCACAACTTTTTGGGGTCTAGTCACTGTATCTAACCAACGTCTTTATCCACTGGGCCATGTGTCCTTGAGGAAATTCCAATCACTGGAAGAAGGCCGGAGTGTACAACAGCTGAAACGTTGTGAAAATGGCAATGAAGATAAGGATAGCAGTTCAATAAATGTAAATAATGCAAGTAATCATAATACCTCATCTCAGAGATGTAGACAGAATAGTTTAATTTTACAGAAATCATATTTTAATCCTTAGCATTCAACCTGCTCCATAAATATCAGTTCTCAATGTTCAACCTGTTGTAACCCATGTATACTCTGCTGTAATATATGATATCATTGAATATAATGCAGGAAGTCATGCAAACAGTTAGACTTTGACCACAAACGATATTTATGAAGCGGGTTTGAGTGTGTTGAATGCTACATGATTTAAACATAGACTGGAAACATATGTTCTTGTGACGTGTTTTCATTGATAATTCTCATATGAGTACCAAAGTAAAATGTTATAAATACACACTGATGTGAAGGCAGATTATTGTAGTGTGTTGAATTGGTATTTTTCTGGAGTTTTTAAAAAAAATGTCCCATGCCACCGCACTCATGAAACAGGACACTGATCTGCCTTTTCATATTGTTTAGGCTTACAGCCATATCACATTGAAACACTGGTTCTTGTAAACTTACCAGAGTTAAGCAATTTCAAGCCTGGTCACTACCTAGATGGATGACCACTTGGGAATACCATGTGTGGGTGGTATAATGAATAACGGCTTGAATTTGGAAATTGGAGAGCCAAGTTCCAATTCCAGTCAAGTTCATGAAATTCACTTATGCACAAATACCCTTGTGAGGAAGTATGAATTCATCTCATCTCAACCCCCCCAGCTATGGGTTAATTAGTATGACTTGTAGCAGTAAATCATTATCTCAAAAAAAAATCTTATCTAAAAATATTTTTTAGTTTTAACCTGGAAAAGATTGATAAACTGTAAAACCAAATCAATCATATTGTTTTAGTTAAAAAATATGGTATGCTAAATCAAACAGGAGAAACAATCATATATTAATGCAGTGTCATTTTTAACTTTTTCTGTTTTACAAAGACATACAAACACACTTGAGCAAAGCTATTATCATGTGACCTGTGATTCAGCATTATCTTTGTGGTCTTTAAAAATGAAGTACTATAAAACATTGGATAGAAATGATAATCATTGAATGTCTTTTGTTCATTGTTTTCAAGGAATTTACATGTAAAATATAGCAGACTGCAAAAATTATACAAAATGTGTTGTTTAATGTTTTCTCATAGTTCAGCATTAAAAAGAGACTAAAAGAACATTATGAACATATTTGGAATCTTTTGACATCTGGGGATTACTTTTGACATCTTTTGACATCTGGGGATTGCTTTTGACATCTTTTGACATCTGGGGATTACTTTTGACATCTTTTGACGTCTGGGGATTACTTCATTATTTGCACAAGTCTGCAAAAAGATTTCAGTTTTCCCAATCTTCAGTGGATTTTGAGAAAGATACCGTTTAAAGTGCCTGTACATTTGTTAATTGTCCATGACAAAGTTTCATCTTAAATGGATGCATATTTTAAAATAGAGAAATAATTTTTTAATAAATCAAACAGCAGTTTAAAGGCAGTGAGACTTTTTTTTTCTTGCTTTTCATGTATTTTCAACTTAATTCTTTGCGATGTGTTTGTGTTTTTCTCTAAGAATTCTTTAATAAAGCACAAAGCATCAACTTTAAAAAGAAAACCTGTTAATTTATTTTGAATCTTTAAGTGATGACTGTAATTCCAGATTAGAGAAAAGTGAATATATCTCTTGGTGATGAAGCATAAGTTTTAATACATAATTTGCAATAACATTGGATATCAGGCATTTCATTTAGATTAAATAATTTCAGGTAATTTATTGAATCACTTATTTTCTCCTATCTACCTGAATATTACAAAAAGATTTGCAATTTTCTTTTACATATATTGCGGATCATAAAGTTTTATCAACTTGTCTCTTGGTAATTTTTTTTTCCAAAATTCTTTCCTTCATCTTTCAAAAACCTAAAATTCATTGATATTAAAGTCTGTTTGCATTCATCATCCTAATGCAAGACATGCTCACAATGTTAAAATAATAATTACATGTAAATTTATATTAAAATCTAAAAAATTGTGTGCTTTCATAAAATATTTTCAGCAAACTTTAACTTTTGTGCCCACAAAAAACAGTGTGTCAAAAAAATGGTTTTTCCTTTGACACCACTATTATTTTGTACTACCTTCACTCCCTCAGCAATGTTTATTTTCAAGATTATAAAAATATGTGAACTACGTAAAATGTAACATTTATTATTTACATTTAAGAAAGAAAGAAACGTGAGAAGAATTTTTTTTAAATTATCAAAATATTTACACCATCTACAGTGCAATATTTACAATTTTATCAATAACTATGAGAATTTTTTTTATTCTAAATTTTATAAAAATATCAAATTGCTGTATGAAAGAAATGTCTGGAAAATTAATTTTTTTTTTCAAAATTTATAATTACAGTTACTTATTGTGTTTATTTACATTTTCATGTTTGATAGACATTTTTTATAAATTTATGGATAAAAAATTTATTTCTTTATAAACTGATAAATAAATCTCCATACTTTGATTACAAATGAACCCTTGGTAAGCGAGGGTCAATTGTTTAATGGGTCATTATCAATTCCTATTCCAAATGGCTGGTAACCTTTACCAAAGGAACTATCACCTCAAGGACACATGGCACAGTGGATAAAGGTGTTGGTTAGATCCAGTTGACAGAACCCAAAGAGTGTGAGTTCAATACTCGGTTAAGGCAGTGGAGAACTTTCAGAAGGAAAATTAACAGGAGATAACTGATAACTGACATCCATTATGAAACAGTCTATCCCAGTGAGTGAAATAAAGGGTTCAGTTCGATATTCCAACCTTCTGAAGAAGGCCAGAGCATACAACAGCTGAAACGTTGTAATAAATATGGTGACAAAGATGAGGACAATAGTCTGAGTAATGTAAATAATGTAATAAATGTATTAAAATTCATTTTCATCAAAAATTTTTTTTTGCTTTCAGAAAATATGGTCCATATTCATAAAAGCAAATAAAAGCATTTGAAATTAAATAATATATTTGTTTTATTGAGTTTTGTATGTTACAATTCAGAGCTGATTTTCAGGTAGGGGGGTCTAATTAAAAATTAAAAAAAAACATGATTTGCATTCCTCAAAGCCTTGTGCTTTTCACTAAAACTGACGTGATTGAATTTCTAGTGTCTTCATAAAATTTGTTATGTGGGGGGTAATAAATTTTGAAAAAAATATTTCTGCCATGACTTTAATAAAAAAAACAAAACATATAATAATTTTCATCATCTGTGAATAGTTTCTGAAAGTTTGATTAACATCTGACAATTATTTTTATTTTTGCAAGATTTTCCAAGTTAATGTGTATCATACAAAAAAAATATGTAAATAATGTAATGTAATTAGATTGTCTACTGAATTTAAAATTTTTGTGGATTGGAAAGAATTATTGTTTTTGACACTTGTTATTTGTCCTGAAAATAATATTTGGATGTCTCCTGTGAGTCTGAGTATATAAAAAACAGATGTACGTGGCATGAAATTTAAAGACACAAACAATAAATGCATTGACAAGACATGTTCCAGAAGAGTAAAGAAAAAGAATGAACATGGTCCTTGAAGTTTTTGAGAGTTCAACACCTTTTTCAGCTGATGTCTGCTGCATGTTTTATCAAAGAGAGAAAAAGCACATTCCCAGACTCAGGAATGCAGAATATTTACACTATTTATATTGTCTGGACCCTTGTCTACGTCTTTGTTGCCATATTCACGGGATTTCAGACGTCATACACTCTGGCCTTCTTCAAGTGATTGGAATTTTGAACTGAAGCCTTTATTTTCTTCACCAGGATAGATTGTTCTAGTTCCATGTGCCATGTCTCTTCTAGATGTCTCAAGGACACATGGCCCAGTAGATAAAAGCATAGGTCGAATCCAGTGACTGGACTCAGAGTTGTGAGTTCAATACCTAGCAACAGCTGAGGTGAACAAAAAACTTGGAGAGCTGAGTTAAAGTTGAGATAACTGATTCTCAGACATCTGGAAGAAGCATGGCACGTGGAATTAGAACAGTCTACCCCAGGGGCTGATATCAAAAATTCCAATCACCAGAAGAAGGCCAGAGTGTACAACGGCTGAAATGTGAATATGGCAACAAAGATAAGGACAACAGTCAGAATAGTGTAAATAGTTACAATACCTCATCTCAGAAATATAGATATGAATTCAGGATGAAAGTAATTTTATTTATTTTTTGTTTTACCCTCTTGAACAAATGTTAGATGGGACTAGTAATCATTGAATTTTAGGAAATTTGCTTAATGCATTTTTTTTCCAAATCATGTTACATGGAAACAAAAATTCTCATTCTTTTTCATCATAGAAACAATTCATAATTACAGGAAAGTGTAATTTTTCTTCAGTATATGCAAATATATTTTGTGTGCATGTTTGAAAACAAGTATTTGTTTGAATTTTTCTTCAAAATAAAATGAAAACAATTTTTTATTCATAAATTTTTAAAATTTACTAAATTATAAAAATATGTAAACCAACTATAATAAAATCATTATTTCCCATTTTATAAAATTAGAATCAGTTAGTAATTTGCCAACTATTCCAAAGAATACAATTTGCCAATTCCTGTGTCCATTCTTCAATATAACTATGTTGACTCTTGTGGTCCTACCAAGGATTGAACTTACCACTCCTGGCTAACAGTTTTCTGAAGATATTAGACATCCACTCTTCAGTTTAATGGATGTGTTCTAAGCAGTGGCAGTAGCTTGTCTCCCTTCCTGCCAACCACTTTAGACATTATTTAAGTTTAGTGAAATTTCTCTTCAGTCAAGTGCTCTCACTCAGTTTATTTTTAACAATTTAGCTCTTAGTAAATTGTTTCTTTTGGGTGTGGTACATTTTGGCATTGCTGATGTGGCTGATACGGCATCAGAAAAAATAATTGGACTATTATCGTTTAGGTGTCAGACTATTTCAACATCACTGTCTTTGACCAGAGGCACCCCACCACCGAAAAAAAGGATAAAAGCATTGAAAACATCCAACTTTCATTGACTTCTTATTCATTTAGGAAGTTATGGATCTTATTAAAACACTAATAGAATAATGTCAATTAAAAACTTAAAATATTGTACACTTTACGTCACCACTTTCAATTGATCTTTCTGTTCACATCACCAAAATTTTAATTCAGGATCCCTCTTGCTTGTTTCATTAGAAATAAAAAGATACCCATTGTGTATCACTTTGTTTCTTTTACGTTTTGATAAAATATTTGCTTCCATTTTAAATAAAAGGGATTTGATGACTGAAAAATATGAAACTGCACTGAAGGAAATATAATATTAAAAATACCTCCGACTAATTTTTTCTTAAATTTGAAAATGTCTCCAACTCCACTGTTTTTTTTTTTTTTTGTTTTGTTTTTTTTTTTTTTTTAATATAAAAATGCCTCCAACTACTCTTTTTCTTAAATTGGACTATTTGAGCATATGATAACGAAGTACTAATTTGACTATTAAACGAGAGAGAACAAATTTGTCTATAATGATGAAATAGTAATTTGACACCTAATCATCCATCTGCCAAAAAATTCCTATGTCAATTCAGCCATACTGAATCAGCGACAGCATAACGTCCCATTCCTGTTTCTTTTTGTTATTGTTCCTAAACTCTGTTCTGCCATCCAGTTACACAAGCTTATTAGTTAGGTGGAAAATTGTTTTCTTCCGTAGGACTTATCTTGAATTTACCCTGTGAGTATAAAATTTTCCATGCCTTCTTTCCTTGCGCCCATGTAATTTCAACAGGCTCTATCTAATGTTAAGTATAAGTGTTATTTTTGTTTACATTTTCTCTAAAACTTTGTTGCTGTTCACATGTTCAGTCCATGATATTCTCAGCATCCTTCTGTTGAACCACATTTCTGTTACTTCAAGTCTCTTTTTCAGCTATAACATGGTTGTCCAGCATTGAATGCAATATAGAAACACTGATATTCCTTAACAGTTCAGTACTCTTTTCTTTGTTTCTAACAATATTTTCCTGTTTCTTAATAAAGGGTGTTTCATTAAGATGGATTTTATATATATAAGTGTGTTTCATTAAGACAGATTATATATATATATATATATATATTCATTAAGACAGATCAAAGTCAACAGTAAATAAATAAATTTTCACCAATAACACTGATTTATTTCTCTATTGGATCATGTTATCTAAGTCATGGCAATTATGTGTAAAAACATAATCTCACCCAAATGTCCACCAAATCTAAAAGAAAAAGAAAAAATCTATTAGACTCTTAAATTTAATTCACATTTAAAATCAGTCCAAGTTATTGGAACACCCTTTATTACCCACCACTTACTTAATTTAATAAAATTTCAAGAAATTAAATTGTAGGGCCAAAATTTTGTTTTCTTAATTAAAAGCAATGTTTTCAGCTGAATGATGTAAATGAGCAGGCAATGGTGTTTTCACATCTGCCACCAACCAACTTGTTTGAATTTATGAACAATTTTTCCAGTTGCACTCTTGAAACTTTAACATGTTATTTAATTGTGAATCTTTCCATGGTTGAAATTGCCAAAGACTTAAGTTGTTAGATCTTAAAGAAAAAGAAAAAAAAATCATTAGATGCTTAAACTTAATTCACATTTAAAATCGGTCCAAGTTATTGGAACCCCCTTTACTTTGCCTATCTTTTGTTATCTTAATGTGCCTTTGGATTTCAGTGTTGCACTTTCCAACCTCTGGTAAAATGCTTCCCAGATATGCTGCTAGGAATGTTGGTTCTCCGTGTTGTAAACAATTTTTCTTGCCAGAATTTATCTTAAAGATTTATAAGTCAAATGCTTTGAATATCTGGTCTAGTGCTTTTGAGATTCTTGAGAAAAAACAAAGAATAATCTCCAATGTTATTAGTCCTGGCCTGACATCTCAGCTTCGCTCACTCTCTCATTGCCATAATTTAGCTTCCTTTTGTCTTTTCCATAAATACTTTCATGATATTTATTCTGGTGAACCTTCCTCTACGGTACCTAGACTTTGTGAATTTAAGCGCAGTACTAAATTGGTGGTAAGATCTGACTATTTTACAGTTTAAATGGCGATGTGTAACTAATGCTAACCGTTTCTTCTATCACACTTCTCACATGTGGAACTCTCTTCCAACTTCTTACTTCCCAGTCAACTTTGCATTTAAATTTTTGAAGTTCACTGTTAATCATTAGCTTCTGTCTTCTTAAATGCTTTTTTTTATTGTTCTCTCTCATTAATAGTTTTTTTTTATTTCATATTCTCTCACAGTAACCCCCTTATATCTTAGTGGCTTTATTGCCTTGTGTGGGTTGAAATGATTGAAAAACGATTTTAATTACTGTACTTAGCTAAAAGGGATTTCAAAAAATTAATAGTGCTGCAGAAACTGATGAGCCAGAGTTATATCTGTGCACAAATCTGACCAAATTGTTTATGATTTAGGCAAACTTTATCATGATGTTTGAGATCAACACAACTGTACCTTGGAATAGAGAGAAGACTCAATAATAGCCCTTTTTCTGTAACACACTTTTATAATACTAGGGGGGAATTACACTCTCCATTGGCAGCGTTCTTTATCTACGCTTGACTACATATGTAAGCAAGAGTTAAAAAGAGGAAGAGAGAGAATATTATTGCCTTTTCATAGACTTAAAGAGCAAACCCAAAACCCAAATGGGTTACTACACAGGGCCACCCCCTTTTTACAGTTATTACATACAGCATATTTAGTAGGGCTCTCTCTACAAGGTGCTGCTTGATCCCATAGGAGAAGGAACATTGGAAACAGAAGATATATGCTGAATAAATATTATTGTCATTGGCAAAAGTATGAGACACTAACAGCTCAGAGTAGCAAATATCAGGGCCAGTGCAAGGGTCTTATGGGCCCCCATTGATTCCATGATCTGGGGTTCCCCACTCTACTACATCTCAATTTTCATAAGGGGGTATTCAAATAAAACACAAATTTTATTGTAACCTAATTAGGTACAATAATGGATCATATGCAATTTAGGTGAAGAATTCAAGTAGAAAATTGAAAGTAAATCATACTTATTATAAAACCCAGGTTGTGTGTGTGTCTGTACGTTTATATATTGGATCGGATTTCCTACATTTTTCAACCAATTTCAACAAAACTTCACAGCACTACGTAAAATTACCTTGCAGTGGTTCTGACAGCACCAGAAATTGGAAAAACACAATTGTTTTTGCACAAAATCAATTTGAAAACACGATTAAGAGTCATCGTGAGAATGTAAGGGGGACAACTCATATCGAGTTATACTTATTATAAAACCCAGGTTGTTTGTGTGTGTGTTCATTTATATATGGGATCGGATTTCCTACATTTTCAACTGATTTCAAATAAAACTTCACTTTTTTTTTGGCAGGTAGTGTTTCTTATTGTCTTGCACACTTTTTTCTTTATTTTTACATTCAGAATGCTTTAAAATTACATTTACAAGACAATTGTTTATAATAAAATTCTATTCAATCGGTAGACTCATAATGAGTGAAAACAATGTTTTTGTTTGGGTTTGACCAATTCATAAAAAAAAACAAAAAAAAATAATTAAGACATGCGTGTCCGTCAACCTTAAACAATAATCTTTGTCAATTTTATTTTTCAGTCTTTATGCTGGTCGATACTTGATCTATCTCTTACTGTTACATTCCCGGGCAATGCCAGGCTCTACTGCTAGTACAATATATCTAAATACAAATTAGAGACATTTCATAATAGATCATTCCATCTTAAATCAATGTTTTGCAGCAACTTGAGATTTTTCTTGTCAAAAAGTTGAAGAAATAGTGCATCTTATATAGTGGTTTTTGTAAGACTTAGCATGAACAAAACAAATTCACGGATCTGACCTCCCCCCCCAATAACCCAGAATGAAGTAAAAAATTTTTCATCGTTTAATAGTCAGTTGTGCTTAGTTTAATTTGCAATGTAGGTAGAAAAAAAGCAAATGTTTATAAGATAGGGGTACAAAGTACTGTCTGAGGACCACAAACAGTCAACCCCCACCCCTACCGAGGAAGAACAGGGTTAGTATGTGCCAGCCCTGGCAAATTGAAAATGTTTTTCTTGTTTTCTTTTCATTTTTAAATATAACAGATATTTATTACTCTTAGAATGTTTTAATTTTAATTTTTATTGTTTAACCTTTCCAATTTATCGGCAATCATCTTTGATATATAGTGATTAAAAAGCTAGCCGTTTTGAAAAGAGTTGTAGTGGTGTAGGACTTAGGGTTTAAAATCAACAGTTGATTTAATGATGCCGAGAAGATTAATGAAAGATGATAGTGATTAGAAAACACATAGGTAATTTTAACAAAACAAGATAAGGAATTTATTCATAAATTTACACTCTTGAATTGTGTTGGGCTCATTTCAGGAAAATAAATCAGAATTCTTAGTCTGTAGTTTTAACATATTGTCATGAAGAGGAAATGTTCATACAACAGATTAAATGATCCAACACAAAATACTATATAAATATATTTGCAATATAAACTAAGTGACTTTGTGAAGGGATATATGATTTGCATATGTTCAAAAGTGAGATAGTTTGAAATCTTCTTTGAAGTTCCACATTTTGGTTAGAGGCCAACAATATAATTGAATTATTCTGCACTTTTTAGAACTCCATTTGACTGCAGGGAACTGAAACAAGACCTTTCATTCTTTCATTAATTTAATTTTTCAAATATCAAAATTTTTCATAGGCTTGTGGATTTTTCTTTTCTTCTTCTCGGCTGACCAGCAAATTTCTCAAGGTTTTCATTGGCCCAAAGAATATTTCATATCAGTCAGTTATGTGCCATGGAACATGCTTATCTGTATCCCTGACCTTCTCTTTCTTCATAGAAACGTCATTTTCAAGGCTGTAGAACCTGGTCTGTCCTGCTATTTAAAAGAAGAGATATAACTTTCCCAGGGGTATAGGCTCACAAATTTTTTTCTTCAGTCCTCTGAATTAAGGAGTTATTATTTTGCACTTTCAAATTCTTCCCAGAAAATCATTTTGCCATATGAGATAATTTTAAAGTGTAAATAATGTCACATTCCTCTATGAGAAAAAAACTCTAGTGACAACCTGCCTTATCATGTTTTCTTTGACAGAATTTTCAGAATTTTTTATCAATTAATAGTTTAGATCAAATCTTTGAGCCTGTAGTCCAGATGTGTCCTTTCTTTTCTGAATTTAATTTCTTGAGGAAAATAATGTTTATTTGTTATTTTAAACCTGTTCACCAAACAATAACAAAATATATAAACAATGATGAAGTACAATGCTTCTTGAATTTCGTAATCTTGCCAACATTTTAAACCATTGGTAAGTTTCACCAAAACAGATCATGTTGCGGGTACCCCACAAACAGATATTGAATGATGGAAGACAACAAACAAAACAAAGACTTGAGGAATTTAACAAAAAGAGAGTTACCGGAGAAGAAGTCTTTTATTTAAATTTTGTTTAGGTAAGTATGGGCTCTAATTTGGAGCCAGAGAAAATCTTTATCCGGGTTTCTCCGTTACACTTTTATAAAGAAAATATATTGACAAAAATAAGATTACGCACCAAAAAATTTTGGCCTGTTCATGTAGAGCAGTCATTTTTTTCAACCAGTGCTTTGGGCACAACCTTTTTGCTAATTAAATCAAATTTAATTTCTATTTATTCTTTCATTAAGATAACACTTAGATTTAGTACAAAATAATTTTTTTTTCTATCATAAATGCCAATTTTTTTTTTTTATCTTAAGGTTTTCAATGCGAAAAAGGCTCTTATTTTCCAAAAATACCTGTAAAAAAAGCTAAAAATGGTTTGATGGCTCCTAGAATCAGAAATTTTGATTATTGAATAATTTTTTGAAAAAAATGTTAAATGCCCACTGGCCCCGAAATGAATAAAACTAATGCCCACAACATAAAGAGCATAAAAACACTGATGAAAGAGCATTGTCCTCTAAGGACAGTTTTGTAATAAGAGTTTGTCCTGAAAAATATTTTGTAAAAAAAAATTGGTGTCCTGAAAAGAACAGTTTATCACATATTGTTGCATGAAAAAATGATAATTATAATTTTTATTTTTTTTATTTTACAGGGTGTTTCAAAAAATTTGATATTTAATTTTTTGTTAAAAAATGACTTCAAATTTTAATAGCAACGATTGTTTGTTTTATGTTTTTATCTCTTTTTATGTTTTTGTGTTTTTTTTTATTTGTATTTTTATGTTCTTTAATCTTTAATCTTTTTTTCTTTACAGGTATAAAAATGCCAAAACATTTGTGAAATCGCTCACATAATCCACATGCTTTTGAAAAATTCAGATTTGGAAGAATAAATCTTATGATTTCAACATTAATGTTTTTAATTTCATTTGCCTAATCATGTACTTATTTAAAAAGGATATCAAATTTTGAAACACCCTGTATTATTAAAAAATTTTAATTTTTTTATGGACACAACAAAGTAGTATAAATTATTTCATTGTATGTTATGATTTTTAATGATTTCATAATCTCCTAATATTTTAGGCATGTATCTCAATTTTCATTTTTTCTCTCTGTTATATTTTTCCAAAATGAACAAACTTTATGATTTTTTTGTATTTGATTATTAATGTACGATTTTCATTCATTACAAAATAAAATAAATGATCTCCCTTGAAGAAAATAAAAGGAATTATCTCCCTTGACCTTCTCTCTTCAGACGTCATTTTCAGAACATAAAAAAATATCCTTTTTTTTTCTTCAGTAATTAATTATAACTGATTTCAAATTCTTAGTTCTTTTGTGATTTCTAATGTCACATTTCCCCCCAGGAAGGCAAATCATGTGAAAGAATCAGAAGGAAGTAAGTCAAATCTTGTGCTCATTTCTTTGTTTACGAAAAGATTTCATTTTTAAAGAGTAAAGAAAGAAAGAAGTGTTATGTGTTTTTAACAAAAAGTTATCTTTTATTTAAATTTTAATATATTTTCCTTTCTCTCTCTTTTTTATAATATAATCGCACCAAAAGTATTTATGGTGTTATCATTTTGCTGAAATAAAATGTCATTTATTCTTTTATTACTAATTGCTGTTTTTTTTTTAATAACCCCCTTTTTTTTTTCTTTTTTTTTTCACTTACGAAAATATTTTCCAAAAAATACCTGTAAAAACTAAAAGGTCTCCTAGAGTAAATTTTGATTATAGGTAAGTAACATAAACAATAAACATAAAAACAATGAAATCCTAATTTAATTATGACAATAAAAACAAGAAATGATCCTTTTTTAAAAAAAAAAATACGTTTTAGAAACATTTGAATTTAATTTTTAAACAGTAACGATTTTTTAACCGAACGGTATACTTTTTTTTTTAACTTTTTTTAATTTTTACTAAATCAAAACATCCTTTAAAAATTAAAAAAATAAAAATACTAAATATTTTATCGATTAGAAAGTATTAAAAAAAATGACATCGTTTTTTTTTATGTGTTTTTTTTTTTTCTGATTATTTCTCTGTTGAAAGTTCGTACATTCAAAGAAAAAAAAACATTTTGTTATTTTTGTTCTGCCATATTATTGAACAGGTCGTAACCGTAGCAATTTTATTACGAATTTCAATAATTTGAATCTCTATGAAGTTTTAATTGCAAGAAAATAAGACCGTGATTCGCTAAAAAATGAACATACATGACGAAAAAATGTCCCAAGGTCTAAACTTAATAAAAACAAAACAGAGTTATATCGTCAAAATCTTGAAGAGGAAAGACCAAAGGACTTTTTACTGTTAAATATTTTTTGGTTAAATTTTTTTTTTTTTTTAAAAAAAAAAAAAAGTTTAAGCAAAATTTGGAACGTTCTTTTTAGAACGTTCGAAATTTTGCTTAAAATTTTTTTTTTTTTTTTTTTTGTGCCGGGGGTGAAGGGTGGGGTGATTTGTATAAGAAATTTTTGTGGTGAAAACTTTTTTGGAAATTCTTCAAAAAATCAAATAATTATTGAATTCATTCATATTCCTGAAAGTTTTTAAAATGACTCTTTTGTTTTTGAATGAAAATTTTGATAAAAATGTTTCTTTTTGTTTTTTAGAAAATTTTGATAAAAATATTTTTTTTTCTCTTACCCCTACTCTCGTATTTAAATTTTATGAAATTCTAAAAAATTAATTTTTGCACTGCTTAATGTTTGTATTAGTTATATGCAGATCGCCTTGAAGAATTTTACATCATCAATTTTTTTTGTAAAACAGGAGCCTCAGTTCAGACTATTGTCCTCATCTTTGTTGCTATATTTATCCCAATGTTTCGGCCGTTGTACGCTCCAGCCTTCTTCAGGTGGTTGGAATGTTCAACTGAACACTTTATTTCACTCACTGGAGTAGACAGTTCTAGTTCCACGTGCCATGTCTAATGGATGTCAGTTATCAAAATCAAAAATTGGTTATCAAAAAATTAGATTAGACATTAAGTTTATAATACCCAGAAATACACAGACATGGCACAGTGGATAAAGGTGTTAGTTAGATCCAGTAACAGAACCCAAAAGAGTGTGAGTTCAATACCTGGTTAAGGTAGTGGAGAACTTGGACAGGTGAATTAATTAGATAACTGAGAATTGACATCCATTAGATATAGAAAATTTAAAACAGAAAACCAATTTAGTATCTGTCTATATTTCTGAGATGAGGTATTATGTACATTATTTACATTATTCGGACTATTGTCCTCATCTTTGTCGCCAGATTTATTACAACATTTTGGCTGTTGTACGCTTCAGCCTTCTTCAGGTGGTTGGAATGTCAAACTTAACCCTTTATTTTGCTCACTGGGGTAGACTGTTCTAGTTCCATGTGCCATGTTTAATGGATGTCAGTTATTAGTTATCTCCTGTTAATTTCCCTCTGAAAGTTCTCAAGGAGACATGGCACAGTGGATAAAGGCGTTGGTTAGATCCAGTGACAGGACCCAAAGAGTGTGAGTTCAGTACTCGGTTAAGGCAGTGGAGAACTTTCAGAGGGAAAATTAGCAGGAGATAACTGACATCCATTAGATATGGCACGTGGAACTAAAACAGTGTACCCCAGTGAGTGAAATAAAGGGTTCAGTTCCAACCACCTGAAGAAGGCCAAAATAAATATGGTGACAGTCAGTCCGAATAATGTAAATAAATAAATACCTCATCTCAGAAATATATTCAGATACTGAAGGAGCCTGAAAATTGGCTCTGAACTGTAAAATAATATTTTTTTTTTTAATTACTGTTAACTTTGACTTCATGATGGTGGATATATGACAGCAGGTAAACTTAAATGCTAAAATCTTCCAAAAATAAACTAACCATTATTTAGTTTGTTTGCTTTTGTTTTTTAACTTTTAAGAGGGAATCTATGACTTATGGCAGAAGAATTTCTAATCAGTGTCTTCTGCTGATTCCATATTTCCAAGATAAAATTCATTAGTTTATGTCTGCCCAGAGAAGTTTTTTTTTTATATTTGAAAGTGTTTCAATATCTGTACTTATTTTCATGAGTGAAGAATTTCATTTTTAAGCAAATAAGATCACAAGAGTAAAACCCAGCCATATAATTTATAATGTTGAAATTCTTTCATTGTATTAAGGGCAGACATTATCTCCATCATCGTTTGCTATTCAGTGGATGCTGTTTACATGGATGTGTATTGTGTAGGCAGTGTAATGGTTAGTGGCTTGGAATAAGAAATCAGAAACCAGAGTTCAAATTCAAGTTGAGTTCATGACATTCACATGCAAATACCCTTCTCCCCTAAGCTATAGGCTAAAATGTAAGGCAGGCTGGGCTCTTCAGCTTTATTTGGTAACCAGTCGAGGAGGACGACACTGTTCAAAATTTTTTATGGCAGGAAAATTTCTAACAGATCAGGTAAGTCCAGCACTGCATGTAGAAGACTAACATGTAATTCACACAAAGTTAAAAAGCTTTTTTTGTATTAATCCTTTGAACTCAAGCAGCCAGTATAAGATGAGTTACATATATGTACTTTCTCTGTGAGAAAGTACATATACGTAACTCATCAGGAAGTCAAGCGTCAAAGGGTTATGGGCTTTTATTATTTAGTGCATGCTAATTGAAGACTGATAGAATAGCAGCATTTGTAAGAGAAAGTTTTAAATCGACACAACTTAATATTTTTAAAAGGTTTTAAGCAGACACAATAGTTATAAAAGGTTTTAAGTAGGCACAATTAATAGTTTTAAATAGACAATAGTTTTAAAAGGTTTTGACTTAATAGTTTTAAATAGACAATAGTTTTAAAAGGTTTTGAGTAGGCACAATTAATAGTTTTAAATAGACAATAGTTTTAAAAGGTTTTGAGTAGGCACAATTAATAGTTTTAAAAGGTTTTGAGTAGGCACAATTAATAGTTTTAAATAGACAATAGTTTTAAAAGGTTTTAAGTAGGCACAATTAGTAGTTTTAAATAGACAATAGTTTTAAAAGATTTTAAGTAGGCACAATTAATAGTTTTAAATAGACAATAGTTTTAAAAGATTTTAAGACACAAAATAGACAATTTTTAAAAGGTTTTTAAGTAGGCACAATTAATAGTTTAAATAGACAATAGTTTTAAAAGGTTTTGAGTAGGCACAATTAATAGTTTTAAAATTTTGAGTTTTAAAATAGACAATCTTTTAAAAGGTTTTGAGTAGGCACAATAATAGTTTTAAAAGGTTTTAAGTAGGCACAATAGTTTTAAATAGACACAATATCTTTAAAAGGTTTTTAATAGTTTTAAATAGACACAATAGTTTAAAAAGGTTTTAAGTAGGCACATTTTAAATCGACAATATTTTTAAAAGGTTTTAAGTAGACAATAGTTTTAAATAAACAATAATTTTAAAAAATTCACATAAACACAAATTAATAGTTTTAAAAAGTTTTGAACAAACACTAATATTTTTTATTTGATTTCCAACTTTCATATTGGTATATGTACTTGATTCCTTGTTTTAATTTTCCTTCTTGATCAGTATTTAATATTTTAGAAAGAAAAAGAAAATTTCTATAAATGGAAAGGAATATTATTGTTATGAATTTCTTCCTATAGCACCAAGTTATCAACATTTGAAAAGAGACATGTTTGAAGTTTTACCATCCACAATCTTATGAAATTAGTAAAAGTATTTTGATATATTTCATTTAATACACAAATATTTCTCTATATAAACAGCAGGTTTATGGTGTTTAAGTACCAACAAATTCTTACTGAAATATTTTCTGTTTTTTTTAAAGAAAAAAAAACACTTCTGTTCTAATTCTCATTATGGGTTGCTTTGTTGTAAAGAAAATGAATTTTTTTTTTTTTTTTTTTTTTGAATGTTATGATCTACAAGTTTTCTTTGAGCAAGATTATTGGAAAATATTTCGGTATTAATGGTAATGTCAACAAATTTAGACAGTTTCTATCAAGTAAAATTTTTGATGGATTTAAGATGTCTTGAAGCGATGTAGTTATTAAGAAAAATTTTACTTTTTTCTTTCTTCTTGTTTAACATGAATATTTATTTCCTGTGTCGGGAGACCACAGTCGTTTTCCATTGGGTTGAGCTCATGGGTGTTCGGCCCCTTTAGAGAGGAGAACTCTTCTGTCCCTTTAGTTTTTGCTTCCGTTTTTTTTAGGAACGGCCTCTTTACCTTCCTGACCACTAGGGTGTCCACGCATATGGAAACTGGTCAACATGTGCACGGCCTAGTGAAAGAAAAAAGTAATTTCTATTCACTTATCTGCGGGCAATTAAAGGCCATAAAGTTGGTATGTTATTTCTTTGTTCTTGTTCTGTAAACATCCTTGTTCCTTTGGACAGTATGAACAATCATTTGTTTCAGGACATATGTAAATCTTTTTAATACATGTATGTAAGTTGTTTGCCTTATTAAATGTTTTGTTTGTAATAGTTGTGTATCTCATCTTTCTATATTCACATTTGGTGTTAGTGTATCAATGGCTACACTAATGCTAATATTAGTATCAATGTGCTACGGGAAGGCTAAAACACATTATTCTTCCTAACACAAAAATAGTCGGTAAGCTATGCCTGGCCGATAAATAATACTAATACCTGCTATTGATTTTCTTTGGACGTCACAAGCAACAACTGTACACTTCAAACAAACTGGTTTCAGTTGTATTTTATGATTAAACTATAAGAAGTTAGAAAGATGTTGTTCTTTTGTAAAGGCAGGTGTCATTTCTATCAGCTATTTTCTTTTGAAGTCTGGCTGTGAAGAGGCAAAACATTTACACACTTAATAGGCTGGCACTATTTCTATTTTTTTAATAAACTGTGTTCATATATGAAGATGAAATGTTATTCTTGCTTTTAAATCAAGAACCTTTGCTTCAAAAATACTTGCAGCTCTGTCTTGAAGATAATTCCTTTTGGAAAATTAATTTTGCTTTCAAAGCATCTATGAAATACTTCATTTAAATTTAGGTTTAAATGCATTCATTCTTTAACCTTTAACATTCTGGAAGTGATTTTGTTTGCAAAGGAAAATTTTTATCCTGCCACTGCCTCAGATGAATGAATGATAGTGTTTTTGAATTTTGCAGTTGTGTTGTCATATCCTTCTATGGCAACAGAAAATGGCCATGACTTAAATTAAGTAGTGTAGTAGAGGAGCCTTGAAAAATAATGCAATAGAAAGGAAAGTAGTGAATAATGCAGAGTGTTAAAAGTTAAATCAGAAAATTGTGAAATAATATTTTGGTCCCCAAAATAGATTCTTGTAAGAAATAAAGTTATTTCTTTTAAAAAATCACACAGTTAAAAATATTGTACACTTGAAATTATGAGTAATGGTTGAAAAGTTTGGAAAAAAAAATATTGGAAAATTAATTTGCATCTACAAAATACTCCAGATCTGGATATTTGAAATTTATATTATGCTATCGCTTCGCAAAGTAAGATATATTCACTACTTGAAACAAAAATTTTAAATACCAATTTCATTCATAAATTGGCTTGTTA
Source organism: Acanthosepion pharaonis (assembly GCA_903632075.3). Classification (NCBI taxonomy): domain Eukaryota; kingdom Metazoa; phylum Mollusca; class Cephalopoda; order Sepiida; family Sepiidae; genus Acanthosepion; species Acanthosepion pharaonis. The sequence goes on along the minus strand of CAHIKZ030000332.1, from coordinate 1,273,240 downwards.
TAGTTAAGGAAGGTTTTACAAATAGATGCCAACTTGTTGAAGGCCAAGTGAAATACAAATTTCAGACAATTTTCTGCACTATATAAGATGATAGTCCTAAACAGAACAATTTTTTATATTAAAATTAAAAAAATCCTCAAATAAAGGAACAGTAATGATGGACAGTTAATTAATGAAATAATTAAAAAAAAAAAATCAATAGGCAATTTAGTTAAACCTGAAAAGTGATATTGCCTAGAAGCAGATAATATATAATACAGATATTGAGCTTTTAGTGTGTCATTTACTATAAAGTAGTTTGTAAAACATTTATTTATCATCTCTCAGTTGTGTTTCTGTTTTTGGGCAGAGTGTGCTCAGGGGAAGCTCTGTTGAAGGACAGTCACAACTGAGGAAAATTATACTGAGAGGTGCCGGTCCTGGGGAACAGCTGCCCAAGGCCATGCCCTCTCATTGCACTAGAGAGAGTCATCGATAAGGTGGCTTTTAAGCTGCTCCCCTTGAACCATGAAAGTAACTTCGCATAATCTGGAAATCCTGAATCTGAGCTCAACAAAAACCTTTCCCTGCACCTAACTTTTCTAAGTCTTTTGAATGAGCTATGAATCATTGAAATCAGACCAGTTGGAGCAGAAGAGTTGCTTGGACACACATACACACACACACACACACACACACACACACACACACACACTGCTTTATATATTAGATTTTAAAGAAAATTTAGTATTCCTATCCCTTGAAAAATCAAACATACATAAATTCAAATGATTTCTTTTTGATTTAGTTGACTTTCCTGCTTTCTTGTCTTCTTCTATATGCTGTGTTGTCTCAGGACACTAGTGATCATGGCTCTCCACAATTTCCTGTCCTTTGTAGCACTTAAGAATATTTTTTGTTTTGCCGTCTCACCCAACCCCAGTTTCATTATCCATTGACTCAAGATTGCCAGGTAGGTTGTGTGTTGCTTTCCTTTGGCCCTCTTACCTTCAGTCTGTCCTGTGAGTATCAAATTTTTGAAGCCCTCTTTCCTCATTATATTTCAACTGTCTCTTCTGGATGTTAAGCATAATTGACCTTTTTGTTGCCATTGTCTCTAGAACTTCATTGTTACTCACATTTTTGGTCAGTACTATTTATAACTTTAAACAAAAATGTACTGTGATATGATTATTGTCCTAATTGTAAATTATACATGAGCATAAAATCTTTAATATTGCCTCTTTTTTCTTTCAGACATACTAAATACGGTGTGAAACAAATTTCTATGATTTTGAATTAAGTTTCTGAACTGAAAATTTGACAAAACAGCAAAATACATTTGCCTGAATGTGACTATTATAAGCAGTGTAAAATATAAACAAAGCTACATTTACAAAATTGAAAAACAACAGTGTGCAAACTGTCACTATACATCCTTTAAAATCAATTCTAATGGAAAGATAAACAGGCAAGCATACACTGGTGAGAAGCCATATTTATGTGAATTTTGTGGTTAAGCATTTTACTGAGTATGAGTCAAAAGAAGGGAAAAGCTTTATCTGAATGTTCTGTTCAAACTTTTCAGAGAGTACACATTTAAAAAGACTCCTGTAAAAACACTGTTGAAAGTCTAGTTTCTTTTTGATTTGTCTTATTTTCATTCTTTCATACCCATGCTATTTAAAAATTGTATTGAAATCCAAACTGAATTAATATCTATTTCTAATTTCAAATTATGCAAGATCATAAAATCTTTAATAATACATCTTTTTTCTTTAGAGCTATTAAATATAGTGGAAAAAAATAACTCCTCTGATGGCCATATATAATTAAGAAATATAATAATTCTATGCAATTGAATTATTCTTGAACTGAGAATTTTATAAAAAACACAAGAAAACATTTTTATGAACATTTTATACTGTTTATAGTAAAGACACACAAAATTATAGTAGGACTGAGAAATAACCATGTGCAGAATGTCAGCATCCTTTAAAATGATTTCTATTAGGCAAACATACACTACTGAGAAAATGTATTCTTGTGAAACATAGACTGTTGAGAAAACATATATGAAGTGTGTGGCTCAGCATTTTCTATTAAGCATGAGCTCAAAACACCACATTCAGACACGCACAGGAGAAAAGATGTATTCATGTGAAGTGTGTAGCTCAAAATTTTCTGAAAGTTCAAAATTAAAAAGACACATGAGAACGCACACTGGTGAAAAACCATATTCGTGTGAAGCGTGTGGTTCAGCGTTTTCACTGAGATCAACTTTGGAAAGTCACATACGAACGCACACTGGTGATAAACCATATTCATGTGAGGTGTGTGGATTGTCATTTTCACAGAATTCAAATTTAAAATCTCATGTGCGAACACACACTGGAGAGAAGCCATATTCATGTGAAATTTGTGATTCAGCATTTTCAAAGAAATCAAGTCTAAAAGCACACATGCAGACACACACAGGAGGGAAACCTTATTCATGTGAAGTGTGTGGTACGGCATTTTCAAAGAGATCGAACTTGGAGGCACACATGCGGATGCACACTGGAGAAAAACCATATTCATGTGAAGTATGCAGTGCAGCATTTTCAAAGAGATCGAATTTGACAGCTCACATAAGGACACATACTGGAGAGAAACCATATTCATGTGAAGTGTGTGGTTCAGCATTTACACACAGTAAGAGTTTAAAAAATCACATGCAGAAACACACACAAGAAAAGCCATATTCATGTGAAGAGTGCAGTTTAACATTTTCAATCAGTTCACTTTTGAAAAGGCACATGCAAACACATACTGGGGAAAAACCATACTCATGTGAACTGTGTGGTTCAGCATTTTCACTCAGATCAACTTTAGAAAGACATATGCAAACACACACTGGTGATAAACCATATTCATGTGAAATGTGTGGTTCTGCCTTTCCAGACAGTTCATATTTCAAAACACATATGTGGACACACACAAGAGAAAAACCTTATTCATGCGAAGTGTGTGATTCAACATTTTTGCGGAGACCTGATTTAAAAAGACACATGCGTTCACATACAGGTGAGAAGCCTTATTCATGTGAAGTGTGTGGCACAGCATTTTCAGAGAGATCAAATTTGAAAGTACACATGCGGACACACACAGGGGAGAAGCCATATTCATGTAAAGTGTGTGGTTCAGCATACACCCAAAGTACAAGTTTAAAAAATCACATGCAGACACACAAGTGAGAAGCGATAGTCATGTGAAATGTGCAGTTTGACATTTTCAGTGATTTGAAAAGACACATAAACACTGGGGAAATCCATATTCGTATGAAGTTATTAAAATTAATGAAGAATTGTTCTGGTATATAAAAATTTATATATCATTTTCTCTCATTTGTGTGAAGTGTACAGTTCAGCATTTTCACTCAGATCAACTTTAGAAAAACATGCACAGAGATACATTGGGGATAAACATTTGCAATGTGGCGATTGTTGTTTTCCCAGAATTCAGATTTAAATTGTCACATGCAGACACACACTGGGGAGAAAAAATATTCACATTAAGTGTGCAGTTCAACATTTTTGCAGCAATCATGCTTAGATAGACATACATACTTAGTGGTGATTAAATTTTTTTATTTGAAGTATGTCGTTCAGCATTTTCAGATCAAATTTTAAAAGACATGGAAACTCACAGTGGTGATATATCTTTTTCTTTTTAAGTGTCTGGTTCAACATTTTCACTGAAGGATCATTCCATGTCATGTAACCCCAAAAAATAGATTTTTTTTCCATTTTGATATTTGATCTTATAGTTATAATTTTTTTTTAAGCATTTCACCCCAAGCAATGCAGGAGTGCCACTTGCACACAAGGGGTTACAGAGAATGGAAGCAAGAGGTGTGATAGAGGAAAAAGATGAAGAGAAGGATGGGGAATAGATCAAGGCATCTGGAGATGTCAATTGACATTGCATTTGAATATTTGGAGATTATAACTATCAGGGAAGCAAATAAGAGGAAGGAAGTTCCACACATAAAGCTATTGAAGTAGAAGAGACGACTACATTTAACCGTTTTGACAGTGAAAGGGTGGGACTGAAATGCCAACCTTGTAGCACATTTAAATTTAGATCTTTGTTTCACTTTCTTTCTCTCTAAGCTTTTAAAATCTTGATCAGGGAAATGTTGATGCAATATTGGAAATTTTGCTTTTGGAGTAAAGTTTTCATTTTTTTTTTTTTTTAAATTTTTACAGTGCATATTCAAACACATAAACATGGAAATAATAAGGAAGAGTTGTTAAAACTTAGAAATGAATTTCACATTGTTTTGTTACCTATAGACTTCATCATTTTTAGCAAAATAAGTCAATATTAGAAAATCATAACTGCGAAATTATGATGGATCAGAATGTTTGAGAAAAAATATTAAGGGGGTCTAGAATTGGCAGCTTTAAGAGACAGTTAATGAAACTTATTGGAATTTATTCTCTAAATACTCTAGTTTTCAAATGTGCCATCTTTTCCTACTTTTAGGGGGTGAAAATGACATATGTTGGGCTCCTAATGATAAGATACTGTGTAACCTTTCAACTCCAGCTACAACTTCAGGACCCATGTACATCCTTCAAAATGATGAATATGATATCATAGAGAAGTGGACTAGGAGAATGAATGATTCATTTTTCTACAAACTAAATTCAAAATTTATTTTGCTAATTTTATAATTTCATGTTATAAAGTCTATAATCTTGCAATTAGAGACTACCAATAAATATATATCTATTTCAAGTATGTTTTATTTTTTTTATTTCAAATGATTTATCTTGCACTCTGATTAATAAATAATAATTATTATAAATTTAGATCATTGTCAATTTCTTTTCTCTCTAAGCTTTTAAAAAATTTGATCAGAGAAATGCTGATGCAATATGGGAAATTTTGTTTTTGGTGTACAGTTGGGATAAATTTGGATTTTTTAATTTCTTTTTTTATCTTTGCAATGCACATTCAAAGACTCATAAAAATTGAAATAAAAAGGGAATCCCCCAAATACTAATTAATGTTTTCCCAATGTTTTGTTACTTATGGACTTCATCACTTTTAGCAAAATGAGTCAATATTAGAAAATCATAATTGCAAAATTATGATGGATCACAATGTTTGAGAAAAAATATTAAGAGGTCTAGAATTAGTAGCTTTAAGAGACAGTTAATAAAACCAGTTGGGATTTTTTCCCTAATTACTCTAGTTTCCAAATTTGCCATCTTTTCCTACTTTTATACAATATCACAAAGGAGAACTAGACTAGGAGAATAATTCATAGTTTTATCTACAAACTAAAATCAAAGTTTATTTTGCCAATTTTTATAAATTTGATGTTACAGTGACAGTATAAAGTCTATACTGTTGCAATTCAAATACTATTGTGTTTAAAATGAGCCAATAACTCGGAGGAAAATAAATGACGAGTTTATTTACAAAAAGCGGTACCGAAGTCCCTATAAGGGACCCCAATCCAAGAGTTCCTTTTTTATATAAGGGCAATAACCCTATTTAAACTGAATAGTAGTTTATTGTTCTTAATGGACACAACAATCCTCCCTTACTTTGGATGAGGACTTCAAGTTAGAGACGTTTTTTTTTTTTTTTTTGTATAATGTCAATCAAGTTTTGTAGTCTTTTAGGTAAATCGGGGGGTGTCTTTGGCGTTGTGGTCTGGAGTGTTGTCTAGAGACGATCTCTTGGTTTGTGGGTGATGAAGTCTCCGGTTCAAACAAAGGGGTGGAATTGGTATGATGTGGGTGCAGCATCAGTGCTGGTTTCAGCTGAAGATGGTATGTGGGCTGGATGGTAATGTCTCTCAGACTCAGTTTCATCATTTCATCCTCTTCTCCTTCAAAAGAAGTAGGTGATAAGCTTTTTATGGGTTTAAAGTGGGATGAGTTCGTGTTATATTGTTTTTTGTACGTTGTGCTGTTATCATGCTGCCTTTCTTTTGAGTGATCATGTAAGGCAGAGGAGAAAATGGTGGTGTTAATTTGTTTTTTGTTGTTGTTTCACTAGAACAAATTTACCAGGTTGAAGTGTTGAGGGCAGGTCTTCCTTTTCCTGTCAGCATACTCATACATCTTCTGTTTGCTGATGTAGTCATTGGCAGAAATTTTTCATTTATGTTACCATGTTAGTTCAGGGTTGAAGTTTGAGAGGGTAAGGGGGTGGCCAATTTTCATCTTTTCTACAAGTGCCTCAAAGGGGAAATTTTTTGGAAGTATGAGGAGCCCTATACATCCGAAGAAATGGGTAGTTGAGACTTCCATGTGTGTGTGCCTCAGCTACACAGGATCTAATGTTTTTGTTAAGAGTGGCCATGGCGTTCTACCTCCCCATTTGCTTCTGGCCAGAGGGTGTTATTTTTTTTTGTGTTGTGTGCCAAACTCACGCATTGAACTGGAGAATTCTTCCCCATTGAATGGAGGGCCATTGTCAGTCTTGACTGAGGTAGGGATTCCTTGGCGTGAAAAATGGCTTCAAGTTTGGCAGGACTGTCCTTGCTGAGGTGGATGAGATTATTTCTACCTCAGGGAACCGGCTGTATTCATCTATGACTACAAGTAATATTCACCTGAGGAAAAAGGACCAGCAAAATCAATGGCAAGGGACTCCATGGTTCTGGTGGTAGTAGTGGGTTGTAGAGGTTCCGTGGATTGTGGCCTGGGTGATGCCTGGCACGGTGTGCATGATTTCACTGTATCTTCTCTGAACCTATCAATTCCAGGAACCACACTTTTCTCTGATGCATTGTTTTGTTTGACTATGCCTTGGTGAGCCTGGTGGGCAATGGCTATAGTCTTCTGTCGAGAAACTGCGGGTATGATTATGCGGTTTTGTCTGAGGATAAGTCCATTTAAATGGAAAATTCATCCTTGAATCTGCTGAAATCTTTTTTCTGGATCCATCCAACGGCCAGTTTGTATGGCTTGCATCACCTTTGGAGTTGTTGGTCCTTTTCAATAGCAGATTTCACTTCTCTCATTGTGAGAGATTTGGGTATTGCATTTTCCACAATGTAAGCGATATATGTTTCTCCTGCATTATCACGTCTGGGTATTTCATAGGGGTGTCTGCTGATGTAGTCAGCAGGGTTGTTTCATCAAAACCAGGTCTGTACACCAGATCCATGCTGTATGGCATTAGGCGTGTCTAGCCTGGCTGTGGTGGGTTTCTGTTGTTCATGATTCCAATGAGTGGCCTGTGGTCTGTGATGACTGTAAATGGGCCCCAAACAGATAAATATGGAAGTGTTCAACTCCATACACAACTGCTAGATATTCTCTATCAGTCTGCAGTATTTCTGCTCTGTTTCTTCTAGATTGCATAGCAAATGGGGCGGCCCCTGCATAAGGATTGCTCCTAGCCCTACTGGGCTGGCATCCAATTTCTGTTGGTTTGTGGGGTTGAAATATGACATGACCTTACTATTGGTGAGTGTTTCTTTTAATTTGTTGAAAGCACTTTGCTCATGTTTTCCCCATTTCCAGATTGTGGATTTCTAGGGGTTCTGTGATAGTCGATATCCTGGGATGAATCTGGCAACATACTGTGTCATGCCCAGAAAATGACCGGACTTCAGTCACAGACGCTTTGATGGCTTGAATTTTCACAAGTCTGAGAAATTCTGTCTCTCCAAATACATGACCATAGAATCTTAGCTCCTTGAAAGAAGAGACATTTTTCTTTGTTGAATTTCATCGATTTAGGGTAATTTTCAGGTTTCTGTCGTGATCTGTTTGGTTTTTTCCATAAACAATGATATCATCTGAGAGATTTTCACTCCTGAGATGTCCCTCAAGTTCTGATATTGTATTCTGAATATCTCAGCTGCTGCTCTCGAATAGTAGTCTCTTGTATCTCCTGAGACCTACATGGGTGGTAAATGTTTGATATATCTGCTTGCCTCATCTAATTCTAGCTGATGGTATGCATTCCTCATGTCCAGCTTGCTGAAAACTGTTGCACCATTTAAATCCGCTATCAGGTCATCAATAGTCTGCATGGTGTTTGATTATAATTGTATTGGCTTCCCGCATGTCTATGCAAAGACGCCTCCACCTGTTTTGGGAACGGCAACTATTGACCCATGGTGTTGGGCCTTTTTTTCTGATGTCCAGACTCTCTTCTTTCTAAATTTTCTACATCTTTGCGGACATGGAAAGGAACACGATGAATTTGAGCAACTGGGGTTACAGATGTGTCAATGTGGAGAGTTACTTTGCCATTCTTGATGCAACCCATCGCACCATCAAACAAACGAGGGAACTGATCAGATATGCTTCGGGCCTGTCTGTAGAGAAAAATGGATCAGGTTTAGTTGTTGAGCTGTCTTACTGCTCATCAGGTTGGTGCATCCATTTGTGTGCAATCGTAAAACATTGCCGTGACTGTTGACGATTTGTAGCTGATGTTTGTTTGGAAGAATCCCACGAACAGGAAGGGGAACATTTGAATTGAATGCATAAATTTGGGGTACAGGTTTTTTTGGAGTAATGGCGCCATGCCAAGTGATTCGTATGTCGATTTCCCCAGAATATTTACTGAAGCACCTGTGTCAATTATGAAACTGACTTTTTTGTTGTGGATTGATGCTGTAATCCACGGTAAGGTTATTGATGGGGATGTCGTTGAAAGAACATCGACTGAGAACAGAGATTCATTATCAGATTGGGGAGCAGATGAAGGTGAAAACTGGATCTGTCTTACCTTAGAGCCAGACAAACATGCTTGAGCAAGTGTCCATTTTTCCACACCTATTACATGTTTCTCCACTTGCTGGACAGATTGATCTGGGGTGAGGCTGTGGAGCATTGCAGTAAATGCATCGCCTGTTATTTTTTTTTCCGAGCCTGGGAGGATTTTGTTTTTGGTTTTTGTGAATGTGAATCCCTTCGGCTGCTATGTTGACATTCCGGGCAGTGAGGGCTATGTTGGTTAGATTCTGGAGCTTCCTGACCTGGGCATATTTGACTTGAATAGCGTGTTTTGTTCAGTGCTTTCTGTACTGGTTTTATTTTCTATTAGGCAGCACGGTTTTCTTCGGAAAGTTCAATACCAACCTCGTCAAGTAGTGTGTGGATTGTCTTTTAGAACTTTTTAGTCAAGTCTTTGCGGCGTGCATCCTAAGATTATTTGCCCAAAGATTTCATTTTCCATGTTATAAAACCCACAATTTGCCATCTTTGAATGTGGTATGAATCCATACTTTCTTTTTCTTTTGTTTTAGCTGACGAAAATTGAAAGTTTCATATACAACATTCTGTTTGGGTATGAAATGACTATTAAAAGATTTTTTAATATATCATATTCATTTGGTGTTGGGTTATCACCTTCCATCATAGAGTTAGTCCCTTTTTGTTCGTCCGTCATGGTGTCATATATATCGGTAATGTCATTTCCTCCGTAATGTAAAAAGTATTGCCTTTTTCCGTCTGTCGGAGTTGATATCCAGTGCTACAATAAGATTATCCAGCTTGAAATCCATTTTTTTCCATCTTGTCCCAGCTGTATTCTCTTACGGTGGACGATAAATCTTTGGAAGTTAAATACATTTAGTATTTTTTTTTCATGGTGGTGAGGTTGTGTGAATCAAAACCTGTTTTATCTAGCTCGTGAATAAGGATGGAAACTTTAATTCATCTTTATCATCCTCTGTCGCCATTTATTGTGTTTAAAATGAGCCACAAACTTAAATGACATTTACAAAAAGTGAAGTCCCTATAAAGGGGACCCCAATCCAGAGAGTTCCTTTTTTTTATAAAGGGCAATAACCCTATTTAAACTGAATAGTAGTTTATTGTTCTTAATGGACTAACAAGTACTTCTTACTTTTTTTTTTTAGCTGAAATGATTTATCATGCATTCTCTAAAAAAATAATAGTAATTATAAATTTAAATTTTTGTTTCTCTTTTCTTTCTCTCTAAGCTTTTAAAATCTTGATAATCAGGGAAATGTTGATGCACTATGGGAAATTTTGAGGGGGGGGGCTAAATTTGCATTTTTTTTTTTTTATCTTTGCAATGCATATTCAAACAACCATAGAAATTGAAATAAAAAGGGAGAGTTGTTAAAACTTTGGAATGAATTCTCCAAATACTATGTAATGTTTTCTCAATGTTTTGTTATCTATGGACTTCATCATCTTTAGCAACAGGAGTCAATACTACATCATAATTGTGAAATTATCATAAATCAGAATTTAGAATTGGTAGCTTTGAGAGACAATGAAACTTATTGGTATTTATTCCCCAAATACTCTAGTTTTCAAATATTGTACCCTCTTTTGCTACTTTTAGGGTCTGAAGATTATATTTCTCAAATTTTCCATGTGGTTGGATGCCTAAAAATTTTTTTTTTTTTTCACCAGAAAACTACTAATATCTACTTTTTGGTTACTCCCTGTGATATTCTAAAGAGATATTTGAATTCCTTTACTAAAAACTTATAAGAATATCAAATTTCATTAATTTCTGGCCAGTGGATCAGAAGATATAAAGATTTTTGTTAGATCATTGAGTTTGAAAATAGAAATGTCCTTCAACAAAAAATGCTGGTTCAACAAAATTTCAATTTGTGATATCTTGAATGGTTAGGAATTTTCACTTAAAATTTTCAGGATTTTCTAATGAATATAAGATCAACAACATATATCAAAATGAAAAAAAATCTATTTTTTGGGGTTACATTTTTCCTTTTTTTTTTTTTTTTTTGGTTCAATTGACATGAGATCTCATTCAAAATGTCACAGGCAAACACACTGAAAAGGAAACATGTTTTAAGTATACAGTTTAGCCTTTTTGAAATAGTATTTAAAACCCACATGCAAGCTCATTAGAGAGACAATACTATACCCGCTTCAGTTTATCATTTTCATTGAATTCACTGAAATCTCATATGCACAAATTTGTATATTCCTTGAGGGTTGTAGTTCAACATTTTCACTGTGTTAAACTTTAAAATAGGTACCTCCACTGATTTGCTAAAAACTTAAGATACTATGATGAAAAAATGCCCCAAACTTAATAGACATAAAGTTTTATTATTAAAAGGAAAGACCAAAGGATTTTTTGATTATTAAATTATATTTTTTTATCTTTTTAGAATATTCAATATTTTGGTTAAAAAATCTTGGTTTTTTAGTGTCAGTGGATGGTGGGGGGATTATTAGAGGAAATTTTAGTGTATTTGCAGTGAGAATCATTGATCTGGAAACTCTTGCAAAAAATCAAATAATTATTGGATTTTAATGAAGTTTTCAGGACTTATTCACAGATGAATTAAATTATTTTGAAAATGTTTTTTTTTAGAAAATCTTGGTAAAACTTTTTTTTACATCTGTTACCCCACCACCACCCCCACATTTATGTTTATATTAGGTATACACAGAACAGTATTTAAATTCTCAATTTTTTTTTTTTTTTTTTGTAAAGCTGAACTTCCAACTACAATAGAATAATAAATGCAATAAAACTAAGATGATATTTCATAAGAAAAGCTTTTAATTGCTTATATGAATAAGATATATTATGGACACTATAGTCTTAAGAAAAAAAAATTGATGCATAATGAATTTTTACAAGAATTGTTTTCATTTTTCTAAAATTTTAGTTACAATAATTTATAAAGTTTTAAATCTTTTATACAAGGTGACCCAAAAAAACGGGAACTTTTAACAATCCAATAAAACCAAGAGTGATGGAAGAAAAATATTTTATTCATAATAATTGAAACCTTAAAACATGCCATTCCAGAAACAATGATGGAATTTTCATTTTTTAAAAATTACGTCCTGTAGACGGCATCCTCCTGTATGAATGCATTCTTGAAATCTGCTGTTGAGATTCCTCATTGACTGCTGCAATATCTCAGCTGGGATACTGTGAATTTCATCTTGAATTCTAAATGGTGAAATGTTTACTTGCTCATGGTCACTGTCTCAGTGTTGCCACTTGCTCATGTCTGGCAATACGCCCTTCAAAAATTCCAATTTTTTGGGGTCACCCTATATTTCTGTAATACAGAAATTGTACTGGTCAGGCAATGTTAAGTAAAAACTATATTTAATAACCATAAATGGAAAACTTATACTATTCACTCGGTCCCCCCTAATATTTGAAAAAGAATTTTGAATTTTCTTTTGTGTGTGTATCAATTTTTTTTAATTAAAGAATTTATCAGAAAATAAGAGCAATAACTCTTTAAAATTTAAACCCAAAGTACCTAAAATTCATTAAAACATTGCATTATGGAGAATATTTTCCTGATTTTTCTAAGATTACTGAGTACTTAAAAATTATATTAAAAAAAAGGTGCTCACATTATATTCCTCAAGTAATTTTTAAAGATATATCCATTGTAGAAAAAAAATAGGATAAACTTCAGTTTGTCAGTCAAGCTGTCAACACTAAACAGAAATCTCCCTGTTAAAAATGCATTTCTGCAATATTTTAAACTAAAAGTAAGTAATATTTGTTTAAAATCAGATTAATTATACTTTAAATTAGCTAATATTCTTCAAATAAATATTCAGAAAAGTATAATTTATTTTTGAAAGATTTTTTAATAAAGAGAATTACATTCTGATGAAAAATGGTGCTAAAATCAACAATTTTTAGCAATTTGTAAATGAAAACTCCTTCCAGCCAATATAAATTAGTTTTGAAATGCAGCAAAGTATTTTCCTTATTGCAAATATCAAATTTAATCTATTAACTTAAAATTAAAACTAAAATGCTTCAAGAAAGATTTTTCATTTTTAAAAGTTCAATTTAAATCTTAGGTATCATGTTTCTGTGGCAGTATCTGCTTTAAAACATCACATATATTTATATAAGTAATAGTTTGTCATCTTATGGAGTTTAATTTTTGAGAGGCACACAGGATATCTACACTACTCTTGTGAAATTTGGGGTTAACTATTTCCAAAGATCTCAAAGTTAAAACATTATAGATGAATACATGCTGGAAATGAACTATATTTGTATTTTTGTGAACCTTGCATGTTCAGAGAATTCAAGTTTTAAAACTTTACACCAGTGGTTCTCAACCTTGTTTTATCAATGGACCCCTTTTCCCTTCTGCTTTTTCTTGGTGGACCCCTTAATAGCTATTTGACATAAGACAAAAATATTCTATTTTTCACTAATAAAATTTTGAGGTTTTAATAATCAAAGAAATATTATATGATTGAGCTTAATTTTTAAATGAAAACTAATTTAACATAAATAAATTATTCTGCTACTGCTGCTTATTATTATTATTATTATTAGTAGTAGTAGTAGTGGTAGCAGCAGCAGCAGTCACTATCTTGTATTATTTGGCATCCCAATATCTATAATTCCTATCTGAAAAAAAAAAACAGAATAGTTTACTTATTGGAAAAAATAAATTTAATCATTTAGCTTTCAATTAAAGCTAAAAGGAAATCTTCAGAATGATTTTTTATTTTTAAAATTAATTTTAAACCTTAGGTATGGAAAATTCAGTAGAGGTAGCTACATAAAAGAAAGAAAGAAAGAATCATTCATATATATTTCAATATAGTGTAAATTACAATAGAAATTTAATTTTTAATAATAAAAAACATTCTAAGTTGGCTTTCTTCATGGACCACCAAAATATCATTGTAGACCCCCAATTTGTTATATTTTGCCTGTGGAACCCCAGAAATATTACATGGACTCCCTAGGGTCCATGTGGACCCCGGTTGAGAACTCCTGCTTTACACACTGCAGAAATATTATATTGGCTAAAATTGTACAGCTCTGCTTTTTTGCATAGTTCAGGTTAAAAAAAAATCACGTGCATGCTAATGCATGTTTGAGGAGAGCCATATTTGAATTATGCAAATGAGGTATATTCAACTCCTGCTATATTGCAAACATACAGAGTGTGATGGGTAAATTGTCACCATTTTATATTTCTAATATCGCACATTGTTTGTTTTTGATTTTGTCGACTGCACAGTATAGTAGGGTCAGTTGGGCACTGTCTGGGAGAAAAGGGCCACCATGACGCAATTCACTTTGCCAGAAATTTAGAAACAGTATACCGTATGACATTTGTGCCAGAAGCTCCAATACAAACATTTCAGAGTGTTTGGGTGTCAATCTGAGAACAGTGCAGAGGATTTGGAAAGAGTTGGATGAGACCAATGGTGATTACAAAGGTGTTTGGAGTGATCACTAGTGATGGACCTTATGCCATCATTCATCTTCCAACAGGGCCTCAGACTCAACACGGAAGCCTACATCAAGTGCCTTGAGGAAGAGGTAGTGCTGCCCAGGGTCAAGCTGGTGGCTACTGGAAGACCCTGACAACAGGATTTTGCACCATGCCACACAAGCTGGAGAACCCAGTCATGGCTGTCAAACAATTTCTGAAACCATATCACATTTCTAGCTACCTAACTCCCCAGACTGCAACACCCTTGATTATTATGTGTGGGAAGCAGGTGAGCAAGAGACCAACAAAACTCCTTGTAACACCAAAGATAAACTGAAGGCAAGGATTATAGCAGCATTCACCAACTTAAATAAGGAGACCACCCAGAAGAGATGCAGGAGATTCTGAAGTCGTCTGAATGCCATGGTTAAAGTCAATAAATTTACTCTTTAGTATTTCAAGATATTTTTGTTTAATTTTAGTAAACATGACTGTTAAAATGAGATTTCATTTTTGTGTAATTTAGATGACATATCCATTGCTCCCTGTATATTTGTATAGGATTAATACAAATATAAAATTTGTCACTTAGCTGCTTGATGTTATGTTCAGCACCCGAACACAAGAGTTTCAGAGATTAACCTTTTTGTAATCGTTCAGTCCACTTGTCAGGAGGTTTCAGCAAAATCTTGTTTGCAGAACAAATTATACCAGGAGTCGTAAAATGAGAATTCTTTCTGTTCCACAAAAGTGGTTACATTGACATGATATTCTCCTGCACACATATATATATATGGTGTTCCAATAACTTGGACTGATTTTAAATGGGAATTAAGTTTAAGAGTCTAATGATTTTTTCTTTTTCTTACAGATTTATCAACTTAAATCTCTGGCAATTTCAACCCTGGAAAGATTAACAATCAAACAGTGTTTAAGTTATCAAAGCCTATTACGAAAATGGATGTTCAAACAGAAATGCATTTTGTGCACTTTGTGATTTTTTTATTTTTTTTTGGTTACCATAATCGACCAACCAAAAGTGCAATTGGAAATGATGTAACGTTGTTGTAGAGACATTCAATTCCTGCATGTGATGATGAATAGAACTGTCTGGATTTTCAGTCACATTCTCATGCACTGCAGCAATGTTTTCAGATGAACGGCATAAACACGCATGCAATGGTGTTTTCGCATCTGCCACTGACACAGTTTGTTTGAATTTACTAACAATTTTTCGAATTGCACTCTTGAAACTTTAACATGTTTGATTGTTAATTTCAACCATGGTTGAAATTGCCAAAGATTTAAATTGTTAAATCTGAAAGAAAAAGAAAAAATCATTAGATCCTTAAACTTAATTCGCATTTAAACTCAGTCCAAGTTATTGGAACACCCTTTATATATAAAAAAAATTCCAAGAGAATATAATGTCAATGTCATCCCTATTTTGTCGAACAGAAAGAATTATCGTTTGATGACTCCTGGTATTATTTTTTCTGTAAACAACATTTTGCAAACTTGTTGTTGATACCTCCTGATGAGTGGACTGAATGGTTACAAAAATCTTCATCTACAAAACTCTGGAGTTGGGGTGACAATATCAATCAGCTAAAGAATTATTGTTTTATGACTCCTGGCATAATTTTTTTTCAGATTATGCAAGTTTGTGTAAAAAAAAACACAATACATGTTGATATTTTTTTATTTTTTTTTTATTGGAGGTGTACCAGTTTCTTTCATTCAGATGTTTCAAATATTTAGGTTTGAATGCTGTTATGCTGACATACGCATGTAGGAATACGAATTTATCACACATCTTTTGGAGATGAATAGATAGAATGTTTTTCCTTTTAACTTGATGACAAGGGTTTCTCGGGAATATTGTCTCCAGCCCATCTTTGAATAAATTTAATGACCAGGATTTTTCAGGAATCTTGTCTCCAGCCCACCTTTGAATTGTCAAACATAAAATTTTGTTAGTAATTTTAGATAGCTGTAAAATGGGGTCCTTTAAAGGACTGAACACCTAAAACCTGTCTGGGTAGTCCCTCTTAACATTTGGTGGAACACGAGTGGATGGAAAGTGTGTGCATGGGGGGTTCTGTCAGCTAGAATCCATATAATGAGGCAGTCAGTGAAAAGGCTAGATAGTGTGTAAGGGGTTCATTTTCTGTGGTTGGTACATAGTGAGGAGTCAGAAGAAGTTCACCTTTTCATAGAAGAAGGAAGACATTGCCAATTAAGTGAGAAATCATTTTTTTTTTTTTTTTTTACACATCCTGACCCAACAAGTGTCTTGAAAAGCATTTGTTGCTATTGTTTTGTTGACGGCAATCACTGCCTTTGTTATTGAGACAAATCTGTGGAACATAGCAAGTGCCTGTGTATCCGCATACAGCCGACCTTGGATGTCATCACAGCTGGTGCAGTGACATGCAGAATCGCACCATCACATCCGCATCAGTTATTACTCTTTCTAAAGACAGGGGTAACTATTTTCCAGCACTGATCATAAATCAACAAGCACTTGTTACTTTAGCACAGTGTTTCTCAACATTTTTTTACTTCAGGACACACTTTAAATTTTAATAAGGTGAACTTAGTCATGAAATTTGAAAATAAGAAATTTTGGTTTAGCATTCCCAAAGATTATTCGTAGTAGATGTTTCATTTAAAGTGATATATTACGACTGATTTTAATCTCTTGATAAAGGCAAAAGCGAAAGGATTATCCACTTCTTAAAGATTAAAGAATTTAGCATCTGGTTTAAAAGATCAAATGACAAAGATTTGATTTAGACATGGAAGCCATGGGTTTGATGTTTTTAGCTTTTTAAAAATAAAGTTATTTTTGTTTTTTTTTTAAATATAAAAATAATACATAAATTACTCTTCTGTTAATTTGGGGCGCACCTGACTACCTTTCGTAGCACGTTAGGTGCATCAGTTGAGAAATACAGTTTTAGTATATTAACAAGTGATCAAAAGAAAAAAAAGGACCAATGTTTCAATACCGTGGAATCATAATATTGTAAATCTGAAACAATCAAGACATTCATGTAATTTTCAATAATAAATAATGAATTAATCATTTGGTATTTTTTCAAATTTTTATTCATTCTTTCAAATCTTAATACCTTTGTCTCAGCAATTTTCTTATTAAAAAAATTGGTAAAAATAGGCTTTCATACCCACAAAAATATAAATTATCAAAAGGAGATTTTTTTTTTTTTTTACCATGACACTGCTTTTAAATTCACTTTTCAGCAATGTTTATTGTTTTAAAAAGCGAGTATAATGGAAGAAAGATATTTTTATTTCCCCCATTATGGGCATTATTATACACCATATTTCATGGACAGAATAGCTGAAAGGAATGACAAACATGCTTTCTTCTCAGGGAGGCTTACATACTACAAAGACATACACAAAATAATGTATACATATATACACATGTCCCATGCAGAGAATAATGTATGATATATCTAGACAGCAAAACAGAGTATAAGTAGAAACAAAAAAGAATGGTCTTACATATAATATGGAGATACTCCTGTGTCTGGAGAAGCCATGTTTATGACTTCAAATTCAAACAGGCCAGATTCATCTATGTCCCAGGCAAGAACATATTCCACTAACAAGAAACAGTGAGTCTTAAGTTTTCTGAAATTGAAGACTGTGAGCTGAAGTTTCATTCTATATCTAGGAAAGCTATATTTCGAAATGAAAATGGCACCGTGGACTTGTAAGCTCTGCCCAGGACATGGTGTGCCCAAGCTAAAGGAAAGCAACCTCTCTGGCTCACTTTAATAACACATTGTCTATTTTTATTTCCCCAAATGTAGAGTTCTTTTTCGCAGCATTTCTGGTTTTGATATAAGGAAGCAACCAATTGCTACAATAGACAAATACCTCAGTATCTAAAATTTGTGCTAAAGCCAATGTAGTTCAATTTAACAATGATTTTTATATCGTATTCTTGAAGGAATCTGATAAAAATTCCACTGTAACATTTGATTGTTTTATTATCAAATCATTTATGATTTTTTAAAAACTTTTACATGGAATTTGTTTCTGGATTTGAATCTTATTTTCAGTTCTTTTAATTTTTATTTGTTTTTAAATAAGGAACTGCTGATGAAAATCTGTCAAACATATTTATCCACTACAACATTACATTGTTTGCTTTTTTTTTTATTTTTAACCATTACATGTAATTTGTTTTTGCTTATCAAGTTTTAATAATAATCATATCACATTACATCACAATTTTCCTATGAAATACAAGAAAAACAAAAAAATAGCATAAAAAAAGGGAAATTTGGAAAATTTAAAACAGAAAACCAATTTAGTATCTGAGTTTGTCTATATTTCTGAGATGAGGTATTATGTACAGTATTTACATTAGTCGGACTATTGTCCTCATCTTTGTCGCCATATTTGTCACAACGTTTCGGCCGTTGTACGCTCAGGCCTTCTTCAGGTGGTTGGAATTTCGAACTGAACCCTTTATTTCGATCGCTGGGGTAGACTGTTCTAAACTTAAGGAATCAGCACATATGCTAGGCCACAAAAATCTCCTGAGCCGACCAAGCATAGAAATAAATACAATATGGGAACCAGTAATAAGGAGTGCCAGAGAAAAGCAATGATAACAAAGTTGCAATATGAACTCTGGTAAAGACATGCAATGATAACAGCAAAAAATTGCAATATGAGCACTGGTAAAAATGATGCTGAAAACATTAGGTTTATAATACTCAGAAGTTCATACCCAGATGTCCTCAAGGCACAGTGGATAAAGGCGTTGGTTAGATCCAGTGACAGACCCAAAGAAGGTGAGTTCAATTCCTGGTTAAGGCAGTGGAGAACTTTCAGAGGGAAAATTAGCAGGAGATAACTGACATCCATTAAACATGTCACGTGTAACTAGAACAGTCTACCCCAGTGAGCGAAATGAAGGGTTAAGTTCTGTAGAGCAATCACGTAGTCAAGATAAACACTCAGTTGTGGAGCAAGCTGAGTGAATAATAACTCAACCTTGAGAAAGAGAGCTATTTATGGTGCGATAGAGCATCTCATTGTGCTAAAGTGGGATAGTCCATTGCTTGGGCTGTGATTGGCTGCTGGTACATGAGTGGAGGTATTTCTGTATAAATACCAGCTTGATTCATCAGTTAGTTTGCAGGGTTTGTATTGAGTTACAACCTGCTTTATTTTTGGACGCTAGCTAGGACCCTTACGCCGGTAAGTGCTGTTTATTGTATTGTTATTCTACAAGTTCGATATTCCAACCACCCGAAGAAGGCCTGAGCGTACAACGGCTGAAACTTTGTAATTAATATGGCGGCAAAGATGAGGACAATAGTCAGAATAATGTAAATAATGTAGAAAACCAATTCCTCAAGTTATATAACCCCAAATTATTGGTAAAAGAATTTGTGAGTCAAAATTTCTTGTAAATGCATTTGAATATTTTTTAACACCTATGACTCTGAATATCTGTAGTGAGCCCAGAAAAAAAATTAAAATATATAAAAAAAAAAGAATTAAAATTAAAATAAGACATTTGCTTTCCTTTAAAACTGTTATAGTGGAACACACCTATTCTATAGTTAATAGACTCTCCCACCTATAATAAGTACGAGTAGTAAGAGTAACGAGAAGTCGATGCCGGACGACTGTGAGTTGGATACTAATGTATCAGTGACCACAACTAGATTTCTCTGCGTCATTACTTATTATATCAAGTTCCTAACGTTTTGTACATCGAACCTATTTTAGGACCGACTTAGTACAAATACAAGCCTCCACTGTCTCCAATGACTACATAACAAACTCATATCTCTTTTTCTCAACTAATGAGAAAGCAACCCTGAAATAAAAAGAGGAAGAAGACTGAACATGGCTGCAAAATGGCAAAAGTTTGCTGGTCAGGATTTAACCACTGTGAGTAGAAATCTACCACAATAAGAGGCTCCATGCTTAACTTTCACTATAAAAAATAAAGGAACACTGGAAAACTAAAGAATTTTGTCCAATCAAAAAGAAAAGACTTTTGATGTTATCCAAAACCAAGCTTCACACCAGTAGTGTGGATATCTGACTTAAGGGATATAAACAGACAGATGAGTGGCAGAAACTTTTGCCAAAAAAACCTCATCCATTGAAACAAATAAATATATAAGATTGAAACCAGTCCAGTGTGTCAAGCTAAATGAACTTTTGCCAACTCAAATTACAACAGACTCACTCCAATTGAAATAAATTATATAAGTCATCTGCTTCAGAGGTCCAACTTGTAAACAAAAAAGAAATGAACTTTTGCCAACTCAAATTACAACAGACTCCAAAGAAATAAATAAATATATCAGCTTGCCACTCTCAGCTGCCACCAAGGTCCAACTTGTAAACTATCAACTACCAAGCTAAATGAACTTTTGCCAACTCAAATTACAACAGACTCACTCCAATTGAAATCAAATAAATATATAAGATTGCAAAGTAAATACACTCTCAGCTGCCACCAAGGTCCAACTTGTAAACTATCAACTACCAAGCTAAATGAACTTTTGCCAACTCAAATTACAACAGACTCACTCCAATTGAAATCAAATAAATATATATTATCTGTTTATACCTTTGATTCTGGTCATTTATTCTAAAGTTTTCAATAAATAATATTAAAAAATACTGGCACTTTACCCACATAACAAACTTCAAGATGGTTATAATATAGTGATTTTCTAAGCCCGGCTTATATGTGGCACAAGGCCGAAAATATGGGGCACCCAGTGAGAATCGAACCCACTATTCAGTCATAATTGTTTTAGCGAGACAAGCTTGCTAACCATTACACTGCCTCGAGGTGCCCTCAAGATGGTTATAATATGACACTGAGGCTGTGAGGTAGTTAGATATTGATTCTAAGCAGAAAAAGGTTTAATCCCCAAATAAAATATAAACTGGAAGAGAGAGAATGGAAATGCGGAAGTGAAGACAGGGTAATCTTGAGTTACCTCACCCCTACAAATATTTTATCTATCAAAAATCTGCCATGCAGCTGAGGCAAATTGGGAAATGGCTTTATCTCTTTCTTGGGAAATTAGAAAAACATGTCATTGGGGAAAAGAGAAACAGATGAAGAATTATCTTTTTGTCAGTGAAAACTAATTGAGAAGTGAAAACCGAGAATGAACCCACTGCAAAGGCTAGATTATGAAAATTGATCCATCATAACAGGCAGGCGATCTGATTTATGTTTTCACTGGAATTAATGAAAATTGAGGAATCTCCAGAACTTTTCGGCTCCACACCAGTTTTTGGTTTGAAGTGCGTATAAGCAGATGACTTTTTAGCTGTGATCCCACATAGAGTGCCACGTCAGCTCCCAACCAGATTTCTTGATTCCAAGAATTTGAACTCAGTCCCTTCAGAAGTTTAGACAAGGCCCAATGTCACTATAGAGATTGATGTGGGGAGGGCTAATTTTTGTTGTACCAAGACCTATATAAACCAATTGAAGAAGATTAACCCCCACAAATCTCTCATTTTATTTTTCATTGTGAAGATATTTTTTTTGTTAATATAGCACCCGCCACGGCATTGCAAGTCTATGACCTTTCATTTTCCACTGCTCTGAGATCAAGAACACAGCATGGGCAGAGTTGGTGTGGATTGAAGCGGCCAACAACCAGCCTGGACCAGCATCAACATTGAACAGTGCAGAGTTAGCCCTGTGGTTAAAACGTTCTAAGAGCCTGAGGACTGGACCACAAAAACATGGTTATACAATTGGGCTTACCGGTAAAAGGTGTTATATTAAGCTACTCAACACAGGAATTTTTGACATCAACTGTATCTAAATTAGGTGATTTGAATTTTGTTGGAGATATACAAGGGTAAGTAAAAAAAAAAAAAAAAATTACCTGCACTTTCACTATAACATATCTTTAGGTTTGTCACACTGTCTTTTGCTCATCTGACTTTAGAGTTGTGATAGGTAATTTGCAGTTCAAGCCTTGCTCTCAAATTCTACTGAAAATTTATTTACATTATTCGGACTATTGTCCTCATCTTTGTCGCCATATTTATTACAACGTTTTGGTCGTTGTACGCTCCGGCCTTCTTCAGGTGGTTGGAATTTTGAACTGAACCCTTTATTTCGCTCACTGGGGTTGACTGTTCTAGTTCCACGTGCCATGTTTAATGGATGTCAGTTATCTCCTGTTAATTTCCCTCTGAAAGTTCTCCACTGTCTTAACCGGGTATTGAACTCACACTCTTTGGGTCTTGTCACTGGATCTAACGCCTTTATCCACTGTTCCATGTGTCCTTGTCCCTGTATGAATTTCTGGGTATTATAAACCTAATGTCTTCAGCAATCATTTTTTATCAGTGTGCATATTGTAATTTTTGCTGTTACCATTGCATAATTTTTACCAGAGCTCATATTGCAATTTTTGTTATTATCGCTTTTCTCTGGCACTCCTTATTACTGGTTTGTTATATTGTAATAAATATGGCAACAAAGATGAGGACAATAGTCCAAATAATGTAAATAGTCTACATACTTGCTCATCTCAGAAATATAGACAAACACTGACTTTATAAATTCATGAATCATTGATACAAAAAACAAATATAGAGGTTAATGATTTAAATGGCGAAAATAGAATAAAATAAGAATTCTCTTATTGCTATATTTGTACAAAAACGCAGAACCTTGAAATTTAAATTCAAACTCAGCATTGCGACCGCACGTTCCAAAACAATAACACATTTCTCATAGCATTTTTTTCGGATTACATCTCTATTTTCGTTGTCCTCTTATTACTGAGAAGTAAAAACAAGAACAAAATCTATTTCCATACCTGATGATGTCTGTAGGAACAGACGAAAGCTTGTAAAAAATTAAAAAGACCTTATGCAACTGGAATTTATAAACGGGGATCATATCATTCATATACAGGTTCGGGGTTGATGTCTCTTATATTGTTTGCGATGAAGTATTCTCGCCATTTAAATCATTAACCTCTATATTTGTTTTTTGTATGAATGATTCATGAATTTATAAATTATATTTGCACCTTTTAATTGAAATTAAAATACTGACTTATGTAGTTGTGATGAAGCTGACTCTGAAAAAAAAAAAACCCCAAAAACAGTGTACAATTTATATAAGGAAATAATTCCAATAGTTTTGCATCTCAAGATTCTTTGTAAACTTTGGTACTGTTAAGAGAATCTATTTTTATGAATGCAACATCTCCAATCAGATGACCTTACAAGTGGAGGTCTTTCCTCCAGGTATTTGTATTCGTTTGTTGGCACCAAAATTAAGCAAGTTGCCTGGCAAAGTCAGTTATTGCAGAAATCTGATTCAGATCAGTCCATTTACTACTTTTCACTGACCTGACATGTAAACTATATCACATAAAAACTAGCAACTGTTGACTGAAGTTATTTTGAAGTAGTATGAACTTCTTGCCAATAAGCCTTTACATTTTTCATTTTTAGCCACTGACTGTAATTGCTAAAATGATAATAAAATCACTTTTTTTGTTTACTATAAACCTTAGTTGCTTTACTTTATCTTATTTCTTTTATTGCACATGTGACAGGTACTTGCAATGCTCTATATGCTAGAAAAATATGTTTTTCACTTTAAAAACAGTGGATATGCATGCATACAAAACTAAAATTGGCCAAAAATCCTTTGACTACATCGTCCTGGGTATGACTGTAAACTAAAACTATGTCCAACAGCAAGGCTTCTGATCAGAAGGTTTTTAGGAACGTGGAACTACCTCTTAATTGCTGGTGTTCCCAGGTCCACCCTGACCAAGGGTGGTAGCACCTGTTAGGGTCCCAGCTATGGGCAAATAGTTAACCCTGAAACTGGGGCAAAAAAATTATGAAAGTGTAAAAATAGGTTTTAATACCAGAAATACTTTGTAAAAAAATTATTACCAGCAATGAATTTTTGAAGAAAAAAAAACTATTACCAGCAATACATTTCTGAGGAAAAAATATTACCAGAAATGGATTTTTAACAAAACAAAAAAAAATTGTTGGCATTAAATAACCCATTGAGGTTGATATGCTGTAAAACAAAACAAACCAAACCTTTGACCATATATCAGGTCATCCTATAAGATCTGTCCAAATTTTAACTTTTTTTAAAATGAACAAAATTTGAGTATTTTGTAATGTCTAATGAAGCTGAACATTATTATGTTTAGATGCATTTAAACTGATCAAATTTTGTTTCAGAGAACAATAAAATTAAATTTTGATTGATTAAAACCCTGCTATCATGGAAGTACCCAAGAATCATTTGAGGCACATAACGCTTTATGAGTTCAAGAAAGGAAACTCAGCAGCCGAAGCGGCTAGAAGCATTCACTCAGTTTATGGAGAGGAATGTGTGAATGTGTTGAGATGTTGTGGGGTATCCCGCGTGTTGGTGTAAGAATCAAGACAAACACAGTTGTAGAGGAAGATACTGGTATATTCATGAAAACAATTAACAATAGAGTGATTAGTAGAACGAAGGTTGGTTAGTACGAAACAATATCCAAAGTATATAGTCCAACGGTATGTAACTGGTAAGCTTATCGGGACTGCTGACACACTGTCACTACGTCCCTCGCTCTCCAGAGCTGACTTATATAAGAGGGACCAGTCCATTACTAGTTAGCAGGCAGGTTAAAATGTGCTTTGTTTGAATTTATTGAAGAAAATTAAGTAATATTACAATCTTTCTACATGCGTGTGCTTGTGGGTTCAACAGAAAATAAAAAATAATAAAAAATTTACTCATAGCAAACCAAAGGTTATCTTCCATGTTGAAATGGAAAATAAAGTCAACATTGAAGTTTGAACTCATCATTTGAGTAAATGATGAGAACCTGATTTTAAAAGATTTCAAATATCAACCCAATTCCTTTCTAGTCTTCCAAGTCCTAACAGAAGATAAAGTCCATATTGAAATATATGAAACATCTGAGAAAATCCTTTTCTCAACTGTTGTTTTAGAATCAAAATAAAAGAGAATATTTTTCAGTCAGTGATTCTTTGTCAAACTCACCACACCACAGTGTTTTCATCAGTAACCATGGCTTGTGCCGTAGTTTTTGACTAAGAACAACATCTCCCAGATTCGACAACCACCATATTCCCCAGATCTCATCCCTTGTGACTTTTTCCTCTTCAAGAATTAAACCCCACTTGAAAGAATAAGACTTCAAGACTTTAAGGAAATCCCAGATAATGTGATGAGGCACTGCACACTATGCCAAAAAAGGAGTTCCATCAATGGAAACAACGCTGGATAAAGCGTATGGCTTCCGGAGACTGTTTTGAAGGAGATTAAATACTGAATTAATATGTGTTGTAGTTTACTTTTTAGAGCAACAGTCCTGATACTTTTTGATCAGACCATATACAAACCTTTGAAGAAAATGTTCACCTCAATTGTCCGACTGTTCAACTACTTTTTATCCACATGCTTATCAATTTTATTTTTCAGTCTTTATGATGGTCGATACTTGATCTACCTCTTACTGTTACATGCTAGTAGTGAATATAAATATTAATTTTTATTTGATCCCCATGGACCCCAAGTTAAGAAGCTCTGGTCTATGTACATTTTTGAGAGTATTTCCTCTTGACATATAAAGATATAACTTATATCACTTTGCAGGACAATAGAAGCTTTCAGATGGGAAATTATCATTATTATATGGCCTTATGATTCAGGTGTTGTACTCTCCAAAGAGTGTAACGGCTGAAATGAATAGAAAAACTGCCTTCATGCACTTCTGGAAGGATTCTCTGCAGTTCTATCATCACAGCCCTCTTGATGGCTACCATATCCAAAAAACAGGTTCCCTTGATGAACATCACAATACTGGAGAAACTATCCTACTCACCCAACCTGGCTCCATGTGATTTTTTTCCCCTTTTACCCAAGCTCAAGGTGATCATCAAGGGGACCTGTTTTCCAGATGTGGAAGCCATCAAGAGGACCATGAGAATAGACCTCTGTAGAATCCTTCCAGGAGTACATGGAGACATGTTGGAGATGGATTGGAAAGTGTGTTAGACTCAAGGGAGATAATTTCAAAGATGAAAACATCTAGTTTGGATTTGACATAAATTTTTTGTGACTTCAGTCCTGTTTTTTTCCTAACACACCTTGTATATCTTTGTAAATAAGATTTTTATTTAGTGTATACAAAAGTATAAATTTTTTGCTTACTTAATTTATATAAAGTATAAAAAAGGTTTCAATATCTGCATAGACTTATGAAAATATAAAATGTTATTTTTTTAATTAAAGATCACTTAATACACTATTGAATAACTATCCCCCCAAAAGAAATTTAAATAAAATTAAAACCTAAACATATGGTGACAATGAATTTATACAGTTAGACACAAAAAAAAAAAAAAAAAAAAAACATTTAGATTGAACAAAAAAGGCAAACTTGGACCTTCATGTCTGAAAAAAAAAAAAAAAAAAAAAGTTTGAAAAGGAAAGATTAATATGATGAAATGTATATTTAATATTAAATACATGATTAATATATTTCTATTTTGTTCTTGGGAATTTACAACAAAAGATATTATACACTATTTTTATTATAAGAATAATTTTATATTTACAACATTCTAAAAATTAAAACTAATGCAATATTTATCATTTACTAATTTATAAAGAAATAAATATAAAAACAATTTTTTATTCATGAATTTATAAACATTTCTTATGAGCTGTGTTCCTTCGGAATGTAGGTGACTATGGCTCTCCACAATTTCCTGTCCTTTTATAAATATTTACTAAATTATTAAAATATGTGAACCAACTATAAGGCAATCCTTATTTACCATTTTATAAAGTTTAAATCTATTGACATGAAAATTAGCTGATGTTTTGCCAACCATTCCAATAAACAATGTAATAAATATATAATGTAAATAAACAATCTATTATAATAAATAAATAGCATTTATTGTCAGTTCTCAAGAACAAAGAAAATGTATAAATTCACTTTGATATTTAAGTTTTATTACAATTCTAATCATGTTTTTTTTGTTTTAAACACAATAAATATTGTGGAATGGGCTGATAAAAATGCATTTTTTTTTTTTCAATTGCTAAACTAAATGAAAAATATGTAATTACATCTCTAAATTAAATTTTTGAGCCAAGGAGTTTTGGTTAGTCATTGCTTACAATGTCTCATAAAAAAATTTCATCACTGTATGTGAAACAGTGCTATTTCAAATTTATTATTTCTTTTGTAAATATATAATTAATCAGAAGATTAGTGACATTAAGTCATGATGAACTTAAAGGGAAACACTGTAAAATATGTGAACACCATATTTTTTAGGGTTTGTACAGTGGTGGACTAGCCAGGGGTAGCAAAAGGGACCCTGATATAGTGGGCCCCTATATCAAATAAAGAAATACACACACAGCTGTTTTAATAATAAAAAAATATCAGGAAAGTAAAAAAAAGATAACAGGACACAAATAAGCAATGCATGGAATAGGGGGTTCTGGGTCAGCCATAATTAAGGAATTTCCATGTTTTCAGCAAGAGTGTGAATTTAAATATAAAGTCACAATTCAAGATAGTTGGCAATGTCAAAGGATATCAAGCAGCAGTCTGGGGACAGAGACAAGAAGTGGCCCATGAGTCTTTGAAGGGCCCTTAAAAATTATAATTAGACTAGCAGTAGAGCCCGGCGTTGCCCAGGGATGTAACAGTAAGAGATAGATCAAGTATCGACCATCATAAAGACTGAAAAATAAAATTGACAAAGATTATTGTTTAAGGTTGACGGACACACATGTCTTAATTTGTTTTTTTGTTTTTTTAATGAATTGGTCAAACCCAAACTCAAACAAAAACATTGTTTTCAATCGTTATGAGTCTACCAATTGAATAGAATTTTATTATAAACAATTGTCTTGTAAATGGAATTTTTAAATCATTCTGAATGTAAGAGTAAAGAAAAAAGTGTGCAAGACAATAAGAAACACTACCTGCCAAAAAAATGAAGTTTTGTTGAAATCAGTTGAAAAATGTAGGAAATCTGATCCCATATATAAACGAACACAGACACACACACGCACACAACCAACCTGGGTTTTATAATAAGTATAACTCGACAACTTGATATGAGTTGTCCCCCCTTTCATTAATGCCTCTTAATCATATTTTCAAATTGATTATGTGCAAAAACAATTGCGTTTTTCCAATTTTTGGTGCTGTCAGAACCACCGCAAGGTAATTTTATGTAGTCCTGTGAAGTTTTGTTGAAAGCGGTTGAAAAATGTAGAAAATCCGATGCAATATATAAACGTACAGACACATACACACACACAAACTGTGTTTTATAATAAGTAAGATAAATAAAACTTCTTTCCTGAAGTTTGTATTCTAACTTAATAAAAAAGAGAAATACCAAATAAAAATGCAATAAAGAAACAATCACTCAGTGTATGAAGGAACAAAATAGTATTAAATGGATGTGAAGAGGAGGCTGGATTTATTTATTCATTATATAAAAATTAAATAATAGCATTGTAGTTATGGTAGGGAAACCTTTGTCTCCTATTTAATCAATATTTTTAAACCCAGTCCATCATTGTGTTTGTGTGTAACATTTTTACAACTGAATTTCATGAAAATGCTACGCTATACTTCAGATAAGTATAGATTCTATTCAGAATTTATTCAGCCATGACATTTTGAAAATAACAACTAAGAAAATATTGAACCAGATATTTCATATGGCTTTTCTTCATTGTATTCAGTAACATGTTATATACTTCAGGTAATTATATCCCCTTTACAGAACACTCACATTAAAACAGTGGACTGCTTACTGTGAACACATGCAAAAGTGTTGTACACTCTGAGTTGAATAAAACCACATTTATTTTTATCATTGGTTATTCATTACATGACTTTTTATTTCTAAAGTCTCAGAAAATGTTGAAACACGCATTTCAGATGTATTAAACTTTTCACCAGTGTTTGTCTGTTTTTAAAGATGGGTCTGTGAAAATGTTGAGCTAAACATATCACATTGCTATATTTTATCCCCAGTGTGTGTTTGTATGTGTCTCTTTAAATCAAACCGCCGCGAAAATGCTGAACCACACACTTCACATGAATATGGCCTCTCACCAGTGTGGGTTTGCATGTGCCGTTTTAAACTTGAACTCTGTGCAAATGCTGAACCACACACTTCACATGAATGTGGCTTTTCACCAGTATGTGTTTGCATGTGTGTTTTTAAATATGATCTCTGAGAAAATGCTAAACCACACACTTCACATGAATATGGCCTCTCACTCGCGTGTGCTCGCATGTGTCTTTTTAAATTTGATCTCAGTGAAAATGCTGTACTACACACTTCACATGAATATGGTTTTTCCCCAGTGTGTGTTCGCATGTGTGCTTTTAAACCTGATCTCAGTGAAAATGCTGAACCACATACTTCACATGAATATGGTTTTTCCCCAGTGTGTGTTCGCATGTGTGTTTTTAAACCTGATCCCAGTGAAAATGCTGAACCACATACTTCACATGAATATGGTTTTCCCTCAGTGTGTGTTTGCATATGAGCGTTTAGATTTGATCTCTGTGAAAATACTGAATCACAAATATCACAAGAATATGGTTTCTCTCCAGTATGTGTTCGTATATGACATTTTAATTTTGAATTTTCTGCATATGCTGAGCCACATATTTCACATGAATAAGGTTTTTTCCCGGTGTGTACTTGCATATGACTTTTTAAATTGGATCTCTGGGAAAATGCTGAACCACACTCTTCACATGAAAATGGTTTCTCTCCTGTGTGTGTTTTCATATGAATTTTTAAATGTGATCCCTGTGAAAATGCTGAACCACACACTAGACATGAATATGGTTTTGCCCCAGTATGTGTTTGCATATGACGTTTTAAATGTGAACTCCGTGAAAATGCTGAAGTACATACTTCACAAATAAATGGCTTCTCCTGGGTGTGTGTCTGCATATCAATTTTTTATTTTGATCACTGGAAAAAAGTTGAAGAACAGATTTTATCAAAATTCTTTTTTCACAAGTGCAGCTATGTGTGTTTCTTTAACTTCATACTTAGTGGAAACGCTTCACATGAAAATGGCTTCTCACGAGTGTGTTTTTATTAAACTTGAATACTGTGAAAATTTTGAACCACATACAACATATGAAAAAACTGTTGCATTTTTTTTTTTTTTGCATAACATTCTGTTGAATTTCTAATCAACATATATTTCATAATTACACTTTCTTTCTGTGTGTTGACATGTCCGTCTTTTAGGTCATTTTTTTTATAAATGTGATTATTCTAAAGGCTGGCTGCTTGTTTCTGAGTATATCTGTCAATTAAAGTAGCAAGCTAATTCCTGTTACAGACATCTGTTCAGGCACACTTGTACTTTTTTAGTATCCACAGCATTGTAGTTAGGCTGAGCTTCTGGGAAAGTGTGCATAATATGGCAATATCAGTAGTTAAATAAAGCCAGTGTGTTCAAACTTTTTCTTATGAAATGTCATAACTTCACAACTGTCAACAGCTTATGAATGATTTTGTCTGCCCAATTTCACTCACAGGTTTCCATCAGCTGGTTTTCAGGCACTTTGTGGCATTGTCAAGATGTCAGTGACTTAACAAATCATCCATGGTAAGATTTGAACCAGGTTTTCATGGCCAGAATGCTAATGTTCTAACAACTTGTCTATGAGTCCATTGTGATTTTAGTATAAACACTCTAAAATGCAAAAAAAAAAAAAAAAAAAAGTCATTTCCAATTTCTCTTTTTGGCAAACTTTTTACTTCATAAATTAAAAATTAGAAAAATTGGCAATTTTATTCATCTGGATTACAGATTTTTGATATTCAACATTGAATTTGTGATCACTGTTTCTTTACACCATATATACAACCAGAAGTGGACGTAATTTGTTCATCCACCAGACTTGAAATTTCTGAAAAGAAGAAAAGATATTATCAAACATCATATCTTTATGTATCATTTCCAATTAGAAATTTATATTAATTCACAGTGATAATAATAGGTTTCTAATGTAGTGAGTTCCTGTGACTCACAGGTGGGGATTTGGGTGGATCCCTGGGAAATTCAATGAGCTCCAACTAAAGTTTCTTAATAAATTGTTATATTAACTGCAGGGTGACAGACTAAGTTTTTTTTTCTTTTACCATTGTCCCCACCAAAATTTTAATCATACCAAAATTTCTTTTTTTTCCAAATTAAATTAATTAAAAATAAAAATAGTATTTACACTTAATCACAGTTCAACTAAGAAACTTTGGTTAATTTGCATTATAATCCCCCAAAAACCAGTTGTAATAAAAAATTTTTCCATTATGGTGTAAAACTGCCTATTTAAAAAATAACAATAAAAGTTTGCACACAAATACCATTTAGGAGTTATCAACAATGTAAATTTGACCTTATTTGTGGCAACAGAACACCTGCCTTTACTGACTTTGTTTACATACATTTGCCTCGAGTAGTAATGCATGTAAGTTTCACTTGTCTTGATTACTACGCAATGCATAAAGTTTAAAATGAGTGTGTGAAATTTCATTACAATTGGTTTATGGGGATCATCAGACAGTTATGTGCCATGCGTGATACACACTTAGGCAATCATGTATCTTTCAATACATGACTGACAAGGCAGATTTTTTTCTCACAGTAGGTTTGGGGATTATGGTGAAAATTAACTGAAACTTTATTTCTTGAGAATTATGACAACAAAGTTGTTTTTTTTTTAAAAATTAAATAAATTCAAAATGAAAACATTTACGCAGTTCAATTAAGAGATTATATTTCTTTTAGAACTTTTTGAAAATTTTCTTTGTTAAATTGACAAAAAATAAAAATTAAAAAAAAAAATAAAAATAAAAAAACCAAGAAAGTTTCTGAGAAGGCAACATTAATGTCTATTCTATACAAACTACAATTAAATATCTCTGCTTATTGTTGCACTCATAGTTTTAAAAAGTATATTAACAACAAAAATACAAATTATTTAAAAAAAATAAAATATTTATGTAGTAATTACCATAGATATCTAGTTCAGTTGACAAAAGATGAATTTAATTACAGAAAGTAAATGCTTACATTTTAAGTTAAATATTACGTTTTACCATGTCATAACTGTTATCAGTTGATTTTAGGCAATGTATCATTTTTCATGGGGGACTTTAGTTGCGTCCCTTAGATGCACAAATGGGAAAGATACTGCATCCTTTAAGATTTTTGGGTGTCAATTCATTCTGGATTTCAACGAATATCTCATTATACATTTTAAATAAGGAGAATGAACAGAAATTAGCAACTGTTTATATTTCTGAGATGAGGTATTATGTACACTATTTACATTATTCGGACTATTGTCCTCATCTTTGTCGCCATATTTATTACAACGTTTTGGTCGTTGTACGCTCTTCTAGTTCCATGCGCCATGATTAATGGATGTCAGTTATCAGTTATCTGCTGTTAATTCCCCTCTCCAAGTTCTCCACTGATCCCACAGAGGGCAGTGATCAGGTTGAAATCATAGACAAAGAACACCATTGGAAAATTCATAAACTTAAGGAATCAGCACATATGATAGGCCCCAAAAATCTCCTGAGCCGACCAAGCATAGAAATGAATACAATATAGGAACCAGTAATAAGGAGTGCCAGAGAAAAGCGATAACAACAAAAATTGCACTGGTAAAAAGGGTGCTGAAGACATTAGGTTTATAATACCCAGAAATTCATACACAGATGTCCTCAAGGACACATGTCACAGTGGATAAAGGTTTTAGTTAGATCCAGTAGCAGGACCCAAAGAGTGTGATTTCAATACTTGCTTAAGGCAGTGGAGAACTTAGAGAGGGTAATTAGCAGGAGATAACTGATAACTGACATCCATTAAACATGGCGCGTGGAACTAGAACAATCTATCCCAGTGAGCAAAATAAAGGTTTCCATTCAACATTCCAACCACCTGAAGAAGGCCAGAGCGTACAACGGCCAAAATGTTATCATAAATATGGCGACAAAGATGAGGACAATAGTCTGAATAATGTAAATAGTGAGAAATTAGCAGCTATATCACATCATTTCACTTACGAGGCTGAAAGGAAACTGCTCAAGAAACGCTTCCAAAAATAAAAATTTGCTGTTTGATCAGATTTTGGGAAGAAATTTTCAGCACCCTCTCAGATATAAGACCTGGTAGTTTGTTTAATGCTTATTTAACAGAATTTTGGAAACAATGTTCATTACTTTTAACTTAGAGTATAATCAGTCTTGGTTCTAGGGTGAAGTGCTTGAGGAACAGCTTTTATCCTTGGATTCTGCATAAAATGAATACTGCCACATGTTGACAATTTTAAATGGGGTAATTTGCTTTTTAAGCCCTGTGTTAAATATGTAATCAAAACTTGTCAAATAGTTATATTTGGGTGTAAATTTACCTGCTTAATTTGAAAATAACAAAGAAATTTTGATAAAATCTACCAGTTAGGAGTTACTGACAATAAAAGTTCTGACTCATTTCTGTTATGGCATGGCAGCCATTACTGGCGTTGTTTGCTACAGATTAGATTTTCTTGGAAGATTACATTGTTAATGGCCTTTTTATGGTTCTTACTTGATTCAATTAATGTGCAACTGAGGGCTCATTGCATGCGCAACAATCAAGACTGTTCCGCAGCACATATATGCAAACAATGCCAGTAATGGCTGCCACAACGCAAATGATTCTGAACTTCTATTTTCAATAACTCCAAAATGTTAGATTTTATCTATGTATTTATAAGTCTATCATTCATTCACACATTTAATATTGCTGCCACATCTGGTCTGGTGCTTCTGCAATGTTATTGGTCATGACTTGACATCTTGGCTTCAGTCACATTCCCACTGCTGTAGCATAGCTACTCTGTGCCTTTTCTATGAATATTTTTATGGTAATTGTTCTAATGAACATTCCTCAATGGTACTTAGACTTTATGAATTTAAGCACAGTAGTAGATTGGCGGCAAGGTCATTTTACAGTTCAAACGGCTAGATGTAAGTTCCATGTTAACAGTTTCTTCTCTTGCACTTCTAACTTGTGGAATTTTGATCTTCAAAAATTTAAATACAATATCAATTGTTATCTTCTGTCTTATTAAACAACACATAGAGGTTGATATGCCTCTAAACAAAATCAACCAAACCATCTGTCTTCTTAATTCCTGTTCTTTTATTGTTCTCTCTCCTTAATGTAGACGTTTTACAGTGACACACTGTAGTCAGAATCACAGAGTCATTCTAACGTCCACAATCCTTTCATGAGCTGCATAGTATGTGCTTCGCCAGGCCTACAGGTTTGAATTCAGACTTTTTCTTCTCCTAGAGTGGTTGCCATCCAAGGCTACAGAACGCATTCTGTCCTACTACTTTAAATAGAATATATAAAAACTCTCCCTGTTCTAGTTGGCCGTAATCAAAATCATCAAGTTAATGCAAACGATCCTTTCCTTAGCTACAGAGCATGTTCTTCACCAGGGCTACATACAGTTTTGAATTCAGAGTTGTCCTTCTCCTAGACCAGTTGCCACCCAAGGCTATAAGACCTAGTCTGTCCTGCTATTTTACCCATAGCTTGGGGAAAAGAGATGGATTCATACCTTTCCCAGGGGTATTATTAGGTTGGTGCAAAAATAATGACGTAATAATGTTGTTTTTTGACGTTACGTCAAAAAACGACATTGTTATGTCATTATTTTTGCACCAACCTAATAATATGCAAGTGGATGTAATGAATTCAACTGGAATTTAAACTCAGCTCTCCAATTCCTCAATCCGAGCTGCTGACCATTACTCCAATTAACCTCTTTAATAATGTTTTTTTTTTTTTTTCGCATATTTTCTCATGCTCAGTAACCCCTTGCATCTTAGTGACTTTGTTGCCTTGCTGGAGGTGAAATGATTAAAACAGAAAATATTATGCAATTACACAATATGGCGTTCATGTAAATATGCATATTGCTCATAACAAGTGCTTCTTGCCATCTTTTGTCTGCACAACAGCAAGTTGGATGGTTGATTACAAACATCTTTGTGACAGCATTAAAACATTAGATGTTTGTTCAAAAACAAATAAAGCAATCTTTGAAAACTGTTAAACACGATTAATATAAGGAGCAACTACTGACCATGCCATGATATAGCTGCAGGAGAAAGAATGGAAGAAAACTTTTTTTCAATTATAACCATCGGGTAGTTGAAGCTTGACAGCCCAAGAGAGCAACCCATCTAAGAGAAGGAAAACCCTAATTTTAAACCTGCCACTGCCTTGCTGCCATATCCAAAACACAGAAAAGGCTATGGCAGTAAATACAGACAGAAAAAAACCTGGAAGGTGGTTGACTGTCAACATTAGCAACTCCTACAGCCATGCTGTCTCCAAATATAATATCTTGTATTTCTTTTGTCTCTTGCTGGTACAGCAGTGAGGTGTGTGGGGTAAGGAGCATGTAGTCTGGAGCAGGGGTTTTCAAACATTTTGACTTGCGGACCCCTTTATATTTCAGGCTTTACCTTAGGGACCCCCCTTATAAACGCTTATGAAATTTATACATAAATATTTGCTGAATATAACATATAATTTTGCATTAATGCAAACGCCTAACAGCCAATGAGAAAGCCGGAAATCACAAAATCGATCCAAATTTCAAGTCCTTTGGTTCCTTCTCTGCATGAATAGAATCCATTATCATTATCAATTTAAGATACAAATTATATTAGTATATCAAATCTATGAAATAGTTTATTAAATCAATTTATTTCATGATCAGCCTAAAAGTTACTTATAAGCGCTTATAAGTTGCATGTCACCCATAAAAAGTCTTTGCTGTCCACAGACCCCCTATCTTCTCTTAGCAGATCCCCTGTGGTCCACAGACCACAGTTTGAAAACCCCTGTTTTAAGTAATTGAATTGATTTTATTTAGCAGCATCTCAATCTCTATAAGTTATTTAATGCCAAAATCTAAATATTTTGTATATAATTTTCTATTTTTAGGGTAAAAGGTCAGTCAGTTATGTGCCATGCATGATACACTCTTAAGTGATCATGAATCTTTTGATACATGACTGACAAAGCAGATTGGTCTGTCTTGCTATTCACCCATAGCTGGAGGGAGAAGAAAAGGATTCATACCTTTCCCAACGGTATTAGCATGTAAGTGAATGTAATGGATTCGACTGGAATTCGAACTCGGCTCTCCAATTACCTCAATCCGAGCCGCTCTCCTAGTTCAAAAGGGAATGTAATGGATTCGACTGGAATCAATTTATTTCACGATCGGTTTATAAGTTGCACGTCACCCATAAAAAAAGTGTTTGCTGTCCACGGACCCCCTATCTTGACCTTGCGGACCACAGTTTGAAAACCCCTGGTCTGGAGAGTACATGACCTCCATATACCCTTGATTGTCTAGGAGAAGGAAAATTCCGAATTCAAACCACTTGTTGCCTTGTAGTTCATGCCTTTTTAACTTCTGTGAAGAGGGACAGGAGTAACTTCAACATCCTCGATGTAAAAAGTAATATCAAGCCATTGCCTTGAATGTCACCATGAAGCACAATTGTGAGATGGACAGGAGTGGGTGACCACAGCAGCGCAAAATGCACTAACTGAATAAATGAAATGGTTACCTGTATCAACTGAAGATCATATCAGATTTTACAAGGAAAGTGATGTGAGATAAAAACAATTTTGGCAATCTTTAATCTTTAAGGGATAGTTTCTCTCTTGACACCACTATTATCTTAACTACAGTGCTGTTCAAGAAAAATGACTCACCTGATGTTTTTTTTTTTTTTACTTAAAAATTTTTTCGCCTATTGTTTTTGGGGTCAAACTAATTTTTAATCTTACTAATATAAAGACCCCTTCCTGACAACCTAGTGAAAAAGTTTACTCACCCTAAGGTATTCTATTGATAATTATAATTTTGGATATAAATGAGATTGAGGGAAAAAACTGTGCAAAAAAAAGTGACTCACTTATTTCCTGCAACTAGTAATCAATAGAAACATAACCAAACAGCTTTAAATAAAGAATAATAGAGGTATAGTTCGAAATATTTAATAATCTATGGGTCCTCCTTTATTTTGAATGACTTTTTCAATCCTTTTTGGCATTGACTTGATTAGGTTCTGGCAAATTTCATCTCCAAGTATTGAATTCCATTCGGATATGAAATTCACAATCAAATCCTCTTTGTTGCTCAACTGCTTTCTCGAGAGCCTGTATTTTATAATGCTCCATAAGTTTTCTATGGGGTTAAGGCCATGTCATAACACTCACCTGCTTATTATCAAAGTATTCCTTCATCAATTTTTATTTGTGACAGGGAGCATTATCCTGCATAAAAATGAGTTTGGTGGGGTCAATTTGCACCCTTTCAGCAGAAGGGAGCAGACAAGACTCTAAAATTCTCTTGTACTGCTCGCTCCTGGGGGTCTTTTCAATAGGTTTTAAGAAACCGGTTCCATGAAAAGAAAAGCATCCCTAGAACATTATACTGAATGGATGCTTGACAGTACTTACTGCTAAATTCAAAGAGCTTTCAAAGCTTCTTCTTCTTCAGATTTTAGATCGCTTATCATGTGAATTTACCTCAACTTTCGTTTCATCGGAGAAGAGAACATTTAGTAAAAAAAGATCAGGTGAGTCACTTTTATCGAACGGCACTGTATTTCCACTCCTTCATTTGCTGTTTTAAAAGCTGATGATTTTAATAAAACCCAATTATATGAAACTGAATTTATACTTTTTTTTTGTTCTTTGAGAATTTACAAGTAAAATATTAAACACTATTTATTTATTTATTAAATTCTTTATTTTCAAGAATAATTTTATATTTCCAATAATGCAAACCAACGTTTACTATTTATCAATTTATTAAGAAATAAATATAAAAATAATTTTTTTCATAATATCATAATAAATGTCTGTTTTAGTGAAAATTTAAATAAACATAATGACAAGTAAATGTAATTATAAATTAAAAAAAAAAAAAAAAAAAAAAAAAAAAAGAAAAAAGAAGCATTTTCTGGGTATTTCATTCCTGTGGCAAATCATTGAGATTTTTTAAAAAGTATGAATAAAAATATTGTTTCATAGTTATTTATAAGATGGTAAATAATAATACTTTGGTCTTTTCTCTTAATAATAACAAAGATTTTTATGATAAAACTTTGTTTTTATGAAGTTTTGGAGATTTTTTCAATATGCTTCTATAAAAAAAAAAGTATTTATGATGCTCTTTTTTTTTTTCTAGAATCTGTGGAAGTACCTTCAGTTATGTGCCATGCATGATACACACTTAGGCAATCATGCATCTTTCAATACATGACTGATGAGGCAGATTTTTTCCTGTAGTGGACCAGTTGCCATCCAAGGCTATAGAACTCAGTCTGTCCTGCTATTTACCTATAGCTGTAGGGAGAAGAGGATTCATACCTTTCCCAATAATTAGCACTTAAGTGAATGTAATGGATTCAACTGGAATTAAAGGTACCTAGCCTAAATATGTGACCTGTCACTCATAAGCAAAAATGATTTTTAAATTTTTAATGATTTACGTAGGTGCAAAAGCAAAAGTAATTTTTTATAATTAAATTTGTTTTCTTGTAATTAAAAATTTATAGAAGATGTTTAAATAGCTGGAATACATTTTAAATTTTTTTTATAATTAATAAGTTTCAGGTCAAGAGAGTCGTAATTTCTCCAAAATGTAGGAGTAGAAAGTAATAAAGCAAAAGAAAAAAAAAATCACACCCGCGACAACAAATTCAATGTAAAAAAAAATTACTTTTTAACTGAACAGCAAAAAAAAAAAAAAAAAAGGAAACCATTTGTCTTTTGTTTTTTTTTTGTTTTTCGTAATCATGAAACAAAAAAAATAGTTTCATTGAAACTTTTTTTTTCTTAATTTATAACACCGATGTGTCGTACATGACTTCTCAGTTTCTGTGTTTGTTCTTTTTGTTCGTTCATAAAATCGAGCAGGGAAACTGTCATCTTCAGCTGTCACGGACGAAGGTCGTAAATTTAAGCGGTCTTATCATCGTCATTACAACACTTGAACTAAAAACTAAAAACAGAAAACACCATTTCTGTTATAATAGAAAAACGTTACACCACATCACTCACGGACAAAAAATGGTTTTTAATTTTATAATGATTTTTATTTTTTTTTACAATAAAGTCTAAATCTTAGTTTAGTAGACACGAAAAAGCAATTTTTACGACTAAAAGTTGTTTTTTTCTTGCAATCAAAAATTTGTAGAAGATCTTTTTAAAATAACTGGAATTCGTTTTAAAAGTCTTTTTTTTTTAACAAGTTCAGGCTCCAGAGAGGATCTTCATTTCTCTTTTGGGTAGAAAGTAAAAAAATAAAAAATAAAATCGCATCCGTGACAATTAAGGAAGAAACACACTTTGTCTTAATGAAGTTAAAAATGTCAAAAAAAAAAAAAAAAAAAAAATTGATTATTTTTAAATAAAAAAAAAAAAAAAGGACAAACCATTTTTCGTAATCATGAAAAAAAAAAAAATAGTTTCATTCAAAGTTTAATTTTGATATCAACTTTTTTTTTAATTTAGAGAGTTTATTAATGTTTAATCTACCTTTTCAAAATGAACAAAAAAAATGTTCTTTTTTTTCTGGAATATTATTGTTATTTAATAATTCTAACATTTCGATTATTGTACTAAAAGAAAAAAAAAGCAAGACAGTACTTCTCTAAAAAAGATGTACGATTTTTTTTTTTAAATAAATAAATTCTTTTTTACTCTTTGCTTCCCCCCGCATACTTTTAGTTTTAAAAAGATAATTTGTAACAAAAATAATAATAGGCAATCAATTGAATATTTTCCTAATTGAAATTTTTTTGCGATTTTGACAAAAGTTCCGATTCGATCTGAATTCTTGTT
This sequence comes from Acanthosepion pharaonis, assembly GCA_903632075.3. Taxonomy (NCBI): domain Eukaryota; kingdom Metazoa; phylum Mollusca; class Cephalopoda; order Sepiida; family Sepiidae; genus Acanthosepion; species Acanthosepion pharaonis. The sequence continues at coordinate 1,232,975 of CAHIKZ030000332.1, read as the reverse complement.
CTGGAAGATAAAAAGATAAGAACGCTAATGCTAATAATACCGATTTCTTGGCTGCATTATTCTTAAAATTTTTAAAAGAATAAGAAGACACATACTAGGAATCCTCATCAAGAGGAGGAGAGTGTATTTTTAATTTACAGTCAGTACACACAGAAAAAAAAAAAAAAAAAAATTTCTGTCATAAAAATAATGGTAAAAATGTATATTGTAACACCCGAGCGCTAATATCCCTTCAAATTTTTCCAAAAAAGTCTTAATTCCGTGCAAATGTATATGCTTAACTCAAATCAAATCAGATATTGAAGAAACCTACCTTTTTGGATGTTAACGACCAGAACTAATTGGACTTATTCTCGCTCTTCTTGTCATACTTTACGGCCATATTGAGAGACATTCACTGCTGAACTATTTCGCGCACTTATACAATTTTGGCCTAATTACGCCCTCAACGAAATTAATACGCGTTTTTTTTTTTTTTTTTTTTTTATAGTTTGGGGTGGGGATTAATATTTGTGATAATTAACTTTTTTTTTTATTTGTAGATCCTTTTTCTTTTTTTAGATTTGTAATTGTTGTAATTTTCTTTTCTAAACTAAACACTTGTTTTAAACGCGTGTTTTTTTTAACGTTTCTTTTCATGTCCGTAAGTAAATCGGGATATTGTTAATTGACTTTATAAACAAAACTTTTTGAACCTAATGTTTCAATACAAAAATCGGTAAACGTGTCGGGGAAAAAATTTCAATGAAACTATCTTTAAAAAAAAAAATCTTGTTTTCAAAAAAGAAATCACCTCTAATTTCCAGATCAATTTTAAAAATTAAAAAATATTAGCAAACAAATTGTCAGCTTTTTATAAATTACTAAAAAACATAAAGTAACTAACATGTACCTTTTCATGCAAATTCGTAAACAAAAAGAGTTTTGCTTACATTTTTCAATTTTTTTTTTTTTCGGTTCTGTCTTCCGTGTGATTATGCAAAAAAAAAAAAAAGTAAAAATCGTTTGTATAATTTTTTTTTTTACAATAAAGCTTTTATTTGTGGTAAAAAAAAAAGCAACGTCTGAAGAGCGAAAGTCAAGGGAAGTAATTTAGAAAAGATCTCCAGTTTCAATTTGCAAAACTAATAACTATCCAGAAAGGATAAATATTGATTATAAATGGTCTGCTTGAAATCAAAGATTAAATTATTGCATACATTGGCCTTCTCAATATTTTTGTATGCTGGCAATTCTTGGAGATTAACTGCAGAACTACAGCATAGAATCCAAGCATAAGAATCATTTCAAGCTTCACCTATGCAGACTGCATCACAAATGATGCAGTGTGTGACAGCTTCAGATAAGAAACAATCCTGTTGGAAGACGCCAGAACTACCTTCAAGAAGACGAGGTTGAAAGTCACGTCACAAGAGGTAACAATCTTTCCACAACCAAAGTACAACTTTAAGAAAAGACAAGACAGATTGAGGGAAAAATGGGCTGACATCACTGGGTGGATTGGAACCATCCTTTGCTGAGACTCGGACATGGGCTTGCAACTGAAACATATGGAGTGAGTTGCACAGTTGTTCAGTGACCCATACAACCACATCCATGTCCTTGGTATGATGATAAACTACATCTGGCAGCAAGGCCTCTGATCAGGAGGTTTTGAGGAGCATGGAACCACCTCTTAATTGCTGGTGTTCACAGGTCCACCCTGACCCGGACTGGTAACATCTGTAAGGGTCCCAGCTATGGGTAAATAGTGAACACCCAAACTGGGGTCCAAACATTATAAAATTATAAAAATACACACAGCTGATCAATGTGATGATCACTTCGATCCAGACCTTTCCTTATCTCACGTTGTGATTAATTTTGATAATAAGGCCGGCAAGGATCAAATTGTTGTCGGGATTCGTCATATTGGGCTGGTTCAAGTTGAATGAAGACACAAGAAAAAAAATAACTTTAATAAAAAAAAAAATATGTTTTTATATATATGTTCCGTTGTACAATACTTGGTTATTTTCATTGTTAAAATATAGCAGTTCTCATGCGGACAGTTATTGACCCAGCCCGCTTCTTAAGTTAGACGTGACACTTTGGCTGACTTAGTTAAGCTTAGCAAAAGTCTGATAGCGGAGGTTCTCTTCAAGCAGGCAGTACATGAGGTTGTTTCTCATCCGGTGTCTGGAACAACTCTGTTGCTTATGATTCTCATATTTACTGACATTCACTGGCGTGGAGCAGGATACAATTAGGGGACAGTGATTCTCTTCTCTTACATTTCCAAATCGGGAGATCCCTCTTTCCTGTGAGTAGTAGTCCCAGGTATTGATCTGCCCCCAAAACTTCTTCCTTCTCTTATTGGTATCTCACACCAACACTTCCCAACGGGTGTGGGCAGCTCCTCCACCTCCCACAGTGTTTCATCTGTGCCTGCCACCTTGGCTGCTCTTCAACCAATGGCTCTTGACTGCTTTTTGTTTTGTGCAGAATTAGACATTGACCAAATTGCCTCCCCCTCAGCGTCATTCCACAAAGAAACTTTATCCTTGAATCTTGGTCACAGATCAAACCTCAACCGTTTCATTTACTTCTGTTTTCCTGACCAGTGCTTTTAGGCACAGGTCATCAATTCTAAAAAGATCGCCACATGGCCCCCTTTTGATAATATTGCTTTAAGTAATTCTTTTGGTTTTTAGAGAATTAAGCTTTTTGAAAAGAGAAATCTTCAGTCTTTCTCACGATCTGTCATTCGTTCTATTTATTAACTCTTCTTTTCATTTACCAGTGCTAAATAGTGTCAATCATGTTAGGTATAAAATTATCTGAAAACTTAAAAATTTGTCTCATGGATGCTACTTTGCAGATTTTAGAAATTAAAAATTGAGTAATTTTAAAGCATCTTGGATTATCCTGTAGAGCAAATGGCCATGGTTAAATGTAAATAAATGGTAGAACTGTCCAACAAACAGAATTGACAAAGTCTGTCATAAGCAAGAAAAAAGAAAAGAACAGGATAAAAATAGTATAAAGCAAGCAAGCAAACAATACCGGGTGTAACAGCATAATTGTCCATCCCACAAGATGTTTAATATCTAAAAAAAAAAAACCACCAAACTAATAGTTTTTTTCCCCCAGGCTTTCTGATAAAACATTTAGCAATTTTTACACCATTTGTCATAAGAATCATTGAAAAACCCTTTGAGTTACTCAGCTAAAAAGAGAATAGGTTAAAATCATTTTGTGTCAGCCCCACTGTTTTTTTTTTTTCAAATGAGCAATGGTGAGAGAAAAAATATATCATTCAAAGCCTTTGGTAATCGTACAACCATTCGCACTCTGGCTTCCATCTTCAACGTCCATTCAAGAGCCATCAAAAGAATGGTAAATAAGTTTAAAAAAGAGGGAACAGTAGAGAGAAAAACTGAATCAGGAGGTCACAATAGGAACAGAATCATCATTTCAACTTAGAGCTAAAAAGATCAATTAGAAAAGATCCAACTCAATCCATAAGACTTTGGCACGTGAGAGAGGAGTTTTAGCTATGACAATTCAAAGAGCAGCGAAAAAAGACTTGAAAATGAAGTTGTACGTGAAATCTGTGAGGTACCTTGTTATTCCAGGATAGAAAGTTAGAGAGGGTAAAGATCATCTTGAATAAGTTGGAAAATGATCCTAGAATTATATATATATATATATATATATATTTGAACTTGCTTCCAATCCTTAGCTATTATTAATTAATGATGAATATGTCATTTTCATTTAAGATCGATTTCATCACGATTCTTCTGTTAGACTTTGAGAGTAATTAAACATTCATATTACTCAAAGTAGAGTCCAATAGTGTTATAAAAACCTCAGAAAATTCCAGTAAGACATCTTTAAATTTTGAACCATTGTATCTTAGAAATAATTAATCTAAAACACATGGACAATTTTTTTTTTTTACACGATTAGGACAGTTTTGCTATTACACCTGGTATATACAAGGCAAATTAACAGTAATTGGATGAGGTTTGTCGTCATTGACTATTTGAAACCTAGTTAATCTGAATTGTAACCCATTCATTCATTACAATTTACTCAAACACCACAAGAATTCATCTGACCATACCTCATATTCAAATGAGTTCCTACTAAAATGCTCGTTACATAACATATAAATGTTATGGTATATACAAATATCTATTGTTATGTTACTTTTTTCTTATGAAAATATATACAAATATGTAGCATGAAATGAAGGGGGAGGGGACGAACCCAATAACAAAAATAAAATACTACAGACTGGGACTATCTTATTGACTAGGAAGAAATCCCAGAATGCATTTGTGTGTGCTTTTGCATATAAATCAGAGAGGGGAAAGTGTTTTGCAGTTTCCCACTATTGGATCGGAACCAAGAAACCCTTGTTGGGGCAGTAAAAAGCTTTGTCTTTACACATGCATGGAGAGATAGATCATGTGATAACAGGGCATTCTCCTATTGGTCGATCCTGCCACGGGCAGCTCATACAAAAAGCGTAGCACCATCTTTTCAGCAGACCTCGCCAAGCGACACATACGTGGTGTCTTCAGTCCAGACTTGATCTGTGACAGCAACCCTAAGACCAGATCTCTGAGGAACCAGTTTTTCTGTGCTCCACCATTTGGGTAAGTCTGTCAGTTATTATCTCCATGTTAGGGAAAGACGTGTGTTTAACGTAAAATAAAACCTGTTCTTTTTATAAGTGAGGTTTTTGGTTATCTTGCTTTGCTGATTATATTAAATACCAGTGACTAGAAATCTCAGACTTATAATCTGATTTCATTAAATTTTGTTAGTGAAAACAAAAAAAGAAAAACAACCTAGACAGGTATTGGAAAATTGAAATGGGTTTTCAAAGCCAATTCTCACAACTTGGTTAACATATAGATATTATATTCAACACCCTTACCAGAGTAGAGGTGTTGAATATAACATCAATCAGCTAAGTGACAAATTTTATATTTGCATTAATCCTATTAAAACAAATATTTAGAAATAAAACATTTTTTGTTTTCACAGTGTTAAACATATTGAATCAAATATTTATTAATCAACTGAATAATTTTTTTACTATAAAATAAAATTTTAATCATTAACAAATTAAAATTTAACATGATGTGTTCGCATTCATGTATTTCAATAGAAAGACAAGTTTTGCTGTACAAAGATGGTTTCTCAGTTTGGAATGAACCAGTCCATAGGATAAGAAAACACATTCAGCACCAGAAAATGAGGCCACTGCTGACAGGAGTTGCTTAACCACAGAAAGTATATCACTACTCAACACACTTTCAAATTTCAAAGTTAAAAAAACAATACAGACAGGAATTGAAAAGCACAGATCTAAGCTTAAAAAAAAAAAAAAACAACACTGGCTGGCAGTGTTGCTAGCAAACTACTCATGAAAAACAATTACAAGATTTGTTTTTGCATTTATTCAGATTTATAACTTTTATATATCTTGATTTTTAATTTATTTTTAAACATTTTAATATTTTTTTTTTATTCTGCTACTAACAACTATAAATGATGAACTTTAAAAAAAACCCTTTTGATTTTGGGACAGTTTGAAATTGCTTCAGGATGGTTCTGGGACAATGAGGAAAAAGTTTGAGTCTGGAATCCTGACTTAAAGTAAAAAAAAAATTCTTGATGTTAATCTTTATAAAAATATTAAAAGAATTGATTTATAAATAGTTACATTTTAAATTTTGTTTCTCATAAAGTCATGAAATGCTTGTATATAATCATTGTGATGTAATAATCTAGAAATGTAAGAATTATTCCAAAATAGTAGACCCCACCTATTTTTAGCCTTTTTAAATCGGCAAATTTTTAGTGTTTCCAGCAGGGAAATGCTGCCAACTACTAATCAGTGATGGAGAGGGAAAAATGAGTGAGAGAACTTTGCTACTTCAACCATCTACTTGTTACCAAAACAAAACTTCACTAAAGAAAAACTGAAGGGAGATAACTCCTTTTTATATTTGGAAATCTCACCTTCTGGTTTGTTTCTAATTGGTCAACTCAAAGACCAATGAAAAGACTTCACAAAATCCTGCTTTATTTTTACCGTTATGTTTTTCTACAGATCTGGTGACTGTCAATGGGCTCTGTCAAATTTGTGGCTATTTCAGAAATGCCATATATCTCCAACAAACTGTGTTATTTATTAATTAAGCAATGAATTTTTCTTCTTCTTATCCCAAGCTCTAAATTACTCTACTTTATTTTACCCTCACAATGTTACAGATGGTCACATTAAAGAAACACTTTATAATCATAAAGCAGCAAAATAAATTTATAACTGTCTGAAAATACCTGGATTAAAAAGCACTTGATTAAGGCCAGATGTCTGAAATGTTATGATAACAACAAAGATGAGGACAACTGTCTGCATATAGATAATTTCAACACTGCTTAGTTCTTGCTTATCCTTCTCCCAAGCAGCACCCCCAATTGCATAAGAAAAGAAAAAAAAAGGACCAGTAGGTATATCCTTCAACAACGCAAATATATCTAGTGATTTCCTTTTTTTTTAATATATGTGCATAGTTCCTATAATTTGAAGAAATATTTTCTACAGACCTTCCTTTCGGAGTTGTACTATCATAGATTTCAAACAAAAATCTGATTTGGTTCTTGAGTACAACCATCCTTTGGTACCAAAATTCAACAGGAAGACTAAAATTGTCATTCTCAAAGAAATGATATCATCACAATTGCTTCATTTACAATATCAAGTCTGAAACTGTTTTTATGTCATTGATAACTGTGTACGATTACAAATTGTGGGGAAAAGACAAAAATTTACAGTGAAAATTTTAAAATTTTATTTCAAAAGAAAAAATGTGTATATAAAAAAAACATGCTGTAAAAAAAAATAATTTCATTTTCAATGAATTTAATAGCAATAAGCATTCATAATTTTAAAGTGTCTAACTTTTCAAAAGTTTAATATCAGTTGTCAAATGCCATTCTCTAAGACAATACAAGTTTCCCAGAAGCATGCATGTAACATAAAGTAATGAAGTTACAGAATTTTATAACATTTCAAATTTTTTTCATTGTCTCTTTTGATTTGAGCACAAATTTCAAATATCTAACAATTTAATATGCTTTCATGATATTCTACACATGTAGTCTCCTGGGACACAACATGCACCCAACTTAGTGATTATCATGAATGTAATTCAGTGAATTATAAAGAACACCACAGTTTAAAATTGTAACAATGTTTTTCATTTAATAAAGAGAGAGCTATGAAGTGTCTGTAGGGAACACTGCCAGATCACTGTATCTCATTTCAATACTTCATTTAAACTGTGTCATCATCAATACTGTACTTTCTCTGCCTGCCATAAATATTTACTGCCATACGTGTCCTGGATTGTTCCCCATATTATTAAGGATTGTTCCTTTGGTCAGTTAGAAATCTTTCAAACAGTGTTGCTTTACGAATGAAATTAATTCTCATTGTAATTTGATGAAATAAATATATGTGGAAAATATTTTAATTCTTTCCACCCTGTTAAGATCTAATTATGTTTTATCTAACTTGTTTATAAACAATAAAACTTCCATTAAAATTTAACAAGAACATTTCTTTTTTTTCCCCATTTTGCAATCTCATTGGATCATCTTTATATCAGCAGGATGAATAGAGAAATACATATCCCCAAAATCTTATCCTTTATATCTGAGAAACAAATCATCAACACTGTATCTTTGTTTAAAAAGTACAGGAAACCTTCTTCAGTTACAGAAAGACTAAAGATCAATCTCTCCTTGCCAAAAATATTTACTGCCATACATGTCCTGGCTTGTTCCTTTGGCCAATTGGAAATCTTTCAAACAGTGTAGCTTTGAGAATGAAAGTACAGTGGAACCTCGATTCACAAATTTAATTTGTTCTTGAAGCCTGTTCATAACCCAAAACTCTTTTTCCAATAGGAATCAATGTGAAATGGATTAATCCACTCCTGAAGCCTGTTTGTAACCTGAAATGTTCATAAACTGAAACTATTTTTCCAATAGGAATCAATGTGAAATGGATTAATTCGCTCCTTGAAGCCTGTTTGTAACCTGAAATGTTCATAAACTGAAACTATTTTTCCAATAGGAATCACTGTAAAATGGATTAATCCGTTCCTGGTCCCAAGATGATTGCTTATTTAAACTTTTACAAAAGTAATTGTGCACAGGTTTATACACAAAACTAATGAAAATCATTAAAGCTAAGAAAAAATAAATAAACCCAATACTGTCTATATTTCTGAGATGAGGTATTATGTACATTATTTACATTATTCAGACCTTTGTCGCCATATTTATCACAATGTTTTGGCCATGTATGCTCCGGCCTTCTTCAGGTGGTTGGAATGTCAAACTTAACCCTTTATTTCACTCACTGGGATAGACTGTTCTAGTTCCACGTGCCATGTTTGATGGATGTCAGTTATCAGTTATCTCCTGTTAATTTCCCTCTGAAAGTTCTAAAAATGGTTTCTGAAGACATTAGGTTTATAATACCCAGAAATTCATACTCAGATGTCCTCATGGACACAAGGCACAGGATAAAGGCGTTGGTTAGATCCAGTGACAGGACCCAAAGAGTGTGAGTTCAATACCTGGTTAAGGCAGTGGAGAACATTCAGAGGGAAATTAACAGGAGATAACCGATAACTGACATCCATCAAACATGGCAAGTTGGAATGTCGAACTGAACCCATTATCGCTCACTGGGTAGACTGTTCTAAGTCTATCCAGTGAAAATAAAGGGTTCGGTTCGACATTCCAACCACCTGAAGAAGGCCGGAGTGTACAACGGCCGAAACGTTGTGATAAATATGGCGACAAAGATGAGGACAATAGTCTGAATAATGTAAATAATAAACCCAATACTAAATAGATAAAATATAGACAAACACTTTAATTTTACCATACCTGTAAGTAGGAGAGTTGATGACATAAGAGGAAGGGGGAGGAAAGAGATGTTATTGTTTGGAAATTGATTGTCTCTTTATTTATAAGAATAGTATAGAGCATTGATTTTGCCATACTAAACTGAGTAGGAAGAGACAATATCATCAACAATTGTTTTTCTTTTAATCGTTCTTTTTCCTTTACCAGTATCACTGCTAGCTTTCTTTGGAGCCATGACTGAGGACAAATAAAGAGAAAAAAAAAGGCACAGTACAATAAAATTGGAAAAGAAATGCACAGCACAACACACAAATGTATACAACACAATGGTCAACTCAGAAATGATTCCGTTCGGGTTAACTCAATTCAACAATGTTGTTCGAGAACCAAAATTTTGTTCGATAACCGAAGCATTTTCATCTTGAATTTTCTGTTTGAAAACTGATTTGTTCAACATGTGAGACGTTTGTGTAATTCTCATTGCAATTTGATGAAATAAATGTATGCAGAAAATTTTTTTTTAATTCTTTCCACACTTAGATCTAATTATGTTTTATTTGACTTGTTTACAAACAATAAAACTTTCATTAAAACTTAACAAGAACATTTCTTTTTTTTCCCCATTTTGCAATCTCATTTGATCATCTTTATATCAGCAGGATGAATAGAGAAATACATATCCCCAAAATCTTATCCTTTATATCTGAGAAACAAATCATCAACACTGTATCTTTGTTAAAAAGTACAGGAAACCTTCTTCAGTTACAGAAAGACTAAAGATCAATCTCTGCGTGCCATAAATATTTACTGCCATACATGTGCCCCATGTTATTAAGGGTTGTTCCTTGGATCAATCAGAAATCTTCCAGTGTAGCTTTAAGAATGAAAGTAATTGTCATCATAATTTGATGGAATAAATGTATGTGGAAAATTTTTTTTTAATTATTTCCACCCTGTTAAGATCTAATTATGTTTTATTTGACTTGTTTGCGAACAATAAAACTTTCATTAAAATTTGACGAGAACATTTTCTCATTTGATCATATTTTTATCAGCAGGATGAATAGTCAGAGAAATACATATCCCAAAAATCTTATCTTTCATATCTGAGAAACAAATATATTCTTGCAATAAAAAAAAAGAAAAGATTGACAATATAAGTAGCAGTATTAGTATAAAGAAGAAACATTTCACTGGAGAAAGTCACTGTACTTTAGTCATCATCCTTAAAATGTTTCATTTGATAAGCCCCATTCCTTCCCATCTGTTCTTAAACTTTATATCGATGTTCATGTTGATCTAATCTGATATAACTTCACCAGGCAAATAAATTGATAGGTATTTACCAGGGAGCTGACATTGCAACCAGATGTGACACAAGGTTGAGGTTTAAAGTATGTTTAACGGCCATACCATGGGAAAATTTCCCAAGCCCCCTTGACACTTCCCTTTTTGGTGACACCTCAGCCACAGGGCAATAAACCCAGCACCCTCTCAAGAGATAGGTACTGCCTGGGGGTGAAGGCTCTCTAGGGCTTGGGCCTAAATAAAGAATGTAAATTCCAGTCAAAGGCAAATAGATTGGTATAGTGATTTTCCAAGCATAACTTGGATGTGGCACAAGGCCAAAAGTAAGGGGCCCCCAGTGAGGATTGAACTCACTACTCAGCTGTAATTGTCCTAGCGAGACAAGCTTGCTAACCATTACGCCACCTCGAGGTGCCCAAATAGATTGGTATATCCCCAGTGTGAAAACAATAAGTTTATATAGAACTCAATAGGAAGAACCCATTTCAACTGCAGGTGGAACAGGTCATCTTATTAAAGCATAAGTTTACATTAGCTGAAGACTATCAGTTCAGGACTTGTGCTGGGTAGTAAATATACATTTGAGCTATATAACAACTTAACAGTTCATCGCACAAAACTAATCCAATTGTAATCACAATGGATAAAGCAGATAAATATTAAAGATTTGAGTTTTTCATTGGTTTAGCAAAACAACTATGACTTTCAATTATGCAACTTAAATTGGTAAGTCAAGAATTTCCAGCTAACAGTCACATACAAGATGTCTAATACAAACTTAGCACAGTCAGTTTTGCAGGTGATGCAGTACTATTTTAAATTTATAGTCTCTCTTGTGATTTCTTCTCCTCACTCTACTGAGAGTTGATATCTAGTATTAAAATCTTTTTGCAAACTGGTATTAATACTGAAATTAATCGTTTGTCTCACATGTTCATTCACATGTGATTTAATAAATTTGAATTGCATAAATATGCTGAACTACAAACATCAGTAAGATATGCTTTCAGTAACATGGTCACATGTGAGTTTTTAAATAAGACGTATGTAAAAATGCTAAATAACATACTTTGAATGATTAAGATTTCATTCCAGTATGTGATTGCATGTGAGTTATGAAATGTGAACTCTCTGGAAATGCTGAACCAAACACTTCAGCTGAAAATGGTTTCAGACCAGCATGTGTTTGCACGTGTCTTTCTTTCATTGGCTTAACAAAACAACTATGACTTTCGATTATGCCACTTAAGTTAAATTGTTAAGTCAAGAATTTCCAGCTAACAGTCGCATACAGTGTCTAATGCAAATATAGCGCAGTCAGTTTTGCAGGTGATGCAGTACTATTTTAAACCCATAATCTTTTAAGTGATTTTTTTCCTCACTTGACTGAAGATTGATGTCAAGAATTATATTTTTTTTTGCAAACTGGTGTAAATACTGAAGTAATACACACGCATCAGAAGAACATGCATATTATTCACTATGTTTTTATCTTTACTTATAAATTTCAACATTGTTAAAACATTGAACTACATATTTCAAATGATTATTGATTTTATGTGGCATTTTATATGAATTCCTGGAATATGCTGAGCAACACACTTCACGTGAGTATGGTTTCTATTCAGAGCATTTCTGATAATGGAATTTTAATCATGACAACTGCAAAAGAAATTGAATCTCACACCTCACAAGATTAAGACAACTCTCCAGTGTGTATCCTTTAAAAATGTCACTTTACGTCATTCACATGGATATTTTTTTGTGTAGGTATGTGTAAACTCAATATTATAATTTTTTTTTTTACAAAATAAATATATTTCGTCTGAATTTCTGGGATGAGGCATTATTATTTAGCCTATTTATATCTGGACTATTGTCTTCATCTTTGTTGTTGTTATCACAACATTTTGGCTGTTGTGCTCTCCGGCCTTTCTCAGCTGTATATCGATTTGGGTAACCTACAGGGAGTTCTGAACAGAACCCGTTATTTAATCTATGTGGGTAGAGTATTCTCGATCCACTGCTTATGTCTAGGGATATCATCTAGTTCTTATTTTATTTAGCACTGTTCAATCATTGCTTGATCATTTCCAATGAGTACAAGTGCATACTGCTTGAATCAGGGATTGAACTCACAACCACTGTATCAACAAATTCCCAAACCAACACTCTAACCTCCCTATAGGACAATTGCCTTGTAGGTAAAAGTATTGGTTTGGGAATTTGGTGATATTGTGGTCGTGAGTTCAATCCCTGGTTCAGGCAGTGTGTACTCAGTGGAAATGGACAAGCAACAACTGAACAGTGCTAAATAAAATAAGAACTAAACTTAATTCCTAAACATGAGAACAGTCTATCCTATAGATTAAATATAGGGTTCAGTTAGAAATTCCCTGTAGGTTATCCAGATCAATATGAACCTGAGAAAGGCCAGCGGACACAATGGCTGAATCGTTGTGATAAAAGCAACAAAGGTAGGTATGTGTAAACTCAATATTATAAATAAATGTTGAGCCACACAATAGTCTGACTATAAATACTGTAAATATATTTCTTGACAATATATGTTTGCATATGACACTATATACTCCATCTGAATATGGTTGCTCTTCATGGAGTGTTAACAGGAGACATTAAATAAAAGGATAAATAGTAGCTGTCAAGTAATTATGACTGCATTCCAGTAGGTGTTTGCATGTGAGTGATTAAATGTGAACTTCCTGGAAATGATGAACCAAACACTTCACATGAATATGGGCTCTCACTAGTATGTGTCCGCATGTGTCTTTGTAAATATGATTTCCGTGAAAACGTTGAATCACACATCTCACATGCATATGGTTTCTCACCGGTGTGTGTTTGCATGTGTCTTTGTAAATGAGATTTCCGTGAAAAGGCTGAACCACACATCTCACATGAATATGGTTTCTCACCAGTGTGTGTTTGCATGTGTCTTTTTAAAAGTGATCTCCGTGAAAAAGATGAACAGCACACTTCACATGAATATGGTTTCTCTCCAGTGTGTATATGCATGTGAGTTTTTAAACTTGAAATCTTTGTAAATTCTGAGCCACACACACCACATGAATATGGTTTTTCTCCAGTGTGTGTTTGCATGTGTATTTTTAATTGTGATTTCCATGAAAACGCTGATCCACACACATCACATAAATATGGTTTTCTTCCAGTGTGATTGCGCATGTGACTGTTTAAACTTGATCTCAGTGAAAATGTTGAGCCACACACTTCACATGAGTATGGTTTTTCTCTGTTGTGTGTTTGCATGTGAATTTTTAAGCTTAAACTGTCTGAGAATACTGAACAACACACTTCACATAAATATGGTTTCACACCAGTATGCATTTGACCTTTTGAACTGTCAGAATATGTTGAATCACACACTTCAAATGAACACAGATTCTCTTCTTTGTGTGTTTCCATATGCCTTTCTAAATTGGATTGCTCTGAAAAGGCTGAATCACATGTTTCACATGGATATAATTTTTCTTCAGTGTGTATCTGCATGTGAGCTTTTAAATTTAATTCATCTGAAAATAACGAACTACACACATGGCATAAAAACGTTTTCTCACCATTTTGTACTGGTAGATATTTATCTAAATTTGATCTCTCTGAACTAGATACTTCAGATAAATGTGATTTCTCACTAGAATGTATTTTCATGTGCCTTTTTAAATGTGATTTTTGTAAAAATGCTGAGCCACACATCTCACATGAATATGGTTTCTCACCAGTGTGTGTCTGCATGTGTCTTTTTAAAAGTGATCGCCGTGAAAAAGACGAACAGCACACTTCACATGAATATGGTTTCTCTCCAGTGTGTATATGCATGTGTGTTTTTAAACTTGAAATCTTTGTAAATTCTGAGCCACACACACCACATGAATATGGTTTTTCCCCAGTGTGTGTTTGCATGTGTATTTTTAATTGTGATTTCCATGAAAATGCTGATCCACACACTTCACAAAAATATGGTTTCTTTCCAGTGCTTGTGTGCATGTGACTATTTAAATCTGATTTTGATGAAAATTCCAATCCAACCTCTTGGCATGAGTAGGTATTCCCATCAATGTGTGTTTGCATGTCTATTGACATTCTGCACAGGAATATCTTATTTGTAGTGTCTTATTTTAAATGTGTTTTTAATATAAATACTTGAAAAGAATTATTTTTGTGATGGGTTTTCTCAACTTTTTAGTTTGTAAATAGCTAACTTACAAAAACAGCTATCTTGATGACACCTTTTCATATTCAACATTGAATTGATAATCAGCTTTTATCCCGTATTTATACATAGCCATTGGAGGTGTTCATTTGTTCCACGTGGAAGTCTCTAAAAAGAAAAAGAAAGAATAAGTCATTATTATAAATGGTTTGCTTCATTTGCAACTGGAAATTTATATCAAATCAGTTTGAATTTTAAAGAATTCTAGCATATCCATTTTTTTTAATCATTTCACCTTGAGCAAGGTGATAAAGTCGCTAAGACACAAGGAGTTACTGAGACTGAAAGAAACTGAGTAAACATTCATTATTTACATTATTCGGACTATTGTCCTCATCTTTGTCGCCATATTTATTACAATGTTTCGGACGTTGTACACTTTGGCCTTCTTCAAGTGGTTGGAATGTCGAAATGAACAATTTATTTCGCTCACTGGAGTAGACTGTTCTAGGTCCATCCTGCCATGTTTTAACAGATGTCAGTTATCAGTTATCTCCTGTTAATTTCCCTCTGAAAGTTCTCCACTGCCTCAAGGACACATGGCACAGTAGATAAAGGCGTTAGTTAGATCCAGTGACAGGACCCAAAGAGTGTGAGTTCAATACCCGGTTAAGGCAGTGGAGAATTTTCAGAGGGAAATTAACAGGAGAAAACTGATAACTGACATCCATTGGAATGTGGAACTAGAACAGTCTACACCAGTGAGCAAAATAAAGGGTTCAGTTCGACATTCCAACCACCCGAAGAAGGCCGGAGCGTACAACAGCCAAAACGTTGTAATAAATATGGTGACAAAGATGAGGACAATAGTCCGAATAATGTAAATAATGTACATAATACCTCATCTCAGAAATATAGACAGATACTGAGAAAATGTTATTGAGTAGAAAGGACAATAAAAGAATAGATTTAAAAAAAAAATGAGATGATTGGTGTTACATTAAAATTTTTTGACGATATTTGACAGAAAAGGAAGAAGCTGAAAGAAAGTTACACAGGCAAGAAGTGCGAAAGAAGAAAATAGCTTTTCATTTTTTATTTTCCTTTCAATGTGTATTCCCATAGCTAAAAAATAATAATGAAGAGCCATGCAAGATATATTTTAAATTATTTAAAAAAATATTCTGTGAGAAAATTTTCATTATAGAGTCATTCCGTGTCAAATAAACAAATCACTGACATAGATTTTTGTCAAATTTGGTATGCTTATAGAGCTTTATGATATGAATTGAATGGTAGCTATTTTACATCTCTAGGTCAAAGGGGTCTTGAGATATGACCTTTTCACCTTTGCCAAAAAAGTGAATTTTGGAAAATAGTCATAAAGTTTAAATATCAATATCTCAGTTGTTTCTTCACCCACAAATTTAAATTAGATACTATTTTAAAGTACTTAGATCTAAAAGGTGATCTATTTAGTTTTTTGTTTAAAGTTCAAGATAATTTGACCTTTACATTAACCTTTGACCTTTAATTTCTCAAATAGCATATTTTTTTTAAATTGACAACAAATTTGTCTGCCTTATGGCCAGATATGTACAAATTCTGTGGTAGACTTTTGACTGTGGCTTGAGTTACAAGGGTTTTACTGAGTTGTGCCAAATTCAAAAAAATAATTTGTATCATGAAGCTTTATAAGTGTACCAAATTTGAAAAAATAATTTGTATCATGAAGCTTTATAAGTGTACCAAATTTGAAAAAATAATTTGTATCATGAAGCTTTATATCATTTGAAAAAAATAATTTGTATCATGAAGCTTTATAAGTGTACCAAATTTGAAAAAATAATTTGTATCATGAAGCTTTATAAGTGTACCAAATTTGAAAAAATAATTTGTATCATGAAGCTTTATAAGTGTACCAAATTTGAAAAAATAATTTGTATCATGAAGCTTTATAAGTGTACCAAATTTGAAAAAATAATTTGTATCATGAAGCTTTATAAGTGTACCAAATTTGAAAACAAAACTATCAATGATGGTCAGACCCTTGTTGATTTGATACGGAATAACTTTATAATGAAAAAATGATTTATATGGAAAATTTCATTATACATTTCAAGTCATAGACAGAATCTTTGCATGAGAATTATTCTAAGTGTCCTTTTTATTGTTATTTTGAAGACAACTCCTTATTAATGATAAAAGGTGACTTTGAAATTGAGGTATATAGTCCAACAAATAATGACCTATTTAAAACTTATTTATTTGTGAATTAATTCTTTGTTTCTTTTTGGCAAATTTTACCATCAACATTTACTATATGACTGATGATCTCATTCTGATTATCACTTGAAATTCCAGAAAATACGCAGATAGCAGTTTTCTTCACAAAATCCAAATGCAAGTCATTGTTTTCTGCTATTAGGACATTATTCTGGAAATGTGGCATTGCACCCAATTTGAAAGTTTGGGCTTAACAGGACAAATAATGGCACAAAATATTTTTTCCAAATTGTTACTGTTTTTGCAGAAACAAGTTTAAAGATTAAGTTTATGTTCAAAATTGTTTCATTGGAATTTCATTCCAGTGATCAATGAGAGCCTTATAAAATTTATAATTTATTGAAGCTTTACAAACTGTATATGGACAAGATGCAAGACATACACATACACATTATTACTAAATCATTGTGTCATCAAATAGGACCTTTATTTACTTCAAAGGGAAATTATACTGAACAATTTAGCTATAGTGTGGTAGTTTTAATGTAATTTTCAATAAACAATGCAAATTTAAATCATTTTGTCATATAATTTGTGCCCAGCAGTATCATAGTGTTATAAACACTTTTATCTATCTTTTGGTTTTATTAATTATGATCTCACAAATAGTGTAAGATCTTACTCATTGAGTAGCATTTTTTTTAAAATCTTTTACAATTTTTTTTTTTTTTTTTTTTTTACACAGTTTTTACTTATCAAATAGAGTAAAAAAAAATTGCATATTTCACTTGTAGTGATTCCTAATTAGAACTCTGGTTTGAATATATTTTCCATTTAATATATCTAACAGATATCAACTTTATTTGGATTGATTCTTGAAATAGTAAAATTTTCAAGTCAGTTTATCAGCAGAAATTAGGTATTTCTGTACATTTTTTTTCAAATGGTCTTTAAAACTAAATGCTCGAAAATTAGTACAATTTATGAATCTAATTTTTGGTGTCAGTACTGAGCACATCAAACTCCAGCTTTAACACTAAGTACAATCTTGATTTTCTAAAAAAAGTGACCCTACTGTTTTACATATAGCCAGAAAATTACCTGCTTTTGTTCCATCATAACCTCAAAATGGTAATTCTTGACAGGATAAAATTTCAAGGCAGTAAACCACAAATTTTCTTTCTTATGCAACTGAATTTCCAACAATCGATTACTGTCTGATTGATTTTTTTTCTGACAAAGGTTTCCAGAGCAATTTAACATCTCTTAATAACAATAATGAAAATTTTTTTCACATAATATTTTTTAAATATTTTTTATATGTTTCTTCATATTTTTTTTTTTTTGCTATTGGAATCCACATTGCATTTCAAGCTAAATTTAAAATTCGAAAAAAATATGAAATACTTTAAATAAAAATTCAAATACTAAACTATTCTTTTACAAATATCAAATACACAAACAATTTAACCCCAATTCAACTCACCCCACAATTTTCAAACAACAAGGAAATTAGCCTACTTTCAACAGTCAATGTAGAATAAGTTAAAAATAAAGGAATTACATAGCTGGGACGAAAACAAAGTGTATTCTGTTGTATCAAAATCAGGCCAAAATACAATTACAAGATGGATTTTCAATAAGAAAGAGACAAAAGATGGAATTAAAATAAAGGCCAGACTGGTTGCAAAAGGATTCCAAGATGAAGACACAGGATATGTTAGAAGTGACTCACCTACTTGCTCATAGGAAAGCGTATGAATTTTCCTGACCATCATCATAGCTTTGAGGTGGACATATATATATATATATATATATATATATATATATATAAACCATTTATTTCACTAAACGGATTGTCAGGAAAGTTTGGCCAAACTTTCCTGACGATCCTTTTTAGGTGAAACCTAGGTAGGTTTGTCTGGCTCACTAGGTGTATCTAGGTCTGCTCTACGGTTGTATTGAGCTCTTTTGTTAGTTAGTTGTTACTAAGTATCGGGGTTTTTTCTTTTGGGCTTCAGACCTGCATCTGTGCGATTTTTTTTTGGCAGAAGTTCATGTTTGTAGCTCTTTCTTTTTTTAAAACCTTTTTTTTTCCTCGAGATTGATTTGATTAGCAAATCAAAAATTCAAGGGTTTTTCGAAACGAGTCTAGTTATCTATATATATATATATATATATATATATATATATAAAGACAGCATTTTTGCAAGCAAAGCAATTTGAAAGGATTGTCTTTCTAAAACCTCCTCCAGAAGCTGAGGTTCCTGAATGTTATATATGGAAGTTAAATAAATGTGTATATAAACTGAATGATGCATCTTGAGAATGGTATTTAACAGAGGAGAGTTAACAAAACTAGGAAACTGCTCATCTAAGTATGACCAGACTGTCTTACTATGATAATAAGATTAATGGAATCATATCAACTCATGTGGATGACTACTGGACAGGCACTGAAAAATTTGAAGAAAATGTAATTTTAAAATCAAGTAAGTGTCTTTCTGGTCAGATCAGAGGAAACTTTCAAATATCTTGTCAGTGAAAAAGAGTCCATAATTAGTCAAAATGAGTTTGTCAAATCAATCCCTATGATACCTACAAAGACTGACTATAATTCAAATTCAGTTTTGTCAAATGATGATCTCAAGTTATGCAGAAGCTCAATAGGAAAACTAAATTGGGTACCTGAAAATCAGCTCAGAATTGTAACATACAAAATTCAATAAAACAAAGATATTTAATTTCAAATGCTTTTATTTGCTTTTAGCTGTTTTTATGAATATGGACAATACTTTCTGAAAGCAAAATATTTTTTCAATGAAAAATGAATTTTTAATACAATTATTTGTTACATTTAAGTTGTTAAAATATTATAAAATTAGTTAAAAGCCGCACCCACTTTCGTAAATATCTTTATGAGATAGATCTTTTTTTACCACATTGTAAATTGTATTGTTTTGACTAATCAGAAGACCTGCAGTAATTAAGATATGTAATTTTGTGTTTATAATATGGCTGTAATTATAAAGTACAGAAGACCAACAAGAATACATTTGTGTTATTTGAGTTAAGCATTGTTCTCTGCTGTTAAGGCCTTTATTTTTGCGAAACACGTGTGGAGAAGTTAATTTGATTTTTCAATTTCAACTGAGAAGGGTACCTACAAGTATCAGTATCATCTTATGAAATTTATATGATCTTATTTTTATATTAATCTCAGTTATGACATTTTTCCATAAATGAAATATCAAAATTAATAATAAAATGAATGGAATTATAAAACACAGTAAAATGTAATAAATGTACATAAAATTATAGTATTTTATGTACACTTCTGATAAAATTTCATAAGAAAGGTACCTATAAATTAATTAGATACCTTTCTTATGAAATATGAAATTTAATCTAACTCTCAACAGTGTTATTTTAATTTCTTTATAATATATTTTCCATAAAGTATTGTAAATGTAAAGGTGAAAGCTAAGTACCAAAAACAAAAATAGAACGCTGAAAGTTTCCCTTAAAAATAATGAGGTAAATAATTTGTTCACTTAATCTAAATAATTTCACTTCTCTCCTTCTGTAGAAAACTTATCCTCATGTAAGCTGTCAATACATTATGAAATTGTTATTCATCACCTGTCCAGTGACATGAAATGTTATGAGCTGCTTTGTTTTATTTTCAAACTACATCTTTTCGGTGCAGAAACTAAGTAATGCTTGTTTCAAAATATTTTAAATAAACATTATAATTTTCATTTTCTTAAACTAAGTTTTGAAAAAATTATAATTGATTTTTAAAAGAATTTCAAATTTTCATTTTTTTTCTTTTTCATTAAGTGGAAAAAAATGGTTGACATGATTGATTATCTGTCAATTTTGCTGACTCACAAAAAACAAAATTTTTAATGAAAATTTTGGACATGCTAGGAATGATTAAAAAATGTAAAAAAAAAATACCCCAAAATAACAAAGTTTTGTTTTTGTCAAGTTTGGCATCTTTTTCGTCATGATGTTCTTTTTTAGTGATCTCATGTAGGTACCTAGGTTAACTTGTAAAAAAAAAAAAAATAAAATAAAAAAACAACGTTGAAAAAAATAATTTAATTAATTTGTGAATAGGTTCTGAAAATTTAATTAAAATCCGACAAAATGTTTTCATCACAAAAAAAAAGACGCTCAAATTTCCCATACTAATTTATGGTCCGGTCCTCCTTGATGTCGGTAAAAAAAAAAAAAAGAAAGATTTTTAACAAAATTTTGAAGGTTCTAAAAAGGATTTAAAAAATAATTTTTACATAAAAAAAAATCCTCTGGTCTTTCCTAGACTTAGTCCAAGATTTTAATGATAAAAGTAAAACCTTGTTTTTATTAAGTTTTGGGAATTTTTTCATTATGATATGCTCATTTTTTAGCGAATCTTGGGAGATACCTACTTAAAACGGCAAAATTCCAACCTGGCATATAAATTGTTTTAAAAACAGAGAGCCAAATATACAGATTTTATTTTTACACGTTAACCACTTGATCACGCTACCGTTGCATTCAATTTCAAACATAACTTTAAAAATCAAATGCTTCAATTTATTATAATAAAAATTTATTCATTAACTGTTTTTGTTAGTTGTTTTTTTTTACAGAAAATTTTAAAGTTATTTCGAAAGCAAATCTGAATAGCAGGGAAAAACAATTTATTTAGCAAATTAATTAAATTTAACAATAGTTTTGATGCGATTAGAAAATATTAGACTGAAAATTAAAAATTTAAATTTGCATTGGAAGCTTGAAAAAGAATCGTTTAACTTTCATGAATTTTTAGACAAGAAAAATATTAAATATTGAATGATTAAAATAAAATTTAAAAGCGTCATTCATTGAATCGTTATTTCGTTGTTTACAAATTCTGTCAGAGGGAGAAAAAAAATGATGCTTTTTAATTTTATTCAAATATAATAAACATGTCGTTTATACTTACGTTTCCTTCTTTTCTTTCGTCTAAATTGTTTTTCTTGGGGTAATTCAACATTAGGAAGAACTATACAATTTTAATTTTTAAATAATAAAACATTTTATTTTTTTTTTCTTCAGGTTAACTTTTTGCAATCCAAATATGACTTCTAAAGAGCGAATGTAAGGGAGATAATTAATGAAAACTGTCTCCGGTAAAAAACTAAAATCCAATTCTTTTTTCTTCTTTATTTTCTTTTTTTTTAGTTTAAAAACAAATGGATAATAATATTAAAACTGGAAATTTACTAATGATAAAAAGAATTTTACAATTTTTTTCTCTCCCCTTTTTTTTTTGAGTACTCATCTCGAACGAAGGCTGTATTACTCTGTAAGGGATTTTTAGCAAATTCGACCAAGCCAAGACTTATGACCTTGAGGTGATAAGGCGAGTAAATAACTGTTTAGTGTTTAGGGTTGTAATGTGTCAGTAGAATTAGTTGCCAGATCTCAAATCTAATTGTTTAATAAAGCACAATCTTTTTATTTCCTCTTTTCTTTGTGTTTAGCTTTGTGACATGCTGAGTCCGGTAAAAATTCAAAATATGAATTTCTGTAAATCTTCCATTAAAAAAATGAATGTAGCTGACCACTCGTATTCGAGGATACCCGTCTACTACTGTGGGTAGCCAATCCCTATTGCAGATACCTGCTCAGGTGCATTTGTGTTTATTCAATACCCACAGTGGTTTATACTGTATCCATGCTGAGCAGACATTAGTTACAGTTGCTGGGAAAGAGTGTGTTGTTTAGTGTGATCACATTGGCCACGATGACTTGTGACTTCATGCTAGCACAGCTGTCGATGGCACCTAAGGGTTCCATTTAGCCAATTTCACTCACAAGGCTTGGGTCAACTCATGGTATGGTTTTCGGGCACTTTCCAAAGGTGCTGCATGCTGCAATCATCCCCACTCCAGACCGATAACATCAGGAAGTCTTCTTCCAGACAAATTTACCATAGCGAGATTCCAGATATTCTAATCACTCAGCGATGCGTCCATGTAATTCTTATAAAATTGTTAACTCAATATATTGTCTTTGTGAAAATTAAAACTGTTCTCTATCACTATTTACATTATTCAGACTATTGTTCTCATCTTTGTCGCCATATTTAAACAATGTTTCGGCTGTTGTACACCCAGGCCTTCTTCAGATGATTGGAATGTCAAACTTAACCCTTTATTTCGCTCACTGGCGTAGACTGTTCTAGTTCCATGTGCCATGTTTAATGGATGCCAGTTATCAGTTATCTTTTGTTAATTCCCCTCTCCAAGTTCTCCACTGCCTTAACTGGTTATTGAACTCACACTCTTTGGGTTCTGTCACTGGATCTAATTAAAACCTTTATCCACTGTACCATGTGTCCTTGAGGACATCTGTGTATGAATTTCTGGGTATTATAAACTTAAAGTCTTCAGCACTCTTTTTGACTAGTGCTCATATTGCAATTTTTGCTGTTATCACATCATGTTTTTACCAGAGCTCATATTGCAATTTTTGTTGTTATTATCGCTTTTCTCTGGCACTCCTTATTACTGGTTCCTATATTGTATTCATTTCTATGCTTGGTCGGCTCAGGATATTTTTGTGGCCTAGCATATATTCTGATTCCTTAAGTTTACGGATTTTCCAATGGCGTTCTTTGTCTATGATCTCAACCTGATCACCACCCTCTGTGGGATCAGTGGAGAACTTGGAGAGAGGAATTAACAGCAGGTAACTGATAACTGACATCCATTAAACATGGCACGTGGAACTAGAACAGTCTACCCCAGCGAGCGAAATAAAGGGTTCAGTTCGACATTCCAACCACCTGGAGAAGGCCTGAGTGTACAACGGCCGAAGCGTTGTAATAAATATGGTGACAAAGATGAGGACAATAGTCTAAATAATGTAAATAGTGTACATAATACCTCATCTTGGAAATATAGACACATGTTCTCTATCATTATATTAATAAAAATATTAAAAAATTGTAAAAATAAATATTGATAATAAATGGTCTTTTCATTGGAAATGCAGAATTTTTTAGATGCTTGTGAAATTGTATGTGTCTAAGAAATAGACATAGTTGTAAACATTTTTTACACTATAATAATTTCATAAGCCACAGAATAAATCCTGGATTCAAAGTGTGCCATGAGCTAAAAAAGGTTGGGAACTGCTTCTCTAAGCCAAACTTTTAATTTTAGATTTTATGTGAGCCCACAAAAGCCTCAGTAAAAAATGGGAAGTTAAAACAAGTAGAAATTTGAGATAAAAAAAATAATCTTAGAAGAAAATGCATTATATCCAGAAAAAATCATGTTTATTTAAATTTTCTTTTAAAGTTTGCAAACATTTGTGAATAAAAGAATTTGTTTTCATATTTCTTTATAAAATAGTTGTAATGACAAAAGTACACAGGTATAGGCTTTGAGAAAGCTTTGTTCAACTGAGAATACAAGGTTTACGTATAGTGTTCTTTTATAGTCCCAGTAAACAGAAATAGCTCTCTCAAAGAGGAAATTAACAAGTCAAGGGTAGATCACTCTTGGTTATTCATAACAATGGTAAATAATAAATATTACATTGTAGTTGGTTCACATATTTTTATAATCTTGTAGAAATAAAATTAATCTTTCAAGATAAATAATCTAACAACTAAATAGTTTATAACATTTTTGTTCTTATTAAAATTCTAGAAATAGCTTTTAATGCAATAAACATTACCAAGGGAGTATACAAGACTATGAATTTAAACGCAGTACTAGATTGGCAACAAGGTCTCATCATTTTACAGTTGAAATGTCTAGATGTGACTGTAAGTTCTATGTTAACAGTTTCTTCTATTGCACTTCTTGCTTGTGGAACTCTCTTTTAGATTCTTGCTTCTCAGTTAATGTTGGTCTCCAAAAATTTAAATGCTGTGTCAATCATCTGTTTTCCTAATTCCTGTTCTTTTATTTTACTCTCTCCTTAATAGTACTTTTTTTATATTCTCTAACAATCAGTAACCCCTTGCATCCTAGTGGCTCCATTCTCTTCATTGGGGTGAAATGATTAAAAAAAAAATACAGCAATAGCAGTGTCAAGAATAAACTGTCTTTTTGATACACTGTTTTTTGGGGTGTCCAAAGGTTACATTTTTTTCTTTAGTGTGTATACAGGTATCAAATATTTTGCTCATTTAATTTACATAGGTTTAAGGCTCTAACTTCTAGTTTCAGGATTGTCCCAGGGGATATTGTTTTGAAAATTTGATGACATAGTAACTGTGAGCTCAAACACTTTGACTCAGAGATAAGAACGAAGTGAAATATCGTTAAACATAGACCACAGAACAAGAAGAATCTACTCCATTGGATGAAATAAAGGGTTCAGTTCGAAATTCCATATCACCTGGAGAAGGTTGGAGCATACAACGACTGAAACATCATGAATATGACAATAAAGATGAGGACAACAGTTCAAACAATGTAAATAGCGTAAATAAAAATCTGCAGTCCCTGTAGATTAGATATAGGGTTCAGTTCAAAACTTCCTGAAGATTGCCTGATTCAAAAGATACCTGAAGAAGGCTGGAATGCACAACAGCCCAAATGTTATGATGATAGCAACAAAGATTTGGACATTAACCCAAATGGGAATAATATGAAAACAGTTTCAAGATCAACACAAATATATGAAAAGAAAAAATGTAATTAGGTTTTGTTAATTAAGAAAAATTAAAGGAAAAATTGTGGCATTACCTTCACAAGTATTACTTTTTGGCTAACCCTTATATTTTTGGTTCATGTAAAGATAGATCAGAGCAGAAATCAGGTACTTACTGGCATGGTATATTGGCCCTCTGTTGTAGAGTAGTTTTCACAGTGGAGGCTTGTATTTCAATAAGTCGGTCCTAAAAAGGGCCCGACGTACAAAACGTTAGGAACAATAATATTTAATGACGCAGCAATCTAGTTGGGGTGGTTGATACTTCAATGTCCGACATCAACTGACTCACTCAACTCCACTGATCTCAACTGGCGACCGCTACTACTACTACTACTTATTATGTGTGGGAGAGTCTATTAATAATAGAATAGGTATGTTCAGGTATAACACCCTCAAACAGATACCGAATGGCAGAAAACATATATGTCATACGTGATACATGCTTAAGTGATCATGTATCTTTCGATATATGACTGACGAGGCAGATTTTTTTTTTTCCCACAGTAGGTTGTCATTTCTTTATTTATTTCTGTGGTAGACTAGTTGCCATCCAAAGCTATAGAATCCGGTCTTCCTGCTTATCTATAGCTTGGTGGGGACAAGAGGATTCATACCTTTCCCAAAGGTATTAGCACATAAGTAAAACTAATAGATTCAACTGGAATTCGAGCAAAACAACAGCAAAAAAATGAAGACTTGAATAAAAAAAGTATATTGCCAAGTTTATTTTTGTTAGATTTTTGTTTATTTTTTGGCAAAAAATATCTCTGCATGTTCATGTAGAGGGTGAGAAGAGTATTGACCTGAAACGGACAGCTTTGGTGGTTGCTGAAAAGTGTTGTCCTGAAAAAGGATAGTTTTGTAGTACTGGAAAATATTGTACTGAAAAGGACAGTTGTTGTCCTGAAAAGTTCAATTTTGTAATTGGTGAAGAGCATTGTTCTGAAAAGGACATTTTTGTAGCCGTTGGAAAATGATGTTCTGAAAAAGGACAGTTTTGTAATTGATGAAGCGCGTTGTCTTGAAAAGGACAGTTTTGTGATCGCTGAAAAATGTTATCTTGAAAATGACAGTTTATTGCAAATTGTTGCTCCAGACGAGGATGGCTGGAGCTAGATGCCTGCTGGAGCGACAGCCAATGGTGAGTTAGAGATGTAGATGAGGATGATTAATTGGTTGGAACTGCTTCTGCTGGCTGCAGCAGTGGGCTGGCTGTCAGAACAGATACTACACTTTGATCCTAGTAATCTGCGCCATGGAGTGATGATATTCACTAACCGACCCACACGGTCAGATGTGGCACAAAGCCAAGTTTATTCTGAGGTATCTAAGTTCATAGGTTCAGCCAAAAATTCTCCGTAGAACCCATAAAAAAATGGGGTTGGGTAGCTGCCACCTGAGGTGAGATTCTGCCCTTCGACATAGCCTTCTGGGGATCTTCTCTGCCTGGAAGCAGAGAGTTTGACCAGCACACTCGGAAGAAATCCAGATAGTGATCTGGGCCATGGAGTGATATATTTTGATGCTTTGAGGCCTTTTTATATTAAGAATCAATTTTACAATGATTGCTGGTTAAGCTTTTGCTTCCAGTTGTTTTTAAAAAAAATGTTGAAGTGGCAACAGGAACTGTCCCTTTTCCCAGCATCTTTAGCGATGGATTGTATATATGAGTTCTACTTGAGGTCTGAGGTGAACTTGACCATGTGGTCAGAAGTTTGTTTTCAATGTAACAAGGACAGTGTAGCAATCTCAGGTCACCAGCTCGTTGTGCAAATGTTGTATTTTGTTTGTGGATATGTTATGATGATTACAAAATGAAGAATGGACAAAAACTAATTTATAGACTCTGATTTTGCTTGATTCTCTATTTATATACATATCTACAGATCTGTTTTGAAAATGTTGCTTGCTTCTTCTTAACTTGCAGTCTTATATCCTGGTTGTGAGTCCTGATAGATGTTTCAAGGCAAGAAGCAACATTGAATGAATGACTATTCATCAGGATTGGCAAAATTCCAGATTCTGCTCAGTGATGATGGAATGTTACTAGTCTGGCTTTGGAGCCATTTTTTTCTCATCGAGGTGTTAGAACTAGTTCAGGGGAGAGATCAGCCCTCCTTAGAAGTAGACAACACCTTATTGTTGGCAACTGTTTATTTTAATATTAGTAGTATACTAGCAGTAGAGCTCGGCGTTGCCCGGGGATGTAACAGTAAGAGATAGATCAAGTATCGACCATCATAAAGACTGAAAAATAAAATTGACAAAGATTATTGTTTAAGGTTGACGAGCACGCATGTCTTAATTAGTTTTTTTTTTGTTTTTTTTTACGAATTGGTCAAACCCAAACTCAAACAAAAACATTGTTTTCAATCGTTATGAGTCTACTGATTGAATAGAATTTTATTATAAACAATTGTCTTGTAAATGGAATTTTTAAAGCATTCTGAATGTAAAAATAAAGAAAAAAGTGTGCAAGACAATAAGAAACACTACTTGCCAAAAAAATGTGAAGTTTTGTTGAGATCGGTTGAAAAATGTAGGAAATCCGATCCCATATATAAACGAACACACACACACACACACACACACACACACACACACACACACACACACAACCAACCTGGGTTTTATAATAAGTATAACTCGATATGAGTTGTCCCCGTTTCATTAATGCCTCTTAATCATGTTTTCAAATTGATTTCGTGCAAAAACAATTGTGTTTTTCCAATTTTTGGCGCTGTCAGAACCACAGCAAGGTAATTTTATGTAGTCCTGTGAAGTTTTGCTGAAATCAGTTGAAAAATGTAGGAAATCTGATCCAATATATAAACGAATACACACACACACACACACACACACACACACACAA
The DNA here is from genome assembly GCA_903632075.3 of Acanthosepion pharaonis. NCBI lineage: Eukaryota > Metazoa > Mollusca > Cephalopoda > Sepiida > Sepiidae > Acanthosepion > Acanthosepion pharaonis. The sequence goes on along the minus strand of CAHIKZ030000332.1, from coordinate 1,204,719 downwards.
CCTGGGTTTTATAATAAGTATGATTGACTTTAAACCTCTACTCCTGTTCAAAAGACCGGGGAGGAATGCAACCTGGATGATAGGCAATACGCAAAGCTTCCTACTTCCCGCTTTTCAATGTGTAGCTGGAAGTGAACTTCCAGCTACACATTGGCTCTACTTCAGGCATTCTGATCGCAACCTAACTCACCCGGTTGACCAGTGTTAATGGACCTGCTTACAACAGCCCTCAACTTCTGGCTACTTCTGGGCTGTTGTAAGCAGGTCCTTTAACGCAGATCAACCAGGTGAGTTAGATTGAAGTAAGGACCGGAAGTAATAAAGGCCAGGTATGCTGGAAGATCAGGGTCCATGTCAGCTGGAAGTAATAAAGGACACAAAGACATGGTTGCCTGCATTTCACTTCCTCCTTGTCCTCTAGGTTCAGCAAAATGTTGTCATGTTATGTAATAACGTTAAATGGGCCTGCATACTTATTTAATATTTAAAGAAAATAAATCCAGAATTGCTATGAAGTATAAAAATATTCACAAAGAGCATCTAGATTAAGTTAGTAATAATCAACCAATTAAAGAGAAAACCAGTTGATTATAAATCTAAGTAAACTTGTTACCTGGATAGAAGAAAGTGGGGTGACGCAGTGAAGAAAATGGTCAAGGTCATGAAGATATATAGCATCTGCCCTTGATCACGTGAACAGAGTAGCAAAGGGGCTAGGATATACATGTCTCAAATGGAGAACAATACATAAAGCAGAGTAAGGAGGAGCAAAAAGGAAGGGTCTTGCCTATAATATGGAAATTCTTCTGTGTTTCTGGAGAAGCCATGTTTAGGGCTCCAGATTCAAACAGGCCTGATTCATCTACTATGTCCCATGCGAAAAGGAAACAGTGAGTCTTGGGTTTTTTCAAATTGAGCACTGCAAACCAGAATTTCTTCCTATATCTGGGAAAAATATATGACCAAAGGGAAATGGCACCTGGAAGCCAGGGGAGGATGAACAAACTCATGTGTCATGACACCAATAAGTTTACTGACTGTATAGCTGGCCACTTTCATCACTGTATAAAGTGACATCACTAAGTGAGCATCACATGACCCATGTGATTTATCTCCACCAAGGGGAGATAAAAACCAGGATTTCAATTTTTTTAAATATAGAAGGGTAGTGTTTTTTTTTGTTTTGTTGGAATTTAATTTGAGAACAATATTTTACAAGTTCACATTCTCACTATTTTTTTCTATCCTCACTCCAACCTCTTTGCTTTCAAAACCAGCTACCAAAGCCTTGATTCTTATCAGAGATAAGAATATATTTTCTGACTAATGAGAGAGCTGGAAAATATAAAAAGGAATTCCACTACCATTATTCTTTCCATCGTGACATAAAGTCTGGGGGAAACCTCACAGCTTGTTCACTCCAACCTGTTTTCATTACTTTCAAAACCGGCTCCCAAAGCCTTGATTCTTATTAGAGATAAGAATGGATTTTCTGACCAATAGATGGGCCAAGAAATTTGTACAATGATTTTAGAGGGAAAAGTCCCAGATCCTTCGGAGCCTCTCAAATCTCCATAAATTTGGAGAATCTATTCTACGCCTATTTGGCAGTGAGACTTCAGCCCACTGTCTGTGAGGTTGATTTGAGCACAGTTTAATATCTGTAAGGAAAATATATTAGTTTAAATTTTAAAATTTTAAAAGAATTACATATCGAATTTAATCCAAAGCAAAAGATAAGCATCAAATCCTGTTGGATGACAGAGTATTTTAAATTAGGTTTAAATTAAATTGTACGAAAGTGTGAGGAAGATCGCGTTGTAAAAATTTTTCAAATATAAAGAACCTACCTGCCCTAAACAACAACATTTGATATACTGACCATTTGAGCTATTTACTATTTTAATTTTACTAACTTTAGCTTGTAGCGGTTGCTATGTTTTTCCACGCCCACATTTTATTCGCCTGCGATTGGCTAATAAATCACTACTACCTTTATATAGGACAATTTAGCCATCGCAGTCGTTTCTTTGAATCCTTTGGTTTTGAGCTTGCTTGCTTGTTCTGTTAGTACGAATGTAGTGATTGGTTAATAATTTTTAACCATTCATATAATGTAAGATTAAGTTTTCCCGCGTTTCTGTGGGAGCCTACCCTTATTTCTTAAAAGGGGTGACTTTTCGCAAGTTGTCAGTAAGATCCAGTAAGAGTCAGTCAGTCGACTCAGTACTTTCTGAGCGACTGTTCGGTTGAAACTCTTTTCCTACGGACGGGAGGAACCTTCGGGGAGGTAGACCGGCCCTGAACCCGTTTATACGGGTTCAATTGGGCATTTTTGGCCGAGCCCACGGGCTCGGAATGCCCACGTTAAAAAAGCCTTGTGCCACATGACACCCTCATTAGGGGGTGACTGAATATCGTCAGTAAGATCCCAACCGTCAGCCCAAATCCACAATCTTTACTCATCACATTTCAAACGCACATACAGACACAAAATTTCTTAAACTTACATTTCCCTCTGTGACTTTACCAAGTTTAATCAATCAGAACTCTGTTGATTCAAACCATTCTAACACAACACAGTTTTAATTAATTGTATTCTTGTGTTATTTATTCTTAACATGCAAACTTTGCTCTAATATTGATTCCTGAAGATTTTTCTCTCACGAGAACCTTCTTCAAACAATCAATTACAAATCAATCTGCAGTTGAAGGGGAACAACTTCTTTCCCTTACATTGAACACAATTTTATTGCATGTTTGTTCTTGTACGTTTTATTTCAATTGAATATATATTTGTTGATTAACAATTTGGAGTTATTGTTGTTTAGTTTACTTGAATCCTGTACGTTGGAAATATCGTTAATACTTAATATAAATAATATTGGTCTATCTACAATCCGGCCTTTACAAGCTAATTACGTACGTAAAATCACACGTGGGATATTTGTAGTCACTACTTACTAGTACTGTACTAAGGATATTATTTTTGTTTGTTTGTCAGTGTGTTAATTATTGGCTTGTGTGACGAATACTTTTCCTGCATCCCTATTTGATTGCTCCCTTTTGCACAATCGCAAAACCTCAAAAATTGTTCTTGTAACAAATATCTGCAATTGTAAATCTAAAATACGCATTTATTACATTTTATTTTATCGAGAGAAATTAAAAAAAAAAAACGATATTAAATTTAGTTACCCTTAATTATCTCCCTTGACTTTTGTTTTGATGATGAATTTTGCTAATCACAATAATAGTTTCTTTTTTAATTCTATAATTTTTAACCCAGAAATATTTAGTTTATTTAAAATTCTTTAGTTCCTTTATTTCCCCCAATTTTACACTGCTCCAAGGAAGACAAAGACTCGAAGACAGAAATACGTAAGTATTCCTGGTTTATTTTTTGAGACACATTCCTTGTCATATTTTCCTTTCCTTTGCTTTGATAATAATAGTGATTTATTTGGCAAAGTAAATAAAGATATAACAATTCACCCAGTGATTTATCTTTTAGTTTTATTTAATAAATTAATCCTCTGTCTAAATAAATTGGTCTGGGAATTAGGCGACTCCTTTTTGTTTTGAAAACAGCCAATGTTTTTTTTTTTGTTTTTTTTCTTCCATTCGTCTTCTGTTTTACTTTTCTAAATAATCTGATCAAAATCCTTAAATTTTTTTTAATTTCGTTTTAAAAAATATATTTTTAAAACTTAGCTAGAAATAAGAATATGGTTCAATCGTAAAAAATAAGGAAAACGTTTCTTTCAAAATATTTTTTTAAAATTTAGCATTCTTTTTCATTTGCTAGGATCAAAAAATAAAAATATTATATTATCTTTAAAAAAAATTTAAGATAAAAAAAAAAAAAAGAATTAATGTGTCGATAACCCCTTAAACTGAGAAGGGGTTATCCGATCGACACAGTATCAAATCGATCCCTGACTTGTTTTACACTGGACCTTACCTGTTTTACATACGAAAACAAACTTTTATTTAAGGGTGTGGTGATGGATGTGACAAACAGATTTGTCTTCTTGAAAGGACAAACAAATATAAATACATTTTCTATAATTAAAAAACAAAAAATCATCTGTTCTTGATCTTTTTATAATTTTCCTTATTGGTCAGCAATTAATCGAGATGTTCTTGACTTGCAAACAATTCACTTGACAGAAAAAAAAAACCTATTTTTTTTTGCTATTATACTTGAGTTTCAAATAGTGTGGTTTTAACGATAGATGACCCAGTTTGATTTGTTCCAACCCGTCTATGTAAAATTAAAAGTAATTAAAATCATTTCAACATGTTTCCCTCAAAAGGGATTCAATAAAGCAATTATTCTGCTATATATATCAATTTCGAAACCTTTTACTTTTACAAGTACACACATCATAGGCACTTTCATGAGATCGCTAAAAACAGAGCATAAGCATGATGAAAAAGACACCAAAGTTGACAAAAACAAAATTTTATCGTCTAAATGCTTATGTTATTTATTGAGAGGAAAGATCAAAGTATTTTTTAATTATTTTTAAAAATTTTTCCTTCTTTTTAGAACATTGAAAATTTTGATTAAAAAAAATTGTTTCTCTTTGTATCAACCGAACCAATAAAATAACAAAATTTTAGCGCGTTTTTTTCCTGTATGACACACATTGATTTGGAAAATCTTGCAAAAATAAAAATAATTGCCGGATTTTAGTGAAACTTTCAGAAACTATTCACAAATGATGGAACTTATTATAAATATTTTTTTTTTTAGTAAAGTCCTAGCAGAATTTTTTTTTCATACGTATTACCCCCCTCTAACTAATTGTACGAAAAAACTCTATAATTTCAATTTTGATTAATGATTATATTAGTTAAAAGCACAATGCTTTGAGGAAACCAAATCATTACACAGTAAATTATCATGGCTGCTCAGGCCCATTTGTGTTTCTTCAACACTCACAGAGCCAACCTGTGGTTTATACTGCAACTATGCTGAGCAAACTTTGTGTCCCACTAGAGAAGGTAAAGATAATAACAGTTATCTTTTTATGTAATAGAATCATGGCGTTCTATACTACAAGCCTACTCATAGTGCATAACTCATTACTGAAGGCCTAATTTTAGAAATTTTGGGAGAAAAGTTAAAGTGAATAACATATTCAATAAATTACTTTTTCATTAATTTTGTATTTGAAAAATATTACATTTGCTCTCATTTTATTGTTTTTTTTAATAGTAAAATAGTAAACTTCAACATACTATTTTATAAGATATATTTTAGAAAGAAAAACACTAATAAGTCATAAAAACATTTATCATCAATATATTTAATGTTATAGATAAAAATAGCATAGAAGAAATATCAAATTAACCTTATCTGATAAATAATGACATTTTTAAATGTACTAGAAATTTTTTTGGAAAACATTGGCATGTGTTAAAATCTTCACAGTATTTAGTATTGTTGAAGTTATCGCTAACATTTTTTGTCAAGATTTACAAACTGTATGTTTTGTTGAATTTCACAAATCAATCACTGAAATTTGAACAAGCTAATTTGTTTGGAAAAATACTTTGATTTTTATTGGACTTGATGTTAAACCATATTTTTTTTTTTAGAAAATTTCCGTTTTTCCTTTTTAACAGTGAAAAATAAATTCCTCGGATTTCTTACTCTTGTGCATGCAACATATAGCTGGCCATACATAAATATTTCTTTCTGGAGCCAAATCCCAACTTTTTGAAGGGTTTGACCTTGTGATTTGCTTATAGTTTTCACAAAGGCAGGGCAAACTGGAAACTAGATTCTTGTATATAAAAAAATATGCAAAAAAACAATATTGCATTTTTATTCAATGTATTTGTTATTGTAATTATTAAATTGTTTTTAAAATAGTGGGAGTATTTTTTATGTTAAATAATAAAACTTTTAATTTTTCCAAAAAAATTAATGAAAATTTATTGCTACACACCCAAGTAAAACAAATTGTACTTTGTACCCTCTTACTTGTTTGTACTTTTCCCCAAAATTTAGTTTCCATCAGTCAATGTATGACTATTTTAGAGGGTGTGATGGACATATGGATGGACAGACTAATGTAAGTCACAGAATTTTATATATAGATAGATTTTTCAGTTAAACACAAAATCAAGGACATAGTTTTTGGAATAAAAGTCTCTGTTAAAAATTAAACATGAAACATTATTTGAATTAACTTTCTTGAGAGAGTCTTTCTAAGAAGAAAAACTAGGAAAAATAGGATTAATAAATTTCTTTAACTCAAGTAAAATTATGCATTTTCACTTCAAGCATATTGTCTTGTCTAGATCTTCAGTTTTTTTTTTCTTTAATTTTGCATTTTAAAGATTACTTTATGGTGTAAGAACAGTGATAAAAATTCAATTCAAAATATTACAGGTTACAACATGATGTAATGTATATGCATACACCTGGGTTCCCCCTCACAGTAATATGATTGGCTGCTGTCAGCCATAAATACAGACTGATGTGGAGGTACATGGATGACGCCTATTGGCTTCACCTATTGCCTATGCCTATTGCCTACCACTACAACGAGGACCAGTGATTACGGTTACCTGCTAGATTGTCCTACCTGGTTACGGTAGCACAAACCCACTTTGCTACTTCGAACAAATATATCCCTTTTTGGGACATATCACAACACATGGTACTCCTAGGTGGTCACCAATCTGGGTACTGACCAGGACCAACATTGCTTAACTTTGGTGATCCTACAAGAATGGGTGTTTGGAAGTAATTAATGTCTTCAAACAGAATTATTCCTGATGAAGTTTTCCAGGTGATTATGTTCAAATAATTTGTAATTTCCATGGTGTTCACATGTTGAATAATATCCAAGAGTCTATGTCTAGACATATGATTACTGTCTTCTTACAAGTTTGTAATATTTTTAAATTTAGAAATATTATAGCCTATTTTTGGTAGAAGAAAATCATAATGGCTATGTTTAACCTTTGTAGCCATAAAAAAAATTGATGTGTCAAAAGTACAATTATTCCCTTGACACTGCTATTATTTTAACTACCTTCACTCCTCAGTAATGTTTATTGTTTTAAAAAATGATGATTAGAATTTTAATAAAACCCAAACATATGAAAGTGGATTTATATATTTTCTTTATTCTTGAATTTAAATATATTCTTTATTCTGTTTTTTGTGAGCACATAGGTTAAACATTACTGACTGTTCTATATATATATATATATATATATATATATATATATCCGAAAATGCTCAGAAAAAAAACAACTATTGGACAGTTTTTATATAATTTATTTTCTGAAAAGAAAAATTATAAGATCACTTGAGAAACAGTATAAAAAACTTAATCAAAGCCTTGTCTGTCATATTCAACAAATCTTGCATGAAAGAAGGATTGCTACCTAAATACACAATATATATATATATATATATATATACACGTTTCATTAAATAATATAGACAAGTGTTGTCTATTTATTTTATGTAAATTTTTTTCATAACATCTGATAAGTTTAATAACATTATTGTTGAACGAAGAAAGAAATTCACAATATTGATCCATATTTTTTTTAATACAATACAATCTAAGCTTTCGGCTTAATTAAGCCATTATCAAAGATGTCAATTACAACATATTAAGCAATATACAGACAAGACAGTGATGATATATATATATATATATATATACATACTGGTATTTCGTCCATGTTAAGGACCAGAAGAAAAACACCTCCAAACAATTAAATTTATTGATACAAAACTTGGTACACAGATACGATACTGTAATGGTTGGGTTACATTTTTATTCAATGTAACTGTCTTCAACCACAATAATGGCTTCAGTGGATGACCAGAACTGTTAACATGCATGCATGACATGTTCTGTCTTGGGCTACTTAGGTACTAGTGGCTTTCAGCAAATTGATCATATTATGAGGACATTGATTAGTCTCCGCTCAACAACACTCCACTTGTAATAGTCAAGGGGTTTTAGGTCTGGTGAGTTAGGTGGCCACATGTCTGGTGTGATGGGGTTGTGCAGAATGGCTACCATTCAGTCTTTGCTTACCACTGATTTGCAAGCAGGTGCAGAGTCCTGCTGAAACACATACAGCCTTCCATCACATACAAAGTCTACCCAAGGCTTCACAATTTTTTTTGAGCACCTCAGTGTAGCCAGCAGCATTTAACCAAAGACCCTGCTGAAAGAGGTAGGGTGGGTGGTATGATGGGCCCTTTCACAACTCATCAACCATAAAACCATCGCAGAAGCAACTTGGGTGTGCATAATATGTGGGACATCAAAAGGGTCCGCACATTTCTCAGGCTCACATTTTGATTCGAGTTGAGATTTTTTTCGTCTTGAAAAAGAAAAAAACAGTGCATGCCATGTTCTTCCTGGTGTTTCAACTTGTCCGGTTATTGTTGTGCTCAGAGCAACCCTTATCTTGTGTGTGTGCATGCATGAACTGCCATTTCCTCATCAGGTATGAGCTGTATTGAATTTTGTTTCACCTTATGCATTAGGTGTTAGTTCACTATTTTTGCTCTGAAAAACTAAAAGCACATTGATTGATTATTACATAACTGCAGGTGCACAATCACTTGTCCTCAAATACCTTACGCAAATACTTACACACCCTATATATATATATATATATATATATATATATATATATATATATATATATATATATATATATAGTATTTATTAAAAAAATATAACATAAAAATGTTATATCATGACAAAAATAGCCATTTTGTTTCAACACTTCTGGTGTCTTGTCAAGTGATGGTGTTGATTGCAGAATAAAGAGTTTTAAAAAGTTCAAAACCACTCAAACTCCCCTCAATAGAGGAAACATTGTTACGTAAACTACAATGACCAATCAAAATGCAAGTATATGATAATTCAAAAAACTTGACAACGATCCTTAGATACAATTTATTAACGCCTCAATGTTAATGTTAGACTAAATTAGAAATCAGTCTGATTAATTTTTAATTTTACTATAAAGTTAAAAAAAATAAAAATTACAGATTTTAAATTTAACCTTACATTAAGTTTAAAATATTATAAAATTATTCAAAGAAAGAATGGAGGAATATATATATACATATATATATATATATATATATATATATATATATATATATATATATATATATATATATTATATTATATATATATTTATTTTATTAAAAGACATTTTTATGTTTAACGTTTTTTTATAGATACAAGTATTTAAGTAAATGCTCTGTTTATAATAAACAGTATTAAATAAACAGAGCATTTACTTAAATACTTGTATCTATAAAAAAAAAAGAACGTTAAACATAAAAATGTCTTTAATAAATAAATTGTCGGTCTTTGTCCATTAAATAATTGATTTAAAATATGGTTTTTCCGCTACTCAGTTCTAACCATGTTTCAAAAATGGAAGGTCCAAATTTGAAACATGGTTAGAACTGTGTAGCGGAAAAACCATATTTTAAATCAATTAATTTTTAATATTAATGCTCTGTAAATTTGCATTGAGCACTATTTTGTAAAAATAAAAATATCTATAAGAACACTGGATTATATATGTTACTGTTCTTTCTTTTTATTTATATATACATACATATATATATATATATATATATATATATATATATAGTTTTAGAAAGCCAAATTTTCAGTTAGAGCAAACGCTAATCTAAGGAGATTCAAACATCATAACAACTTAGATACAATTGAAGGCATCTGAATTCAGGTGATGTGTACAGGGGAGGAAGTTTTACTAATGACAAGACAGACACAATCACATCATAATACACAAACACATAAATATATAACTAGAAATGCAATCATAAAGATTTTCAACAATATGGGATTGAACATAGATATAAAAACTTGCCTAAAAGAAGTAGATTTTCTTCAACCTAAGAAAAGGTACATATAAACCATACAGAAAATCCAATAGTAAATCACTGTATATAAACAACTTCCAACCATCTGCCCACCCACCATCAATAATGAAGCAGATACCACAATCAATTACCTGCAGACTTTCTGACAATTCTTCCAATGAAACCATATTCAACAAAGCTAAGGAAAACTATGAAACAGCCCTAAAAGATAGTGGATTCCTGATAACACTCACATACACACCACACAAAAAAAGCAAACTGGAAGGTAAACATAGTTCAACTCACTGTACAACAAAAACTTAAAAACGAGTGTAGGAAAAATATTCATTAAACTCATTCACAAAACTTCCCCACATTAAGCAATTTCCACAAGATATTCAACAAAAACACTGTAAAAATCAGCTACAGTTGCACCAAGGACATGACACAAATAATAAAAAAGCACAACAGGAAAACAAACCACTTGAACAAATTAAACACACATGTAACTGCAGAATAAAGAACAAATGCCCTGTAAACAGCAATTGCTTGCAGAACAATGTAATATACCAAGCCACTGTAAAATCAGCAGATAACAAAGAAAAAATGTATATAGGTGTAACTGAAGGACCCTGGAAATAAAGAAACTATGCACACAAAAAATCCTTTACAAACAGTAAATACGCGAACAACACAATGCTTTCTGAACTTACCTGGGAGATTGAAAACAAAAAACAGATCACACTTAAAATATGGAAAATAAGGAAAAGAACATCAGTCTACAACAATCAATCCAAAAACTGTAAGTGCTGCCTGGAGGAAAAAAAATAGCTATAATTACCTTCCCAGACCAAAGCAAACTACTAAATAAACAATTAAAACTCATCTCAAAATGCAGAAACGAAAACAAATATTTACTATGCTACTTAAAAATCAAATACTGAAAATGAATAAATAAAAATAAATAAATTAACCCAAACAAATAAATAAGTAAATAAATTATGTAAATAATAAAAAATAAAGAAACCACACCCACCAAAATAATTGTTAGAGTAATACAATAGACTACCCACTAGAGTTGGTCAGTTTGGCAATTTATGTTTCGGTATTAGTTTTCATTTTTTTTCCTTGACACTGTGGTTTTCTATTCAGCTTATTGGTTTTTGATATAGTATTTTTGCTTTCTAAGGAAGCCATTCATTTTCTTGTGTAATGATAGTATTTCCAGTTGATATCTGATTTCGTTTGAGATAGATAAATTTGCAACTTAGTCTGTTTAACTTGTAATTTCTTGTGTATTTCTTGTCCAATCTTAAAAATATTCATATGGCTCGAAAGAAAATAAAATAATCTTTCTAAATATGTAATTTGCATGCGATTTATTCATTAAATTAATTTTTTACAGCAAGTTAAGACAATATTTTGCTTTGAACAGCTGAAAATCTGAAATTTGATTTTTTCAAGACTAAATTTCACACATTACTTTGTTTCGCAAAATCAAAGTGAGCAGTCTTTATCAATATTCTTGAAATTGTACACTCAATTAGAAGACACCTTAAACTAAAGTAAGGAAAAAAAAAAGCAACTGATAGTAATAAATGTATGGTAAAAGAACTTTCAAATTATTGAAACTATTGTCTGATGACACTGATTAGTGGCTAAAAAAGAATACTTTTAACTTTGGATTTAAAAAATGACTTACAGTTTTGAAAATATACATATTTTAAAACTGGGATTAAAACTTACTTTACTTTTTAATATCTAATTTTAGGTGTAGTATTCACTAGATAGGAACATAATTTTATTTGTAAAAAACAAACAATTTTACACTAGAGATTCACATATCTGAAATATACACATTTTAAAAGTGAAATTTAGAACTATCTAATTATTCTTAATATCTAATTTAGGTGCATTCCCTAGATAAAAAACAAATTTATTTATAAAAAAAAAATCTTGAATCATTGTTCAATCTTTTTCTCTTACAATGGTATAAATGTTGACAAAATTGAATTTTATTAATATCTGAAAGTTCTTTTCAATAGTGTTTCTTTGGATATGGTCACTCAGTAGTGATAGCACTTTAGAAAAAATGAACGATTTTGGTTTCGTCAAAAATTTGATGCGGTTTCACAATGTGAAGGTGAAACTGAAAATAGTTGGTTTTTCAGTTAAACTGCCCATCTCAACTACCCACAATGCATCACTGACCTGTATGTATAAAAAGTCAAGCAAAAACACAATGCACACAACCTGATAATTGCATTTAGCATGAAACAGACTGTCACCTCTGGGTGTCGACTTCAATGTCTACTTTTAAATATATATATATATATATATATATATATATATATATATATATATATGGTAACTATACTCATCTTGAAAAAACCTTTGAATTTTGATTTGCCAATAATCAAATCAATCTCAAAGGAAAAAGGTTTTAAAAAAGAAAGAGCCAGGAACATGAAAGTCTGTCGAAAAAATCGTACAGATACAGCCCAAAGAAAAAAAAAACTTGACGATCTGCTTAGGTGAAACCTGGGTAGGTTTGTCTGGCTCACTAGGTTTGACTATATATATATATATATATATATATATATATATGTCTGTCTGGGTGTGTGTGTTGAAGCACTTTCTGTACGGGAAAGAACATTCTTCAGAAGTGATAACAAAACATGCATTTGGCCTTGAGATGCTCAGAATCAATTCAACAAGCAGTTCCTTGTAATCCAAAGAGCATTTCAGAGAAAACTTAATAGCTTACTAAATAGCTTAACAGCTTACTAAATACAGGAATCCTTTAAATTACCTGACTTCCTACAATAACATGATTACCCACATACAAGGTCTGAGGGTTTTAGACAACTGTGAGAAAAACTAAATATTACTTCAGAAACATCTTGACTGGGCAACAACTCACTGGAACCAGTATGTAATAAAGACATTGGATGTAAGTGGCCATATTCAGAGTAAAACGAATTTAGGGCAAAAGAAGCACATATTGCATGCAGTCCAATTCCTTTCCTGCAATAATATATAAAAAAGAAAAACTTGATAAAAGAAAAAAAAGCCTCTCAATATCTGTGTTCGAGTTACAGTTATGAAAGTAGAAAAAAATGAAAGATTTTAATTCATCAGATGACAAAGGTTTCACTGGATCAGTCTGTCAGTCTTAAAAGTGTAGTTTAATATCCTGCAAGCATCTCTACTACATGGCTATCCAGAACCTGATCTATGTGTGTAGGAATTTTCATTTGAATTCTGTTGCTAACATCAAAACTCTATTGATGTGTGTTATGGTCTGGATCCTTGTACCACGGTGATAGTCCAAGGTAGAACCAATAAAGAACACAGGTATGGAATAACACAGATATATTACAAACAGGAATATATACAGAGAAGTAGAAGTGTTAGTATGAACAATCGGGTTTAGTAGAGAGAATAATGTAGTCTCGACCAGTATCACTATTCCAATGTCTTGCAGTAATTGCCTGAACGCGACTCTGTTTCGGACTGCCTCTGACTTGACTCTTGACTTGACTTGAACTATTGACTCCTTGCTTACTTCTGAGGCACAGTATGTATTAAGTATTATTATTATTATGGGTAAGATCCCATAACAATGTGTCATGTCTAACATCAGCAGCAATTCACTTAAATGGCAGTCAAGTTTATCAAAGGCCCACAGTCTGATCTCTCTGACATGACATTTGACATGACACCAAACTTGCACCAAACTCTGTCACTTCAGTAAATCTTATTGCAACATGCATCACCATCCAAAACTCAGACATAGAAGGTGCACTGTTATGAGTGTTACTGTATTATAAGATTGGAGGCATGGTGGAGTCATGGATAGCAGCTCTGAGGAATTGAAAAGACGAATTTGAATTCCAGTCGAGTTCCTTATATGTGTAAACACCCTTGGTAAAGGTATAAATCCATTTCTACTCCCCACAACAATGGGTAAATAGCAGGACAAATTGGGTTTTATAGCCTTGGGTGGCAACCAGTCTAGGAGAAGGATAACTACAAAAATGTATGTAACCCTGGCAAAGCACATACTATACAGCTATTCCTTTGATTATGGGGTTTGTAATGACTGATCCCGATTTCAGTTGACTGTGATTGATTAATATAACAAGATGACTAAACACTGTGAAAATTTTATCAGAAAACCTGTAACCCAGTAATATGTACCTACCATACCCTTGTCAATATTGGCATCATGCCTTAGAGCAGTGGTTCTTAACCATTTTTGAGTCACTGACCCCTTGAGACATGGGCCCATATAAGAACGCGCCCTTCATTGATAGATACGACATCTGCATCCAGAGTAAGACGATAAACTATATCCAGCAGCAAGGCCTCTGATCAGGAGATTTTGAGGAGTGTGGAACCATCTCTTAATTGCTGGTGTTCCCAGGTCCACCCTGACACGGGGTGGTAGCAACTGTTGGGGTCCCAGCTATAGGCAAATAGTTAACCCCAAAACTGAGGTAAAAAGCATTATAAAAGTATAAAAATAGGTGTTAATACCAGAAAAACTTTGTGTTATGGTCCTGTTCCTTGTACCACGGTGATAGTCCAAGGTAGAACCAATAAAGAAGAACTTGAACACGGATATGGAATAACACAGATATATTACAAACAGGAATATATACAGAGAAGTAGAAAGTGTTAGTATGAACAATTAGGTTAAGTAGTAATTGTCTGAATGCGACTCTGTTCCAGACTGCCTCTGACTCAACTGACTGACTGACTTGCTCGCTCACTCTGACTGACGGACTTCACTCCAGACTTCAGACTGAACTCCCTGCTTCGCAGTATTTATTACGTATGGAATAGTCCATTATGTTATTATGGGTAAGGTCCCATAACACTTTGTAAAAAATTATTACCAGAAATAAACTTTTAAAGAAAAATAACTATTGCCAGTAGTATATTTTTGAAAAAAAATATTACCAGCAATACGTTTTTGAAAAAAAAAATATTACCAGAAATAAACTTTTGAAGAAAAATAACTATTGCCAGCAATATATTTTTGAAAAAAAATATTACCAGTAATACATGTTTTAAAATAATATTACCAGCTATACATTTTTGAGGGAAAAATATTACCAGAAATAGATTTTTGACAAAACAAAGTGATACCAGGAAAAAGAAGGTTGTTGGCATTGTGTAGCCCATTGTGGTTGATATCCCGTGGAGCACAACAAACCAAACCAAAGCAACTGAATAATTTAAAAGAACTTTTTATGAAAATAAAACCATCCAAGATTTTAAATTTCCTAAAAGAAGTTGGATTGTACTCAAAAATATGAGTAATTGAAAAATGGTTCATATATATATGTATACATACACACCTTTTTTTTACCTATCTATCGCTATGAATCTATGTCAAAATTTTGTTGGCATTAAATGACCCACTGAGGTTTTGATATGCCATAAAACAAAACAACCAATTCATTGACAGATGCTCACAGTCTAATTGTTTTTTTTTTACAATACTTGTACATGCACTTCTCCATACTGCACCCGCATGCCGATTACGCACACATCACTTTTAAGCTAGCCACACTTGAATGAAATTGTGGTCAATTAATCCTCACCAGCATATGAGAAGATAATCAGGCTGTGATAAAGCATGGAAAATGAGACTTATCACTTGCTCATATGAAGTGGTAAAACATGGTGGTCATGTAGAGAATGATGACACATGTTTAAATGGTAAACTTTGACCCAACATGAAGTCAGAAGACAACTAACTGTCAGCACTAAGTAGTGGCTGGGTGCGTTTTCTTTCAAGCAGTGGCAGGATGCATTTTCTTTTACTTCTTTCAATTTGAAACTGTTCATTGGGACAAGTGCTGTATAGCTAGCGAATATATATGTTAATTTTTATCTCATTCTCATGGACACCCTGAAAGCCATCCCTGGACCCCCAGTTAAGAAGCCATGATTTAGGGTGTTGTAATTTTGTTTTCATTTAGTGTTTAAGACAAAGGATTTATTTTCTATTTATCTTATTTTCAAAGATTTCATGCCTATATATAATTTGAAATGTCATATGCTGGAAATTATTTAAATCTAAAGTGAGTCAATTTAAAATTAAAAATAATGTACAAAGATATATTTAATAATGTCTCTTTTCCTTTCAGTTATCAAAAGTGTCAGGAAATGACTGCTTTGATGTAAACACTGTACAGAAAATCTCAGATCATAAATTTAAAACTGAATATGAAAACATATGACCAGGAGAAGATTATGACATTTCTGACTTTGCATTTTCAGAAGTGAAATGTTGACAAGTTCCACAGCAAAACCCAATATTCTTTTGCAATAAAATTTGTGATTTATAGTTTTGATAGTAAGACCACATTGACAAAAAGTAACTACAAGCTATAAAAACTCACACTAGAGAGAATCACTATTCATGTCATGAGTGATAATTAGTATTTTCTTGTATGCAAATTCACATCAGATTGAAAGTATATGTCATTTTCAAGGAGAACAACTTTACAAATCCACATGCAGATACACACTGTAAAAAAACCATACTTCTGTAAGGTATCTGATTTAGTATTTTCACAAAGTTCAGTTTTAAAGAGACACATACAAACTCACACTGGAGAAAAACCATATTCATGTGAAGTATGTGGTTCAGCCTTTTCAGATAAGTCAAGCTTAAAAAAACTCACACGAGAGAGAATCACTATCAATGATTTCATGCCTATATATAATTTGAAATATCATATGCTGGAAATTAAAAATAATGTACAAAGATATGTTTAATAATGTCTCTTTTCTTTTCAGTTATCAAAAGTGGCAGGAAACAGCTGCTTTGATGTAAAGACCGTACAGAAAATCTTGGATCATAAATTTATTGCTGAATATGAAAATATGAAGATAAGATTATGACATTTTTGACTTTTTTTATGGAGTGAAAAGTTGACCAACTCCACAGCAAAACCCAGTATTCTTTTGAAATATAATTTGTATTATTGAAAATTTTTACGGAAAGCTCAAACAGACACCACAAATAAGATATATAAATTACACACTGAAGGCAATCTGCATTCATGCAAAAAACATGGATTGGTATTTTTAAAGAGTTCACATATAAAAACTCATACAAATGTATACTGGTGAGAAACCATATTTATATAACATGTGGTACAGCATTTTAAAAAGAAAGATATACTGAATTTAAATCAGTGGTTCACCAGTTTCCGAGAAATCAAGTTTAAAACCACATGAAAACACACACAGGAGGAAAACTTTATTCATCCAGTGTATGTAGTTCAGCATTTTCGTAGAGTTCAATTTTAAAAAGACACATGCAAACACACGCTGGTGAGAAATCATATCCATGTTTAGTGTGTGGTTTGGCATTTCCAAAGAGTTTAGATTTAAATAAACATATGCAAACTCACACTGGAGACAAACCATACTCATGTGAAGTCTGTGGTTCAGCCTTTTCAGATTGCTCAAGATTAAAACGTCACATACGAATACATACTAGAGTGAAAGCATATTCATGTGAAGTATGTGGTTCAGCATTTTCATGGAAATCAAATTTAAAAACTCATATGCGCTTACACACTGGGGAAAAACCATACTCCTGTGAAGTGTGTGGTTCAGCATGTTTGCAGAGATCAGATTTAAAGAAACACATGCGAACACACACTGGAGAGAAACCATATTCATGTAATGTCTGTGGTTCTACATTTTCACAGAAATCACATGTAAAAATTCATATGAAAACACATACTGGAGATAAACCATATTCATGTGAAATGTGTGGTTCAGCATTTTTACGGAAATCAAATTTACAAGCTCATATGTATACACATACTGGTGAGAAACCTTATTCATGTGAAGTATGTGGTTCAGCATTTTCACAGACTTCAATTTTAAAAAGACACATGCAAACACACACTGGTGAAAAACCATACTCATGTGAAGTTTGCGGTTCAGCATTTTCTGAGAGTTCAAAATTACAACGTCACATACGAACACACACTGGAGAGAAGCCATATTCATGTGAAATGTGTGGTTCAGCATTTTCATCCAAATTAAATTTAAAGAATCATATACACTTACACACAGGGGAAAAACCACACTCACAGGGAGTGTATGGTTCAACATGTTTGCAGAGATCAGATTTAAAGAAGCATTTGCATACACACAGTGGAGAGAAACCATATTCATGTAATGTTTGTGGTTTAGCTTTTTCACAGAAATCACTTGTAAAAATTCATATGCAAACACATACTGGAGACAAATCATATTCATGTGAACTGTGTGATTCAGCATTTTCACGGAAATCAAATTTAAAAACTCATATGTATACACACACTGGGCAGAAACCATATTCATGTACAGTATGTGGTATAGGTTGTTTGCAAAGATCAGATTTAAAAAGGCACATGCGAACACATACTGGTGAGAAACCATATTCATGTGATGTGTGTGGTTCAGCTTTTTCACAAAGTTCAATTTTAAAAAGACACATGCAAATACACATTGAGGAAAAATCATATTTGTGTAGTATTTAATTTGGTAATTTTAAAGATTTCAGATTTAAAAAGGCATATGAACATACTGGGAAAATTCATGCTCATGTAGTTTGTTGTTCAGATTGTTTGCAGAAATCAGATTTACAAAAAAATCACCTGTTGGGGAGAAACCATATTGATGTGAAGTCTGTAGTTAAGAATTTCCATAGAGATCAGGTTAAAACAGAACAGGCAAACTGTTATGGGATCTTACCCATAATAATAATAATGGACTATTCCATACTTAGTAAATACTGTGCCTCAGGAGTAGGCAAGGAGTCAGTCGCTCAAATCTTGAACGACAGATCGGTTGAACTCTCTGCATTTGGGTGGCGAGGAATCCGAACGAGGCTACGCCTAGGGGTGGAGTCTCATTCGGGGAGGTAAACCAGCCATGAGCCTGTTTATACAGGTTTCAATGGGCATATTTTTGGGCCGAGCCCACGGGCTCGGAGAACCCACAATAAATAACTGACCTTGTGTTACATACTTCCCCAGTGGGAGGTGGGTGACTGAATATCGTCAGTAGTTCAAGTCAGTCATTAAGAGTCAAGTCAGAGGCAGTCCGAAACAGAGTCGCATTCAGACAATTACTACAAGACATTGGAATAGTAATACTGGTCAAGACTACAATGTTCTCTCTAGTAAACCTGATAGTTCGTACTAACACTTCTACTTCTCTGTATATATTCCTGTTTGTAATATATCTGTGTTATTTCATACCTATGTTCGAGTTCTTCTTTATTGGTTCTACCTTGGACTATCACCGTGGTACAAGGAACCGGACCATAACACAAACATACACTTGAGAGCAAACTAAACCATGCAAAATGCTTCATTCAGCATTATGCAATTACTTTTGAAAACACACACTAGTGAAGAATTGTGTTCAAGTCATACATGTTGTTCCACATTTTTACAAAGTTTGCATTTAAAAAAATACTTGTAATTACACTAGGGAGACTCTTTTCATGTGAAGTGTATGGTTCCATATTTTCATGCAATTCATTAGTAAAATATTATATGCAAACATTGAGGAAAATGCATATTCGAATTAAAAAGAACAAAAACTTGTAATTCCAATGGATAATTTATTGTTAAAATAGATATACTTCAGAAAGTTTTTGCAATCCATGATCACTTTTGAGAAATGAATGAAACAGTGACTAAGCTACATTGTATACGTTAGAAATTCAAATTAACGGAAAAAAATTTGATTGAATTGAGTTCTCGAGACATGCGTAAGCTGAAAGCACGAGACTTGCTTAAAGAAAGAAAGAAAATGTCATTTCCAAACCAGAGTTAAAAAAAAAAAAAAAAAAAAAAAAAATATTCCTAATTTTTTTGTCTTTTTCTTTGAAGTTTGGAAATGACATTATCTCTTGTTAATCATTTCTTCATACTGCTTTCCTTCTGACTGACAAGCATTTATCAAAAATCAAAATTGCTTTTATCATTTTTGCACTTATAAAATTTGGTTTTAATAAAATTAAGCATTTATTATTGGAGGCATGGTGGAGTAATGGATAATGGCTCGGATTGAAAAATTGTAGAGCTGAGTTCAAATTCCATTTGAATCCATTACATTCACTTACATGCTAATACCCTTGGGAAAGGTATGAATCCTCCTCCCTCCGGCTGTGGGTAAATAGCAAGACAGACTGGGTTCTATAGCCTTGGATGGCAACTGGTCTATTGCAGAAAGAAATGGCAACCTACTGCAGGAAAATATCTGCCTCATCAGTCATGTATCGAAAAATACATGATCACCTAAGCATGTATCATGCATTGCACATAACTGACTGACTATTCCTTTTCTTCTGCTCTCTACCGTGTCCCTTCAGATGTTGAGGATCATGACCCTCCACAACATTTCCAAACGGAAAACATTAAGAATAGTAGAAAACTTGATAAAAAATCATGACTTATTACCCTTACTACATTTGCTACAATCTTCTTCTGTTGCGTCCCTTCAGAAAGCTGAGGATCGTGGCTCTCCACAACATCCTTATGTGCTAATACCCTCGAGAATGGTATGAATCCTCCTCTTCTCCCTCCAGCTATGGGTAAATAACAGGACAAACCGGGTTTGCCTTGGATGGCAACTGGTCTACTGCAGAACAAAATGGCAACATACTGTGGGAAAAAATCTGCCTCGTCAGTCATGTATTGAAAGATTCATGACTGCCTAAGCGAGTATCATGTATGGCACATAACTGAATGATGCATTTATTGTTCTGAATTAAAAAAAAGATTTATAGATTCCTGCAATTGGATTTTAATTTTGTTGAATAATTAAAATAAAACTTTGAATAGAAATTATATTCTGTTGCATTTGATCTTTCCTTTACAGAATTAACCAAAATCTGACAAGCAGGGGTCATTTAATAATTCAGCGAATTTTTGCACCACTGTGTTCATCAATCACACCCTTCCCACATGGTTCAGGTTAACCAGGACTACCTTTGATATATGACTCTACTGCCTCTCAATTTTTATAAGGTAGTATTCATATAAAATACAAATTTTATTGTAACTTAATTATGTACTGTTATGATGTTGATTTGGGGTTAGTAGAGACAAATGCCAAATAACACGTAACAATAAAAAGGGTTTTAATGGGTTGGTAAAAAGGTACAGAAATCGTCTGAGTAGTCAATAACTAGCTCAGCTAAGAACTTCTCTGTCTATCTATCTTCCCAATAGTTGTTCCCGAAACAATTTTTGTTACTCTTGTTGCTGAATTTAACTTTGCACTAGTTTTCGTTAATGCAATCAAATCTTCCATTATGCGTAATAGATTACACAAAACACTTTTCGAAAACAGACAAAAAGGGAAAAACACGTATATATCCACAATAAGCACAAGTCTTACTTCTTTTTGGCACGTTGAAATCCCATTTCTTCGTGAAGAACAAAGTTCGACGTATTTTTTTTTTTTTTTCAGAGCGAGAAAAAGAAATTTATATAGTCCACCTAGAATTGAAAAATTCTCCACTCAGCGTGATGAACGAATCTCTCATCGCCACTGTTATGATGTTGATTTGGGATTAGTAGAGACAAACGCCAAATAACACGTAACAATAAAAAGGGTTTTAATGGGTTGGTAAAAAGGTACAGAAATTGCCTGAGTAGTCAATAACTAGCTCAGCTAAGAACTTCTCTGTCTATCTATCTTCCCCATGTCAACTGACATGCCACTATTTAAAGTCTTTGTTCACAGATGCAGACAAGTTCATCTTCAAGAGGGGTGGTAGGTTTCCGACACAACATGTACAATAATGGATAATTTGCAATATTGGTGAACAATAACATTTTAACATCAACTTGAAATTTTTCTTGTTAAAAAGTTGAAGAAATAGTGCATTTTGTAAGACTTAACATGAGCAAAACAAATTTATGGATTTGAACCCCCCCACACACACACACACGCCTAAATAACCCAGAATGAAGTAAAAAAATTTTCATCTTTTAATAGTCAGTTGTGCTTAGTTTAATTTGTAATGAAGGTAGAATAAAGCAATTGTTGGTAAGATAGGGTTACAAAGTACTATCTGAGGCCCCAAAACAGCCCCGCCCCCGATCAAAGGAGGTCAGGGGGTAGTATATGCCATTAAACATCAGCTACAGGATCTGTTCTTTTTTCCTTCAAGTATTTTCAGGGCCGGTTCAAACATCTCACGTTCCAATCCCCAATATATGATATGACACCCCCCCACCACCACATCTAACTTTTTTTTGTTAGGTGGTATTGTAACATAATTAATGGATTATATGCAATAGAGGTGAACAATTCAACTAGAAAAATTGAAAATAAATACAATGTATCTAAATACAAATTAGAAACATGTCATAATAGATCATTCCATCTATTTAAATAAACAGTAAATTCTGTCTGTCCACCCGTATATCTGAAACCCCTCTAACTCATGCCCCCAATCCCAAATCTATGATATGCCCCTCCCCTCTACTACGTCTCAATTGTCGTAAGGTAGAATTCATATAAAATACAATTTTTATTGTAGCCTAATTATGTACAATAATGGATCATAATTCAAATATAAAAATTGAAAATAAACACAATCTACAAATTAGAGACATGTCACAATAGATCATTTCTTCTTAAATAAATCACCAGTGTTTTGCGGCAATTTTTAACATCAACTTGAGGTTATTTTGGTTAAAAAGTTGAAGAATTCTAACGCATTCAACATTATTTATAAAAAATTGTGATTTTTATATAGTGTTTTTTTTTTCAAGATTTATCATGAGCGAAACAAATTCACGGATTTGGATGAAAAAAAGAACCGAGAATGACATCAACATCCATGAAAATTGACAAGACAGATGTGATCTAAAACAACAATCTGCTATATTACACACTACCCTTTTATATCATGTATTCTTATTCCAAAGGTGGAATTTTTGTCATGGCTTACTCCCCATTACTTACAGCAAGGGTCGGCAACCTACGGCCCATAGGCCGGATCCGGCCCGTGAAGGCATTTTGATCGGTCCGCGAGCTTGATTACCAATGACTCTATTTTTAACATGAGAGATGACCTTCCAATGAAATTTGTTATATGTCATTTTCCATAGAATGGCTACACATCTCAGTGCACTAAAAATATTAGACTATCTGCCAGTTATCTTTCATGAGACTTATTTTACCAAGTTGTGTTGCCTACTTTTAATGTCAAATAATGGATACATATTTGTTATGACCCTTAGCTACATTAAAAGATAACAGAAGCGAAGGAACGATAAAGTGAAAGAGGCCAAGAGGGACTGACATACAGGTAGCAGAAATCTAAAGACAAAGTTAAACATACGGCGCATTATACATACATGCCTCATGAATGTGTAGATGATACCCGATGTGTAATTTATAAGTGTATATGTTTGCAACTATTTGTACACGTATGTATGGGTATATGTGCTTTATTTTTTGATGATGTGTGTGTGTGTGTGTGTGTGTGTGGTTTGTTTGTGGAACAATTTTTCAATAACAGTTTCAAACCTACACGTCATAATTTCATCCATTTCACTTCTGGTTGATTTTTTCACCTTGAAGTATTTTTGATGTTCCTCGAGGAAAAGTAATTTTTGTTAGGTGTTTTTTTTTATTTTAGATTTTCTTTTGTTTTTCTGACTTCTCAATGTTTATTTTCATTATGGTTTTAAATATTTAGGTTGACGGGGGGACTGCTTATGTAATTTTCCTTAATTTTTCATTAATGTCCTTCGTTCGACCTGCGGCCCGTCATTATAACACGATCCGGCCCGCGGGGTCGAATGATTTGCCGACCCCTGACTTACAGTAACCATTGATCCCAAACAGACATTTCTCCTCATCTAAGGACTGACCAAGCTTGATGCTGCTTAAGTTTGGTAATCAAATAAGAACTAATGCTTTTAGCATGGTTTAACTATAAGCTTTCTCTCTCTTTCTCTTTTATTATTTGGATGTCCTAATTATATTGAAAATTTTCATATTAGCAGAGAAGAAAGTATATTTTTTTAGCTGTCTGCTACCACTTTTTCATCAATGTCGATTTTCATGCAAAAAGCGGATCACATCTTCATACATGTTTCTGAAAACCTGGACTTCTCATTGGACAATAAATATTAAAATTATCTCGTATATCTTCACGTACATTGTTCTCAATAAGCAAAACAAAACATATCAGGCTCCAGACTGAGTTTTGTAAGGCGCTTTCTGAGTGGTTAACAGATATTAAAAAACAATTTACCTGCTCACCACTACGTCCGAATAACATCAACCTAGTTTTTGACCTGATGAAAAAAACAATGCTCTCAGGATCCTATCATGTGATTAAAAAACATATAAATTGAAGGTACGAGCGAACCCAGTCAGTGAGAATTTACGACGACTAGAATTTGCTAAATGAGTTCACGACGCTTGTATCATTACTGCAGCGAAGTACAAAGTTAGAATCTCAAGTTCTTTAACATGAAATAACTTCACTGAAATTCAAGCTACAATTTCAACGAAACAACTCACTCACCAACTTCTGCAACTTACTAAAAACTATTCAATTACGGAACATTCACTTCTCCAACTTCTTTGAAGCTAAAAGTTTATCAACATATTTTCAGCTTTACAAGATTCTTTAAACTCTCTTTCAGTGATTATTTTGAATGACAAGATAATTCAGCTTTTTGTGAGCTCCGATAAAAAATATTTTTAGTGGTAAAAACTTTAGCCCAGTCAAAGGGAAGTAACTCATATTAATAGTTATTGTAAAACTGTTGTCATTTATAGATATAAATATTGTACCTGTTATGAAAAGTAATTTTCTTGTGTTCTTTCTCTTGTTTGCTTTTTGTTTTCTTACACATTCGTAAAGTAAAAAAAATGTGTGGGTTGATTTATGCTGTCAATACCACTACACTTTAATAAGAGCTGAAAGTCTCTATTTTTCATGCAAACCTAGTCCCAACTTTTATATTTAATCGTAACTTGTAAGTGCATTTTATTCAGCATTTATTTTCGCACATCAAACAAACTCAGTAGTCAGAAGAAGAATAGCAAGAGGCAGGATAGGTGCTCCACCTTGGGTAACACTCTTATGGGGGCCACACTTTTAGGTTTGCTGTATAAGCCTGTATGGGCTGTATTGAAATAAAACTGGTTTTAATGTTGGGACACTACTCACAGTTGAAGGTCTTTTTTGACTTTGGGTAACTTAAACTATAACATTTAAGCAGTTGTTATCTTGGCTGAATAGTAAACATTAACCAGTGATGCATTCAGCGTTGTTCTATCAAATTTTCATTGTTTAGTTATTTTTCTTGATAGAAATTTGTTTGAGGGTATTTTGGGTCTGTTAATAGTTTGTACAGATCTGTAGCAGGGACAAATTTTTTTTGGCTGGGAGGGGGGTTAGAATTTACCTTTATGTTATAAAAGTCTGCTAAAATGGTTAGCAGGAAGAACATTTAAAATTTCCAGTAAATCTAGATCGGCAGAAATCAACTTTGAAATAATAGAGAACCGTTTATCTTGCAAATGAAAAATTTCATTAATGGAGAAAAATTTTTTTTTTTTGACTTAGTTCTTTTTATTTGGGTTTGAAAAAAAGGAAACGACTACAACAAGAGCATTTTAAGCTACTGTCTCATCTGTATCCCAATACTGTGTGTTTTAGTGTTTTTGGAAAGATCGCATCTTAAATATTTCCCAAATAGAAGACTTTGATGTGATTTCCTTTCGTAAAATGAGTTTACAGCTTCTATTACATTGATATAAACCCTGTAAAAAATACTACAATTGGTAATAATTTTGGAGGATACAAGACACCCCACCACCTACAGGCTGCTATGACCCTGATATATATATATATATATATATATATATATATATATATATATATATAAGGCAGGATGTGTGTGTGTGTGTGTGTAATGAATGCATGGCCGCAATTTTCGACAGATTTGCACCAAAATTTACATGCACATGCTCCAAGTTAGCAAGAAGGCCAAGACTGACTTTGCATTTCCCAACTCCCATCAATAGTGGAAATAAACAATTTTTTCATGCTTCTATGGCAGTTTTCATGTAGTTTGCAGCCATTTTCTACTGGCTAGAGTGAGAGCCAATAGCCGGCTGCCACGAATAGGCAGGAAGATTCTATTGGCCAGCGTGAGAGCCAACAGGGAAAATTTTGGGAAAAATGTAAATCTGCATGGCACTTTACTCCAATTGCCTCATTCGCTTGCTTAAACTCAACGTTGATTCTGATTCCGCAGAACTGGGTTGGATGTGAAAAAAGTATTTGTTGTTAACATTCTTTTTCATTCGGTTTTTCAGTTACCAGTCCTTTTTTTAAAGCTGATTGTTTTTGTGTTCATTTTGTTTAGTTCTTTTTTTTGTAACAGATTTAATGTTTAGTATAGAGCTTAGAAAAAATTCGCAGTGTGAGATAGGCAAGAAGTAAGGCATGTAGCAACATCAGCACGTCAAAGGGCACTCCTTTAAAAAAGGCAAGGAAGGGCAAAAATATTTAAGTCAAGTGATAGCGATTGCTGTATGAGTCATACGATTTTGAATCAAGCATGGGCAACACCGGGCCATGCTGCTAGTATATATATATATATATATATATATATATATATATATATATATATATATATATATATATGTATATATAAGGAAAAAACTCCACATCATTAAAGAGTTTAATAATAATTTATTTCAGACAGACAACTGCCTCATCAGACCAGAGTTATGTTTTAAATCATCCAGCTAATTTATTAAAAATTACATGAGGAAATGAATTTGAAAAATCCCTAAAGAGAACTCTTTGAGAGATTTTTTCTAGTTCAAATCTTTATTAGGTTGGTGCAAAAATAATGGCGTAATAATGTTGTTTTTTGACGTTACGTCAAAAAACGACATTATTACGTCATTATTTTTGCACCAACCTAATAAAAGATTTGACCTAGACAAATCCTTGAAGAGAATATATATATATATAGATATATAAATAAAAAGGAGTCACTGTGTAATATGTTGTATTTTTGTGGGCGGGGACAGGGGTAGGGGAGAGACAGTACAGCTGACAATCTGTTACATGCTGTATATTACCATAAAAGAAGAAACTTTTCATCAGGGTTTATATGTCCAATCACAGCAGGGTTTTCTTTTTTTTTCACCAGCTCAACCCTTTTTATTTAAACACTTGAAAATTTACTTAGGTTCTCCAAGTTTTCATAGTATGCTTTATTTAGATCATAGGTTTAAATAAACTTAGATGAGCCAAAACTAGGATGGCTTCTCACAGGAAATTTAAAGTTAGACGTAAAGGATTTGGGGGAATCAATTAATACTAACCCTAAAATTGATGCAGACTGTGCTTGGGAATAATTGGTGGGTCAACCTGAAAAGTAGAATCCATTTTTTTGTTGCTAACTATACTAAGCAATCCAACCTAGATAGATTAGTAACACAAAATGTATTTATATCTAGACAGGGCTGCAGAATCAGAAGTGGCTACAGCCTATAATGCAGCTAGATCTCCTGGCCAGTACAGGTGAAGGTTTTATGGAGGGGTTTGCTGCATAAGCCAGTTCAGGCTGTATTGAAATAAAAGTAGTTTTACTATAGGGATCCTACACACAGTGGAAAGACATTTTCAATTTCAAGTAACTTAAACTATGGGTTATGTATTGAAGCAATTCTTATATTGGCTGAGCAATAAACAGCCCTATTTTATGTAGTTAAGCAATTCTTATACTGGCTGAACAATAAACATCCTTATTTTATGAAGTTAATCAATTCTTATATTGGCTGAACAATAAACAGCCCTATTTTATGAAGTCACATGTTGGTTGTTGTCACATAATTTCAATTATTTTCCTTCTGTGTGCTCTTTTTTTCATCTTTTGGGTCTATTAATAGTTTATATATATATATATATATATATAATTATCTTTTTAAAAAAAATTTATAACATAAATATGTTATAAAATCACTACAAAAGTAGCCATTTTGTTTCAACACCTCTGGTGTCTTATAAAGTGAAACAAAATGGCTATTTTTGTAGTGATTTTATCACATATTTATGTTATAAATTTTTTTTAAAAAGATAATTATATCTGCTCTACTTTGTATTGAGCCCTCTTGTTGGTTATTGGAATTCATTCCGTATATACCAATTATATACTTGTGTATATATATATATATATATATAGATATATATTCATAAAATACATCTATTGAATGCTTTGGTACACATCATCAGTGATGTTTCTAAACTATTAACAGGCCAAAAGATGAAAAGAAAAGAGCACACATAAGAAAAATAACTGAAATTATGTGACAACAACCAACATTAATATATATCAATATATTAATAGTTTATATATATATATATATATATATATATATATATATATATAAATATATATATATAAATATATATATATATATATATATATATATATATGAAATAGTTAATAAATATATATATATATATATATATATATATATGAAATAGTTAATAAATATATATATATATATATATATATATATGAAATAGTTAATAAATATATATATATATATATATATATAAATATTAATAAATATATATATATATATAATATATATAGTTAATAAATATATATATATATATATATATATATATATATATGAAATAGTTAATAAATATATATATATAGATATATATATATATATATATATATATATGAAACAGTTAATAAATATATATATATAAAATATATAATAAAACAGTATATATATATATAGATATATATATATATATATGAAACAGTTAATAAATATATATATATAAAAATAGTTAATAAATATATATATATATATATATATATATATATATATGAAACAGTTAATAAATATATATATATAAAAATAGTTAATAAATATATATATATAGATATATATATATATATATGAAACAGTTAATAAATATATATATATAAAAATAGTTAATAAATATATATATATAGATATATATATATATATATGAAACAGTTAATAAATATATATATAAAAAAATAGTTAATAAATATATATATATAGATATATATATATATTTGAAATAGTTAATAAATATATATATATATAAAATAGTTAATAAATATATATATATAGAATATATATATATTTGAAATAGTTATAAATATATATATATATATGAAACAGTTAATAAATATATATATATGAAATAGTTAATAAATATATATATAGATATATATATATGAAACAGTTAATAAATATATATATATATATATATATATATATAAAATAGTTAATAAATATATCTCTCTCCTTATATATAAAATAGTTTATATAAACTAGTTTATATATATATATATATATATATATATATGTATATAACTATTAACAGACCCAATACAAGAAAAATAGAGCACACACGTACTTTCAAACCAACTTCTACCATGGAAATTAACTGAAATTATATGATAACAGCCAAGACATGTCTCCTACACACAGTGGTGGTTTGGTATTATATGACATTATATATATATATATATATATATATATATATGATAAAATATTGTTTTTAGGTATGCTATATTTATAGGTTAAAGTGTTCAATACCAGAGATAAAGTGTATGTAAATATATATAAACACTGCCATTAAAGCTGCAAGACTTTACTCTTCTCAAAATACCCCATTTAACACTGGGGCTTCTATTACATATTTCTTTAAAGGGCCACACGTGGCTGGCTAGCTTGGTACAATACCTATGGCTCTCCAATTTAAAAGAAGACCGATGATTATACCATCTTGAATATACCTTCTTTTGATCCCACAAATGAATGGTCTAAAGTGATCCTGAGACACAAACATATTAACAAACACACAATGGCCCAGTATGATCCCAGTTGAGAATTTATACGTTAATATTTTTTTTCTTCACTTCTGGTTCCACCTACTGTTTCCTTCCCTCACCTTATATTATTTATGGTGTTAGGTTAGGTTATATAAATGGGAAAGCATAACACTACAAATGAATTATATACCAAAAACCACCTGATGAGATCATAAGGTTGAAAACCAAGTTGTCTTAACAGTGAATTTTTCAATCTGTTTTTATTACTATTATCTGCTCTATACATTTAAATTTTTAGAATTGTATATTCTAAAGTCTTTCTTAAAATATCTGTCCAATGTTCTGACTCTGCTCTGGCCAAATAATTTTATATTCTTATATATTGTGATATGGCAATATATATATATATATATATATATATATATATATATATATATATATATATAATTATTTATTTAAAAAATATGATTCCAACGCTACATAAGAGTTCTCATGTTTCAAAACAAGAGCCGAAAACTTCAATATAATTATTTGAACTAACTTGAATTAAAGTACCAACTATTTTTAAAAAATAATAACGAAAATACTAAAGAACTTTGGATTATTTACCTAACGAGTTCTTTCCTATTTTTTATCTATTTTTTACACACACACACACACACACACACATATATATATATATATATATATATATATATATATATATATATATATATATATATATTTTATTTTTTACAATGAATCATTTGTACAAAAAATAGTTTCCATGCCTGATGATGACCGGAGAACCTGTCGAAACTTCTCTACATATTTAAGGAAGACCTAATACAGTTTATAATTTCAAAAAACAAAGATCATAACATTCATCAAGTGGTTAGTGGGTTAATGCATTTTTAAAATTTAGTTAGCGAAGGGATTTCGCCATTTTATATCATTAACTTTACTAATTTACTTTTTGTATGAATGATTCATTGTAATATAAATTAAACTGCGCCACATATTATATATATATGTATATAGTCATTCACAGACTGTTTTGCTGTATCACAGCTCATCAGTGTAGCTAGACATCTGATTGCTTCAAGCCGGGATCAGAACCCAAACAATTTGGCATCAGTCAAAGATTCCAATGTATATCACCAGAAGGACACCAGAGCTATTGTATACTTTAGTGACATACATTGGAATTTTGAACTGAACCATTTATTTCGTCCACTGGGGTAGATTGTTCTAGTTCCATGTGCCATACTTTTTCTGGATATCTTAATTTCAGTTGTTTCTCTTTAATAACTAAGCTCTCCAAGTTTTTGTTTAGCTTTGCTGTGATTAGGTATTGAACTCATAACTCTTTGGGTCAAGTCACTGGATTACTTCAACCGATGCTTTTATCCACTGGACCATATAAATTCTATATATACAGTTAATAAAAAAAAACATTCTTAATAATGATTAATAGAATAGCTGAAAGCACTCAAATATAAAATAAAATACTTGTATAAATGCAGGAAAAATTGAATAAAAACCTTAATTGCAATACCTTCTCAGTTGTTTTATATATATATATATAAATTTTCACCAATAACACTGATTTATTTACTGCTGATTTTGATCCGTCTTAATGAAGCACCCTTTACAATAAGTAAATCAATGTTATTGGTGAAAATTTATTTATTTCTCTATTGGATCATGTTATTTAAGTCATGGCACTTATGTGTGAAAAATAATATCGCCCAAATGTCCACCAAGGCTTCAGCAGCACACCTCCACTTGATTTGATGGTCAAAATCTTTGATGATGTCACTGCAAAGTTGCTCCTTGATCTCACCAATATGCCTTATTATATCATCCTTCAGCTGTTGAATTGATGTTGGCTTGTTGGCATAGACCTTACTTTTGAGATGATCCCAAAGGAAGAAATCTAAAGGCATCATCACATGATCATGGTGGCCAATTGACTTCTCTGTTTTGAGAGATGATGTGACCTGGAAATTCTCATTCAAATTCTGTTTGAACGTCTATTTTCGTAATAAACTTTGATAACTTTAACACATTGTTTGATTGTTAATCTTTCCATAGTTGAAATTGCCAGACTTAAGTTGTTAAATCTGAAAAAAAAGAAAAAAATCATGAGACACTTAAACTTAATTCACATTTAAAATCTGTCCACATTATTGGAACACCCTTTATATAAATATATATATATATAGTCGACTCTCCCCCACCTCCGTCGAATTCGACATATGAGGGTCAAGCAGATCAGTTCCCAGGAAACTGACAGCCCAACAACAGCACATGAGATTTGATTATAGTGGTGAAGGTTTCGTGCAGGACCAGCCACACTTTTTAAAGGCCGAGTACAGAGACCTGGTGCACTAAGTGCCACAAGATCCCCAAACGACCCTCCACAGGTTTTGAATCTAGAGTTGTACTTCTCCTCGACCAGTTGCCATCCAAGGCTGGAGGGAGAAGAAGAGGATTCACACCTTTCCCAAGGGTATTAGCACGTAAGTGAATGTAATGGATTCAACTGGAATTCGAACTCGGCTCTGTGATTCCTCAATCCAAACCACTAACCATTACTCCACCGTGCCTCCTATATATATATATATATATATATATATATATATATATATATATAGAGTGCTGCTTGAAAATTTGTGACCCCACCCCCTGAGACATGGTCATTGTTATTGTAAACAAATTTAAAATAAGCCTATAAAATGTGCATCCAAACACCAATTTGTAAAGTAGACTTTCCAAAACAAAGAAAAAAAAGGATTTATTTAAAAAAGGATTTAATTCACCAAAACTGAAAATTTGACATGTGCTAAAGTACGTTAACCCTTTCGGTTAGTACACTGTGAATCCTCATTTTGTAGAAATTACTTCAACCAAACATTTTCAGCAGCCACTGACCAGTATCTTGTATACACTGTTGGGAATTTTTGCTCACGCCTCCTTACAAAACTCAGCCAATTGAGAGCAGTTGGAGGTACATCTGGCATGAACAGCCAACTTCAGGTATAACCACAGTATTTCTCATGGATCGAGATCTGGACTTTCACCAGGCCAATCCAGAGTACAAATCCTCTTCCTTTTCAGGTCTAACCACAGTATTTCTCTTGGATTGAGATTTGGACTTTGACTAAGCCAATCCAGAGTACAAATCCTCTTCCTTTTCAGGTCTAACCACATTATTTCTATTGGATCAAGATGTGGACTTTGACTCGGCCAATCCAGAGTACAAATCCCCTTCTTTTTAAGCCATTCCTTGGTAGTTTTTCTGGTATGTTTAGGGTCATTGTCTTATTGCAGAATCCTGACTGATGTTAGGATATTCTGATCCAGAACTTGTTGATAGGACTGAGAATTCATATTTTCCTGGCTAATATGGAGTCTTCTGGGTTCAGAGGCAGAAAAGCTGCAGTTTTGATTCTGACTGAACAGTTCTATTTTTTATTCCAGAGAATGGACTTCCAGAAAGCCTCTGGTTTGTCCAAGTGTTCTCTGACAAAGTTTAAATGAGCAGTTTTGTTTGTCATTGAGAGCAGAGGTTTCCTTCTAGTAGCTCTCTAATGAATGCTATGCCCATTCAATTTTTGTTTGTAGATACATGTACATTTACTCCAGATGCTGCCAGATATGTCTAAAACTCTCTGGAGGTGATGTATGCATTAGCTTTTACTTCATTTATTTTTTTTTTTTAATGTTTCTTGGTGATAGTTTTGATGGATGTCCACTTCTTGGAAGAGTGATGGTCATATTGAATGCCATCCATTTGTAAATTATTTGTCTTGGTCAGTGGATGGATGGAGCTGAAATCTTTTTGAGATTGTCTTATAACTTTCCTCAGATTGGTGAAAAAACAGTAACTTCTTCCTGATGTCATTAGATATCTCCGTTCCTCTCGGCATTGTTGATCTGTGAAGGCATGACAGCAGCTTAGCTAGTTTCCCTTCTCTTTTAATCTGTGTTGTTCAACCAATTAACTAAGGATACCACGTGACGCATATTGTGTATATTAATGACAAAAAATTCAGAAATGGAGAGAGAGATGGAAAAATCCAACCCGGGCTATAGCACATGTGTCACTATTCCTCATTTCAGACTATACGATAGAATTTTTTAACACTAAAACATCCTGCAAAGAACTTTTTCATCAAATGTTTGTACCTTTTGTTATATAAAAATTTCTATTTATTGTTATGCAAACACCCTTGTCTTGGATATTATTGTTCTCTTGTTCATTAGTTTGCTACATTTGCAATAATATAAATATATAAGGATTATTAGTCCCCTACAGGTTAGTAACCACTAATGAAATGGTTATGTCTGACAATTATTAATATATATTTTCTGTTTATACATTATTTTCATAGATACAATTTATTTAAGTAAATGCCTTGTTTTTTAATTAGGGTGGTGATAAATAGATGTGTTACAAATAGTAGAATTTTTTAAATTCGTCCTTGTTGTATTAAATGCTCACTTTCTTTCTTTCTCTCTATATGTGTGCGTGACCTGAAAATTGTGTTCAAGCATAAAACAGACTGTCGCCACTCGGCATTGACCTCAGTGTCTGGTTTTATATTTACACACGCTCTATCCCTGATATTAAGCACTTTTACCCAAATATAAACCAGATGTTATAGGATCAAGAACCTATATTATTCGTAAAAACCCCAAATCGCAGGTTCCAAATTTAATAATACAACAACGCATTCTGATTGGCTGAAAAATATCAGTTATGTTTGAATGTACCGGCCCTATTTTTGACCCCAAAATTCTGGAGCCCACCACGTGACGCATATTGTGTATATTAATAACACAAAATTCAGAAGTGGAGAGTGAGATGGAAAAATCCAACCCAGAGCTATAGCACGTGTGTCACTGTTCCTCATTTCAGACTATACGATAGAATTCTTTTAACACTAAAACAGCCTGCATCGCTCTTTCAACACAAGCTAACTAAAAGTCAACAAATATTAAAGAATGACAAGCCAGTTAAAACACAAAGTCCACTTCATTCACACACAATTTTCATAAACCTCAAGCTGTTTAATTTCAGCATAGACCAAATTATACTGTATTATATTATCTCATGTTCACACATTATTCTACAACTCAAGATCTATATAATCAAAATATTACTAAAACTCAAATCCAAATCTACAAAGACATTGGAATGTTTTAAACAACTTTTTCATCAAAAAATGGTTAAGGTACGTCGATGACACCTTCATACTCTGGCCACACCAAGAAGATGTTCAGGTTCTACTGGACCATGTGAACTCAATAAGACCTTCGATACAGTTCACAATGGAGAAAGAGGGTAACAACACACTCCCATTCCTGGATGTTCTAATATCTCGAACAGAGCATGGGTTTAAGACATCCGTATACCGTAAACCAACATTCACCAGACAGTACCTCAATTTCAACTCCCACCATCCATACAGCGTAAAGAAAGGGATTGTCTGTTGCTTACAACACCAAGCAAAAGTCATAAGTGGTGACCCAGAGATGTTAGATAAAGAATTGTTCAGTATAAATAGTACCCTACAACGTAACAACTATCCTGGGTACATGGCAGCCCCCAAACTGGGATAGGCGGGTACAAGAGGATTGTTTAAATGACAATTCTACTATTTGTAACACATCTATTTATCATCTCCCAGTTGTGTCTCTGCCTTTGGGCAAAGTGCAATCAGGGCCGACTCTATCAAAGAAAAAAGTCGCAACTGACGAAAATCATACTGAGAGGTGCTCAGCCCTGGGGAAGAGCTGCCCCAGGCCGCGCCCTTTCATTGCACCAGAGAAAGGGATCAGTGCTCACTCCGAGGCCAGCGCACCGACAGTTGTGGGGGCTGCAGGCAATTTTTGTTCCTTGCCCGGGTGCACGTGCTCGGGTCCCCTCCTTAAAAAAGACCTTGTGTCACATCTCGTCTACGTGGAGAGACAGAGTAAATACCTAATTATCTCCCTTGACGTTCCCTTTTTTTCTTTGTTTTTTTTTATAAGACGTTTTCTGACTGCCAAAGCACTCTCTAATTAATAATTCTTTTATAGAAAACTTAACCCAGACATTTGTAGTTTATTTAAAATGCTTTATTATCGTTCTTCCCTTTTTCTCTAATGTTGCACTGCTCCAACGAAGATAAATCAGAAAATAGATGTAAGTATTCCTTGATTTAAGAATTTGTAGACAAACTACTTGGCAAACGAATTATGATGTCAACTTCCAATATTTACTTCGTTGTTCTATTATTCCGTCTTTAATTTTAAAATGTTTATTATTCATGGTAAGAAGAAACTACAGGTCTATTTTCCAATCAAATCTATTTTTTTGTAGTTAGAATAATTCTATAATTTTTTGTTTAACTCTCATCTTCTTCTTTTTGTGTGTGTGTCTAAAAAAAAATAAAAATAAAAAAGTATTTTTATTTGCAATTTGTATATATCAAATAAAAGAAAATGTTTACAGTCTGAAATTTTTAGCATCAGTATTTTTTATTTTTATTATAAAACCATGTTTTTTTAAATCATAATCCAAAAAAACACTTAAGCTGGAAAATAGGCGATGCCTTTTTTTAAACTAACCGATGATTTTTTTTTATATTCATTCATCATTCCGTGTTATTCAATATTCATTCATATTTTTTTGTTTTCAAATTATCTGACCAAAACAGTGATTTTTTTTTTCTAATTTTGTTTTATTTTAAAAACGAATGAATTGTCTTTCCTTCTGACATTTCTGTGAACTTTCTAAAATAAATATGCAAAATTAAAGTCTCTTGCTTGCTTGACGAAGTTTCCTTTCTTAAAGAAGTTTTTAAAAAGCGATTTTTTTTAAAAGTAGAGCCCTTGAAGAAAAAAAAAATCAAATTCCCACCTGATTGACTTTTGAATTTGATTCCAAATTTTTGGACATGAAAACGACTAAAAAACTAAAAACAGTTTCGATCTCGTGTTTAAAGCAATAAAAAAAAACAAGAAAACATACACGCACAAACTAAAAAAAATATCAAGAAAAAAAAGTTGTTTTAAAAACTTCTGATTCCTCATTTAAATAATAAAAAAAAAAATGCTTGAAAGAAGGAAGTTTGCGAATTTCTTAAAATGTAAACTAAAAGTAAAAAAAAAAAAACATGATTTTTAAAAATGCGTTAAAAAAATAAATTTTTATTTTAACCGAGTTTGTTAAAAAAAATGGTAAATTTTCATTTTAAAAGCGCTAATATCCCTTCAAAATTTTCCCAAATGGTATTCTTATTTCTGTGTACATAAAATGACCACAGCATGACGAAAAAATGTCCCAAACTTAATAAAAACAAAGTTTTATTGTCCTCAAAATCTTTGGGTAAATTTCTAATTTGTTTTCCGAACGCTCCCTTCAAATTTTACCAAAATAGTCTTATTTCCGTGCAAATGTACATGCTGAACTCAAATCAACAATTAGATCATGAAGAAAGCTACCTTTTTGGATGTTAACGACCAGAAAAAAATCAGACTTCTTCTCGGTCTTTCGGCAGCCATTCCCGACTTATTGAAAAGTAATTCACTGCGGAAAGATTTTTGGTGGAGTCATAAAATTTGGCCTATTTACTTCTTTTACAGACTTTCCTTGCAGAAAATCACTACGCACTACTGTAAAGAAATCTAATTTTTTTTTTTTTTGGTAAGTTTAGTTTTATTTATGACAAAAACAAATTAAATAATACAAAAGAAACTATTTTCCGTTTCGAATCGCAATGACAAATTAAAAGAAAGAAAAATAAAGCATTTTTTATATTGTAAAATTGAAAATAAAACAAAAAATCATGTTTGTAACGCGTAAATATTTATGTTAGTTCTAAGTGCAAGTCTTTGGAGAATTTAAATAATCAAATTTATTTTGTCAAACTTATTTTGCTCCAGTTGCAGAAAATTTGCTCTGAATCATAAATTAAAAAATGCAATAAAACTAAAACCTTAATTAATTAGAAAAGCTTCTAATTGCTTTTATGAATAAGATATATTATGAACACTCTTACTCTAAGAAAAGCATTTTTTTGATGAATAATGAATTTTTACGAGAATTGTTTTCATTTTTTTTATGTTAATTATAGTAATTTATAAAGTTTTAAATCTTTTAAAATTCTGTATTAATTTGCAGTGGTTAGGTGTTATTAAGTAAAGAATATATTTATTAATCATAAATAGAAAAACTTACTACAATTCAGCAAACCCCTGTATTTTAAATTTGTATGTATGTATAAATGTGCCAGCTTTTGTAAATATGGATGTCCATACAGGACATCAAAAAATAAAAGTGGTAACTATAGTAAATTTAAAATTTATTGGTAATTTTCTAACATTTCCGGAACTAGCATCTTTGTAAGTAACATTATAAAGCTAAAGTATCTAAACTCAATAAAATATTAGATTACTTAGAGTATTTACCTAAATTTTTACGATTACTAGGTAATTAAAATATTACATAAAAAAGGCATTTATGTTGTATTTGTCAAGTAATTTTTACAGTAATGTGCTCCTTACTTAAACATTTCATACATTAAGTTATTGATAAATGTGTCAACACCTCAGAAACATCCATCTCTGTGTTAAAAAATGCTTTTCTATGATATTTTAAACTAAAAGTTAGTAATATTTGTTTTAATTATGACTGTAGCGTACTGTGGGTTTACATGTTGTTAAATTAGGAACACATGCGTTTATTCCTGCTAGAAGATCCACCAGAAAAACATGGCGGACTCAGAGAATGAATCCACCATAAAGAAGTGTAGAGAAAACCAACAAGGCCGATATATAGATACAAACAAGTATATGTATTAAACAACAAAATTTTCAATAGACATAGACATTAACATTTGTGTTTGTGTGTGAACATAAATAGTTTGTATGTTGATGAATGTTTGTTGTACATGTATGTGTATAATGTATATAATGTCTCCCACAAATGGGAAGACGCAATCTTCTGCAAGAGCTTACATTGTGGATGTGTTCGCTGAAAATAAAGAAATGAAAAAGAGAATGAAGCAATAAATTGCCCAGTATTTATAGTGTAGGGAGAGCGACTCCTAGTGAACAATTTGGACAATTAAGGAGGAGTTAACTCCAACATGACTAATTAAACTTTAAATCATCTAATCTTCCTCAAATAAATTTTCAAATGAGTATATTTTTTTAATAGAGAGAATTCTGTTATGTTGACAGATTTGTCAATATAACTGATTTTAACATTTTCAAAAAAAGAATCATTCCAATCAATTTAAATTCGGTTTGAAATACAGCAAAGTATTTTGCTTATTGGAAATAAATATTGAGTCTAAGTTTGTAGTACCTGGACATGAGATTGAACTCACAATGACTATGTCACCAAATTCACACACAAACACTTTAATCCACAAGGACTGTACTGAACTGAGAACTTGAAACCTTAAACCTAATGTTCTTCTTTCCTGTCTGTTAATCATTTTCTGTCTGCGATCCTTCAATATTTTTAATGTACAACAAGAAATGGTTGTTTGTTTTGGAAAAGCAATTGAAGGCTTTTAAAACAATGTTGATGATTGGTCAATAAATGCTAATGTGAGAACTTGAATTTGAAGTTTATGTGATCCTATTTTTGCACAGAATTGAATACTACTTAAATCTACTGAATTTTTCTACAATTTTAATGGAGTTCTACAAATATATATATATATATATATATATATATATATATATATATATATATATTTTTGGTTGGATAGCTGTGAGTTTGTGACCTGGGTTTCACGCTTTAGCGGTCGTCAGAGTTTGTCTGACAATCACTAAAGCGGGATCCACAAACTCACGTCTATCAACCAAATATGTTAACTCTATCTCTGATATTGAGCGTTTTCTAATAAGTACCGTATACATATAATATATAAATAATTATACATATATATATTTATTTATATTTATATACACTTTTCACACACACACACACACACACACACACACACACACACACACACACACACACACACATATATATATATATATGTGTGTGTAATATATAATTGTTCACCATTGGCTCCTACATAAAGCTCATCCCTCCTTTGGATCAGGTTCAAAAGTTTCCCCTCGGTGTGATTAGATTGAGAATTTTCTCCCAAAAATACATTTAAGAAATTATATTAGCCCCAATGAATCAAGCAAATAATATATTAAAAGCTGTGCACAACTGTACTGACTAATTAAAAAAACAAATATTGCATCCTACTTGATGCAATCATACTTATCAGGCCAAATGATTTTCATAGTCATAAACTCTATTTTACAGTAAGAAGTTGAAAAAGGGCATTGTTATCTGAAAATCAACTTGGAACAATTAAAAAAGAGCAAGCAATGCTCAATGTAGCATTAAATAAATCTCATCAAAATAAGTTAAAATCTACTTGGACGGATGTAACTATGTTTTTTGATTCTGTTGATCATTGAGATCAGTGCCTTTCTTTCATCATGTACAATAACTAAAATTTAGCTCAGTGTCATTTGCACAAAGTCAGGAATTTATGTTATCAGCCATTGATAGTATAAATGAAAGATTAACAATATCCGGAAAACTGATTCTTTTCAGAACCAACAGTTGTACCGGCTGCTTGGTCAATGAATGCTGAATGTTTCCTTATAAGGAAACAGCTTTGAATATTGCTGCCACATCTGATCTGGTGCTCCTGCTATATATTTAGAGATTCTTGATAAAATCCAAAGAATAATCTGCAATGTTATTGGTCCTGACCTGGCATCTGGATTTCAGTCACTTTTCCATCACTGTAACACACCTTCCCTTTTGGCTTTTCTATAAATACTTTCATTGTAATTGTCCTGATGAATTTTCCTATTGATTTGGTATCTAGACTCTACAAATTTAAGTACATTATAAAGTACATTTTTAGTAGATGGGTGGCAAGGTCTCATCATTTTACAGTTGAAATAGTTTGATGTAACTGTAGATTGAAAAAAGGCATTGTTATCTGAAAATCAACTTGGAACAATTAAAAAAAAAGCAAGCAATGCTCAATGTAGTATTAAATAAATCTCATTGAAATTAGTTAAAAGTTACTTGTATGGATGTAACTAAGGCTTTTGATTCTGTTGATTGTCAAGCTCAATGCTTTTTTTTCATCATGTAGACTAACTAAAATTTAGCTCAGTGTCATTCACAAACCAACTGCCATTCGACCCCTCGACTATCATTGACCTCTTGGAACTCTTCACCAACCCCAAGAATGAACGACATCATCAGCATATCCCTACTTTTTTCATCATTAGTAGACTGACCACTGATGGGAAAACAAATGCTCTTTTTTCTATTAGAAGATTTGTGTTGGATGTGATATTGAATGCTTAAATGACTGAGACCATTCCTTTACAATCAGGATCACCACAATGTCCAGCTGATATAAGAACATTGAGATCTCTGGTTAATATTTTATTTCATTCTCACGGACACCCAGAAGGCTATCCATGGACCCCCAGTTAAGAAACTGCTCTTTGGG
Organism: Acanthosepion pharaonis; assembly: GCA_903632075.3. Taxonomy (NCBI): domain Eukaryota; kingdom Metazoa; phylum Mollusca; class Cephalopoda; order Sepiida; family Sepiidae; genus Acanthosepion; species Acanthosepion pharaonis. Next base: position 1,163,353 of record CAHIKZ030000332.1, on the reverse strand, counting down.
TGTTGTAATTTTGTTTTCATTTAATGTTTAAGACAAAGAATTTATTTTTCTAATTATCTTATTTTCAATGATTTTATGCCTATATATAATTTGAAATGTCACATGCTGGAAATTATTTAAATCTAAAGTGAGTCAATTTAAAATCTAAAATTAAAAATAATGTACAAAGATATGTTTAACAATGTCTCTTTTCCTTTCAGTTATCAAAAGTGGCAGGAAACGACTACTTTGATGTAAACACTGTACAGAAAATCTCGGATCACAAATTTAAAACTGAATATGAAAACATATGACCAAGAGAAGATTATGACATTTTTGACTTTGCATTTTCAGAAGTGAAATGTTGACAAGTTCCACAGCAAAACCCAATATTCTTTTGCAATAAAATTTGTGATTTATAGTTTTGATAGTAAGACCACATTGACAAAAAGTAACTACAAGCTATAAAAACTCACACTAGAGAGAATCACTATTCATGTCATGAGTGATAATTAGTATTTTCTTGTATGCAAATTCACATCAGATTGAAAGTATATGTCATTTTCAAGGAGAACAACTTTACAAATCCACATGCAGATATACACTGTAGAAAAACCATACTTCTGTAAGGTATGTGATTTAGTATTTTCACAGAGTTCAGTTTTAAAGAGACACATACAAACTCACACTGGAGAAAAACCATATTCATGTGAAGTATGTGGTTCAGCCTTTTCAGATAAGTCAAGTTTAAAACCGCATATGCGGACACACTGGAGAAAAACCATATTCATGTGAAATATGTGGTTCAGCATTTTCACAAATTTCAGTTTTAAAGAGACATAAGAAAACACCCACAGGTAAGAAACCATATTCCTGTGAAGTGTGTGGATCAGCTTTTTCACAGAGATCAATTTTAAAATGGCACATGGGAATACATACTGGAGAGGTACCATATTCATGTGAAGTATGTGAAGGGTCAAGTTTAAAAACTCACATGTGGATACACACTGGAGAAAAACCATATTTATGTGATGTTTGTGGGTCAGCATTCTCACAAGTTTCAATTTTAAAAAGACTCAAGCAAAAACACACTGGCAAGAAACCGTATTCATGTGAAGTTTGTGCGTCATCATTTTCAGAGAGATCACTTTTAAAATATCACATCCGAACACACTGGAGAAAAACCATACTTGTGTGAAATATGTGGTTCAGTATTTTCAACAAGTTCAAATTTCAAAAAACACATGCAAATCCATACTGGCAAAAAACCATATTCATGTGAAGTGTGTGGCTCAGCATTTTCAAGGAATCCCTATTTAAAAAAAAACACATGCAGACACACACAGGAGAAAAACCATATTCATGTGAGGTATGTGGTTCAGGATTTTCATATTAGTCAAGTTTAAAAACTCATATGCGGACATACACTGGAGAAAAGCCCTATTCATATGAAATGTTTGGTTCAGCATTTTCACAGATTTCAATTTTAAAGAGACACAAACACACACACACACAGGTGAGAAACCGTATTCATGTGAAGTGTGTAGTGCTGTTTTTTCACAGAGTTCTATTTTAAGAATGCACATGCAAGTGCATACTGGTGAAGAAGAATATTCCTGTGAAATATGTAATCTGGCATTTTCACAGAGTTGAGATTTGAAAATCCACATGCAAACCCATACTGGAGAAAAACCATACTCATGTGAAGTGCGTGGCTCAGCATTTTAAAGGAATCTCAATTTAAAAAAACACATGCGGACACATACTGATGAAAAACCATATTCACGTGAAGTCTGTGGTTCTGTATTTTCGGTGAGTTCGAGTTTCAAAAAAACACATGCAAACACACACTGGCAAAAAACCATGCTCATGTGAAGTGTGTGGTTCAGTATTTTCAAGGAATTCTGATTTAAAAAGACACATGCGAGTACATACAGGTGAAAAGCCATATTCATGTGAAGTATGTGGTTCAGCATTTACAAATAAGACAAGTTTAAAAATTCACATGCGGACACATACTGGAGAAAAACCATATTCATGTGAAATGTGTGGTTCAGCATTTTCACAGACTTCAGTTTTAAAAAGACACAAATATACGCACACAGGTGAGAAACCATATTCATGTGAAGTGTGTGGTTCTGCTTTTTCACAGAGTTCTATTTTAAAAAGGCACATGCGAATACATACTGGTGAAGAACCATATTCATGTGAAATATGTGATTCAGCATTTTCACGGAGTTCAGATTTAAAAACCCACATGCAAACACATACTGGAGAAAAACCATATTCATGTGAAGTGTGTGGTTCCACATTTTCAGAAGGGTCAAGTTTAAAAACTCACATGCGGACACACACTGGAGAAAGGCCATATTTATGTGATGTTTGTGGCTCAGCATTTTCACAAATTTCAATTTTAAAAAGACACAGGCAAACACACACTGGTGAGAAGCCATATTCCTGTGAAGTCTGTGGTTCAGCATTTTCAGAGAGGTCACTTTTGAAATGTCACATCCGGACACATACTGGAGAAAAACCATATTCCTGTGAAGTCTGTGGTTCTCTATTTTCAGTAAGTTCGAGTTTCAGAAAACACATGCGGACACACACTGGTGAAAAACCATACTCATGTGAAGTGTGTGGTTCAGCATTTTCAAGGAATTCTGATTTAAAAAGACACATGCGAACACACACTGGAGAAAAACCATACACATGTGAAGTTTGTGATTCAGCATTTTCACAGAGATCACATTTAAAAAGACATATCCAAATCCACTGGTAGTGAGTTTAAAACCCTTTAATGAGAAAAAATCATATGCGAAATGATTTGGTATTTTCTGTAAGTTAACATGACAAACACCATGTATGTAAAGTGCATAGTACAACATTTTCAAGAAGTTCAGGTTATAAAAAACACATGCAAGTATACACTTGAAGAAATTCATCTTGTGAGATGTATGGTTCATCATTTTCACAGAATTCAATTTGAAAATCACACCTGCACTAATGAATTCTAGTTTAAACTCTTTACAGGTTTCAGTTTTCTGATGTTTCAGAAATTCTGTGCAAACAGCCACTGGATTGATATCATATTCATGTTATATGTGTGGATGTGTATTTTCAGTTTAAAATTAAATGATTACATGTTGTCAGAATAGAGAGATGTGTGTGATGTGTAGATCAGGATTTATAATGAATTCAGGTTTATAGTCTTCATGGGTTTCAATTTTAAATACATTTCACTGATTTTTTAAGACATGACCTTTAATATTTCTTTTCCTAATATTTTAAATCTCATAAGAAGCAAATGAAATTTTTTGATGGCCGTATATAAATACTGTACAGAGAGTGAGTATGAATATCGATTCAATGTTGAAGGTGTAACCGAGATAAACATTTGCACTTTATGAAAATCAAAGGTGGAAAAAACAACAACATTCTTTAAGTGAAAATTGGAACGAAAATAATCACCCACCTGATTGCAAATGGCAGCGTATATGTTCTGCATGCAAGGTTTACTTTTTTTGACTGAAAAAAACATAGCTGTCCCCGGCAAGCTTATATTGCGAATGGTCATGTATCCTCACGCAGACGGTCGCATAAAACCACGGAAAGTGAATTCACGCATGCAAATGAAGGAAGGCACAAAAGGACATAAAAATGCTAAACACTCGTCACTCAAGGAACAAAAAAAATCTTCTGCAACGTTGAAGAAGAATCGTGTAAAGGAGAAAGCAGAGGCGCAGGAAGAGATTATTGAGTAAATTGAGGGAGTTTATCAGTCGTTGCGGTTTTACACCAGGTGCACCAAAAGAATAGTGTGTTTGTTCAGGAAGTTTGTCAGTCTTCGCGGATTTGCACCCGGTACAAAGAAGACAGAAAATAACGATTGACATTGCATTTCAATTTTTTAAAAGTTGACTGGAAAGCAAGAACCTTGAAAAGAGTTTTGCAAGTGAGAAGCACAAAATAAGAAACTGTTAGCATATAACTTACATTTACATCTATCCATTTTTAACAGTAAAATAATCAGACCTAAGTGCCAATGCAGCACTGTGTTTAAATTCATAAAGTTTTGGTACCAAAGAGAAAAGCTGATCAGAAAAATTACCATGAAAATATATGTAGTGAAGTCATTTGTATGAGAAGCATAAAGACATTTGTTATTTCTGACACCCTCAATACATGTGTGCTGATATAGGCGGGTTTTTTTCTGTAAGGATTTATGGAATGAGGAATACACAAGTACACCATTATCCTCATCTTCATGCCCACCAACCCTCATCAGGTGCTTGTCGATCAATATATATTGCAGGGAATTTCAAAATGAACCCTTTGTTGGGTTGTTATTGAATAACAGCTCTGTACCTTGAGAGGCTCCCAAACATATAAAAAGAAAGGGTACAAAACATTACACAAACATTGCACTCAAAAAGAGTGATTGCTGTTATGAGAGGAGATTTCTTTCTTTAAGTCAAGGTAACGCCACTAATTAATACTTAAGAAGATCTGTTCTTCGTCATTGTATGGTTCCTGTTGAACAAGTCTATGACTTTGGATTCTTGGTTTTGACATGCCTGCACCTAAAGTTCAAACTAGTTCTTTAGTGTTTCAAGGGCAATAACTGACCTGGTTCATCTGACTGTTTGGCAATAATAAACATTCAAGGCTATAGAACCCAATCTGTCTTGCTATTTACCCATAGGTGGGAGGAGAAGAAGATTCATACCTTTCCCAAGGGTATTAGCATGTAAGTGAATGTAATGGATTTGATTGGAATTCGAACTCGGCTCTCCGATTCCTCAATCAGAGTTGCTATCCATTACTCCACTATGACTCCTCAATAATAAACTACTTTTGCTAAAAGCAAATTTTAAATTTCAAGCTGAGATTTCTTTTTATAATGATATAAATAAAATTTGTCAGTATTTTACAGAACTAATGAATTGAGAACAAAAGGAGAGGGGGTTTTATATAAATCGTTACACAGGGAAACACATGTGGAAAAACCTTATTCATGTAGAGTATTTGGCTCAGCATCTTCATTGCTTTCAACCATAAAAAATACTTGCAAACAGTGGTGTAAAACCATATACTTTGGAAATAAGTTATAGCAAACAACATAAATTGACAATTATATCAGGTTACATTTTTTAAATAAATTATTAAAATGAATCTGAAAAGGACCATAGTGTTCTAGATATTTACAGGGTTTGGTTTAATATACCTGAATGTTAAATTATAGGAAAATAGAGTAAGAAAACTGTGTAATATTTGTATCACTAAGTAATTATTATCTAAAAATTCTTACAATGTAAAAAATATTTTCTGGATATAAATAATATGCAATGGGTTTGTAATTTGTAGAAACTGAATCAATCACTCAATCAACATGATATGACAATTGTCACAATACAATTAACAGTGAACTTTTTTGATTAAATTTGTTAAAATTAAAAGTTAACAGAAACAGTGTATCGGGAACATATTTGTACTTGTAATGTTGATCAGAAATCACTAAGAAATGTACCAAATGCCATGTAAATGGTAAACATTTTTTCTTCACAATACAATGTCATCATTTGTTTTTCTTCACAATAAATGGATTCAGTTGCTTTCCATTGAGTAAATTATGAAAAACACCAGAAATTGACGATGTTCTGTTGTTATTGAATAATGACTTAAGGAGCTCCCAAATATGTAAATATTTGGTACTAAGAGAAATAGAAAGAAAATGTGGAAAATATTGTTCACCATTTCATTAACATGAACACTAAAACTTACAACAAAACAGTAGACAAACATTGTATTTACAAAGAGCAGTTGTTGTTTGAGAAGATTTCTACCTTTAAATCAAGGTGAGGCTTCATTGTATGGTTCTTAATCAACAAGTCTATGAGTCGGGATTGTTTGTAGTGACATGTCTAATATCTACCATGGCTCAAGCCCTGAATTTAGCCCTTTAGTGTGTCAAGGGCAAAAATTCACCTGGATCATCTGACTGTTAGGACATGTTCAATTACGTTTGTTAAAACTTTAAAATTTGAAGCACGGATTTCTGCTTATCATGACATAAATAATATTTGTCAATATTTTTACAAACTTTTCTTTCTCATTGTATGTTTCTTAATCAGAAAGTGTATAAGCATTGATTGTTGATCATGTCTAAAGCCACACCTAATTCTTTAGCATATTAAGGGTAATAACTCACCTGTCTTCTGACCACTATAAGGTGGTTTCATATAAATCCCGTCATATTTAATCTACAGGAGGTGATTGTTCTTGTTCTGCTATGTATAGGGGTATATCAACTAGTTATTTAGTATTGATCAGTTACTACTTGATCCCTTTCTACTGTGACTTATATACACACACACACACACACACACACATATATATATATATAATTATTTATTTAAAAATATGATTCCAACACGCTACATACGAGGTCTCATGTTTCAAAACAAGAGCCGAAAAGTTTAATATAATCATTTGAATTAAATTGAATTAAAGTAAGCTCTGTTCCATCTTCAATTGAAATTTTTTTTGGAATAACTTATTTCTGAAATTTACGTGTTTTAATAGCATATTCATTATTGAAATCAAAATTTCCATGGTAACAGCCAGAGCGATTGTTTAAATAGGGAGGTGTGTTGGGTGTTAATAATTTGTATCAGTATAGAGTTACATTCATAGATGTCAAGTCAGGGTAAGGTAGGGGTGTCTAAATTTAAAACGGAAGATGTTTTTGCCTAGTCTGGTTTACGTGTCTATGGAGATTTATTTATTTTTTTCTTTCTGAAAGGGTTTTGTGTATATAAAAAAACTGCCGTAACATTAGTTTTTTGACGACTTTATAAAGGGTTATCTTTTTTTGTAGGGTATTTAAACTATTTATTAGGGCTATGGATTATAAAAATTATTTTATTGTATGTTTGTTTTTATGCTAATTATTCAATGCAAAGATTTGATGATGTCGGCAAAACACCGTTAACTCATGTCTATTGTTTAATAGATTTTTATTATTTAGAAACTTAATAATGTGCAGTTTCTCATGCAGGCACAAAGGGCATGGGTCATCCCAAGTTTTACAAGTTCTAGAGTAAATTTCAGAAATAAGTTATTCCAAAAAAATTTCGCTTGAAGATGGAACAGAGCTTACTTTAATTCAATTTAATTCAAATAATTATATTGAAGTTTTGACTCTTGTTTTTGAAACATGAGACCTCTTATGTAGCGTGCTGGAATCATATTTTAAATAAATAATTATATTTATGCTCTACTTTTGTATCGAGCACTATTTTTAAAAATAATAACAAAAATACTAAAGAACTTTGGATTATTTACCTAATGAGTTCTTCCCTATTTTCTATATATTTTCACACACACATATAGCTATATATATATATATATATATATATATATATATATATATACACACACATACACATATATATATATATATAGTGTAATGTCATAGTAATAATTTTTATAGGAATTTTTTTTGTATACTGCGGATCGATAGTTTTTAATAAACATAAAACATTAGGCAGCATATGATTTACATACAAAGAATAATCACACATAGAATTAATCAAAGTATCAATGCGATTATTGACGACATCCATCGCTAGAAAACATAATATATGCATTAAAATCCTGTTCATCCATAGTGCGAGTTTTGATCCTTGAAGAAAAACTTGTTGTCTATAGTTTTCAGTTTATTTGATGTTAAAATGCTAGTACTTACGGACAGTCTTCCATCCATCATCAGGCATGTGTTTTTTTCCTTATAAAATCAAAAAACTTGAGACGATAAACTGAAAACTACAGACAACAAGTTTTTCTTCAAGGATCAAACTCGCACTATGGATGAACAGGATTTTAATGCATATATTATGTTTTCTAGCGATGGATGTCGTCAATAATATTGATACTCCTATGTGATTATTCTTGTATGTAAATATATATATATATATATATATCCATAAATATATATACACACATATATACATATCCATAAATATATATTCGTTGCCAAAATTATACCCTTTTCTGGCTGCAATGATCGATGCAACCTGTGTTTGCTGGAAAAATTATTCATCCTCAAAAATATTAATGAGCAAAATCTACTTAACAAATGAAATGAACTAATGTTAGCTTGTAATCACAAAAAGAAACCTCTCTTAAAATATTTTAATTATGGATGAATTTATTGTCCAAATATCACATGCCCTCCCCATATTTTAGGTTACATATATATATATATTACCTCTCTTTAACCATTTTAACATCTATTGTTACTTATTGTTACCTAGCGTTCCTCTTTTAAACTTTAAGCTTGCCTTTTTTTAATTTTTTTTTACAATAGCCCCCTACCAACACTCTACATTCTGTATTCGTACCCCAATATTATATTAAGTTTATATTAAATTTGAGCTTTGAATCTGCGTCTAATTTAGCGTTCCTCCCATGAGACCCAGTATATATTTTTTAAATCAAAAGAAATAGAATTTGTGCCTGATGGAGTTGGTAGAACAATGAAACTTGCGCTTCGAACATAGGTACATGTATATTTATTAATATATACTTCTTAGCTCTGTCTAACCACATTGAGCAGTGTTTTGTTTACACCTTATATTGAGTAAATATTTGCTTACCTGTGTATTTACGCTAACACACGTATATACAGTTGATAATATCTAGTTATTTGATTTATCCACATATATACCTATACACATATATCTACACACACATATATATATAGATACATATTCACCATTATATACACACACATACATATATATATATATATATATATACAAACATACATATATATATACACATGTATACACAAATATACATATGTCTACACACATATTTATATACATATATACACATGTATACATACATGCGTAGGAATTCGTTTATAACACCCATTGCCAACAGAGTCACATCCTTGGTCATGGTCACCAATTAATGCTACACCTTTTGCTGCTGCCTAGATTCGGTGGTGTAAACACATTTAGTGGTCCTGTCCTCAGGGTCTTAGGATGACATTTTAACCATGGGTTAACTCTGGGCAATGCTGATGCTGGTCCAAGCTGTTTGTCCATTGCTGGACACTTCAATCCACACTGTCTCTTCCCATATTGTGTTCTTGATCTCAGAGCAGTGGGAAATGAAAGGTTGTAGTCTCACAGCACTGGTCAAGCTGTGGAAGGTGCTATATTAAGAAAAAATATCTTCACAATGAAAAAATAAAGCGAGAGAATTGTGGAGTTAATCTTCAATGAGTTTATATACCTCTTGGTACAACAAAATTAAACCTTCCCGCATCGATCTCTCTAGTGACACTGGGCCTTATCTCAACTTCTAGAAAGCTGGATTCAAAGTCTTAGAACCAGTAATTGTGGTGGCAGATGATGTGAATTCAAGAGGCTTTTGATGCAGCTTCTCAGCCCAAAGTCTATGAGCTACCCAAAGTCATCTGCTTATATGCACTTTTGCCCAAAAGTGGCATGGGACTGAAGGGTTCCTGGAATTTGTTCATTCTTTAATTTTCACATTAATTTTGATAAGGGCTTTCTTTGTTCCCTATTTTTGCTTTCTTAATCAACTTTGCAATTTTGAAAAATTATCCACCTTCTGTCACAGGAATTGCTTTTCCCTTAACTCTAACCTCCTTCACTTCACATCTTGCACTGCTACTCCACACAGGTGGATCTAAACTCTGCCCCTTTCTCCTTCCTTCTCAGTGTTCTAACTCTGCCCACTTCTCATGGTGCACAAGTCTTTGTGACAAGGGAGAAATGGCATGGTTTATTCTACTCATTAATTTCATTTCTCTAGACTACTTTTGCACAAACCAGAACACCTTCTTGGCACGACATAATTGATCTTCATAATCACAACCCCAAGAAAAAGGGTTCATTCTTTGTTTTTGTTTTCATCAATGAAAATATAATTCTCATCTGCTTCTCTTTCCATTAATAATATGTGTTTTCCTAATTTCTCCAGAAAGAGATAAACTTATTTCCCAATTTGCTTTTGTCAATGAAAATATATTTGTTTATCTAAATTCTCAACAAAGAGACTGTTTTCCGTCCCTGGACTGGTTGCCATCTCAGTGAAAATACAGGCCAGATCACCTGTCTGTTATGATGGTTCATTCTCTGTTCTTATTTCTCAATTCGTTTTTGCTAACAAAATATAATTCTCATCTCTTTTTCTGTTCACCAGTGACATGTGTTTTCCTAATTTCCCAAGGAGATAAAATTGTTTCCCAAATGTTTTCTTCTGCATGCCAGACTCTTAATAGATGAGAAAAATAAACTTTAGGAAAGCATTTTCACCATAGAAAATGTCTCCACTATCTTTCAGCCTATATTTCATTTTGGGCTTAATCCTCTATTTCTGCTTAGAATTAATGTTTAGCCACCTCAGTGTCACACTTTTTCAAACCATAAATTGATAATAGAGGTCAATGTTCTGTCTGTAAACAAAAATTCCTTCTGTGTATAAATTTGTGAAATATTTTTTTTTTATTCTACTTGTATTTGCAAATATGCTTCAGGAAGATCCAGCTATCAAAAAAATTTTCCCCCGTTTAAAGTCGCAAAAATTTCCCCTGGACTTAGTAATGTGTAGTTATGGGATTCTAAATATTTGTTTAACCCTGTTGAAAAATCAGCACAAACATGAATTTTGGTAGTTTTTTTTTCTTTACATTTACTGCTTGTGCTTCCCATTTTGAATGGTCAACCTTTTCAATTACACCTACTTTTCTCGCTAAAAATTTTAGTCAGAATATTTACTGTTTTTTCAAAGCAAGTTTCTCCTGGTGTTTAGTAGTACAAAATTACAGTAGTTTTCATTGTCTACCAACAAAAGTCTTTGTTTTTTCTTGTCTTCCCATTCAATGCATTCTTTGAAAATTTTCTCATAAAAAAGCAGAAAAGGTAACTCCATTATCTGAATTGTATGTGAATTCAGATATGGCATTTGCCACTGCATCTAGAGTGAAAGAACTTGAGGAATTTTCCGTTTTCTTCTGTATTATCTCAATTACATTTTTTTTGTTATTTCTGGAGTTCCAACAAATGGTGCTGTTGTATTTTTACCACTTGGACTAATAATTCTTCCATATTTGAAGAATGTTTTTTTCCTTCTTTCTCTTTTTTTACATACACCAAAGAGAAAAAAAGTTAAACTAAAATGTTTCTAATTGCGTCATCAGTTATCATGTGCGATGAAGCAAAAAGTATTTTTTCTACTCATATGAGTTTCAATTCCTCATTGCCACTGTTATAACTCACTCCTAGTGGTTATAATATTGTCTAGGTTAAGCTACTCTCTGACTCCAATGAAACTTCTCCTGGGGTTCTTTATTTGAGGCATCTTGCCTAGTTCATTTGTGTTACTGGAGATGTGATTTATTTGCTCCATAACACATATATTATTTGCTTGCTTAATATTATTTTTGCCCATTTCTTGTTATTGTTTATTGCAAGCTTTGTCAAATCTGTTTATGGGCAGTTCTGCCATTTACATTTAACCATGGCTACTTCCTCTACAGATTGGAAATACTATGACTGATTCCCTTTTTTTTCATTTGTTATTAACCCAGCTGACATTAAGCTAAAATGAGCAAAGGGCAATATAACAAAACACTGGAAACATGAAGAAAACATGTTTAATCGAAACATTGAATTAAAAAAATCATTTAAGAATGGAAGAGGTACATTGTACACAAGTACCCTCTATCAATATAATCAAAATGTATTTTGATCTCCTTTTTGACATCTTAATTCTTGGCATTGAATTGATTATTCATGTTCTGAAGGGATATGGTGCATAGAACACACTGACAACTGATAATCCCCTGACTTTATGACAAAAAAAAATTGTGACCATGACATTTTATAAACAAGAGTATTACATTTTGTCAGGAAAAAAAAATTCCACAGAATAGTCTTACTCATCTAAAAGAGAATGAACAAAATATCCAGTGTTGTTCGATAAAAGTGACTAACCTGATTTTTTTTACTAAAAATATTTTTTGTCTTTTGTTCTTGGGGGTCAAACTAATTTTTAATCTTACTAATATAAAGACCCCTTCCTGACCACCTAGTAAAAAAGTTTACTCACCCTAAGGTATTCTATTGATAATTATAATTTGGGATATAAATGAGATTCAAGAAAAATCTCAGTGCAAAAAAAAGTGACTCACTTATTTCTACTAGTAATCAATAGAAACATAACCGAACAGCTTTAAATAAAGAATAATAGAGGTATAATTTATTTATAAAAGGTAATATAGTTCGAAATATTTAATAATGTATGGGTCCTATGAGTCACTTATCGAACAGCACTGTATATATTTGGACACAGTGATATTGATTTTATGAAAACTCATGCAACAGACTCAGAAGTGAATAGAGATTGTTAAAGTTCGAGCCCTCTGATTTTCAATGTCAAGTCAATCCTCCACGTTTGTTTCATTTCTCTTCTGAGCAGGCATGTACAAAACCTGGAAAAGACGTGGTATGTTTGCAACAAACAGAAGATGAGATCAATAGTAAGAAATGAAGACAAAAATCCATTTCTCAACAATTTGGTGTTTGTCTATATTTCTGAGATGAGATATTGTAACTATTTACACTATTTACATTGTTCGAACTGCAGTCCTCATCTTTATATTGTCATATTCACGTTTCAGCCAGTGTACATCCGGCCGTCTTCAGGATCTGTTTATATTTCTTAGATCAGGTATTGTGACTATTTACATTGTTTGAACTGCAGTCCTCATCTTTATTGTCATATTCACGTTTCAGCCAGTGTACATCCCGGCCGTCTTCAGGATCTGTTTATATTTCTGAGATCAGGTATTGTGACTATTTACATTGTTTGGACTGCAGTCCTCATCTTTATTGTCATATTCACGATGTTTCAGCTGTTGTACACACCAGCCTTCTTCAGGTGATATACATTGGATTTTTGAACCGGACTCTTTCTTTAGTCCACAATGGTAGATTGTTCGAGTATCATGTGTCATGCCTTTTCTAGATATCTCATTTTTGGTTATTTCCCTTTAATAACACAACTCTCCAAGTTTTTGTTCACCACTGCTGTGACCAGGTATTGAACTCACAATTCTTTGGGTTAAGTCACTGGATTACGTCAACCAATACTTTTATTCACTGGGCATCTCACGTGGAATTAGAACAATCTATCCCTGTGGACTAAATAACGGGTTCATTTTGAAATTCCAACACATATAACCTGAAGAAGGCCGGAGCATACAAGAGCTGAAATGTTGTGAATATGACAATAAATATGAGGATACCAGTCCGAACAATGTAAATAATTTGGTGTTTATTTCAATGAGGTTCTCTGGTTAGACCTAGTATTTCTGTTAGGGGGGGGCACATAAATTCCTTCGACTCTTCCTCAGCCAAATGACTGCTACCAACTTGGACTTGTTGGATGAACAGCTCCTGTCCATGTCTAACTCTAACTGCGACTCTACTTATATAAGACTACAAGTGGAAAAATCTTGTTTCAATGAAGTCCCACTTGATCTCGTTTCTAATTTGTTTGTTTATTCTTTTCTTCCCCTTTGAACTCTCACATTCAAAGACTTTATCTTCTATTAAAAAACAACACTTCTGGCTCCTATGACTACATTTCAATCAGTTGATGTTATTAGTCAGAAGTTGCCAGAGAGTATATGAATTTCAACATATTTAATATCAACGTGATTTTTTCTATGACTACATTTAGGGATCAGTTGATGTTATTAGTCAGAAGTGTGCCAGAGAGTATATGAATTTCAACATAACTATTTAATATCAACGTGATTTTTTTCTATGACTACATTTAGGGATCAGTTGATGTTATTAGTCAGAAGTGTGCCAGAGAGTATATGAATTTCAACATAACTATTTAATATCAACGTGATTTTTTTCTATGACTACATTTAGGGATCAGTTGATGTTATTAGTCAGAAGTGTGCCAGAGAGTATATGAATTTCAACATAACTATTTAATATCAACGTGATTTTTTTCTATGACTACATTTAGGGATCAGTTGATGTTATTAGTCAGAAGTGTGCCAGAGAGTATATGAATTTCAACATAACTATTTAATATCAACGTGATTTTTTTCTATGACTACATTTTGGTTCAAGTGGTCCTTGATAGTTGGTTTATTCGCACAAGATCTCCAGACTAGCATTTTTTTAACATCATTCCAAAACCCTCCTGAAAAAACAACTTTAATTATCATAAGAATTTTTTAAAACGATTCTGAAATCAAAAATTATCATTAACAATTCTTAGTAGCATAATAAAACAAACATCATTAAAATGTTAAGGAAATAAATTAAAAAAGCTAAAAGTTTTAAAATAAATACAAAAAACGAATGAATTAAATTTATTATAATTTTTTATTAAACTCACAACTTTATTAAAACATTTCAGTTAAATCACCCTGGCTAATTTTACATAGAAATGTTCTTAATTTTCAGGCTCAAACTTTCATGATACCTTAAGTTAAAGAATTGTTCTCTACACGATCATTTTATTCACAAAGTGTTGTAGCATATCTACGGACGATGAGGGGTATGCCCCCATTCCCATAAATACAGTCGTAAATACTGTTATATTGGTCTGCAGTTGGAGATTCATTACAGAATTCACTTGACTCACTTCTAGCAGTTGACTACTACTTCTACACGCCACTGGCGAATCTTATATGTCTTGTTCTTATCCTAAGTATTCTTGTTCATTACCAACCTTTGTTTATTCTATTCAGTAACCTTCCCTAGGTTACAGCACAAAGAATAATAGTGCATTTCACTTAGGTTTTAGTCTATAAAAAAAATGTTAATTTACAATTATCTTCCTCACATTGTATTATGGTCTGGTTACTCGTACCACGGTGATAGTCCAAGGGAGAACCAATAAAGAAGAACTCGAAGGCGGATATGGAATAACACAGATATATTACCCACAGGAATATATACAGAGAGGTAGAAAAGTGTTAGTACGAACAATCAGGTTTAGTAGTAATTGTCTGAACACGACTCTGTTTTGGACTGCCTCTGACTCGACTGACTCCTGACAAACTTCACTTCAGACGGAACTCTCTGCTTCCTCTTGAGGTGCACTATTTATTATGTATGGAATAGTCCATTATGTTCTTATGGATAAGGTCCCATAACACATTGCAAGTAAATTTTTCATGTCTCTTTGCATGTTTCAAATTTTACTTCCTTGAAAGTGCCACATTACATACCCAATCAGAATATGCCTGCCTATGAGTTTTTAAATGAGTTCTATGAAATTAAGAATTTGTTCAAATTTCATGCAGATATGGTTTGTTTCTTGTCTGCATGTGTATTTTTAAATCTGCTCACTGAAAATTAAACCACACCTTTCAAATGCATGTGGTTTATACTGCTCTTTTTGCATGTTTTTTAAGGCTGAAATCATTGAAAATGCTGAACCAAACAGACAACATGAATATGTCTATTCGCCTATGTGTAACCGCATGTGAGATTTTAAATTTGATCTCTGTGAAAAAGATGAACCACAGACTTCACATGAATATGGTTTCTCACCAGTGTGTGTTCTCATGTGATTTTTTAAAGTTGAACTTCGTGAAAATGCTGAACCACACACTTCACATGAATATGGTTTCTCGCCAGTATGTGTTCGCAAGTGACTCCTCAAAGAGGAACTCCATGAAAATGCTGAACCACATAATTCACAGGAATATAATTTCTCACCAGTGTGTGATTGTATGTGTAGTTTTAAAGCCGTACAAGTGGAAAATTCTGAACAGCAGACATCACATGAATATGGTTTTTCACCAGTGTGTATGAGCATATGTCTTTTTAATGAAGTGTAATTTGAAAATGCCAAACCGCATACTTCACATGTATATGGTTTTTCCCCAGTGTGTGTCCGCATGTGAATTTTTAAACCTGACCTAGATGAAAATGCGGAACCACATACTTCACATGAATGTGGTTTCTCACCAGTGTGTGTTCGCATGTGTATTTTTAAAACCCAGTTTCTTACAAATGCTGATCCACATACTTCACACGTGTATGGATTTTCTCCAGTGTGTGTCCGCATGTGAACTTTTAAATGTGATCTCTGGGAAAATGAAGAGCCACACACTTCACAAGAATATGGTTTCTCACCACTGTGTGTTCGCATGTGATCTGTTAATGATGAATTCCGTGAAAATGCTGAACCACACACTTCACAGGAATATGGTTTCTCACCAGTGTGTGTTTGCATATGACTTTTTAACAATGAGTTCCATGAAAATACTGCACCACATACTTTACATGAATATGGTTTCTCACCAGTGTGTGTTCGCATGTGTTTTTTGAAACTTGCATAGAATGAAAATGCTGAATCACACACATCACAAGTGTATGGTTTTTCTCCTGTGTGTGTTCGCATGTGTATCTTTAAATTTGACCTCCGTGAAGATGCTGAACCACATACTTCACATGTATATTGTTTTTTAACAGTGTGTGTTTGCATGTCTATCTTTCCATGTGAATTAATGGATATATTGATATTCTGTACAAAAACATTTCTATGTTCTCATATTTTCCTGCAAATATGTTTTTAGCATAAGTGCTCTAAAACACAATCACATTTTGAAAGAATGCTCTTATTTTCTGGGTTTTTTCAACTTTCATAAATCACAAATCCAAATGATGTAGATATTTACCCAGGATACATATTGAAATATTAGTGTATTTTTTCTTGTGTGTGTGGGTCTTTTTAAATATGACCTCCACGCAGTTGCTGAACAGCACACTTCACATGTATATAAATTTTCTCTGTATTTATATACAGCTACCAGATTTAAAACATCTGAAAGAAGAAGAGATATTATTAAAGATATATTGAGGTAATATTTTCAGTTAAACATTTATATTCAGTTTGGCTTTGAATAAATTCCAGTACATTTTGTTATAAATTTAGTCATAAAACCTGTAAAAACAGCCATGAACATTTGCCAATTCTTTTCCTATGTATATTATTATGAAAACCAATTCAACATTTCCATAGTGCCATTCAATTATAAGTTTTAAGAAAGTATTGCAATAATTTCTGAGAAATCTTCTTCAGTGAATTAAAGAAAACACAACTTTGCTTGCAAATGGCTTGACTGGAAAGCAATCAACAGAGTATGTAAGAATGTATATCATAAAAATCTCAGAAATATAGAGAGATACTAAATGCTTGAAATTTTTGAATGTTCACTGAATGCCTTTTCTTTCTTCCTTTAGATGTGGAGATGAAGTTCCATTAAAAGTTATATCATTGAAATGTTTATTCCCTTCACCACAATTTTTAACTTCATCAGTAATCATTGCAAGGAATTTGGGGGGAGGTCTTTTTCGGTTTCCTTCTCCCACGTTAAAAGTAAACTACTTCTCGGTGTACTGTGTTCATCATCCCCTGAACAAATGATTACACCTACTTAGGGAAAAACAGGTACCCTCTTATAAAAGATGCTAAGATTATTATCTTTCATAATGTCAAGATGATAACAGTTTAAAGAGAAAAAATTACAAAAGAACACACATTTGCAAAAGTTGAATTATAAAATGGATCCATTTTTTAAGAAAATGTAACAATTTCATTTTAAGCCCAAAATAGGGCCTAAGAGTTGAGTTACTAAAAGGGAAGTAACTGAAACTCAGATATTCAAAAGAGGCATGGCACATAGAATTAGAACAATCTTCCCCTCAGTAGACGAAATAAAAGGGTATCTGTCTATATTTCTGAAATGAGATATTATGTACACTATTTACATTATTCGGACTATTGTCCTCATCTTTGTTGCCATATTTATTACAATGTTTCAGCCCTTCAGTATCTGTCTATATTTCTGAGATGAAGTATTATGTATATACACTATTTACATTATTCGGACTATTGTCCTCATCCTTGTTGCCATATTTAATATTTCGGCTTTTCAGTATCTGTCTATATTTCTGAGATGAGGTATTATGTACACTATTTACATTATTTGGACTACTGTCCTCATCTTTGTTGCCATATTTATTACGTTTCGGCTGTTGTACGCTCTGGCTTTCTTCAGGCAGTTGGAATGTCGCTATTTGTCATATAGAACCACTTCAAACGGCCTTCCATTACAAATGCCAATGTTATTGGGTTACAGTATACAAGAGTTGGTTGAAAAGTTCAGAGGCTGACTATGAAGGACTGATGCTAGAGCTGTGAAATCTTGCATGGATTAATTTCAACTCTTCTTATTAATAACTGCATTGTTTATTTCCAGGTAAACTGACAAATAACTAATAGCAACTTCTAAAAATGGACAAAATTTGGCATGGGTTATCAAGTACCCAAGGACACTCATGCTGGTATGGTTGCTACATAAGGGGATGCAACTCCAATTTTATCAACTGTGCAAAAGTGGGCAACTGGATTTAGGTGTGGAAGTAGGAGTCTTGAAGATGACCCAAGGTCTGGGCATCCTGCAACTGCCACTGCTGAGAAAAACATTGATCATGTTCATCACATGGTGATAGATGACAGGCAATTGATCATAAATCAAACAGCCAATGTTGCTAGCATATTCTATGAGAGGGTTGAGAATATTCTGCATCATGAACTTGGCATGATGAAGGTTTCTGCTCAGTGGGTACCACATATTATGACAGCTGATCAAAAAAGCACACCAGACTGATCACATCACAGGGAAACATGACAGTGAGGTAGATCCAACTGGTTTCCTTGAAAGTTTCCTAAGCCAGGATGAGTGATAGGTTCACCACTTTGAGCCAGACACAAAGTGGAACACGCCTCCTCATCTGCAAAAGAAATTTCATCTGCAAGGAAAGTGACTACCTCAGATTTTTAGGATAGAAAAGGCGTTGTGTGTAATGACTAGCTCCAAAAGGCCTATCAATAGAGAATACTAAGCCAGCTTGTTGAGGCAGTTACAAATGGCTATCACGACTAAATGCCCATGAAAGGGATCTTGTTTCATTAGGACAATGCCCCAGCACACCAATCCTTGGTTTTAATGGCTGCTGTGCATGATTGTGTCTTCGAACTGGTTGATCACCTTCCTTATTTGGTTCCCTCTATCATCTGTTCCCCAACAAGAAAAAGCACTTGGCTGGAAACCAGCATCGCAGTGATGATGACATCATATCTGATGTTGATGACTTTTTTTTACCAACAGGATGAAAGCTTCTTCACTAATGAGACATTGCACACTGACAGAAGTGTGTAGACTGCAAGGGGGACCATGTTGAAAAATAAACCACATTTGGTGACATTCAATGAGAGTATCTTGGTCAGCCTATGAACTTTTCAGCTGACCCTCATATTATTACTTCAACTTTTATGCTGACCAAGTCATTGATGTTATGGCTGTCCAGTGCTGTAATGAAAAGTTTATTTCCAACCAAAGTCAGAGATGTTTATTTTTGATGAAAGTTTCAAAAAATTTAACAAAGTTCAGGAAATTATCTGATTCAAACAAAACTTTCAGTACTTATTCATTAATCTTTATCACTCTGTGTGTGACTTCATTTGCTGTAGAAAAAGTTTCTCCTGCCACTGAAGGTGACTGATCCCTTAACAATAGTCAGTCAGTCAGTTATGTGCCATGTGTGATATACACTTAGGCGATCATGTATCTTTTAATATATGACTGACAAAGCAGATTTTTTTCCTGCAGTAGGTTGCCATTTCTTTCTGCAGTAGACCATTTGCCATCCAAGGCAACCCAGTTTGTCCTGCTATTTACCCATAGCTGGGGGGAAAGAAGCGGATTCATACCTTTTCCAAGTGTATTAGCACAACTGGAATTCTAAATCGGCTCTCCGCTTCCTCAATGAGCTGCTATCCATTACTCCACTATGCCTCCTTTAAACAATAAGGTGTTTGAATTTCATAATTGTGTTGTCATATCCTGCTATGGTAACATAAAATAACTTTGAGTGAAATTAACAATAAGAATACTGTAATTGAGAGATCTTGAAAAAGAATGCAGTGTAAAGGGAAATAATATTAATAAGGCGGGTGTGTTAAAGGTTAATGAATGAATTGTATACAGAATTGATTATTTTATGAGAAAACTTTGTGAAAATATTTGGGGGAGAGGGTCTGTTTCAACTTGCCCCCATTTCAATATCTTGTGTGTACTTTTAATTGGGAGTGGGGAGCGTTTTTGAAATTTTTTCCAGTTACATACAAGAAAAATTCCTGAAGGTGTTATTTCAGTAAAAGATTATGCAATTTCAAGTGTGAACATACTGAAAAATTCATCTTGAACCTAGAATAATTCAATAAGAAGCATAAACTTTTTTGAGAGTTGGTGCTTCCATACTTTAATAAAACACATGATTTTCTTTCAAATTGGACAGAAAAAAATCTACACTTAATATTTATTTAAAAACAAACACTTTAATTTCTCAGTTTTTGTTTTTTAACTAAAAGATATTTGTAAAAAATCGAAAGATTAATGCTTTTTTCAACTGTTAAACTTTTTTTTTTAAAGGAATTTTAACTTTCTTTTTCATTTTAGGAACCGTTAGATTATTTTTTGTATGGATCTTCAAAAAGGAAATAAATCTTAAATACCATACATAATTCCTTTGAGTAAATATGATAATTCAATAACTTAAATTAAGAATAATTAAAAAAGACCATATTACATGCAATTAAATATTTTATGACATCAAAAAGAAAATAATAAAAAAATAAAAGCAATGTATTAAACTCATAAAAGTATCAGTTAAATTAAAAAAATTTCTAAATATAATATAAAAAGTAAAATTATTCATTATATTAAATTTCATAAAAGTGCATTTCCAAATAAATGTAGAAACGTTTATTTTTGATGTTTCAAAAAATTTAACAAAATTCAAAGAATTATCAGATTCAGACAAAACTTTCAGTATTTACTCATTAATGAATGAATTTTATACTGAATAGATTATTTTATTAGAAAATCTTCAGGAGATTGTGGGGGGTCTGTTTTTTACCTTGCCGATTTTCAATATCCTGTGTGTGTGTACTTTTAATTGCGAGTGAGTGTGTTTGTGAAATTAAGATAATATTCTTAAAGTATTGTTTATATAAGCTTAAAAAATTTATTTTTAAACATAAATACCAATTTCTTACTTACTGGTGTTCTGTATTTCTTTAATTTTTTCGCGCACTTTTTAAGAGAGAGTTTTTTTAGTCAACTTGATTGTGACCTATGACATCACAGTCTACCAGCAGTAAATAAATATTATTTTCAATATGTTAAGCAAAATATAAGCATTAACTTTACAAAACCCAGTTAATTAATCCTTAAATTTACTAAATGACTTCGAAACATATATCTAGGATAAACATTGGATTTTTAAGAGATTTTTAAATTTGTTGTTTACATTTTTTTGTCTGTAATAATCTGTGAGAGAACATTCTTATTTTAAAAAATGCCTAAGAACTGTTTACATACAGAAATTAATTTTCTTTTTAATGGGGATTAATTTTCCATAGGCTATTATTTTCTTTCAAATGAAAAAGAAAATACAAAATAACTTAAAAGGATTTATTTAGGTTATTTAAAATGCGTTTTTCGTTTTGTTTTTTTTTTTGTTTTTAAAGGTAAATCAAATCTGTGGTGGGTCCAAACTCCAAACATATGGCAAGAAATTTATTTTTCTACGGAAAGTTAAAATAAAGAGGATTAATAAAATATTGGTTGAATAAAATTATGTTACAACAAAAGAAAAAAGAAAGACTTAGTCATCTAATTTATGTTGAATAAAAATATGCTCCTTATGAAAAGAAAACCTTTCATAAACCACGTGTGTGGCTCGTATTCTGTCCAGGTTGACTAGTAGTTAATAAAAATAAAGGCCAAAAAACCGCTTTTTTTTTTTTTGCAAATTTCGATCCCCTTAAAAAAGAAATCATTTTGTCTTCTCATTAATAATGGAAATTTTATAAAGGGGAAAATCAGAAATTTCGTAAGTCGATCATTTTTTTTTTTTTTTTTTTTGTTTAAACTCAATTCCATTAATTAAAAATTTAAATAAATCCATAAATTAATCAAACTATCATTTTTTTAATACTTTGTTTTTTTACGAACTTTTCAGAAATTTCTCTAAATTACTTATATTGAAAATTTATTTTAAGCGCCCTTCTCCACGTTAAATGTAAAAAAAAATATGTCAGAAAAAATTCAGCAAATGGAACGAATTGACAATAAAAAATAGAAAATTAATGAAAAATGTCTTTAAAAAAATGATGAAATATTCTAAAAAAATAAGTTGCTTGATGATGTTTTTAGATCAAATGATAAAAAAAATATTAACTTGAGGGATAATTAATTTTTAATATAATCATTTTTGTGTTTTAAAATTTAAATTATTCTTTGCCCAAATAATGTCTCTTTTTCTGCAAATTTGGAAACAAGACAAAATGTCATACTTACATCCATTTCTAAATTACTCTTCAAAGCAAACAAAAAGGAAGAGGAAAATAAAACTTTTTAAAAATAAAAGAAAAATGGGGGGGTAATTTCTTTAAAAAAAAACCGAATTTGTGATAAAAATTACTACAAGAGGGCATAGCTAAAGGGAGATAATTCATGAAGGTTCTCAACAAAATAAAGTTCCAAGCAACTGCGCAGGGTGATGTGCCAATAGGTATACAGTGAAAAAACAAACAAACCGTGCGTATAAAAGATTTATACAAACATATAAATTATGGTACTGTATACCTACTTTTGCAGCTCCGGTATGTATGTCCATTTCATACAAAATGTAACTCAAGTTAAGTTTTTTTTTAGTGTTGCCCCATTCCATGCATGGGCCGAAGGAGAAAAAGAATGGCACAAGTTCCCTCGGCAACTTGACTTTGACCTCCTCCCGAAGGAAAGATCGTTTTTTTTTTTTTTTCCATGCGCCTTCGTCGCACAGAATGTGACACAAACTTCGAATTAAATGTGGGATTTCGAGAGTCGTGTAAAAAGTGCCTAAGACTCTTCAAATGAAGATGATTCCAGCCCTTCCAGGTAATTCCCTGTGGGGACGGCTCCTATGGCTCAAGTAAATTTTAATACAGAAAAACAAAACTGTTGTTACGAACAAAATCGCACTAGAAAAATTATCAGTTAATGAATCCTTTATCAATTTTCCCCAATTTACTACATAGAAACTTTTATTTATTTTATAGTAGCACGCATTTTCTTTTAATAAATTTTCTTAAAATAATTAAAAAGACCTTATTTGGTGCAGTAATCAATCCAAATGAAGCATCCGCGCATTACTAATTAAAGCAAACGTATGTAAACAAAGTCAGTAATGGCAAGTGTTCTGTTGCTGCAATGCGAATAAGATTGTACATTGTCGATAATTCCTAAACAGTTTTCAAGCGCAAACTTTTATTGTTATTTTTGAAATAATCAGGCAATTTCACACTATAATGGAAAATTTTCATTACAATTGGTTTTGGGGAAGCATAATGCAAATTAACTGTTGTTGTGTTGGAAACCTACCACCCCTCTTGAAGATGAACTTGTCTGCGTCTGTGAACAAAGACTTTAAATAGTGGCATGTCAGTTGATAGATAGACAGAGAAGTTCTTAGCTGAGCTAGTTATTGACTACTCAGGCGATTTCTGTAAATTTTTACCAACCTATTAAAACCCTTTTTTATTGTTACGTGTTATTTGGCGTTTGTCTCTACTAACCCTAAATCAACATCATGTTATTCGTTCATCACGCTGAGTGGACATTCTAGGTGGACTATATAAATTTTTTTTTTTCTATCCTTACGTCGAACTTTGTTCTTCACGAAGAAAAATGGGATTTCAACGTGTCTGCGACTTGTGCTTATTGTGGATATATACGTGTTTTTCCCTTTTGTCTGTTTTCGAAAAGTGTTTTGTGTAATCTATTACGCATAATGGAAGATTTTTGCATTAACATAAATATCTAGTGCAAAGTCAGCAACAAGAGCAACAAAAATTGTTTCGGGAATAACTATTGGGGAAGATAGATAGACAGAGAAGTTCTTAGCTGAGCTAGTTATTGACTACTCAGATGATTTCTGTACCTTTTTACCAACCTATTAAAACCCTTTTTATTGTTACGTGTTATTTGGCGTTTGTCTCTACTAACCCCAAATCAACATCATAACACTGTTATATGCCATACCTAAGAACACTAATAATGTGTATTTCCCAATCCTCATAAATACGTTGTAAGTGGGGGTAATATGCTGCCTAAGTAGTCCACCACTAGCAGTGGTTCACCTACTTCACGCCGCTAGTGAGTATTGGATTTTGTTGATGTTATAAAGATGACCATTTCATTTCCAACCTCCATTTTAGTTATTCCTCATTCAGTAACCCTTTCTAGGTTACAACAATAACCAAACTTTTATTTTATTATAGTCGCATGCATTTTCTTTTAATAAATTTTCTTAAAATAACATTATTTGGTGCAATTAAAAATGAAATAGATTAAATAAAAATGAAAAGTATTAAAGAATATCACTACAAAGTTTCATAAAACCTACAGGCATATAGAATAAAAAATATATAAAGTTATTGTTTATACAAGGTCAAAAAAAATATTATTTTTTAAAATAAACGAAACCAGTTTCTGTTTTGGTAGTTTGTATATTTCCTATTGGTAACATAAATTTAAGGCAGGATTTGTTGATCAGTGGAATAACACTTGCCGTGTTAAAATGTGTTTTTCGCTAAGTGCAAAGTTAATAATTTAATATTGTTATAAAATAAGACATATCTTGGCTGATTTACAGGCAAATAAACTAATATACTCAAGAGCGAGAACCGGATGTGAACGGGACAAGGCACCGTCATAAAATGACCATTATCTTCGTTTACGCATGTTCCCGACGTACAAGTTCCGGTCGAAAAATAAAATATTTTAAAGTGTTTCTATTTTTCGACCAATAAAAATGCTTCCCTCCTAATTATACTCGCGTCGTTTTTCGAGCCTGTTAAGCCATAAACAAAAACGCCATGAAAAGGGTCACACGAAAGTACAATGGGCAATCAACAGGAGGCCAGGGAAGAGACCTGTCACGGTCAGGTTGAGCGGTCGGCAGCAGTCAGCAGGGGGAGCGCCAGCGCCAACAAGTCAACTCAGATCCGAAGCCGGCTTATGAACTATACCACAAGGTAGCTGTCCAAAATCCGCACATAAATCTATTTCTGCTGTTGTCGTATTTCTTTCTTGCAACAATACGCTTGTCTATAACAATATTTTCCCAAATTCTGTTATTTTTTCTTAGCCACGAATATCTAGGATAGATATTTTGATTTTTTAAAAGACTTTTAAATTGTCTTAAATATTTCTGTAATCATTTGTTTACCAGTTAAAATACTGGATCAATGATCAATTGGCGTAAAAATATTTTTAAAAATGTTTTAAAATTTTTAAAGACATTTCAATAAATCCAAGTTAAAACTTCAACAGGTCGTCCTCTCAGCAGGTCTGGAGTCAGCGGCTGAGGTGCCCCAATATGTCGAGATGGTGTGAGCAAATTTTGTGCAGTTGCCGGAAAATCCTACATGTATGGTTTTTTTTTTTTTTTTTTTGTTTGTTTTTAACATCCGATGTGGGCGTACAAAAATAATACCTGGCGACTGAAGTGTTCCCACATTTGAAAGTGCCGAAGAGGCATAAGATTTTTTTTTGTTCCTCGTTCTATTGTGATTTTCTAAGTATAACTTAAAGCAAGGGTCGGCAACCTACGGCATTTTGACCGGCCCGCGAGCCTGATTACCAATGACTCTATTTTTAACGTGAGAGACGAGGCTTTCGAATTAGACTATCTGCCAGTTATCTTTCATGAGACTTATTTTATCAAGTTGCGTTGCCTACGTTTAATGTCAAATAATGGATACATATTTGTTATGACCCTTGGCTACATTAAAATATAAAAGAAGCGAAAGGAACGATAAAGTGAAAGAGGCCAGGGAGGGACTGACATGCGAGGTAGCAGAAATCTAAAGACAGTTAAACATACGCGCATTATACATACATGCCTCATGAATGTGTGGATGATACCGCATGTGTACGTACGTAAGTGTATATGTTTGCAACTATTTGTACTCGTATGTATGGGTATATGTGCTTCGTTTTTGTTTGATGTGTGTGTGTGGTTCGTTTGTGGAACAATTTTCAATAACAGTTTCAAACCTACACGTCATAATTTCATCCATTTTCACTTCGGTTGATTTTTTTCATTTTGAAATATTTTGACGCTCCTTGAGGAAAAGTAATTTTTGTTAGGTGTTTTTTTAATTTTAGATTTTTTTGTTTTTCTGATTTCTCAATGTTTATTTTCATTATGGTTTTTAAATATTTAGGTTGACAGAGGTCTGCATATGTAATTTTCCTTAATTTTTTCATTAATGGCCTTCGTCCGGTCCGCGACCCATCATTATAACACGATCCGGCCCGCGGGGTCGAATGAGTTGCCGACCCTTGGCTTAAAGTATCACAAAGCCAAAAGTATGGGAGACCCAGCGACAATAGAACTCACTATTCATTCATTTTTTTATGACTGAATAGTGAGTTCTATTGTCCCTGAGTCTCCCATACTTTTGGCATGTTAGCGAGACAAGGTTGATAACTATTACTATTACACCACGTTGGGGTGCCCTTGTCCCTCCTCCTATATGCATGCCCCCCCCCACAACACACAAACACACACACACTGTAACCTCGGCCTTCCTTGTGTCACATAAATATTAGGTAGAATTTAGTTTTACTTGAGTGTCTTCATTATTTATTTCCCTTTAGTCATGTTCTATAGAAGTCATTTTTGAGCCTAAATAAATTACAGCTTCTTTTTTTATCTTATTTTTTTATGTAACGACAAAATATTTAATTAAATTTTAAATTTTATAGTTCCTCCATTTTTTTCTAATGTTGCTTTTTACTTTTACTTACAGTAAGGAATAAATATCAGCAGATGGATGTAAAATTGTAAGTAAGACATTTTGCTTTCCTTTCTTCTGAATTTGAAATAAAAAGAAAAGACAGACGTGTCACGTAATGATAAAGAAAATTAAAACTTAAAGTAATGAAACAAAAAAAAAATGATTAATTATTCCTCAGTTAATATTTTATTTTCTATTTCAAAAGTTAACAGGGATCTACCGAATTATTTTAAAAATTATTAGTGATTTTATAGTTACAAAAAAATGTACATCTTTTTTTTTCGCATCAAAGCGATTGTTAAAAAAAAATTAATTTCGTTTTTATGATTTAAGTTTTCTTTTCTGGCATTTAATTATTAAAATTAAAAATATATATGAAGGCTCTTAAATAAGTTTTTTTTTTTAATAAATAATACGAGGAAGTTACAGAAATTTATTAAAAAAAAAAACTTGGAAAAACAAACTTAAAAAACAATATAGTCATTTTTTAAATATATTTTTTAATTTTATGGATATAAAAATGACAAAAAGATAAGTATGGTCAACTTAAAATTTCGGATTTTCACTTTAAAAAAACTTACAAAAAAAAACGAATGAAAAAAATTACGAAAATCTTGGAAAAATAAAAATACTTTTTTTTTAAAGGAAAAACTAGGAAATTTAAAGTTTACTTATTTAATCTCTAAAAACAAACATTATTACTTTTTTAGCATAAAAAATGTAAAAAGCAATTCTTAACCACAGTGAATAGTTTTTATTTTGGAAGTAAGATGATTTGATGAAAAAATGTTTCAGATTTACTTTTTGTTTGTTAGTTTTTAATGTCAGTGGGTATTTTTTTATTTAGTCACAGATCTTCATTTTTTTTTAAGCAGAGCTTCTTTTGTTTCAATGTAGCAGTGCAGATACTCAAACCAAAATCTTTTGTATCTTGTCGAAACAATATTAATTAGAAATTTAAAAAATGGGTTCTTAGAATTTATCTTATTTTCGTGACAAAATAGCCTAAATTTGAGTCCCGCAAAGAAAAAACAGCACGTTGTCGTTCATGGTTGAATTTAAAAACGACTACAAAGTTGCTATCTGATTGACAGGATCTCTCTACATATCCACTAATTCGCTGAAAGACCAGCATAGCATGGTGAAAAAAGACCCCAAACTTAATAAAAACGAAGATTTATCTGATCATCAAACAAAATGTTTGTTATTATTAAAGACCAAAGTATCTTTTTACAGTGTAACCCGGATATAAGAGAAACCCGGATATAAGAGAGATTTTCTCTGGTCCCAAATTAGAGCCTGTGTTAAGTTAAAATTAGACCCAACCCGGATATAAGAGAAACCCGGATATAAGAGACTTCTTCTCCGGTCCCGACAACTCTCTTATATCCGGGTTAAACTGTACTATTAAATTTTTTCATCCTTGCACATTTGAAATTTTGCTTAAAAATCTTTCCTTTTTTTTTTTTTTTTTTACGTACGACAGCGGAATAACGCAATATTTTTTTACCATTTATTTTAGCGTTTTAGCGCCTTTTTGTCAAGTGAAAAACACATTAATTTGGAAATTCTTGCAAAAATCAAATAATTGTCAGATTTTAATGAAACTTCAGAACTTATTCACAAATGAATGAAATTATTTTAAACACATTTTTTTTACATCTGTTAACCCTCCTTAATTTAGTAAAAACTAGAAATTCGATGGTGTGTCCTTTAAAAGCAGAAGACTTTGAAGAAGATAATTATAATTAATTTATTTATTTATTTTTGTAAAAGTTACCAAAATTTCAGCTAAGTTTCATCATTTTACAGTTGAAATGGCTAGATGTGACTGCAAGTTCTATGCTAACAGTTTCTTCTCTTGCACTTCCAGCCTTTTGCTTTCTAGTTAAAAATTTAAATATATTATCAATCGTTATCTTTTGTCCTTCTAATTCCTCTTCTTTTATTGTCCTCTTTCCTTATCTGTTTCTCTTATTCTTTCACACTCAGTAATTCCTTGCATTTTAGTGGCTTCATTGCCTTGTTTGAGGGGAACTGATTTAAAAAAGAAAATGTATAAATTGGCATGTTTTTTCAGATATATTATCAAACGAGTAAATGAACCAGTGAGTAAGGAATATTTTAGTAATCATTTAAAAATATAAACTATGACAGGATTATAAAAAGATGAGACAACTTTGATGATATTAGGTTGGTGCAAAAATCATGACGTAATAATGTCGTTTTTTGACGTATTTTTTAACGTCAAAAAACGACATTATTACGTCATTATTTTTGCACCAACCTAATAATAATAATCACATAGAAATAGATACTGACATGATTTTTAAAAAAAAAGCAATATGTGCCAATATTGAGACTTAAAATTTGTAACTTTTTATAAATTTTATTGTAATAATCTTTGCACTGATGAAGATTATGTGTCCAAAGTACAAAACCAAAGATTTTTGTCTTTAAGGAATTTTTTTATACTTTAAAAGACAATTTACCTGTTGAAATAACATAGTAAGCAAACTGCTCCTTGATTTTAAAAATGTAACAGAAATTGATACATTATTTGATTTTTTTGTAAAATTTAAGATACATTTAATTATTGATAAATTTATATTTGTGAAGAAAATTCTGTCAGAAAATGTTTAGCTATTGATTTTTTTTCTTCATATCTGATTTTTAAAAAATCTAATTGTAAAGATAAATATCTAGAGAAAGTTAGTCTCCTGATATTTGAAATTTAATGTGAAAATTCAGAAAATGACCTGAATGAAAATAAAACATCCAATAAAATTAAATATTATTCTATTTGGAAAGTTTTCAGTTCTATTTTTTCTTAATAGAATTGAGATAAACAAAATATCTACTAACATTTTCATTTTAAGACATTTCTTTTTAAAGATTAAATAAATATCTAATATTTTAAATTTAATTTTGATTATACTTTAAAGGTGTTTCTAAAATGTTAATGAATGTGATTATTATTTTAAAGACTGTAAAATGTATAAAATAATACTATTAATACTAATACTAATTTAGTTAGATGTTTTGGAGTCACTCGTTATATTGTCTCCTTATTTTCATAATTGTTAACTTCCTACCACCTCCTCTTTCCCTCATATCACACCTCATTCATTATAACCATTTTAACAACAACCTTTCAAGCCTTATATATAAAACATGCAAAATATATAACTGATTTTTAAAAAAATATTTTAAAATTCTTTTATTTTTTTCAGTTTGGTTCTTTGGTGAATCCTGATGTCATTTTATCAAAAATGTAAGTAATATTTTAACAATGGAAAAGAATAAAGAGAAAACAAATTAATATCTGTCATTCCATCTCAAATCAACAGCCACCAGTGAACACCTCAGATTTTCTGATAGTGTTCTTTGATGAAATTTGATAAATCCTGAATATTAGATCTATATCTATTAATAGTTTTAAAATCATTGCATCTTGAAATTTCACTGGATTATCCATGTTTTGCAAAAGAAGGTTTTCAATGAAATTCTGACATTCATACCTTAAAGGATATTGCTTTTACAGATTTGAAACTTTGTGACAATAGTTAATATATATAAATAAAATATGATATTTTAATAGTATATAATGTAAACTTTGGAATTAAGAAGGAAAAATATTTACTGACAATTTTTGTGACATTTATTTTTAGTGATTAAATTAATAAATATCGATTTTAAATTTATTTTTGATACTATATAGATGCTTCTAAAATGTTAATAATGGTGATTTTATAATAAACATTGTAAAATTAAAAATTAAAAGAAAATTGAATTTTTATTTTGGTATGGAAAGCATTTTAGGAAATAATTTTGTTCTATTGCCTTCCGGTCAAACCAAATCCAAGCAAAGATGTGTTAATTTTCTTTAATTCACTGGAGAAGATTTCTAAGAAACTACTGCAACATTTTAAAACTTATAAGTGGCTGGCAGTATCCATGAAAATGTTGAATCAATTTTCATAATATCTGAACCAATATATTGAAAAAAAAGGCAAATGTTCATGGTCATTTTTACAGCTTTTATGACTAAATGTATGATGATGTACTGAAATTCATTCAAAGCCAAACTGAAATAATATAAATGTTTACCTGAGAATATTGCCACAACATGATTTTTAATAATATCTCTTCTTTCAGATATTTTACATCTGGTGGGAAAACAAATGAACTCATCTGATGGTTGTATATAAATACAGAAAATTTATATACCTGTGAACTCTGCTGTTCAGCAACTGCATGCAGGAGAAAAACCATAAACTACCATTTCAATATGAAAATATGCATCCAGAGTAAATAATAAATGCATCTTTTTAATCTGGGCTTTAAAATATTTTGAAAAGGCCCACAGAAAAAAAAAATCAGTATTCTTTTGAAAAATGATTGTTTGTATTTTAGAACACTTATACTATAAACACATTTGCAGGAAAACATGAGAATTGAGAAAGTTTTTTGTACAGAATGTCAGTATATGCATTAAAATGAGTTCTCACGGAAAGACAGACATGCAAACGCACACTGATAAAAAACAATATAGATGTGAAGTGTGTGGGTCAGCATCTTCACATAAATCAGATTTAAAAAAACACATGCGGATACACACAGGGGAAAAACCATACACTTGTGAAGTGTGTGCTTCAGCATTTTCAGTGTACTCAACTTTAAAAAGACACATGCGAACACACACTGGTGAGAAACCATATTCATGTGAAGCTTGTGGCTCATGTTTTTCACGGAGTTCATCTTTAAAAAATCACATGAGAACACACACTGGTGAGAAACCCTATTCTTGTGAAGTGTGTGGTTCAGAATTTTCACATATTTCAAGTTTGAAAATACACATGCGTACACACACTGGTGAGAAACCATATTCATGTGAAGTGTGTGGTTTAGCATTTTCGCAGAAATCAAATTTAAAAGTTCACATTTGGGCACACAAAAAAGAAAGTCCGTACACATGGAATATGTGCAATTCATCATTAAAAAAGAATTCAAATTTAAAAAGTCATATAAGAACAGTCACTGTTGAGAAACCACATTCATGTAAAGTATGTGGTTTAGCATTTAAAGAACATTCAGATTTTACAAGACATGTAGAAACACATACTTATGAGAAAACATATGCATGTAAAGTATGTGGTTCAGGATTTTTATGGAAATCACATTTAAACAGCCACATGCGGAAACACACTGGTGATAAACCATATCCTTGTAAAGTGTGTGGTTTGGCATTTTCATTTTCTTCAGTTTTAAAAAGACATATGCAAACACACACTGGTGAGAAATTATATTCATGTGAATTGTGTGGTTCAGCATTTTCACGGAGTTCATCTTTAACAATTCATATGCGAACACACACTGGGGAGAAACCATATTCATGTGAAGTGTGTAGTACAGCATTTTCAGTGAGTTCAAATTTAAAAGTTCACATGCGGATACATACTAGAGAAAATCCATATACATGTGACGTGTGTGGATCAGCATTTGTGAAGCATTCAGATTTAAAAAGACATATACAAACACACACTGGTGAAAAACTACACTCATGTTAAGTGTGTAGTTCAACATTTTCATCCAGATCAGTTCTAACAACTCACATGCAAATTTATACTGGAAAAAGCATATACATGTGAAGTATGTGGTTTGTTATTTTTGGAGTGTTCATCATTAAAAAAACACATGCTGATACACACTGGTGATAAACCATATTCTTGTGAAGTGTTTGGTCTGGCATTTTCCTTTTGTTCAGCTTTAAAATGACATATGCAAACACACACTACTGAGAAATTACATTCATGTGAATTGTGTGGTTTAGCATTTTCACGGAATTCATCTTTAACAATTCATATGCGAACACACACTGGCGAGAAACCATATTCATGTAAAGAGTGTAGTACAGCATTTGCTCAGAGTTCTTCTTTAAAAAATCATGTGAGAATACACACAGGTGAGAAACTGTATTCCTGTGAAGTGTGCTATTCCACATTTTCAGTGAGATCAAATTTAAAAGTTCACATGCGGATACATAATGGAGAAAATCCACATGCATGTTACATCTGTGGATCAGCATTTGTAAAGAATTCAGATTTAGAAAGACACGTGCAAATGCACACTAGTGAGAAACGATATTCATGTGATGTGTGTGGTTCAGCAATTTTCACAGAGAACATATTTAAAATCTCACATGCAGTTACATACAGCAGAATAAATATATACATGTGGTATGTGTGGTTCAGCATTTTCAATGCTTTCAAACTCAAAAAAAAACTTGCAAAAACAGCAATTTGAAATCATATGCCTCTGAAGTATATGGTTTGCTTTCCAGTGACCAGATTCAAAAAGACAAATGCTGACATGCAAGTAATAAACAATATCTGCATGAAATTTGAACAAATTCTTAATTTCATAGAACTCTCATATAAAAACACGCATACATCCATACATTGGCAGGCATATTCTGATTGGTTTGGTTTGTTTTTTTGTTTTACGGCATATCAACCTCAATGGGTTATTTAATGCCAACAAAATTTTTATTGCTGGTAATATGTTTTTCTTCAAAAATCTATTTCTGGCAATATTCCTCCTTGAAGAAATCTATAGCTAGTCATATTTTTTTTAAAGAATGTATAACCATTTGTATTGCTGGTATTTTATTTTTAAAGTATTGCTGATAATAATTTATCCTTCAAAAATTATTGCTGGTAATAATTTTTTATTACAAAGTATTTCTGGTATTAAAACCTATTTTTACACAAGTTTGGGGTGTTAACTATTTGCCCATAGTTGGGTGCTACCACCCCGGGTCAGGGTAGACCTGGGAACACCAGCAATTAAGATGTGGTTTCATGGTCATCAAAACCTCCTGATCAGAGGCCTTGCTGCTGGATGTAGTTTATCATCATACCCAGGACGTGGATGTAGTTTATCGTCATACCCAAGATGGATATTCACAAACTTACCCACTCTCCTTGCAATGTCAACCTCTTAGCTACAGCTAATCCCAACATATGATTCTTGTTCACAATACTGTTACTGCACACCTGAATATATATCGATTACTAGAATTATCTCCATCTTTAATCAATTCAATCTAACTTGCTTAATCACATGGTCCAAACAGGAGCATTTCCTCATATGCCTCACCACTTGATCCTGCTGGATCCCACTGTAACTGGCAGTTCAGAATCACTAGGACTCTATTATATCTGTTTTGTGCAGTGACCAGTGGAATAAGCTTTACAAAAATAAACTCTCATATCTAATTTAAATAACAGTTAAACTACAATTACATGCAACTATATTTGATGATGATGCTATTTCAGTTCCAATGTTCTCTTCAGTTTCAGTGCTCCTCACTGGTTCCTGTATGAGTTAAGCAATGTCAAGCCTGGTTTATATGGGTGACTGCTTAAGGGTAACAAGTGCTGTAAGCTTGGACATGTGGGTGGTGTAATGGTTAACAGCTTGGAATTGGAGATTGAAGATTTTAACTGGACACAAGACTTGGCTTTACTGGTATGAGCCTGAAAACAAAGCTCAGTCAAAGCTATGATTCTGATTGGGTATGTAGTATGACAGTAAGCTTTAAAATATTTAGGCAAAAACTGCAGTGAAATCTATATTCATGTGAATTCTGTGGTTTATAATTTTTGTAGAACTAAAATTTAAAAACTCACTTTCAAATAAAAACTGTTAAACAGCCACATCCCTATGGACTGTAGTTTGTCTTTTTTTTCATTAATGATTTACTTAAAACATCCAATATGAGCAGAAACTGAATCTAAATCATATGTATGTTGTGTTGGTGAGCATTTTCAGAGTTCAAATTTAAAAGGTTACCTGCAAACACACATTGAACAGAAGTTATATTTGTGGGATGTGTTTGGATCAACATTTTCTCCAAGTTTATTTCTAAATGGAATGCATAAAAATGCATACTGCAGAAAAACCTTATGAGAATTAGTAGTATTTTCAGCATAATGTATTTTCCAGAGGCATTTGAAAAAATACTCTGAAGAGATACTATTATCTTGGAACATGTGAGTTGATATTTTTTTCAGTGGTAATTAAAAATGCATGCCCAAACCATAGTGGATAAAAAATATATTTGTGTGAATTTTATTTTTGCATTTTCAAGGGACTCATAAAAAATGATAAATGCAAGCCAGAATCATTTTGTTTTGTGCATTTACATTATTCAATTTGAACACAAGAAATGGTGGAGGGTTGAGTGAATGTAAGTTGAAGGTCAGTGGACCACAATAGACAAAACCATGTCTTGATTAGAAAATGAATTGCCAGTGATGCATGTAGATACAAAGATGTAGACGTATAGAGAATGGTTGACCTAAAGTCAGCATGACATTGCGTGAGTGTAACAGAATCTCTCTTTTGTTGGCACAACTACCAAACACATCCAAACTCAATGGTTGGAAAGTGAGAAGAGAATAATCATCTCCTTTCTGGAAGTGAAGTCATAAAATTAGTTTCCTTTTGCATTATGGGAAAATTAAATTTTTTTTTTAAATTATTTTATTTATTAGTTTATTTTTAGTCGCTCAAAAAACATCCAAATATCATGAACAGTATCAATAATCTTTTGAAATATGTGCATTTATTATGACAGGGAAAAGGTTTCATTAAATTATTTTCAGCTACTACTATCACTTGGGTCCAAAACTTTAACATAACTGATACAACACGGTCTCAGTTTTCTTAGGCAAAGAATAAAAATCTGATTTATCCAGTACGATTATAATTTTATTTGCAATAAACTTCAAGAATATTTGATGGAATGTTGCATGTTATTTGATACATTATCTTTCCAGTCTAAAAGGGACCCACAGGAAAAGGCAGTTCACAGAATCACTCACTCATAACTGCATCAAAATGATCAACTCCATTTAAATGGTAACACTTAAGATTCTAAACTTAGCCACTTTCCTCATAACTTCAACCTCTTAGCCACTGTTAACCCCAGCATGGGAATTCCTGTTCACAAACTTACCCACACTTCTTGCAACATCAACCTCTTAGCCACAGCTAATCCCAACATGCAATTCTTGTTCACAATACTGCCACTGCACACCTGAATATATATCGATTACTAGAATTAACTCCATCTTTAATCAGTTCAATCTGACTTGCTTAATCACATGGTCCAAACAGGAGCATTTCCTCATATGCCTCACCACTTGATCCTGCTGGATCCCACTGTAACTGGCAGCTCAGAATCACTAGGACTCTATTATATCTGTTTTGTGCAGTGACCAGTGGAATAAGCTTTACAAAAATAAACTCTCATATCTAATTTAAATAACAGTTAAACTACAATTACATGCAACTATATTTGATGATGATGCTATTTCAGTTCCAATGTTCTCTTCAGTTTCAATGCTCCTCAACTGGTTTCTGTATGAGTTAAGCAACGTCAAGCCTGGTTTATACCTATATGTGTGACTGCTTGAGGGTAACAGGTGCTGTAAGCTTGGATATGTGGGTGGTTAACAGTTTAGAATTGGAGATTGAAGATTTTAACTGGACACAAGACCTGGCTTTACTGGTATGAGCCTGAAAACAAAGCTCAGTCAAAGCTATGATTGTGGAAATAGGTCAAAGCAAAATTATGCCACTCAGAAGGAAACGTTTGACAACTGTTTTCTCGGATGTTGAAGGAATTTTGATAATTGACTTTCATGGTGTGTGGGAGATATTAATATTTGGTTATTATGAAAGTGTTTTAAGGAAATTACATAAAAAATTTATCAAAAAAGCACCATGGAGAGATTCATCAGAGAATTTCCACCACAATGGCCCTGCTAATTATTTTCCGTC
Organism: Acanthosepion pharaonis; assembly: GCA_903632075.3. Taxonomy (NCBI): domain Eukaryota; kingdom Metazoa; phylum Mollusca; class Cephalopoda; order Sepiida; family Sepiidae; genus Acanthosepion; species Acanthosepion pharaonis. The sequence goes on along the minus strand of CAHIKZ030000332.1, from coordinate 1,126,525 downwards.
CTGGGTATGATAATAAATTACATCCGGCAGCAAGGCTTCTGATCAGGATGTTTTCAGGAGTGTGGAACCACCTCTTAATTACTGTTGTTCCTAGGTCCACTCTGATCCAGGATGATGCTTGATGATTGATATTAAGCTTTTCCATTTATGATTAGTAAATATAGTTTAGATTTAATTATGTAATCTGTTGTGGATTCCGAGATGAAATTCGGTCTCCAATGAATGACAAATGCAAGAATTAAATATAAGAAATAAAATGTATTTACACAATAATACAAAGGGTAATACTGTTAGTAAATCCAGGAACGTGGTTAGTCGCAATATATATATATATATATATATATATATATATATATATATATATATATATATATATATATATATATAGTCTCGAAATAGGAATTCCTTCAGGTCTATATGCTTGTAACTGACTTCTACAAGCAGTTATCTCACACTATTACTCTACCTCCAACTCAATCACAATCTCTGCTCACTCTCACTCTCGCTCTCTCTATATTCTGACTGACTCTGGGTATTTAACGGCAGCAGTCCAAGTAACACTCTGGTCGAGTCCACTTATATGAAAAAGGGGAGTATTTCATAACATAATCTAAAAGTCAGATATTAATACAGAATTTTGAAAGATTTAAAACTTTATAAATTATTATAATTAAAAAAAATTAAACAAAATCTTGTAAAAAAAAAAAAAATTATCAAAATGTTTTTTTCTTAAACTAATAGTGATCTTAATACAGTGTAACCCGGATATAAGAGAGTTGTTGGGACCGGAGAAGAAGTCTCTTATATCCGGGTTTGGTCTATTTTATATACATTAACACAGGCTCTAATTTGGGACCAGAGAAAATCTCTCTTATATCCGGGTTACACTGTATATTTTATTGATAAAATCAATTAAAAGCTTTTCTAATTAAATAATATAGGTTTATTGCATTTTTTATTTTATGATTCAGTGCAGATTTTCAGGAAATAGTGTTTCTGTTTGACAAAAAGAAATAAATGATTTAAATTCTCCAAGGAGACCTGCTTTTAACTAGTATAAACATTAAGAGGGACAAAATTTAATTTAAAATTTCATAAAATCAAATCAGGATAATAGATGTAACAAAAAAAAAAAAAAAATTGTCCTTTTTTTTTTTTTAATTATTAAAATCTATTGCGGGAAATTATAGTAGCCATTAGCAGCAGCAGTTTCAGCCAGCCATCATCATCATCAGTTGCAGCTTCAACTTTCCATCAACCACTGCTTCAGCTAGCCAGCCATTTCCAGCAGGCCCCCAGCATCGCCAGCAGCAACGATAAGTGAAAAACTGTCCTTTTCAGGACAACACTTAATAATTACCAAAACTCTTTCTCAGGACAACACTCTTCTCACTCTTTATATGAACATGCAGAGATATTTTTTGTCTCGTGCACCATAACCTCATTGTATTTTCTTTAATGATAATAATCATGGCAATATTTTTATTTTTTTTTTACTCAACTTGTTGGGGATGTGCAGAATTTATTAATTGTAATTGAGAGAATCAGAAGGAATTTGTGTAGGTTGCGTGACTTTCTGCATCCACAAACAAATAAATAAACGAATTTTAAATACAATCAAAAACAAAACATATTCAATTTAGAAACCAATAAAACATTTATATACAATTCAAAGTAATATATATACAGGATATTTTGGTATATGTTGCTATGGCAAAGTGTGTGTGATATTTGTTCATTTACAGTCTTTTTGGATTTGTGTTAATATTAAAAATGTCGATATTAAGTGTTTTTAGGAATGAGTTCTTATGGAGTGATCTACCTTTGTAATATTTCTGAATCGTTCGAACGTTGATTTTTACTTAATAATGTAGTGAATATAATTCACTTTGGATAAGCAAAGTTGTTTTAGGTTTGCGATTCGATGTCCACAGAGTTGGTCGAGTTTAAATTGCAAGTGAGTCAGCATTGATGTACTTTTGCACGGTAAAATTGTGATTTCAAGTAATGTGGTGTATGTTGGCAATTTCTCTGTGGATGTTCGTCTCTGACTGCTTTGGTCAGTCGGTGTTTTCTTTTATATGTTTTTGAAAGTCCAAAATCGGCTCAGTTTTGTTTTGCACGTGAAACTTTCAGATTATTGTTGTTAACCAATGAGATTTGTTGATTCGCCTAGTACAGTTTTTATTGGTCAAAGTTTTCCGTACGTAGGCGTAAGATATAGACTGTTCTGTTACTAGGGGTGATAGGTAGGAAAGGACGAGTCTACAAACTCTTCATTTTGTTTGTTGTTGTCTTTTGTCATTCAATATTTGTTTACAGGACAATTTAACACCTGCAACATGGCTTACAACACTCATTAGATATGCGATGCATCTCTGTGTTGTTCCTCCTTATGAAATCTGGATTATTTTTAATCAGTATTTCATTTTGACCATCATCAAATGACTGCTTGAACATTATCAGTGACCAAATCAAAATTTCCACTTCTGAACTTTGGGAACATTTTCCAAATCTAACCCTGATGAAGTGATAAGAGTTCATGAAACGTTGTTTAATGTCTTGAGATATTGAGAGAGCCTAGGATATTAAGTGAAGGAATAAAAATATGAAGTGGAAAAAAATTATAGATGAGTTAATATTTTTTTTTAATCATTTTAATTTTTGTGTCCTAGTGACTTTATTGAGTGTTAGAGAATATGAGAAAATTTTTGAAGATCAAAGGCAATAAAGCCACTAGGATGCAAGGGGTTACTGATTGTTAGAGAATATGAGAAAAATATACTATTAAGGAGAGAGGATAATAAAAGAACAAGAATTAAGAAGACAGAAGATAACAATTGACATTGCATTTAAATTTTTGAAGATGAAAGGCAATAAAGCCACTAGGATGCAAGGGGGTTACTGATTGTTAGAGAATATGAGAAAAACTGCTATTAAGGAGAGAGGACAATAAAAGAACAATAATTAAAAAAGCAGAAGATAACAATTGACATTGCATTTAAGTTTCTGATGATCAAAGTTGACTGGGGAGCAAGAAGCCAGAAGAGTTCCACAAGTGAGAAGTGTGATAGAAGACACTATTAGCATAGAACTTATGGTTGCATTGAGCCATTTCAACTGTAAAATGATGAGACCTTGCTGCTAAACTGGTACTGCACTTAAATTTATAAAGTCTAGGTAAAGTTCATTAGGTTAGAAGTTGATGGGGAAATAAAAGCTTGGTTTAAAAATATTAAGAAAAAAATTAGGTTTTTCAGGTTATTTAAAGCCAGAAAATATTTTTAGATTATATTTTTAGATTATATGAATGTTTTGACATTAGTCTTACTAATTAACACATAGCTGGGGGGAGATGAGATGGATTCATACTTTCCCAAGGGTATTTGCATGTAAATTTAAATTCATAATGTCTATATACCATACAGGAAATTTCATCCATGCAATAACTCCAATATCTTCTGGATGTCATGCCATATTGCATTGATGTCATAAAATTGTGCAAATGACCAAAAACCCTTTCTGGTTCCTTTATTACTAGCTTTTTTTTTTTTTTAATTCATTTCACCCCAAGCAAGGCAATAAAGCTATTCATGTGAGGGATTACTAAGAGAGAATAAGAAAACAATAGTGAGGAGAAAGGACAATAAAAGAATAGATTTCCAAAAGCTGGTGATTGGTGTTGCATTTAAATTTTTGAAGATTGTAGTTGGCAGAGAAGCAAGAAACAAGAAAGGATTCCATAGGTGAGAAGTGCAAAAGTGCAAAAAAAAAATAAACTGTTAGAATAGCACATATGGTTGCATTTAGTTAGTGCAAAAGTAAAATGGTGAGACCTAGTTATATATATATATATATATATATATATATGAGAAGGAAACTAAATTAAAAAAAAAATTAAAACGTCCGCTGCTTTGTGACCATTATTCAATCATGGAAAATACTTCGGGAGTAAACCCTTAGGACAAATCCTTGAGTCCCTAAGACAGTACAATGTTATGTTGTAGCGGTATTGATGGCCTAAAATCAACCTGCACATTTTCTTACTTTACGAATGTGTAAGCAAACGCAAAAGCAACAAGAGAAACAACACAAAGGAACACAAAATGCTTTTATAACAACAACAATATTTATATTTGTATAATGTTGGACAAGCATAGGGGTTACTATTTTTGTTGGTGTTATCTCCCTTTAACTGAATTAAAGTTTTTACTAATGGAATACTTTTTTATCTGAGCTCACAAAAGTTAAATGAACTTGCTGCTCAAAATGTTTACTTTGAGAGAGTTGGAAGAGTTAATTCTGTAAAGCTGAGAATATGTTGAGTAAACTTTTAGCTTCAGAAGAGTTGAATGTTCCGTAATGTTTGTAATTAAGTTTCCATTGCTTGTACTTGAATATTTGTAATGTAATGTTCAAGAGTGCATTTCCTAAAAAAAGGTAAGAAGGCTGGTTTGTTGTGGAAGATTTATTTAATACGCATACCTATATTTTCTTTATTTTTATCTTATTATTGCTTGGAATTCGGACATTCTGATTATTAATATAAAAAATCCTGGATGACAAAATTTTCTACACAGACATTTATTTAATAAATAAAATCTCTTTTGTTTTCAACAACTGGAAGAATTACGAAATCGCCCTGAAATATTTACAAGTAGTTTTTTCAAAAATAAATATTCATTGTAGCAGTGTAGCTTTTTTTCCTCTCTGTAGTAAATGCATTTCATTATGCAAGCACCAAGTAACAAGAAAATATTTTTCAGTTTTTTTATTAAATTATTTTTATAAGGTTTCAGAAGAAATTTTCCAAACTTTCTGCTTTGGAATTGCAAATTTGTTTTTCAAATAATATCTTCAATTTTTCTTTATAAATCAATAAAAAAAAAATTTTCATAAAATAATTCACGATTTATCGAAATGGTTTTACTGGCCATCCCAAAATATTTCTACAAAGTTTTTTTTAATAAGCTATTACAGTGTAACCCGGATATAAGAGAAACCCGGATATAAGAGAGATTTTCTCTGGTCCCAAATTAGAGCCTGTGTTAATGTATATAAAATAGACCAAACCCGGATATAAGAGAAACCCGGATATAAGAGACTCCTTATCCGGTCCCGACAACTCTCTTATATCCGGGTTACACTGTAATTTAAATTCTCTTCAGTTTAACCCGGATATAAGAGAAACCCGGATATAAGAGAGATTTTATCTGGTCCCAAATTAGAGCCTGTGTTAATGTATATAAAACAGACCAAACCCGGATATAAGAGACTTCTCCGGTCCCGACAACTCTCTTATATCCGGGTTACAACACTGTATTCAGTTTTTTTTTTTTACAACTAAAAATGAATAAGTATTGAAAATTTCATTTAAATCGAATAATTGCCTGATTTTTGGGAATTATTTTAAACAGCAGGTACCGTTAACTTATTTTAACTTACTTTCATTTAAGAAAAAAAAAACAAAAAAAAAATCCATTTAATTTCAATTGAATGGATTTTATTTTTATTTTTAATATTGACACCCTGGAGAAGTCAAAAGCTTTATATATCTTCGTAAATTATCTCCCTTGATTTTCACTCTCCTGACATTGTTTGTAAACAATACCTTCTTTCTTTTTAGTTTATTTTAAACTCTAACAGAAAATTTTATCTTATTTAAACTTATATTTTCTCTGATATATTCAGTACAGTTGTTCAAAGAAACAAATCAGACAAAAAAAAAAAAAGAACCAAAACGAAGTAAGTATAAACGTTGTCATTATTTCATAAAGTCATTTAAAAAATAAATACAAATTCTTAATTTTATATTGCTAAAAAAGTAAAAACTGAATTGTTTTTATTATTTTTTTTATATTTCTTCAGTTGCCTTTTTCCTTTTTTTTTATTTAAATAATTAATGTTTACAAACGTCCTGGAAAGTTTTTAAGTATGAGCAAGTGGAAAATGAAAACGGACAAATATTTTAATGCCTCCCTGTTTTTTAATAATGATTTTAATTTTTGAATCTTATTTTCATTTTTTAAAAATGGAAGAAGATGAAATTTTTAAATTTTTGTAATCCTGCTAATTAAAAAAAAAACCGGTAAATTTTTTTTATTTTAACACCCGAGCGCTAATATTCTTTGAATTTTTTCTCAAATAGTCTTATTTCCGTGTAAATATATATGCTGACCTCAAATCAACAATTGTCAATTAGATATTAAAGAAACCTACCTTTTTGGATGTTAACGACCCGAAAAAATCGGACTTTTTCCTGGTCTTTCGTCAGCCATTACCGGCTTATTGATAAGTAATTAAGTACTGAATTCTGTCGGTGGACGTATACAATTTGGGCCTATTTACTCCCTTCACAGTAATTCCTTGTAGTTAACTTTCAAAAACTGTTTATTCTTTTAGGTGTTGACATCTTGATTGACAGACAGCAGTTTAATGTTTTTCTATGGTGGATATATCTGCAAAATTTATTTGAGAGATATAATGTGAGCAACTTTTTTATATATATTTTTACTACCTAGTAATCTTAAAATATTAGGAAAATATTCTCCCATACTGTTTTATTGAATTTTTACTTACTAGCAATAACTATAGTAAATTTAAAGTCAATTTAAATTTTATTATAGTTATGCTCTTATTTTCTGATAATGTTGTGCATGGACAACTGTATTTACAAAAATCAGCATGTTTATACACTCAAAGATTTTAAAATACTTTTTGAAATATTGATGTTCAATGAATTGTACAAAAGCTTTTTAGTAAATATCAGTCACTTATGTGCCATGAGTGATACATGCTTAGGTGATCATATATCTTTCAATACATGACTGACGAGGCAGTAGGTTGCCATTACTTTCTGCGGTAGACCAGTTGCCATCCAAGGCTATCGAACCCAGTCTGTCCTGCTATTTACTCATAGCTGGAGGGAGAAGAAGAGGATTCGTACCTTTCCCAAGGGTATTAGCATGTAAGTGAATGTAATGGATTCAACTGGGATTTGAACTCGGCTCTCTGGTTCTTCACTCTGAGCCGATATCTATTACTCAACCATGCCTTCTTTAGTAAATGTAGTGTTTACTTAATAACAATATCACTTAATCTATCTAAAGTAATACAGAATTTTAAAAGATTTAAAATTTTATAAATTAAACTAATTAAAAAATGAAAATAATTCTTGTAAAAAATCATTATAGATTGTAATTCAGGAAGCACTAAATTTAAATTTTTACTTGGTATATTTTATAAGCAAGACATTTACAAATTTTTACTTCCCTCCAACTGAGCATATATCTGAAAAAGGAACTGCTGTTGAATTATGGGATTTCTAATGGAGATATATTTTACTTGATTATTTTCTCAGCACCACCCATAATGTATATGCAAAATCTTTTCTTTTTCTATTTTGTTTTTAAGTGTTTAATTATATGTTAGCCAGATTTCTTATTACCTTATCTAAATTGTAAATGCTCCAGTGATATCTGTGTGCCCTGAAAATAAAAATTCCAATAAAACTAAAGTATATTCTTTGGAAATTTTTAGTTGTTTTTTTTATTGTTAACTTTTGAGAGAAAAAAAAAACATATCTACTAAAAATTATTTTAAAAAAGATTTCTTTTCATTCATCATTTAATTAAATTAATGAAGGTTCTTATTTTAAATTTATTTATTATTCTATGTACACACTGTTGATCTAATCTGATATAACTTCAGCAGGCAAATATATATCCCCAGTGGAAAACTCATAAGTTTATATAGAACTCAATGGGTAGAACTTATTTCAACTGCAGGTGGAACTGGTGATCTTATTAAAGCACAAGTTCATATTATCTGAAGGCTATCAGTTCAGTACTTGTGCTGGGTAGTAAATATACATTTGAGTTATTTAACAACTTAATTTGAGATTCCTTTTTTTATTTCCTTTTTTTTTAAAAAAAAAATTAATTAATAATTATTTTGCATATTGATTATGTCAGAATAGAATCCTCTTAATTGCTGGTGTTCCCAGGGTGGTAGCACCTGTTAGGTTCCCAACTATGGGCAAATATTAAAATCCCAAACTGGTGTCAAAAACACTATAAAAAAATTTAGAATAGGTTTTAATAACAGCAATAACCTTTTTGAGAAAAAATTATAACCAGTAATACATTACCAGCTATACATTTTTGAAAAAAAGAGGATTACCAGTTATACATTTTTTGAAAAAAAGAGGATTACCAGTTATACATTTTTGAAAAAAAGAGGATTACCAGTTATACATTTTTTGAAAAAAAGAGGATTACCAGTTATACATTTTTGAAAAAAAGAGGATTACCAGTTATACATTTTTGAAAAAAAGAGGATTACCAGTTATACATTTTTTGAAAAAAAGAGGATTACCAGTTATACATTTTTTGAAAAAAAGAGGATTACCAGTTATACATTTTTGAAAAAAAGAGGATTACCAGTTATACATTTTTTGAAAAAAATATTACCAGCGATACATTTTAGAAGGAAAAAAAATATTACCAGATATAGATTTTTGAAGGGAAAATTTTTTACCAGCAATACATTTTTGAAGGAAAATATTACCAGCAATAAAAATTCTCAGCATTAAATAACCCATTGTGATTGATATACCATAAAACAAAACAAAGCAAACCATTTCCTAGGGTAGTAATCTCCACTCTTAGCCTCTTTTCAGCTACTTGTCTTTTAGAGTAGATAGCTTCATATAAATTTTTATTATCCACAAAACATTTAATAGGGACACCTTTTTCACTCTTGCCATTTATAAATTAATTCAAAGGTAGTCAAAGAAATGAAATGATCAACTCCCTCAATCAGAGCCAGGGTTTTCACTGGCTAATGTACTTCTCACTAATCTTACTTTTTTTTACTATCAAGTGATGAGGGTTCTTTGGTATTTTACAATTACGCAACATTACTGTGGTAACCATGTGTGGGTTTTGGTTTAAAATATAAATCCCAGCCAAAGGCAAATGGATTGGTATCCCCCCACTAGAAATACCATAAGTTTATATAGAACTCAATGTGTAGAACCCATTTCAACTGCAGATGGAACAGGTCAACTTATTAAAGCAGAAGTTTACATTAACTGAAGGCTATCAGTTCAGTACATGTGCTGGGTAGTAAATATACATTTGAGCTATTTAACAACTTAATGATCTTATATATATATATTCTCTTTTTTCATTTTTGTTTCCTTTTTTTTAATTTTTTTGCATACTGATTATGTTAGAGTATCCTATGGAAATATGGTACTTAGGAATTTGTAATACAAAATCCTCTTTTCAAATAGGATAAGTTGTCCACAAACCCCATGTATTGTCATAATGTTTATAATCTGTTTGGCTGTAGCAATCCAATCAATTGCTGTAACTTCATTCCATCCCAACATTTCCTTTAAGGTACTAATCTCTACTCTTAGCCTCTTTTCAGCTACTTGTTTTTTTTAGAGTAGATAGCTTCATATAAATCTTTATTATCCACGAAACAGTTAATAGGAACACCTGTTGGACTATTGCCATTTATAAATTAATTTAGTGTATAAGGTAGCCAAACAAATGACATGATCAACTCCCTTAATCAGAGCCAGGCTATCAGTTCAGTAATAGTAAATATACATTTGAGTTATTTAACAACTTATCACTGTTGATTTTTAGTTTTCATTCTTGTTCCATTTGTCAAAGGAATGCAGTATTTTTAAGAAATAAATTAAAAAGTGCATGTTTGTATGTAGATTTTCATGCACATTATATCATTAAAAATTAAAGAGAATTCAAGAACAGTCTCCTATAAAGATTAAGACCATATTTAACTTTAGTGCCCCATACCCCCCCCCCCGCCGCCAATAAAATATAGTGTGTCAAAAGGATAGTTATTCCTCTGACATTGCTATTACTTTTGACTTCCTCAGCAATGTTTATAAGATTATAAAGATTTGTAAACCAAATACTATCTGATATTTATCATTTACTTTTATGAATATATTTTATTTATCATTTCATAAAAATAAATTTGAAAAAGTTCTTTTTATTTAAAAATTTATTAAAAAAATTACAAAATATTTATACCAACTACAATATATTTTGTATTATTTACCATTTAATAAATAACTATGAAAACAAGTTTCTTTTTTCATAATTTTGTAAAAATATCAATGAACTATAAAACAAAAATAATTTGAACAGACATATCTATTTCACTTTTTCAAACAATAAACATTACCAAGGGAGTCAAAAGTGTATCCTATAATAGCAGTGTCAAAAGAATAACTGTCCTTTTGACACCATTTCTTTCAGGGCACAAAGGTTAATCATTGCCAAAATTTATTTTTAACATTAAATAAAAATAACGTGATTTGCTTTTCAAGTTTAGATTTACTCTTTATATATGAACACAGAATATTTAACTGGAAATTCTCTATTGCTAATTTATTTTGCATACAGTTTATGACTTGATATATTCTGAGCAAAAAATGATGAAACTCATTGAACTTCAAACTGTTAATATAAATTTCTAATTGAGAATCTTGCCTGAATATATTATGTTTAATAATACCTCTTCTTTTTTCAGAGATCTTAAATGAAACAAATGAACTCTGCTGACAGCTGTATATAAATAATGTAAGAGAATCTGTGATTATGAATTTTAATATAAATAATATCCGTGTGATTTGAAGTTGGGCTCTACAAAAAACAAAACAGAAATAACAGCACAGCAAAAAAAAAAACAATATTCTTTTGAAATGTGTTTGTGTTTTCACTAAAAGTATATTTGGGCAAAAGCTAAAAAATATTCTGATGCAGAATGTTAATATACCCATTAAAATGGGTTCTCAAGAAAAAAAGACTGGAAAAAACACACTGAGTGTGGTTAACTATTTTTATGGAGATAATACACAAAATGATATATGGGAACACATTAGTGAGAAAATATATTCATGTGAAGTGTTAATTTCAGGATTCAATAAGAGTTCTTATTTATAAAGATACAAGCAAACATACTCTGATATATTCCATATACACATGAAGAATATTGTTCTTGATGTTGATGCAGAGGAGATCTTTTGGAGAAAAATTGTATATTTGTGGTACAAAATTTTCACCGATTTCAGCATTGAAAGAATCATGTACAGACTGGGCATAAACCATATTTGTATAAAGAGTCTGGCTCTGAATTTTTATAGAAATTAGTTTTTAAATATCACATACAATATACAGAAGTGAGAAACCATATTGGTGTGTGGTTCTGTGTTTTCAGTGAGATTTAAAATATGCAAAAATGCTGTGGTGAATGCTTTGTTATGAAGTGTGTGGTTCATCATTTTCATGGCAATCATGTTTAAAAAGATGAACACATACTACTAAGAAATCATATTCATAGGAACTCTGGTCAAACATTTAAAAAGAATTTCAATTTCAAAAGACATGCAAACAAACACTGATGAAAAACCATATACATGTGAAGTATGTGGTTCAGCATATTCATGCAGATCGGATTTAAAAACTCACATGCGAACTCATGCTGAAAAAAAAACATATACATGTGAAGTGTGTGGTTCATCATTTTCATCCAGCTTCTCTTTAAAAATTCACATGCGAACACATACTGGAGAGAAACCTTATTCATGTGAAGTGTGTGGTTCAGCATTTTCAGTGAGATCACGTTTAAAAATTCATTTACGAACACACACAGGGGAGAAACCGTATTCCTGTGAAGTATGTGGTTCATCATTTTCAGTGAGATCAAGTTTAAAAATACACATGCAAAAACATACTGGTGAAAAGCCATATCCCTGTGAAGTGTGTAGTTCTGCATATTCGTGCAGATCGGATTTAAAGAATCATATGCGAACACACACAGGGGAAAAACCATATTCATGTGAAGTATGTGGTACAGCATTTTCCTGGGGTTCTGCTTTAAAAGATCATATGCAAACACACACTGGTGAGAAACCATATTCATGTGATGTGTGTGGGTCAGCATTTTCACAGAGATCACATTTAAGAATTCACTTACGTACACATACTGGTGAGAGACCATATTCTTGTGAAGTGTGTGGTTCAGCATTTACAGTGAGGTCATGTTTAAAAATGCACATGCGAAAACACACTGGTGAGAAACCATATTCCTGTAAAGTATGCGGTTCTGCATTCAAACAGAATTCTGAATTACAAAGTCACATGCCAATACACACTGGTGAAAAACCATATACATGCGAAGTATGTGGTTCATCATATTCTCACAGGTCAGCTTTAAAATCTCACATGCGAACACACACAGGAGAAAAACCATATACATGTAAAGTGTGTGGTTCAGTATTTTCATGGAGTTCTACTTTAAAAGATCACATGCGAACACACACTGGTGAGAAACCATATTCGTGTGAAGTATGTGGTTCAGCGTTTTCACAGAGAGCACATTTAAGAATCCATTTACGTACACATACAGGTGAGAAGCCATATTCATGTGAAAATTGTGGTTTGGAATTTTCACAGAAAGCAAATTTGAATCGTCACATACAAACACATACTGGTGAGAAACCATATTCTTGTGAAGCGTGTGGCTCTACATTTTCAGTGAGATCAAATTTAGAGATACACATGAAAAAGCATGCTGTTGAGACAACATAGTCATGTAGATTTGTGGTCTAGCATCGTGTGATATAGTATCTTTAAGCAGCACAAATTTAAATATGCACATGCTAAGGTATACAGGAGAAAAACAATATTCATGTGAAATGCCTGGTTCAGTATTTTCAAATATTTTCTATTTGAAAAGACAGCTGCATTGAAACTATATGTATGTGAAGTGTGTGGATCAGTAATCAGATTTTAAAAATGGTATAGAAGAACAGGAAGAAGCATATTTCTAAGAATTGTGTGCTTCAGTATCTTAAAGAATTCTTTTGAAATTCATATGTAAATATACACTGAAAAGAAAAACATTTCATATCTTGTTTTTTGTCATTTTCAAAATTTTACGTTAATACAGTGTAACCTGGATATAAGAGAGTTGTCGGGACCTGAGAAGAAGTCTCTTACATCCGGGTTTCTCTTATATCCGGGTTACACTGTAGTTTCTTCTCCCATACTTCTGACTTGTAGAACTCTCTTCCAGCTTCTTGTTTTCCAGTCAACTTTAATTTTCAAAAATTTAAATGCAATGTTAAACATTATTTTTTGTCTCCTTCATTCCTAGACAGTCATGAATCGAAAGAGACATTTTTGCTCAAGCATGTTTCACATATGGCACTTAACTGACTGAAATGCAGCAAACTGGAATTTTAAGGGATTAAGTACATCTTTTATTCTACTTAGTATCACCAAGTCATTCTTGGGTTATTGAGGTTGTCTAGCATGTAACAATGTTTTTTAATCATTTCACCCTAAGCAAGGCAATAAAGCCACTAAGATACAAAGGGTTTCTGTGTGTTAAAGAATATGAAAAAAAAACTATTTGGGAGAGAGAACAATAAAAGAACAGGAATTAAGAAGACAGCAATAATTTTTAACACATCAGCAATTGGCCTAGAGATGCAAAAGCCATATTACTTATCTGAAAGAAGACTCTGCAAGGTGAAATGCTTAATTCAGAGTTGATTAGAGCACCTGATACTTTGCTAAAAGGAGGTAGAAGGCTTATAGAGGCATTAGATGGTTCACCTGAGTTATTAAAGACTGGAACCCCAGAAGAGGATTTCCATCAAACAGAAAAGGAAGAAGGCACAAGACATTTATTGTAAACTTTAGAGAGAACATGAGCCAGCTAAGGAGGACATTTTTTAAGGATTATTGCAGGGATACCATTAAGTTCACGTGTTTTGTGAGAATCTAGTTTACATATCATTCAATGGAAACTCGGTTCTCAGTGGAAAGTCAGGCAAAAATACTCCAGATGAGTCAGAAAGAGAAATGGAAAAGAATTTACAAACAGATTATTTTGCTTTATCAGAAGATATTACAACTCAAATTGAGTGAAGATAGTGGTGATAGAAGACTTGCTCTTACTTAACACACTGTTACATAGCTACCAGTAGTCACAAGAATTAAACTTTCTCATTCTGTTATTCACCTCTTTGGGAGCACGTTTACAACTATTTTGAGCAGGCAGAAATAACTGGTAAACCCGGAAAATTGATTCCTATGGATTATAATGGCTGAACAGGTCTTTGTAAACCAAGTTTCACCTGGTATTTCTGAGAAAGTAAAAAAGCACCGATGTTGGCTTTAACCCAAGAAGAGACCTCTTTGGCACAATTCTCAATAGGAAGGTTAAGAATATCATTCCAAGGGATGTCTTGAAGAACGGTTATGAAATGAATCCTAATTAGTACATTGGTAACAGAAAAAAGACTTGTGAATGAGAGGTTCCTTTCTAGTACGACTTTCTAGTACACTACTTTTTAAAATTTTTTTGATTAAATCAAGCCAACTTCATAAAACTTGGTTCGTAAATACTGTAAACTGTAGGGAGGCAGAAGGTCAGGGGGATGTATTAAAGCATTACTGACTTTATCCTTTGATGTCTGTCAGACGAGTGGGGTAAGAAAGGCAAACATAGTAACAAATTAAAACGGCAGTTGACAAATCTAATTGTAAGAAAAAATATCACTTTCAAAATTGTGATTTCTGTTTCAAGAAAATAAGCCTCTCTTGCCATGTTTCTTGAAAGAAATCCAGAACTCCTTATGCATTTTGTTTCTTCAAATTGTTGAATTAGCAAAGTGATTTCTGTTCAACAAAATTAAAAGGGGAGTAACATTTGTTTGTTTGTTTTTTTTTTCGGCTTGAAAATATGTTAAATTTTGAACTCTTATTGTAACTGAATGCAGGTCCATTTCCGTTAAGCACATGTATCTCAGATGGCCAGATAAACACTCTTAAGTAAATAAGACTCTGAAGCAATGTCACCCACAGATATTTTATTTACCAAAAAAGGTAAAACTGAAAAGGAATAAGAATAGTTTCACAAACAATATAAACAGAAAATAAGATGAAATACAAGCAGGTTTGGGCCTAAGTATAACCAAAAAACCAAGGGCTAGATAAAAGAACAGAACATCAGACAATTCAGTATCTGTCTATATTTCTGAGATGAGGTATTATGTACACTATTTACATTATTCGGACTATTGTCCTCATCTTTGTTGCCATATTTATTACAACGCTTCGGCCCTTCAGTATCTGTCTATATTTCTGAGATGAGGTATTATGTACACTATTTACATTATTCGGACTATTGTCCTCATCTTTGTCTCCATATTTATCACAACGTTTTGGCCCTTCAGTATCTGTCTATATTTCTGAGATGAGGTATTATGTACACTATTTACATTATTCAGACTATTGTCCTCATCTTTATCTCCATATTTATTACGATGCTTCGGCCATTGTATGCTCTGGCCTTCTTCAGGTGGTTAGACAATTCTTAGAAAAAGAAGGGTAGTTCAAAGGTAGAAATAACACTAAGAAGGAAAATGTAGAGAGTTCATTGAAAATAAATAAGCAAGGTAGATTTAAATGTACATGTGTTAGGAAAAAATATGTACTTGAGTAAAATAACTTGTACAAAAGAATAATACTAAAAAATGTCAATTTCGCTGAATAAATAATTTCTCTGCTTTCAGAGGAGGAAATAAATGATTCTTACCAAAGATGCTCAAGATAAAAAGAGTTTAAAAAGTAGGACTGAAGAAAGGTGTCATGCATGAAGGTGAGAGTTCTCTTTTTGAAAATACACCAGCAGTGGGAGAACTTGGAACATCGGAATGTCCCCTAAAGGACAAAAGGAGATAAAAGCTATAATTAAAAGACAAGACACTTGTAATTAGAGATTATGAACATTGCTTTTAGATTTTTGTTGCAAATTCTTTTTTAGATGCCTGACAGATAACTCAATAAAATTTCATCTTCTAAATTTATGCTTACTGCTTTCTCAATATTCATAACATTTTTTAATTTTATTTTTTGTCTTCATGTCAACAAGTCAAATCACTTGAACCATTTGCCTATTGGTTAATTAGTTGTGGAATCAAAAACCATTGTTAAAATCACTACCAAGCAAAAACAAAACTGCTCTCTATTAATCACCACAGAGATCCTTCCCTGCCCTCCATTAGAATGTCTGACGCTCAACTTCTCGAGAGCACCTCTTTGCGGCTGCTTGGTCTCAAATTGACTGCTGACCTGAGATGGAACAAATATATTGAGTCAATTGCTTTGTCCACTGCAAGGAAAGTTGGCTCCCTGTGCTGCGCCAGGAAATTTTTCTCCCCGGAATCGATCCTCCAGATCTACAAATCAACAATTCGCCCTTGCATGGAATATTGCTGCCATATATGGTCTGGAGCCCCTTCTGTTTGCCTCACGGTTCTTGATAGGCTCCAGAGGCGAATATGCAATATAATTGGCCCTGTTCTGGCATCTCGTCTACAGTCGCTCTCTCACAGACATGCTGTCACCTCTCTCTGTCTTTTTTACAAATACTTTCGTGGCAATTGCTACGAGGAGCTGCATTCGCTGGTTCCCAGACTTCATGAATTCAAGCGCCCTACGAGGCTGGCATCCCGCTCTCACCCTTTCACTGTCAAAACTATTAAATGTAGCCATCTCTTCTACTCCAATAGCTTCATGTCTCGCACCTCTCACATGTGGAACTCCCTTCCCTATTCCAGTTTCCCTGAGAGCTATAATCTCCAACTATTCAAATGTAATGTCAATCGACATCTCCAGTTGTCTTGATCTATCCACTATCCTTCTCCTCATCCTTTCTGCTATCACTCCTATCTGATCTTGCTCCAAATCTTCTGTAACCCCTTGCGTCCTAGTGGCTTCCCGCCTTGCTTGGGGTGAAACACTTAAAAAAAAAAATAAATAAATTCAGATCTATGAAGATTTAGAAGCTTATTTTGCATTTTAGAAGAAAATTAAGATGTTAACATTTACTTGGTTTTTACTTACACTATTGCTCGCTCTCACTCTCTCTCTGGGAGGCATGGTGGAGTAATGGATAGCAGCTCAAATTGAGAAATCAGAGAACTGAGTTCAAATTCTAGTTGAATCCACTATATTCACTTACGTGCTAATACCCTTGGGAAAGGTATGAATCCTCTTTTTCTTCCCCCGCAGTTATGGGTAAGTAGCAGGACAGCCCGGGTTCTATAGCCTTGGATGGCAACTGGTCTACCACAGAAAGAAATGGCAACCTACTGCAGGAAAAAAATCTGCCTCGTCAGTCATGTATCAAAAGATACATGATCGCCTAAGTGTGTATCATGCATAGCCCATAAAAGAAGAAAAAAATTGCTTTCCCATCACAAGATTATACGTTGATAATACCTGCACTAGTGATTGGAAATTTCCAGGGATTTTCTTTGACATTGTGTCTTCATTATGGCCAGAAAGTAGATTTGTTACACCTCCAAAAACTGAGAAGATATTTTTCCATGCACAGACAAATGTAACCAGATTAAAGCATTAGTTAACTTTAACAATGTGTGGATTTAGTTTCAATAAAATGACAAATCCATCAAATCAGAATTAAGCATTCAACATTGGTCAATCAAACAGAAGATTGAGAGTTTAGAACTGTGTTCAAGTTGAGGCTATCTTTACCAATATAAGCAGAGGAGAATCAGCATTTGGACAGATAGTGTTATAACGATAGTGGAGAAGCAATCCACATTGATAGACTAGAAACAATACATCTGCATGATAGATCACTCCTGTAAAATTCTACTCAGCATGGAAAATTTGGCATTAATTAAAACTGAAACCAATTCTGTATAAATAAAAAATGGAATACTGAATACTTAACATCTGTATCTTTGAGATGAGGTATTGTAACTATTTACACTATTTGTACTGTTCAGACTGTTGTCCTCACATTTATTACCCTATTCACAATGTTTCAGCCATTGCACACACAATGTAAATAATGAATATTTAGTTCAGAATAAATACATCATTATTATTAATTACTGCATACATATATTATGCTTCAAATATGACAGGAATTATTGATTTTTACATCAAAATTCTAAGTAGAAAAGAGAGTTTACTTGCCTTAAAAATCACTTGGAACCCTCAACTGACTACACGATCTACTGGGAAAACCACCATGGTATGCCAAATTACAATGTTATAAGTATGTGATATGAAAAATATAGGTTATCTCCCCTTGGTTGATAACAACCCCTGATAGGTCAACAAGTCTATTTATCTGATAATAATGGGTGAGAGGCTTCAAGATGACCCAGGTGACTGGATGCATTTTGGCCCACTCCAAAGAACAGGTGATGCTGGCCACAAGCAAACTTGAAAAATACATAGACAAGCAAACATCAGAAGGAGAATATAATCAACATCAGATAAGTGTTTCAGTCATTTTTAAACAGATACATGTCGTTGGACTTCATCCCCAATGCCATGACATTAAATGTAAAGGAATATGTTTTAGCAATTCAATTCTCATTGCCTTTTTTAAACAATTCAGTTGTCTCATTTTTGTTCATCTGTCACAACTCATTTGAGGAATTACTAAATTTCACACAGTGACACCCAATAGTAACAAGTGAGATGAGCTAGCTAACGCGTACATCAGGGCAACGAAGACAGATTTTCAACAACATGACTATTTTCCCGTTTAGTTATTTTATTTTTTGCATTTGTAAATTTTTCGTTTGAGAACAAACATTTATTGTATTCAATTTAAATAAAATTAGGTGAAATTTCAGAAGAGAAGGAGAGTAGTATAGATATAAAAAAAAAATATAAAATTTGAGGATTCAATTAAAATGAATTTTCTTCTTTTTCTTCGTTTTTTTTCTTTTTTCTTTTTCTTCTTTTGTTAACTGGATAATCAGATCGAGAGTTGTGTGCCGACATTCGTGTCTCTTTGAATTAGGTTTAAAAAATTTTCGTGAATTATCTCCCTTTAATTTCGCTCTTCCCTCGTCGCAGACAATAACTTTAACATAGGAATATGTAGTTTATTCAAATTTAAAATATTAGTATTTATGGGAAGGGCGAGTAACGATATCCTTAGTCAGAAAACAGTTTTCCCTATTTTGAAGCTTCTGCTTAAAATGCTTCAACCGATTCCAGCAAATCACAAAAAGATAAGTTGAAAGAACGAATGAAGGAAAAGATAGTTCCACCTTTTTTCTCTATGGAAGACAAATCAGACGAAAGAAAAAAGTAAGTAAGTAACAGCAACGTTGTCATTAGCTCTTTATTTATAAATTGCAAAATCAAACTGTTTTCATGAAACTAGTATTTTTTTAATCTCATTTAGATAAATGAATTCTTTTAATTAAAAAAAAAAATCTCCTTATTGTGGCCAACGGTAGACGCCTCGAAAGAGTTCATATCTTGTTCACGTTTTGCCGAAGAAAAGGAAAAACGATAAATAAATTTTAGATAATTACTGCCTCATATGTGGTATTTAATTTTATCACCCACGACTTTTTTTTTTAAACAACAAAAAAAAAAAAAGTGTATTTTTGTCATTCTTTCGTGAGTATAATTGGTGTTATCTGTAAGTTTGCTTTTTTTTTTTTTTACCCCCGCCTTTTTTTTTTGTCTCTTAGTCTTGACGTTGGACATGTGATTTTGATTTTTGACTATTTTAAAATATTTCTATTGAATGTGGGTTTGTGATATGAAAATTTTTTTTTTTTTTTTTTTACTATTGGACATCGCCAATATTGAAATAATTATATTGACCTTTCAAGAAGAATAAAATCTCTTGGTTAGACTAAATTGTAACTTTATTCCTGATTCAAACAAATAGAAAATGAATGAATCGAGAAAAATAATGGGTGAAAAAAAACAAAGACGCAGCGTTTTAAAAAAAATAAACCTTCTCAAGGAGAGTAAGTCGTGTAGTTTTGGTAAGGGTGATAACTCACTTTTTTTTTTTTTTTTTTTTTTTTTTTTTTTTTTACTACAGTGTAACCCTGATATAAGAGAGATTTTCTCTGGTCCCAAAGTGTTCCCATACTTACCTAAACAAAATAGACCAGATCCAGAAAATCGCTTCTACTATTAGTAGTGACCCCCCCCCTCACTCCACATTGTTGTATTTTATGTAAGAGAAGAAAAATGTATATTGTTAGGATAGTACATAATCTTGTAGGTATTTTGGGGTAGTCCATTTGTGCACAGGGTACCTAGTTTTGTAAAGTCTCATCTGGTTTGCAATTGAGATTGGACAGATCAGGCATGATTGCTGGTATATATTGATGGCGTCGGCAACAGCTGGTTGAGGTTCTTCTAGTTCCTCATCAAAATCTAATGAGGAGCTGTTGGTGGTGAAATGTCATGAAATGTAATAACATTCCATTTTCTTCACATTACTATCCATATGTGTCGGATCCCTTTACTGGATGATATATATGCTGAAATATTTAATGACACCTGCTATGCTCAAAGCTTTCAGTTTTACAGGCAAGCTATTTGGTGTTTCTGTGAGGAACGAGAAGACTTACCTCCCACAAAGCGAATTTGCTTGGCGTGTCAGGTCCTGTTGAAAGATTGTGACCGCCATTAAAAGTTAAATGAGTTATTCTGAAATTCCTATCTCATGTGCAGACGTACAAAGAAAAAAAGACTAAGAATTCAAACCAGCTTGAATTTATAAAATAGCAAGTTTTGGGTGAACGAGAATTAAGTCTAATATGCAAATTTTAGTTGCCCCTGACACAAGCATAAATAGCGAGTCTGTGAGAAAGATGACAGAACTTTTGTTGGCGTACATGCGTACTAATGAGAATGAGAGAATAAGGAAGAGGTCACTTACGATAGTTCAGTTGGTAGAGTGGAAGACTGGAGAAGAAAGCAAGGACTTTAATCCATTTCAGTTATCTCAAATGACTGGCAAACTGAATTACCCACAGTTTCCTTAATTTTACACAAAAAAATCCCAAGCTAGATGGAGTTTCCTTTTGTGTGAGGCATATAGGATAGCCCAAGTCCATGTTGCATATTGAGCCATCTGGTATGGATAATAGAAGTTTTGTTTGTTAGCAATTGGCTCTGAGCTTGAAGTGAAAATGCAGCTCATCAATTGACTAGATTTGAATATGGCATCCACTAGGGATGACAAAACTTCAGCATATAACACACCCGAGAAATTTGTATGCTCTCAGAAAAGATCTGTAACCAAATAGAGTTTTGGGGATACTGTGTGAGGACAGTGTAGCTATGTGATGTTGACTTGCAAAAATTTTACCCTCTGACCATGTCAGATTTTGATTGAACTTTCAGGATTTATTCATAAATGAATGAAATTATTTTGGAAATGTTTCTTTTTTTAGAAAATCTTGGTAAAAAATTTTTTATATCTGTTACTTTCCACTTATTTAATTTTATGAAATTTTGATTATTAAATTATCTCTCCCTTAATGTTTATATGTAGAACTACTTAGAAAATCAATTTTTTTTTTCCGTAAAATAGAACCCCAAGTTACCAAAAATCTGCATTGAATCATGAAATAAAAAATGCAATAAGACTAAAACATTATGTAATTTAATTGCTTTTATGAATAAGATATATTATGGACATTATTGTATTAAGAAAAAAGAATTTGATGAATAATTAATTTTCCCAAGAATTGTTTTCATTTTTTTTTTTAATTTTAATTAGAATCTACTATCTATATTTCTCATGTTGTCTGTCGTGGGCGTTGTTACCTTGCCCAGGCTGCATTTCTCACCCGATTTCGATGCGGTTTTCAACACAAGTTTGCAAATGGCTGCCGTAATGACATGATGGAGCCCAATTTTTGAGTTCGGAATCAGGTTCCGAAAAAATTCTGCTTACAGAAGGAATGATCGCATTTCAACTAAATTTGACACCCTCTTAGAGTCTACCATTAGAAGTGTTGTCCAGAAGTTTCATGACCACGGACCCCTAAACAGCGCGGAAAATCGATAAAACCCCAAAACCGATACACCCAGATTGCGTCTGAACCGCATGTCGGTTTTTACCGATAACCGAGCGGATTTATGAAGAGGCCATTGGGAGTCATCATGTGAAGTTTCAACTCTGAGCACCCACCAAACAGAGTGCAAATTGACAATCAGTCAACCCTTAAAAATGTTTTTTCTGTTTTTTTAAAGCTGATTGTATTGTGTTTATTTTGTTTAGTTCTTTTTTCGTAACAGATTTAATGTTTACTATAGAGCTTAGAAAAAGTTGGCAGTGTGATATAGGCAAGAAGTAAGGCATGTAGCAACATCAGCACGGCAAAGGGCACTCCTCTAAAGACAAGGAAGGGCAAAAATATTTTAAGTCAAGTGATAGCGATTGCTGTATTAGTCGTACTATTTTTGAATCAAGCACAGGCAACGCCGGGCCATGCTGCTAGTAATTTATAAAGTTTTAAATTTCTGTATTAATTTGTACCAGTTAGGTTAGTATGTCAATTGTAGAAAAAACTTAAAGTTCCATCTGTCTTTCAAGTTGTCAACACTTATCTCTGTGTAAAAAAAAGAAATGCATTTCTGTGATATTTAAACTAAAAATAATATTTGTTTCAAATAAGATTAATTAAACTTTAAATCCACTAATATTCATCAAATAAAGTTTCAGAAAAGTATATTTTATTTTTGAATGATTATCTTAATAGAGAGAAATTACATTGTGATAACAGATGGCTAAAATGGCACTAAAATAAGCATAGTTTAGTGATTTCAAAAAAGTATTTTGCTTATTGTAACTATTAAATTTAATTTATTAGCTTGAAGTTAAAACTAGATTAAAAATATTAAGAAAGATTTTTCATTTTTAAAAATTCATTTTAAACATATCATGTTTCTGTAGATGTACCAAATATTTACCCCATTTTTTTTCTGAACGTAAATATTTTAAATTAAATTTTTATTATTTTTTGCTACTCACTGGCGTTCAAAATATTCTCATAAGAATTAATATTTTCCTAAAGAAGTGTACTAAAAAAAAAAAAGATATCCCTGTATAAATAATTTTTTTTAATGGAGAATAAAATGTAATCTTGATCTGTCTGTTTTATAATTAAACTCTTTAATTATTAAATATACAAATAAAGTAGTTGTCAGATGAATACAATTTTATGAAAAAGGTTTGATTCTTGTCACTATGGTAACTGCTTAACTGTTGCTTCTCAGTTATGTGGTGTTGAAAGAGAACACATAGATTTAAAGAAAACAATTTTCAAAAATTATTTTTGCTCAAACAGGTAAATGTAACAATGTTAAATGAGATTGAAAAGTATCAAA
The DNA here is from genome assembly GCA_903632075.3 of Acanthosepion pharaonis. Classification (NCBI taxonomy): domain Eukaryota; kingdom Metazoa; phylum Mollusca; class Cephalopoda; order Sepiida; family Sepiidae; genus Acanthosepion; species Acanthosepion pharaonis. The sequence goes on along the minus strand of CAHIKZ030000332.1, from coordinate 1,103,261 downwards.
TATAAAAAATATTCACAATAATTTATAGAAAACATTTGTATTTGCTCATTGTGGTGGGAGTAACCATGGTCAAATGCAAAATAAAGAACACAACTGTCCAACAAAAAGAATTAATAAAGTTTACAATAAAAAGGAACAGGTCAAAAATGAAATAATATCAAGCAAACAGAATATGCAAGGCAAATTAACAGTAATCAGACAGAACGTTCACAAACTAAGAATTGGCATTGACACAAAAGCAAGTTTGGACAAGTGAATGTCGTGTTCTGTCTTCTAGACAAAGCAGATCAAATCTGAGTCATGTCAAACTGCAAATTATCTTATTTTATTGGCTAAGAAAAAAATCCCAGCATGCATTTGTGTGCTTCTGCCTATAAAGTGGGAGGGGCAAGTGTTCTGCAGTCATTCCCAGGGATTGGAATCAACACTGATGTCTTTAGGAAAGGCATGTATTCTTATAAAAATTAATATTTTCCTAAAGAAGTGTACTAAAAAAAAAGATATCCCTGTATAAATAATTTTTTTAATGGAAAATAAAATGTAATCCTGATCTGTCTGTTTTATAATTAAACTCTTTAATTATTAAATATACAAATAAAGTAGTTGTCAGATGATCTGACCACAAAGAAACAGTGTGTCAAAAAGATGGTTATTGATACTCTTTTCCCACCCCAGCTATAACAGAGTAGGGTGTCAGCCAGGATATCAGAAAGAAAACCAAGGATGCATAACTGTGGAGAAGTCACTGCGAGGCTACTCCATTATCTCCCCCTCCCAACAAAAGAAAATCATGGTAATTCAAATAATGAAAATAAATCTGTAAAAATCCGTGACAGATTCCATTCTGAATGTACATTCTAATAAAAAAAAAGAATCTCACCAATATTTCAAAAATTCTAAATATTTTAAAATTCTTTTATAATTATTTTTACTCCTTCATGAGGCTTAAAAATTATCTTATATAAAAGTAATAATCGTTTACTAAGACATAAGAAAAGATATGTTTGTGCATAAATTGTTTTTGTTAATTACAAATGTAATGTCTAAATCAGCATCAGGGCCACATCTTTATTTTGTAATTTGAACTAATTATAAAATTGTTTTTGTCACTTACACATGTAATGCCATCTAAATCAGCAAATATGGCTGCATCTTTATTTTGTAAATTAAACTATCTAATTATGAAACCTACAAATACAGTAGTTGGCAAATGAAGATAATTTTATGTAAATTGTAAGCAAAAAACAATTACATTATTTGGACTATTGTCCTCATCTTTGTCGCCATATTTATCACAACTTTTCAGCCATTGTACGCTCCGGCCTTCTTCAGGTAGTTGGAATTTCGAACTGAACCCTTTATTTTGCTCACTGGGGTAGACTGTTCTAGTTCCACGTGCCATGTTTGATGGATGTCAGTTATCAGATATCTCCTGCTAATTTCCCTCTGAAAGTTCTCCACTGCCTTAACCAGGTATTGAACTCACACTCTTTGGGTCCTGTCACTGGATCTAACCAACGCCTTTATCCACTGTGCCATGTGTCCGTGAGGACACATGGCACAGTGGATAAAGAAGGCCGGAGCGTACAACAGCCGAAACGTTGTGATAATATGGTGACAAAGATGAGGACAATAGTCCAAATAATGTAAATAATGCACATAATACCTCATCTCAGAAATATAGACAGACTCCAAAAAACAATTAAGTGTAATTCTTGTTGGCATAGCAACTGTTCAGCTATTTAATTATCTGGTGGTAATTTGTATGTTCAAAGAAAACATGAATCAAAATTTTTATTGTTTTTGCTCAGCCATATTATCAAACAGGAAAACCTAACAATGACAAAGGTATCGAGAGAATAACCATCTTTTTGACACACTGTTTCTTTGTGGTCAGAAAAGTTATTCATTGCCAAAATTAATTTTTAATATTAGATCAAAATAACGTGATTTGCTTTTCGAGTTTAGATTCACTCTTATTTATATATGAAAACATAGAATATCTAACTGAAAATCCTCCATTGTTAATTTATTTTGCATACAACTTAGCAAAAAAATGCTGGAACTCATTAAACTTATTCCTCTGACATTGCTATTACTTTTGTCTTCCTCAGCAATGTTTACAAGATTATAAAAATTTATAAACCAAATACTATCTGATATTTATCATTTACTTTTATGAATATTTTTTTTATTTATCATTTCATAAAAATAAATTTGAAAAAAGATCTTTTTATTTAAAAATTTATTAAAAAAATTACAAAATATTTATACCAACTACAATATATTTTGTATTATTTACCATTTAATAAATAACTATGAAAACAAGTTTCTTTTTTCATAATTTTATAAAAATATCAATGAACTATAAAACAAAATTTATTTGAATAGACATATCTATATCGCTTTTTAAAGCAATAAACATTACCAAGGGAGTCAAAAGTGTATCCTATAATAGCAGTGTCAAAAGAATAACTGTCCTTTTGACACTGTTTCTTTCAGGGCACAAAGGTTAATCATTGCCAAAATTTTATTTTAACATTAGATAAAATTAAGGTGATTTGCTTTTCAAGTTTAGATTTACGCTTTATATATGAATACAGAATATTTAACTGTAAATTCTCTAGTGCTAATTTATTTTGCATACAATTTATGACTTGATATATTCTGAGCAAAAAATGATGAAACTCATTGAACTTCAAACTGTTAATATAAATTTCTAATTAAGAATCATGCATCACCATATAATGTTTAATAATACATCTTAATTCTGATGGGAACAAATGAACTTCACTGATGGTTGCATATGAACAATGAAATTGAGAATCTTGCATCACCATATCATGTTTAATAATACCTCTTCTACTTTCAGGGATCTTAATTCTGATGGGAACAAATGAACTTCACTGATGGCTGCATTTGAACAATGAAAAAGAAACTGAAAATATATATCTCATATAAATAATATTTATATATATTTCTAGAAAAGAGATTTAAAACACACAGACTGATAATAAGAGTGTGGTTAAGCATTTTTATGGAGATAAAATACAAAATGACATATGGAAATAAATTGATGAGAAAACATTTTCATGTGATGTGTTAATTTCAGGATTTAAGAAGGGTTCTTATTTATAAAGACACAAGCAAACAAACTCTGAGATTTAAAAAACACATGCAGGAGAAAAACTGTTTCAGGTACAAAAATTTCACAAACGCCAACATTAAAAGAATTCTGTGAGTAATGGGCAGAAAACATATTTGTATAAATATTCTGGTTCTGAATTTTTACAGAAATCTCTCTGTACATATCACGTACAAAATCCAGCAGTGATAAACCATATTTGTATGAAGTTCTGTATTTTCAGTGAGCTTGAATTTAAAATATGCAAAAACAGTGTGGTAAAAACTTTGTTATTAAGTGTGTGGTTTATCTTCATGGAGATCATGTTTTAAAAGATACATGTGAACACACACTACTTAGAAATCATATCTCAAGAACTGTGGTCCAGTATTTAAAAATTCTGAATTAAAAAATCATGCAAACAAACACTGATGACAAACCATATACATGTGAAGTATGTGGTTCAGCATATTCACGCAGATCACATTTAAAAACTCACATACGAATTCATGCTGGAAAAAAAACATATACATGTGAAGTGTGTGGTTCATCATTTTCATCCAGCTTCGCTTTAAAAATTCACATGCGAACACATACTGGAGAGAAACCTTATTCATGTGAAGTGTGTGGTTCAGCATTTTCAGTGAGAGCACGTTTAATAAATCATTTACGGACACACACAGGGGAGAAACCATATTCTTGTGAAGTATGTGGTTCTGCATTTTCAGTAAGATTAAGTTTAAAAATACACATGCAAAAGCATACTGGTGAAAAGCCATATCCATGTGAAGTGTGTGGTTCTGCATATTCACGCAGACTGGATTTAAAGAATCATATGCGAACACACACAGGAGAAAAACCATATACATGTGAAGTATGTGGTTCAGCATTTTCATGGGGTTCTACATTAAAAGATCACATGCAAACACACACTGGCGAGAAACCATATTCATGTGATGTGTGTGGTTCAGCATTTTCAAAGAGAGCACATTTAAGAACTCACTTACGTACACATACTGGTGAGAGACCATATTCTTGTGAAGTGTGTGGTTCAGCATTTACAGTGAAATCATGTTTAAAAATGCACATGCGAAAACACACTGGTGAGAAACCATATTCATGTGAAATATGTGGTTCTGCATTTAAACAAAATTCTGAATTACAAAGTCACATGCCAAAACACACTGGTGAAAAGCCATATATATGTGAAGTTTGTGGTTCAGCATTTTCAAACAAATCAGCTTTAAAATCTCACATGCCAAGACACACAGGAGAAAAACCATATACATGTGAAGTTTGTGGTTCAGCATTTTCAAGGAATTCTATTTTAAAAGATCACATGCGGACACACACTGGTGAGAAACCATATTCGTGTGAAGTGTGTGGTTCAGCATTTTCCCAGAAAGCACATTTACAAACTCATTTACGTAGGCACACAGGTGAGAAGCCATATTCATGTGAAAAGTGTGGTTTGAAATTTTCACAGCAAGCAAATTTGAATCGTCACATACAAACACACACTGGTGAGAGACCATATTCTTGTGAAGTGTGTGACTCAACATTTTCCGTGAGATCAAATTTAGAGGTACACATGAAAAAACACACTGTTGAGACACCATAGTCATGTAAATTGTCTGGCATAGCAACTTCATGCTGCATAAAAATTTAAATATGTTCATGCTTATGTATATAGAAAAATGATATATGAATTGACTGGTTCATTATTTTCAATGTCTTCCTCTTTGAAAAAGCAGCTGTGTGAAACGATATGTATATGAAGTGTGTAGTTTGATATTTTCTCAGTAATCAGATTTAAAAAAAAAAAAAAAGGCATAGAAAAATATATGAAAAACCATATTTCTAATAATTGTGTGCTTCATCACCTTAATTCTCTTTGGCATAAAGTGACCACTAAGGTTGGAATGCCATTAAACAAAACAACCAACCAACCTTAATTCTCATATGAAATTTCACATGTAAATATACACTGGAGAAAAAAAAATCTATCTTCTTGTTTGTAATTTTCACAGAATTATAATTTAAAAACTCACATGTGATAATCCCAGGATGAGAAGGTTAAGCACTTTCATAGATGTAAATTTAAATATGTGTATTCAAGTGGACACTTCATTGAAATTATATTCATGTGAGCACTGTTGGAATCCTTTTAATTGAATTAAAATTTGACAAATCATTTGTAAACAAAAACTGAAAAACAGCAATATTCTTGTGGAGGCATTTGGTTTATCATTTTCAAATATGTTTTGCTTAAAACTGAAAATAAGCCATATATGAATTGTATGAGTGATCATAGTCAGGTAAGTTGTATTTAAAATGTCACATGCAAACTTTGACAAGGTATATTTGATGGATTTGATTTGTGTTTTCAGGTTATCAACTCTGGTAAGTTATTTAAAGTTTTTTAGAGTGAATATTGCATTAACATTTTTTTTTTTTTTTTTGGAGATATTGATTTTTCTAAGTTGATGTTCTTCTATTTAACCCATAGCTGGGGGTGAAGGAATAGATTTATGCTTTTCCAAGAGTATTTTTATTAAAGTGAATGTAACCATTTTGAAAGAATAATTCCCATGAAGAAGTCAGTTGATACTTTACTCTAAAATTGCTGAGCAGACATAGGAATATTCTTTGATACAGCTCCAACATTTTCTTCTTCAGGTAAAAGCAACTCCGAAAAAAGTTAAGTGATACTTTGGAAGTAAATTTATTTTTTCCCGACCAAACACCAGAAAACAAACAAAAATGAAAATATATAATGCATTATTAATTATTGTAAATTAGAAATTTCTTTAAGGTTCATATAAAATTTCACAGTAATGATATGTAAGTAACATATATTGTGTGTCCTCACCCTGTAATTCAGGAAGAGCTAAAGTTAATTTTTTACATCACTTGGTATATGCAAGACATTTACAAATTTTTACTTCCCTCCACCGTCCTGCATATGAATATAAACTACATCCGTGTCCTGGGTAAGACGATAAACTACATCTAACAGCAAGGCCTCTGATCAGGAGGGTTTGAGGAGTGTGGAACCACCTCTTAATTGCTGGTGTTGCCAGGTCCACCCAGACCTGGGGTGGTAGCACCTGTTAGGGGTCCTAGCTATGGGCAAATAGTTAACCTCCAAACTGGGATGAAAACACTATGAAAATGTAAAAATAGGTTTTAATACCAGAAATACTTTGTAAAAAAGTATCACCAGCTATATATTATTTTTGTAGGAAAAAAATTAGCTGTAATAAAAATTGTCAGCATTAAATAACCCATTGCAGTTGATATGCTGTAAAACAAACCAAACTAAACTTCCCTCCAACTGGACATATATCTGAAAAAGAAACTGCTGTTGAATCATGGGATTTCTAATGGAGATATATTTTACTTGGTCATTTTCTCAATACCACCCATAATGTATATGCTAAATCTTGTTTTCTTTTTCTATTTTATTTTTAAGTGTTTAATTATATGTTAGCAAGATTTCTCATTAACTCATCTAAATTGTGAACACTCCAATGATATCTACATGCCCTGAAAATAAAAATTGCAATAAAACTAAAATATATTCTTTGGAAAGTTTTCTGTTGTTCTTTTATTGTTGAGTTTTAAGAGAAAAAATACATATATACTAAAAATTATTTTAAAAAGATTTCTTTTTATTTATTAATTAATAAATTTTTTGCTTTAAATTTATTTATTATTCTAAAATTCTATTAAGTAACTAGCGGTAGAGCCCGGCATTGCCCTGGGATGTAACAGTAAGAGATAGATCAAGTATCGACCATCATAAAGACTGAAAAATAAAATTGACAAAGATTATTGTTTAAGGTTGACATACACACATGTCTAAATTTGTTTATATATATTTTGGTTTATGGAATAATATTATTGGCAAGTGATTATTGCATTAACTATTTTTGGGAGATAATGATTTTTCTAGATACAATTCCAATAAAAATTCATGCAATAACTTGTTAAAATAAATTCCAGAGAATATTGAAAGAAAAAAAAAGACACTTCTATTTAGCCTCGGAAAGAGAGAGTTGAAATTTTTAGGACACATAATGAGGAAAGAAGACTTGTAAAATTTGACGCTCAGAAAAAAAACACAGGACAAATTGAAAGCAAGAGGAAAAGATGAAAACAATGCCTAGCCTACCTTAAGGAAATGGATGGCAGAACCGGTTTTAGGAGAGATAACAAGAAAAAATTTATTAAGAGCTACAAAAGACAGAAAATTGTGGAGAGCCATGATTGACAATGTCCTGAAGAGACATGGCACATAGAAGAAAAATGGAAAGGAATGTTACATATTTGAAACATTGGTAAATTTCCAGATTAATCCCCAGAAACCAATTATAATGAAAATTTCAATTCTGGTATGAAATTGCCTGATTAATTCCAAAATAACAGTAAAAATTTTTCATGCTTCTACTGCAGTTTTCATGTAGTTTGCAGCCATTTTCTACTCACCAGAGTGAGAGCCTATCATCATCATCATCATCATCTTGCAGCCTCAGCCGAGATTGAACTCACTACACCTCTCCAGTATTCCCTATCTGTCATAGCACCTAAAAGATCTTCCTTAGGGATCAATGTGTCTTGTTTTATCCTATCTGAAAAGGTTAACTTGCGTGATCGATTGTCAGATGATGGGTGCCTCCAGAGTACAAATGATGACACAAGTTCATCTGTGGCATATGCACAATGCCCGGTGAACTGGACACGTCTCTTGCAAACTAAAGTTGATACTCTCGGCAAGTCTCCATATATCATTTCTAGAGTTGGGTGGTTTCGCCATGAGAGATTAAGCACTCTTCTTAAAAGACGTGTATAACATCCATCTAAACGGCACTGTTGTTTTGCTGAGAGAGTCCAAGTTCATAGAGTAAGATTGGCTCAATAAGTACGCGGAAAAGTTGGATTTTGAATTGACGAACAAGATTGGATTTCCAGATCTTATCCATTTTGTTACAAGCAGTCCATGCTATGACTTTTCTAATGTTGAAGTCTTTCTCAGAGTTCTTGATGTGTGATCCTAGATACTTGTAGTCTTCGACACATTTGAGGATGTTATCTGACATTATGAGAGCCTATAGCTGGCTGCCACGAATAGGCAGGAAGATTCTATTGGCCAGCGTGAGAGCCAATAGGTGACTGACACGAATGTTAACTAGCATGCTATTCATTAAATAAATTTAATTAAATTCATTTAAGAGTTATCTCTATCTATAAAAGGCAGGATGTGTGTGTGTGTGTATGTGTGATTAATGCACAGCCGCAAACTAAACTGAAAAGGTAACTTGCTAGTCTCTACCTCGGGTTAACAGCGTGTAGGGAGCACAACCAAAAGGTCAAAGTCGAAATGACCTGTTTCTTTTCCGGTTTAAGGAGCCAAGGAGGAGGTAACTCTGACAATACAGCTGTATAAAACTAATGCCATGAAATATTTATCATTTACCAATTTATGAAGAAATATGAAAACAATATTTTATACAAATTTATAAACATTTACTAAATTATTAAAACGTGAACCAACTGTAAGCAAATCTTTATTTACCATTTTATGAAGTTTGAATCGATTGGCAATTTGCCAGTCATTTCAATAAACACTATAACAGTGTAAATAAGCAATTTAATTAATAAATAATGTTTATTATTTTTGTCGAAAATGTAAAAATTCACCATCATTATATGTTTAGGTTTTATTAAAAATTCTAATCATCACTTTTTAAAACAAGAAACATTGCTGAGGTAATTAAAATAATAGCAGTGTCAAAGGAAAAACCATCGTTTGACATGCCATTTTTATGCGGGAATGGTGGTTAAAGATTGCCTTTGAAATATTATAGATTGTATTGTGTCATTTATTATTTACTCAGCTCAAGTGTGGGGAGAAACAAATCTGTAATAATGGTCAACCACATTATGTCACTAACATTCATTCTAGCTTTGAATTTCTGCCATATCTGGTATGGTGCTTCTGCTATATATTTAGAGATTCTTGATGAAATCCAAAGAAGAATCTGCAATGTTACTGGTCCTAACCTGGCACCTCAGCTTCAGTCAATATCCACACTGTGGTAATGTAGCTTCCCTGTGCCTTTAATTGTTCTAATGAACATTCGTCAATGGTTTAGCAGGGCACTGACCCAGTTTAAATGTTTAATTGCACAAAATTACAGGATGGTGATTTGGAGGAATTGGATAATAATTATTAAAATTCTCACAAGAGTAGGTTGAATGGTTGAGAAGAAAATTAAAAACGAAACATGTTAAAATTGTTTTAAAATAATAGATTGAATTTAAGAACAGTTCCAAGGAGAATCGAATCTAGAAATAACCAGACAATATTCAGTAAAATTGAGCAAAATCCAGGTTTCCAACCCTATCCACTTCTCACTGATAAGATTTATGTCCTGTGATATTTAAATCTGGGATTGTTTACATTGTGTTATCTATCCAAAATATGCATGTTGTTACAAATTATTCTAGACAAAGAACGAAAGATTACAGTTGTTTATGTTGACCACCCAAAAACAATTATTTTTACAGAAAGATACCTACAAAGATTCTGAAGTAAACATAAATGGAACCATATTGTTTTTTTTAACAAGTTTTCCTAAGATTAAGATGGCTATGTGGAGAAATTAGATACAGTGTGTCCATAAAGTTCTTGTGCACTTAAAAAAATTTATAACTTTATTTGTATTTGCGATAGAAATAATCTGTAAAAAAAAATGTTAGAAAGTTTTATGTACCTAGTTTTAAGTATAGCTAAAATAACTAATTTGATTTCAGGCATTATACTGAAAAATCACTTGGCAAATGTTTTTTGTAAACTGCAAAATTGTATTACCCTTTGTATTGCTAATGATGGAGGACATGTGGAAACTTAAATAAAATTTCAATAAAACCTTCAAAAAATATAGATTTACTTCTTTGTAATCCTTTTTACAAATTATTTCTATCGCAAATACAAATAAAGTTATATTCTTTAACGTCCACACGAACTTTATGGACATCCTGTATATGCATGTATATATATATATATATATATATATATATATAATAATGTGTGTGTGTGTTTATGTATGTATATTATTTAGTTGTGTTGATGTGAGTTTGTGACTCTTTACGATCATCAGACGATGGCAAAGGGTCACAAACTCACATCAATGTTAAAGTTTAATGTACCTAGTTTTAAGTATAGCTAAAATAACTAATGTGATTTCAGGCATTACTGTAAATCAGTTGGCAAATGTTTTTTCCGTGAACTGCAAAATCGTATTACCCTTTGTATTGCTAATGATGGAGGACATGTGGAAACTTAAATAAAATTTCAATAAAACCTTAAAAAATATAGATTTACTTCTTTCTAATCCTTTTCGCAAATACAAATAAAGTTATAAATTTTTTAAAGTGCACATGAACTTTATGGACACCCTGTATATCAATGTAAAATTTTGGAGGAGACTTTATCTATAAGAACAATAGTGAGAGAGAGAAGGGTGAGGCAGCCGAGCTATACAATGTCAGCTTTGAACTGTTTTTAAGACAGTTGTCATTACGGAACACACACGCAATTCCTAGGACGATGTGAAAACACACACATACAGAGCTGAAGAATTAAGGAAGATTTGATTGTCTGGTTAATACATTAGTATTTGTGACTAGATTATTTTCCACATCACCATACTGCAATAGAAAGCTTCATTTTGGCAATAGATAATATAGACATTTTTTAACCAGTTTTTCTTATATATTCAACATACCTGTCGTTAGAGTTATAAACAGTGTTGTACATTTTATTGAAGGAGTTATTGTTCCATCCTGATTTCCAATGTGCACCCTGGCTGAAAAAGAAACAAAAGTTTACCACGGCCACAGACAGAAATTACACAATGTTGACTGTGGTACACAACATATATAAAGGGGTTTACACTAGACTTCACTATCAATCCCAATATCATAGTATTTTGGGAATCCTGAATCAGCCCTATTAAAATGACACACTGGCCCCAACCAAGGAGGAAAGAGAAAGTGCTTGATTTCGAACTGTGTCACATTCAAAACTTACCTTAAGTGATTTTTTTTTATTCTTACACTCTAAGCAAGACAATTAAGTTACTAAGACACAAGGGGTTACTGAGTCAAAAAAAAAAAAAAATTATAGGACAATAAAAGAACAGGGTTTTAAGGAGATATAAGATAATGATTAACATTGCTTTTAAAGTTTTGATGATCAAAATTGATTGGGAAAAGAGAAACCAGAACAGTTTCTATCAAGAATTTAAAATATTTTTCCTTGCAGTCTCACAAAATGCAAAGCAAAATTTCAATACTATTATCTTCATCTTCATTGTTGCTATCACAACAAAGATGAAGACAATATAAACATAGATGTAGATAGTATAAATAATAAGTTTTCATCCCAGAAACTTAGACAGAAATTTTAACTTTTTTCCAAGCCTCTAAACATATTAATGACTAGCAGTAGAGCCCGGCGTTGCCCAGGGATGTAACAGTAAGAGATAGATCAAGTATCAACCATCATAAAGACTGAAAAATAAAATTGACAAAGATAATTTTTTAAGGTTGACGGACACACATGTCTTAATTAGTTTTTTTTTTTTTTTTTTTTGAGTTGGTCAAACCGAAACTCAAACAAAAATGTTTTCCATCGTTATGAGTCTACCGATTGAATAGAATTTTATTATAAACAATTGTCTTGTAAATGGAATTTTTAAGTCATTCTGAATGTAAAAATAAAAAATAAATATTAAGAAACACTACCTGCCAAAAAAAAAAGTGAAGTTTTGTTGAAATCGGTTGAAAAATGTAGGAAATCCGATCCCATATATAAACGAACACACACACACACACACACACAACCTGGGTTTTATAATAAGTATAACTCGATATGAGTTGTCCCCATTCCATTCTCGCAACAGCACTGCCTCTTAATCGTGTTTTCAAATTGATTTAATGCAAAAACAATTGTGTTTTTCCAATTATTGGCACTGTCAGAACCACTGCAAGGTAATTTTACGTAGTCCTGTGAAGTTGAAATCGGTTGAAAAATGTAGAAAATCCAATCCAATATATAAACGAACAGACATACACACAACCTGTGTTTTATAATAAATATATATGATTAAGGGGATTTGCACACTGGTATCTTCAGACACTTAACAATGGTGTGACGATTTTAGGTCGTCAGTAAAAGAAATTGAAATTATAGCTGACCATAGGAGAGACAATGATGATGATGATGATGATGAAGGTGCCCAGAAACAGCGGCAAACTCAAGCTAAAAAAAATAGAACGGAGGAAATTTCGGCACCGAGATTGAATAGTTCACCAAAGGTGACAACCCAAGTTCAAGACATAGAGACAAAGGGAATTTTCGCGCCAGTAAGCGGCCAAAGGTCACAAGTGGAGAAAGAGATTCAGTTGCTGTCGGGATCTGCCGGAGTGAAGATCGCCCACACAAAAACCCTGATACTTGGAAGAAGATAGAAGAATATAACGGAGTTGCACCTAACGTAAATTGAAGAAAGCGCAACAAAAAAAAAAAAAAAAGAACAATCCATGCAGAACATCAACAGAAAGGAAATTGATGTTAATAGTACGGCAAAAGCTTGATCTCAATTGAAGAAAAAAAAAAAAAGAAAATACAAGAAAGGAAAAAGAAAATCATACAACAACGAGGTTGGTCTTTCTTTTCACTCTTGTAAATTAATGTTCTTGGATTGTGGTTTTGAGACATGTATCCGTCTGTCTATTGGAAAGGTTTGCGAACCTAAGCGATATTATTCGGAGAACTGTCATGAAGTTTGAATGAATATCTTCATGCTCCGAGAACTGTCAGAGCCGTAATTTAAACGTGAAGGTGCCATCGCCTATTTTTGTCATCATTTTGTTAAAAAAATATATATATATAAAACAAGAAAACATAGAGGGAGATCCCAAAAAAAAAAAAAAAAAAAGGGAAGACGGGGGAAAAGAAGTTATACCCCTTGCATTGCAGGCAAAAGAGTTTGTAATATTAAAAAAAAAAAAAAAAAAGAAAAGAAAAGGGGCGATAGAGTGCCAACAAGCCGAAAAGTGACTAATTGACATTTCCTTGTCCCTTATACTAGGAATACGAACGCATCCTAACTGAGATACACAAAAAAAGATTGATATTCCATAAATGTTTGTTGCCTCTTCTTTTCTTCGTTATTGTTGAAATAAAAAAAAAAAAAAAAAAAAAAAAAAATTTTAAAAGAAAAAAGAATTGTTTTTTTTTTTAATATAGAACCGATTCTTTCGCATACCTAAGCCCATAATCGCTTATTTCGAGTGGATGGACAGCAGGGGTAGCCTCATACCCCACCCTGGAAGATCTATCTGCAGTGAGGAGACAGTGAAAATAAGCGATTGGCACATCGCTCAGGTAATTTCTCCTCTTACCGGCTGGGACGTATTTCTCAAAATGCATCACGTTGAGAAATAAAAATAAAGCCCAGAAGGAGAACGTCACAATGGTTAACAAGGAATTAAAATGCAGAAAAAAAAACACCTGCAAAATGTCATTGTAGCACCTGAACGACACTTTAAAGTTTGAGTTGATGGCAAGATCAAATCTAAACTCTTTTCTGGAGCTGGGGATGGTTTCCTCCATAGATGGGTTGGAATTATCTGCTGTTGACTGAGAAAATTTTTGGCAAATAATTCTATCAGTTTCATATGTAAGATCATAGACACAGAGAGGGAGAAAAATGAACGTCCTACCAGGGTTTGTTTGTTACTTTTTTATGCTAGAAGTAAATAATATTTCTTTTAAATCAGATTAATTTAACATTAAATTTTCTAATTTTACTAAAATAACGTGTCAGAAAATTTTTTAAATATTTTTAAAATCGATAAATTTGTGTTTGCTTACAAATTTCTTAAAATTAAGAAAATGGCGGGATTTAAGAAAATTTAAAATTCCAGAATTAAATTTGACATTCCAATGTATATAGTTTCTATCTGAAATACACCAGAGGGGGAGAAAAATGAAGATCCTACCAGGGTTTGTTGGCAGCCACAATTTTAACAACATAAGGTATGCAGATGACAGTGTTGGTAGCAGACACAGAAAGAAAGCTACAAAACCCCTTACAGAAGATAGTGAAGGAAAGTGAGAAGAAAGGACTAAACATCAACTGCAAGAAGACAGAATGCAAAATGATGATACTAAAATCAAACAAGTGCAGAAATGTAAATATCTGGGAAGTGCTTTAACAGAGAAAAGAAAGCGTGGCACTGAAATCCGAAGGTATATTGGGGTAGCCAAGGAAGCACTCGAAAATCTAAGCAGCATACTAAGAAATAAAAAAATGTCATTAGAAACAAGGAAAAGAGTACTAAACTGCTACATGGTATTTGTCTTCCGGGAAGTGAGTGCTGGAAGATTTTCTCAAAAATGTAGAGGAGACTTGAAGCAACAGAAATGTGGTTCTACAGAAGGATGCTGAGAATACTGTTGACCAAACATGTAAGCAACAACAAAGTTTTGGAGAAAATGGAAACAAAAAGGAAACTAATACTTAACATCAGGAAGAGACAGGTGAGGTTTCTGGGGCGTATAATGAGGAAAGAAGGCTTGGAAAATCTGATACTCATGGAACATAAAGGGCGAGAAGAAGAGAGGAAAGCAACACATAACATACTTAGTGAGAAGAGGGTTTAGGAGAATTAACGGAAAGACAAAGTTTATTAAGAGCTACAAGGAACAGGAAGTTGTGGAGAACTATAATCACCTACACCCTGAGAAGACACAACACATAAAGAAAAGAGTTTCATATGTTGTTGATACGTATCCTCTGACTGCATTACGAAATGGTTCATATCCTTGTCGCCAAATTTGTTCAGACTTTTTATATTTATTGAATGAAAAAGAACATGAAATGTTGACCAATTCAACACATTTAATTCACACCTAATTGCCTTTGCAAACTTTCATTGACTGCATAAAATAAAAATATGATTTTCATAAAATGATGAATTTTTTTTGTAGGTAATTTGATTATACTTTTTTATGGAAGCATAGTGGAGTAATGTATATTGGCTCAGTTGTGGAATTGGAGAGCCGAGTTCAAATTCCAGTTGAGTTCATTATATTCACTTATAATGGAAATACCTTTGGGAAAGGTACGAATCCATCTCCTCTCCTCCAACCCAGCTATAGGCAATTAGCAGAGCTGTCTGGATCCTATAGACTTGTATGGCATCTAAGAGAATGTCAACTCTTAATTCAAAATCCCCAACTATGGGTTAAATAGCTTCACAATCAAACGTTGTAAGTATACACCTCTGAAAATATGTTTGATCAGGGGATTCCTACAAGGAGTGAGAAAGCCCTGGTATCTAATCCCTGGTACCTTTATTTTTTTTCTTTTTACAGAACAAAAGAAATGCATATAAAAGGGAATCTTATAATTCAGGCACAAGAAAATTGAAGAGACCTTTGGAATAGCTAAAAGTATGAATACTGATTATAGGAAAAACAAACATCTTTCAAATGTTTTGGTAAATTTGCAGATTAAGCCCCAGAAATCAATTGTAATGAAAATTTCCACTCTGGTTCAAATTTGCATGCTTATTTTCGAAAATAACAATAAAATTTTACAGAAGAAAACCATTTAGGAATTATCGACAATATAAGTTTGTCCTCATTCACATCACACTTACAGCCCGGCTGCAATTACTGGCTTTGTTTACATACGTTTGCCTTCGGTAGTAATGTGTAGAAGCTTCACTTGATTATTGCACAATGCACAAACTTTAAATTAAATTTTGTGAATTGCACAGTGATCAAGAAAATTAAGAAGATGAGTAAAAAGGCTGTTAACCAAGTAAACTTCTGCACATTACTACTCAAGGTAAATATATGTAAAAAATGCCAGTAATGGGAGCCGGGTGAATAAGGCTAAACTTATATTGTCTACTAGCATTATGGCCCGGCGTTGCCCGGGCTTGATTCAAAAATCGTACGACTCATACAGCAATCGCTATTACTTGACTTAAAATATTTTTGCCCTTCTCTGCCTTTAAAGGAGTGCCCTTTGCCGTGCTGATGTTGCTACATGCTTTACTTCTTGCCTATCTCACACTGAAAATTTTTTCTAAGCTCTATACTAAACATTAAATCTGTTACAAAAAAAGAACTGAACAAAATGAACACAAAATGATCAGCTTTAAAAAAAGACTCGTAATTGGAAAAACCAAATGAAAAAAGAATGTTAACAACAAATACTTTTTCAAACCCAACCCAGTTCTGCGGAATCAGAATCAACGTTGAGTTTAAGCAAGCGAATGAGCTAACTGGAGTAAAGTGCCATGCAGATTTAAATTTTTCCCACTTGTGACGAATGCAGCTATCGATTTTTTTTGTATGCTAGCATGCTAGTTAACATTCGTGTCAGTCACCTATTGGCTCTCACGCTGGCCAATAGAATCTTCCTGCCTATTCGTGGCAGCCAGCTATAGGCTCTCATAATGTCAGATAACATCCTCAAATGTGTCGAAGACTACAAGTATCTAGGATCACACATCAAGAACTCTGAGAAAGACTTCAACATTAGAAAAGTCATAGCATGGACTGCTTGTAACAAAATGGATAAGATCTGGAAATCCAATCTTGTTCGTCAATTCAAAATCCAACTTTTCCGCGTACTTATTGAGCCAATCTTACTCTATGGCTCTGAAACTTGGACTCTCTCAGCAAAACAACAGCGCCGTTTAGATGGATGTTATACACGTCTTTTAAGAAGAGTGCTTAATCTCTCATGGCGAAACCACCCAACTCTAGAAATGATATATGGAGACTTGCCGAGAGTATCAACTTTAGTTTGCAAGAGACGTGTCCAGTTCGCCGGGCATTGTGCATATGCCACAGATGAACTTGTGTCATCATTTGTACTCTGGAGGCACCCATCATCTGACAATCGATCACGCAAGTTAACCTTTCCAGATAGGATAAAACAAGACACATTGATCCCTAAGGAAGATCTTTTAGGAGCTAGGATGGATAGGGAATACTGGAGAGGTGTAGTGAGTTCAATCTCGGCTGAGGCTGCAAGATGATGATGATGATAGGCTCTCACTGTGGTGAGTAGAAAATGGCTGCAAACTACATGAAAACTGCAGTAGATGCATGAAAAAAATCGATTATTTCCACTATCGATGGGAGTAGTAGGGAAATGCAAAGTCAGTCTTGGCCTTCCCGCTAACTTGGAGCAGGTGCAAATCTGTTGAAAATTGCGGCTGTGCATTCGTTACACACACACACACACACACACATCCTGCCTTTTATACATAGAGATAACTCCTAAATGAATTTTCATCCGCAAATTTTTACTGTTATTTTGGAATTAATCAGGCAATTTCATACCAGAATTGAAATTTTCATTACAATTGGTTTCTGGGGATTAATCTGGAAATTTACCAAAGTTTCAAATATGTAACATTCCTTTCCATTTTTCTTCTATGTGCCATGTCTCTTCAGGACATTGTCAATCATGTCTCTCCACAATTTTCTGTCTTTTGTAGCTCTTAATAAATTTTTTCTTGTTATCTCTCCTAAAACCGGTTCTGCCATCCATTTCCTTAAGGTAGGCTAGGCATTGTTTTCATCTTTTCCTCTTGCTTTCAATTTGTCCTGTGTTTTTTTTCTGAGCGTCAAATTTTACAAGTCTTCTTTCCTCATTACGTGTCCTAAAAATTTCAACTCTATCTTTCCGAGGCTAAATAGAAGTGTCTTTTTTTTTCTTTCAATATTCTCTGGAATTTATTTTAACAAGTTATTGCATGAATTTTTATTGGAATTGTATCTAGAAAAATCATTATCTCCCAAAAATAGTTAATGCAATATTCACTTGCCAATAATATTATTCCATAGACCAAAATATATTTCCACTTTAAATAAAATACAAAGTTTAATACATTGGAAGGCATTTTTCATTATCCCAACATGCCTTTGGATTTCTGTGTTGCACTTACCATCCTATGTTAGCACCTTTGGCATAGCTGGGCAGGAGGGTCCGCACTACGTGGCATTTTTGGTCTGCAGTGAGTTTTCAGAAAAGAAAAAAAAAACAATAGCATAAAAAAAGCAGCAATAAAGAAGATAGGGTTCAAATGAAGCCAATTTGTCTTTGATGTGTCTGGCTCAAAGCCAGACAGCTAGTAATAAAAAAAAAAAAAATTGTCTCGAAAATGCACTGTCAGCTGGTGGGTATAAATCACACTTACAATATATGAGCAAAAAGGTGTGAAAAAAAAACTTCGAACATTTTTAAAGGGTTTGATGTGGGATTGGAATAAGTGAATTTTTTTTCTTTTTACTTATCCCCAGTTCTATTTCTAAAAAAATAAATAAATAAACACAATTGTACTTTTATAGTTAGAAATACCATGTTAACACAAACAGAAAAAAGATTGCCATCATATGGGCATTAGATTCTGAGAAATGGATAAAATATTAAAAATTGATGGTCATATGAATAATTTTGTTGTTGACTGTATGTGTGTGTATATATATATATATATACATACGAAAAGTGTGTGTATATGAATATAAATAAATATACATACATACGAAAAGTGTGTGTATATGAATATAAATAAATATACATACATACGAAAAGTGTGTGTATATGAATATAAATAAATATACATACATACGAAAAGTGTGTGTATATGAATATAAATAAATATACATACATACGAAAAGTGTGTGTATATGAATATAAATAAATATACATACATACGAAAAGTGTGTGTATATGAATATAAATAAATATATATATACAAAAGTACATATATAATATAAATAAATATATATAACATACATATATATATATATATACACACACATACGAAAAGTGTGTGTATATAAATATAAATAAATGTATGTATATATATATATATATATATATATATATATATATATATATAATTATTTATATATTATATATGCAGAAAAGCACTCAATATCAGTGATAGATCTAACATACATCTATCCAAACAAATATATATATATATATATATATATATATATATATATAGATAAGATTAGTGGAAAATATACATACATATGCAAAATATATAAATACCCATACATGTATATTTTTAGAAAAAAAATTCCAAGAGGAAGAATCCAGGTAGAACTCAATGTCCAGGACAGAGTAAGGATATAATAAAAAGGCTTAAACACTAATATCCCATGGTCATAATTTATAGAATAAATTATGACCATGGAACATTAGTGTTTAAGCCTTTTTATTATTTTTATATATATATATATATACACACACACACTTTAAGGTGTTAATGTGCCTTGTAATATTGTATTCATTCTGGAGTGGGGTTGCATACACACTTGCTACACCACTGGTTAATACACTTCCCAGATAATAAAATTGTTGTACTTGTTTGATTTTGGTTTATCTAGTCTGTAATTTGCATGTTGAGTTGTTTCTTTTCAGTGGATTTTGTTCAACTTTACATTTTTTTTCTAAAAAATTATCATTATCACTTAATAGAATATTAGAAGTGTGTATATAGAATAATAAATAAATTTAAAGCAAAAAATTTATTAATTAATAAATAAAAAGAAATCTTTTTAAAATAATTTTTAATATATATGTATTTTTTCTCTTAAAACTCAACAATAAAAGAACAACAGAAAACTTTCCAAAGAATATATTTTAGTTTTATTGCAATTTTTATTTTCAGGGCATATAGATATCACTGGAGTGTTCACAATTTAGATAAGGTAATGAGAAATCTTGCTAACATAGAATTAAACACTTAAAAATAAAATAGAAAAAGAAAACGAGATTTAGCATATACATTATGGGTGGTATTGAGAAAATAACCAAGTAAAATATATCTCCATTAGAAATCCCATGATTCAACAACAGTTTCTTTCTCAGATATATGTCCAGTTGGAGGGAAGTTTAGTTTGGTTTGTTTTAAAGCATATCAACTGCAATGGGTTATTTAATGCTGACAATTTTTATTACAGCTAATTTTTTTCCTACAAAAATAATATATAGCTGGTGATACTTTTTTTACAAAGTATTTCTGGTATTAAAACCTATTTTTACATTTTCATAGTGTTTTCATCCCAGTTTGGAGGTTAACTATTTGCCCATAGCTAGGACCCTAACAGGTGCTACCACCCCAGGTCTGGGTGGACCTGGCAACACCAGCAATTAAGAGGTGGTTCCACACTCCTCAAACCCTCCTGATCAGAGGCCTTGCTGTTAGATGTAGTTTATCGTCTTACCCAGGACACGGATGTAGTTTATAGTCATACGCAGGACGGTGGAGGGAAGTAAAAATTTGTAAATGTCTTGCATATACCAAGTGATGTGAAAAATTAACTTTTGCTCTTCCTGAATTACAGGGTGAGGACACACAATATATGTTACTTACATATCATTATTGTGAAATTTTATATGAACCTTAAAGAAATTTCTAATTTACAATAATTAATAATGCATTATATATATATATATTCATTTTTGTTTCATTGTTTTCTGGTGTTTGGTCGTAAAAAAAATATATATTTACTTCCAAAGTATCACTTAACTTTTTCGGAGTTGCTTTTACCTGAAGAAGAAAATGTTGGAGCTGTATCAAAGAATATTCCTATGTCTACTCAGCAATTTTAGAGTAAAATATCAACTGACTTCTTCCTGGGAATTATTGTTTCAAAATGGTTACATTCCCTTTAATAAAAATACTCTTGGAAAAGCATAAATCCATTCCTTCACCCCCAGCTATGAGTGAAATAGCAGAACATCGACTTAGAAAAATCAATATCTCCAAAAAAAAAAAAAAAAAAATGTTAATGCAATATCCACTCTAAAAAACTTCAAATAACTTACCAGAGTTGATAACCTGAAAACATAAATCAAATCCATCAAATATATCTTGTCAATGTTTGCATGTGACATTTTAAATACAACTTACCTGACTATGATCACTCATACAATTCATATATGGCTTATTTTCAGTTTTAAGCAAAACATATTTGAAAATGATAAACCAAATACCTCCACAAGAATATTGGCGTTTTTCAGTTTTTGTTTACAAATGATTTGTCAAATTTTAATTCAATTAAAATGATTCCAACAGAGCTCATATGAATATGATTTCAATGAAGTGTCCACTTGAATACACATATTTAAATTTACATCTATGAAAGTGCTTAACCTTCTCATCCTGGGATTATCACATGTGAGTTTTTAAATTATAATTCTGTGAAAATTACAAACAAGAAGATAGATTTTTTTTTCTCCAGTGTA
This sequence comes from Acanthosepion pharaonis, assembly GCA_903632075.3. NCBI lineage: Eukaryota > Metazoa > Mollusca > Cephalopoda > Sepiida > Sepiidae > Acanthosepion > Acanthosepion pharaonis. Next base: position 1,081,769 of record CAHIKZ030000332.1, on the reverse strand, counting down.
TATTTACATGTGAAATTTCATATGAGAATTAAGGTTGGTTGGTTGTTTTGTTTAATGGCATTCCAACCTTAGTGGTCACTTTATGCCAAAGAGAATTAAGGTGATGAAGCACACAATTATTAGAAATATGGTTTTTCATATATTTTTCTATGCCTTTTTTTTTTTTTTTAAATCTGATTACTGAGAAAATATCAAACTACACACTTCATATACATATCGTTTCACACAGCTGCTTTTTCAAAGAGGAAGACATTGAAAATAATGAACCAGTCAATTCATATATCATTTTTCTATATACATAAGCATGAACATATTTAAATTTTTATGCAGCATGAAGTTGCTATGCCAGACAATTTACATGACTATGGTGTCTCAACAGTGTGTTTTTTCATGTGTACCTCTAAATTTGATCTCACTGAAAATGTAGAGCCACACACTTCACAAGAATATGGTTTCTCACCAGTGTGTGTTTGTATGTGATGATTCAAATTTGCTTGCTGTGAAAATTTCAAACCACACTTTTCACATGAATATGGCTTCTCACCTGTGTGCCTACGTAAATGAGTTTGTAAATGTCCTTTCTGGGAAAATGCTGAACCACACTTCACACGAATATGGTTTCTCACCAGTGTGTGTCCGCATGTGATCTTTTTAAAATAGAATTCCTTGAAAATGCTGAACCACAAACTTCACATGTATATGGTTTTTCTCCTGTGTGTCTTGGCATGTGAGATTTTAAAGCTGATTTGTTTGAAAATGCTGAACCACAAACTTCACATATATATGGCTTTTCACCAGTGTGTTTTGGCATGTGACTTTGTAATTCAGAATTTTGTTTAAATGCAGAACCACATATTTCACATGAATATGGTTTCTCACCAGTGTGTTTTCGCATGTGCAATTTTAAAAATGATTTCACTGTAAATGCTGAACCACATACTTCACAAGGATATGGTTTCTCCCCAGTGTGTGTCCGTAAATGATATATTAAACGTGCTCTCACTGAAAATGCTGAACCACACACTTCACATGAATAAGGTTTCTCTCCAGTATGTGTTCGCACGTGAATTTTTAAAGAGAAGCTGGATGAAAATTCTGAACTACACACTTCACATGTATATGTTTTTTTTCCAGCATGAATTTGTATGTGAGTTTTTAAATCTGATCTGCGTGAATATGCTGAACCACATATTTCACATGTATATGGTTTGTCATCAGTGTTTGTTTGCATGATGTTTTAATTCAGAATTCTTTTTAAATACTGGACCATAGTTCTTGAGATATGATTTCTAAGTAGTGTGTGTTCACATGTATCTTTTAAAACATGATCTCCATGAAGATAAACCACACACTTAATAACAAAGTTTTTACCACACTGTTTTTGCATATTTTAAATTCAAGTTCACTGAAAATAGAGAACTTCATACAAATATGGTTTATCACTGCTGGATTTTGTACGTGATATGTAGAGAGAGATTTCTGTAAAAATTCAGAACCAGAATATTTACACAAATATGGATTCTGCCCATTACTCACAGAATTCTTTTAATGTTGGAGTTTGTGAAATTTTTGTACCTGAAACAGTTTTTCTCCTGCATGTGTGTTTTTTAAATCTCAGAGTTTGTTTGCTTGTGTCTTTATGAATAAGAACCCTTCTTAAATCCTGAAATTAAAACATCACATGAAGAAGTTTTCTCACTAATTTATTTCCATATGTCATTTTGTATTTTATTGCCATAAAAATGCTTAACCAGGCTCTTATTATCAGTGTCTGTGTGTTTTAAGTTGCTTTTCAAGAAATATACATAAATATCATTTATATCAGATATATATTTTCAGTTTCTTTTTCATTGTTCAAATGCAGCCATCAGTGAAGTTCATTTGTTCCCATCAGAATTAAGATCCCTGAAAGTAGAAGAGGTATTATTAAATATGATATGGTGATGCAAGATTTTCAATTTCATTGTTCATATGCAACCACAAAATTACAAAATTATCAAAATATATAAATCAACTAGAATGCAATATTTATTATTTACATTTTTATAAATAATTATGAAAACAAATATCTTATTCAATCTAATAGTGTTTAACATCTTTGTTTTTAATTAATCAAGAATAAAAATTATATAAATTCACTTTCATATGCTTAGATTTCATTAAAATTCTAATCATTACTTTTTTAAAGTAATAAAAATTGCTCAGCAAGTCAAAAAGAATGTGTAGTGTCAATGGATTGATTTGTTTTCTACAACCATTTGCAGGTTAATTAAGGCCAGAAAACATTTTTAGATTGTAAAAAATTTTTTTTCCTTTTGAGACAAAAATATTTTAGTGATACAAGTCTTACCAATTAATAGCTGGGGAGAGAAGAGATGGTTTCAAATCTTTCCCAAGCATAAATAAATATGACAAACCTATCGGAAAGTTGCAATTGGCTCACCAGTCAACAGTTCCAAGGCATTATCCAGTACACCACCCACACATCCAATATTACAGTACTTGGTATTCTCAAACGGTCACCCATCTAGGCACTGACCAGGTTTGACATTGCTTAACTTTGATGATCATACTATAAACTGGTGTTTCAATGTGATGTGGCCATAAGCCCCTTGTAGTAGGAAAAGCATATAAGCAAAACTGTGTAGCCATTTGAAGACATTTTTACAATTCCATCCTTATTCAAACAGAATATATTTCTAATATATATTTGTCCATTATATTACTACAGGTTATTTAAAGTCAGAATATATTTATAGATTGTTTGGAGATAATAATGGTTTAGTGATATATGTCTTACTAATTAACGCTTAGTTGGTAGGGAGAAAATGTGGATTCAAACCTTTTCCAAGAGCATTTGTGCATAAGTGAATTTAACAAACCCAACAAGAATTGGAACTCAACTCTCCAATTAACAATTCCGAGCCATTATAATTATGAAATTTCAAGAAATTAAAATTCTACCATAAAAAAAAAAAAAAACAGGGTACCTTGGAGAATTTTTAGGCACGTCTGCTTTTTGCTAGAAAAATAGCATAGCATGATGAATAAAGACCCTAAACTTAAAAACAAAGTTTTCTTGTGAAAATGTTTATTTTTAAAAGAAAATACCAAAGTATTTTTTTTTATTACTAAATGTTTTCATCCTTTTGAGTACATTTGAAATTTTTGCTTCAGTATGGACAGCAAAGATTAGGTTGGATATTTTACTAGAGAGCGACTTTTTTTCCTTTTTTACATTAAAAACATCTTGATTTGAAAATTCTTGCAAAAATCAAATAATTGTCAGATTTTAACAAAATTTTAAGGACTTATTCACAAATGAATGGAATTATTGTTGAGATATTTGTTTTTAGAAAACCTTGGTAAAAAAAAAATAATGAAATTTCAAGAAATTAAAATTCAACCATAGAAGCATGACTCTTTGGAGAATTTAAATTAGGTACCTCCATGAGATCACTAAAAAAAGTGCATAGCATGATGAAAAAGACACCAAACTTGACAAAAACAAAATTTTCTTGTCTAAATGTTTTTGTTATAATGAAGAGGAAAAATCAAAGTATTTTTGGTGTGTTATTTTTACATTTTTTAATCGTTCCTAGCGTGTCCAAAATTTTTATTAAGACAAATAATCAATCATGTCAACCATTTTTTTCCATTTTATAAAAAAACTGGAAATCTCAATTTGAAATTCTTTTAAAAATCAATTATCATTTTTTTCAAAACTTATGTTAAGAAAATCAGAAATTATAATGTTATCTAAAATATTTTGAAACAAGCAATATTTAGTTTCTGCGCGGAAAAGGCATAGTTTCAAAATAAAACAGCAGGTCATAACAATTCACATCACTTAACAGGTGATGAATGACGTATTCAAAAATTATGTGAGGATAATTTATTCTACGGAAAGAGAGAAGTGAAATTATTTAGCTTTAAGTTAACAAATTATTTACTTCATTATTTTTAAGGAAAACTTTCAGCGCTCTAATTTTTTTTTGTATTTAGCTTTCACCTTTACATTTACGATGCTTTATGGAAAATATATTATAAAGAAATTAAAATAAGACTGTTGAGAGTGAGATTAAATTTCATAAGAAAGGTATCTAATTAATTAGTACCTTTCTTATGAAATTTTATCAGAAGTGTACATAAATGTACATAAAATTATATTTTATTACATTTTACTGTTATTTGTATTTCCATTCATTTTATTATTAATTTTGATATTTCATAAGATGATACTGATACTTGTAGGTACCCTTCTCAGTTGAAATTGAAAAATCAAATTAACTTCTCCACACATGTTTTGCAAAAGTAAAGGCTTTAACAGCAGAGAGCAAGGCTTATCCCAAATAACGCAACTTAATTATATTCTCGTTGGTCTTCCATACTTTATAATTACAGCCCGATTATAAACACAAAATTACATTTCTTAATTACTGCAGATCTTCTGCTTAGTCAAAACTATACAATTTACAACATGCTAAAAAAAATGATCTATTTCATAAGGACATTTATGAAACTGAATGCAGCTTTTAACTAATTTTATAATATTTTAACAAACTTAAATGTAAAAATCCATTAAATTAAAGAAATAACAAATGTATTAAAAATTCATTTTTCATCGAAAAAAATTGTTTGCTTTCAGAAAACATTGTCCATATTCATAAAAACTACTAAAAGCAAGTTAAAGCATATCTTTGTTTTATTGAGTTTTGTATGTTTCAATTCAGAGCTGATTTTTAATGTATATAAAATAGACCAAACCCGGATATAAGAGAAACCCGGATATAAGAGACTTCTCCGGTCCCGCCAACTCTCTTATATCCGGGTTACACTGTACATGATTTGCTTTCCTAAAAGCCTTGTGCTTTTAATCACTAAACTGAATGCGACTGAATTTCTAGAGTTTTCATATAATTAGTTGGAGCGAGGGTAATAAATATATATAAAAAAAAGAAAACATATTTATAATTTCTACCATTTCTGAATAGTTTCTGAAAGTTTCATTGATATCTGACAATTAATTTTATTTTTGCAAGATTTTCCATAATGTCTGTCATACAGAAAAGAAAAAAAAAACGTGCTGAAAATTTATTTTACTAATTCTAATGGAGGTGCCGAATTTAAATCATCAATTTGTTTTTGTGAAACAGAAACACCATTTACCGAAAATCTACCCTGAATCATAAAATAAACAATCTAAAGTTCAAAACAAAACTTGTTCGAGAATCTGTAAAAAAACTAAAATGAAATAAAAAAAAAAAAACCCACCAAGCTACTGTTTAAAAAACAAGGGCGATAAAAAATCGGCATTGCAAATCGAGTCTCACAAAATACAAAAAGGCAATAAAAACTAGTCAAAAATCAGAATCCAATGTTAAAAGTCCAAGAGGCACAAATATAAAAAGTGGGTTTTAAAAAAAAACAAAAACGGTAGGATATAAAAATAATACCACATAGAAGGCAGTAATTATCTAGGATTTATTTAGTTTTAGTTTTTTCTTTTCTTCAGCAAACCGGGAACAAGACACGAACTCTTTTTCGAGGTTAAGTGATTTTTACCGTTGGCTACACTAAGAAGGAAATATTTAAAAAAGAATTCATTTATCTAAATAAAAATTAACAAAAGTTTCACGAAAACAAACAAACAGTTTGATTCTGCGATTTGTAAATAAAGAACCAATGACAACGTAGTTATGTTATTTAATTTATACTTACTTTTTTTTTCTTTTAGTTTTCTGATTTGTCTTCCATAGTCAAAAAAGGTGGAACACTCTTCTTTTTCTTGACTCGTTCTCCTTCCAACACATCATTTTCTGATTTGCATGAATTCGTTGAGGCTTTTTAAACAGAAGCTACACAATAGGAAATATTGTTTTCTAACTAAAGACATATTTTACTCCGTCTTCCGTTAAATATTTAAATAAACTCCTTATTTCTATGTTAAAGACAAAGTTAAAGAACGTTTGCGACCGGGAGAGCGAAATTCAAGGGAGATAATTCCCAAAGTTATTCTAAACCTGAAGATTCGAATATTGGCGATTCAGACATTTGGCGATCAAAGACAGATTAGCAGCGTGAATGGCATGAGAAGCTAAAGTACATCGGGCGATCAAAACGAGAGATAGAGGATAGAAATAGCTGTAGTTAGGGCATAGACCAGTGGTTCCCAACCTTTTTTTACCCATGGACCCCTTTCCCCTTCTTTTTATCTTGGTGGACCCCTTCATAGCTATTGGACATAAGAACAATTTTCTATTCTTCACTAATATAAATTTTAAGGTTTTAATTATCAAAGAAATAGTATACGATTAAGCTTTATTTTTAAATGAAAACTAATTTAATACAAATAAAATATTCTACTATAATTATAATAATAATAATTATTACTATTTTTAATTAACACAACAATTGTGTTTTGCCTGTGGACCCCCGGAAATATTACATGGACCCCTAGGGTCCATGTAGACCCCGGTTGAGAACCACTGGCATAGACGGTCTCCTTGTTTAAGATTTAAGAAAAATCAATCTGTGGTAGTTGGGGCTAGGTTCCGAGGTAACGAATATGGTGGATAAATTGTGTGCAAAGAAACATCGAAACGCGTCTGATCGACGTGTTGCATTGTCAGATGGGTGGACTGTGACTATAAATAAGGGATCTCCACTTTTTCGGCAAAATTTTCGATACCTAACTTTAAAATAAATTTTTAAAAATGAAAAAGACATGCTTGAAGATTTCATTTTAGCTTTAATTGAAAGTTTAATCATTAAATTTATTATTTCCATAAAGAAAACAATTCTGGTGTATTTCAGATAGAAACTATATACATTGGAATGTCAAATTTAATTCTGGAATTTTAAATTTTCTTAAATCCCGCCATTTTCTTAATTTTAAGAAATTTGTAAGCAAACACAAATTTATCGATTTTAAAAATATTTAAAAAATTTTCTGACACGTTATTTTAGTAAAATTAGAAAATTTAATGTTAAATTAATCTGATTTAAAAGAAATATTACTTACTTCTAGCATAAAAAAAGTAACAAACAAACAATGGTAGGACGTTCATTTTTCTCCCTCTCTGTGTCTATGATCCTACATATGAAACTGATAGAATTATTTGCCAAAAATTTTCTCAGTCAACAGCAGATAATTCCAACCCATCTATAGAGAAAACCATCCCCAGCTCCAGAAAAGAGTTTAGATTTGATCTTGCCATCAACTCAAACTTTAAAGTGTCGTTCAGGTGCTACAATGACATTTTGCAGGTGTTTTTTTTCTGCATTTTAATTCCTTGTTAACCATTGTTAAGTGTCTGAAGATACCAGTGTGCAAATTCCCTTAATCATATATATTTATTATAAAACACAGGTTGTGTGTATGTCTGTTCGTTTATATATGGGATCGGATTTCCTACATTTTTCAACCGATTTCAACAAACTTCACAGGACTACGTAAAATTACCTTGCAGTGGTTCTGACAGTGCCAATAATTGGAAAAACACAATTGTTTTTGCATGAAATCAATTTGAAAACACGATTAAGAGGCATTGCTGTCGCGAGAATAAAATGGGGACAACTCATATCAAGTTATACTTATTATAAAACCCAGGTTGTGTGTGTGTGTGTGTGTTCGTTTATATATGGGATCGGATTTCCTACATTTTCAACCGATTTCAACAAAACTTCACTTTTTTTTTTTTTTGGCAGGTACTGTTTCTTATTGTCTTGCACACTTTTTTTTTTATTTTTACATTCAGAATGATTTAAAAATTCCATTTACAAGACAATAGTTTATAATAAAATTCTATTCAATCGGTAGACTCATAACGATGGAAAACAATGTTTTTGTTTGAGTTTGGGTTTGACCAACTCATAACCCCCCAAAAAAAACTAATTAAGACATGCGTGTCCGTCAACCTTAAAAAATAATCTTTGTCAATTTTATTTTTCAGTCTTTATGATGGTCGATACTTGATCTATCTCTTACTGTTACATCCCTGGGCAACGCCGGGCTCTACTGCTAGTCATTAATATGTTTAGAGGCTTGGAAAAAATTTAAAATTTCTGTCTAAGTTTCTGGGATGAAAACTTATTATTTATACTATCTACATCCATGTTTATATTGTCTTCATCTTTGTTGTGATAGCAACAATGAAGATGAAGATAATAGTATTGAAATTTTGCTTTGCATTTTGTGAGACTGCAAGGAAAAATATTTTAAATTCTTGATAGAAACTGTTCTGGTTTCTCTTTTCCCAATCAATTTTGATCATCAAAACTTTAAAAGCAATGTTAATCATTATCTTATATCTCCTTAAAACCCTGTTCTTTTATTGTCCTATAATTTATTTTTTTTTACTCAGTAATCCCTTGTGTCTTAATTAAGTAACTTAATTGTCTTGTTTAGAGTGTAAGAATTAAAAAAAATCACTTAAGGTAAGTTTTGAATGTGACACAGTTCGAAATCAAGCACTTTCTCTTTCCTCCTTGGTTGGGGCCAGTGTGTCATTTTAATAGGGTTGATTCAGGATTCCCAAAATACTATGATATTGGGATTGATGGTGAAGTCTAGTGTAAACCCCTTTATATATGTTGTGTACCACAGTCAAGATTGTTTAATTTCTGTCTGTGGCCGTGGTAAACTTTTGTTTCTTTTTCAGCCAGGGTGCACATTGGAAATCAGGATGGAACAGTAACTCCTTCAATAAAATGTACAACACTGTTATAACTCTAACGACAGGTATGTTGAATATATAAGAAAAACTAGTTAAAAAATGTCTATATTATCTATTGCCAAAATGAAGCTTTCTGTTGCAGCATGGTGATTTGGAAAATAATCTAGTCGCAAATACTAATGTATTAACCAGACAATCAAATCTTCCTTAGTTCTTCAGTTCTGTATGTGTGTGTTTTCACATCGTCCTAGGAATTGCGTGTGTGTTCCGTAATGACAACTGTCTTACAAACAGTTCAGAACTGACATTGTATAGCTCGGCTGCCTCACCCTTCTGTCTCTCACCTTGGGAGCTATTGTTCTTATAGATAAAGCCTACTCCAAAATTTTACATTGATATACAGTGTGTCCATAAAGTTCGTGTGCACTTTAAAAAATTTATAACTTTATTTGTATTTGCGATAGAAATAATTTGTAAAAAGGATTAGAAAGAGGTAAATCTATATTTTTTAAGGTTTTATTGAAATTTTATTTAAGTTTCCACATGTCCTTCATCATTAGCAATACAAAGGGTAATACGATTTTGCAGTTCACGGAAAACATTTGCCAACTGATTTACAGTAATGCCTGAAATCACATTAGTTATTTTCGCTATACTTAAAACTAGGTATATTAAACTTGATAACACTTTTTACAGATTATTTCTATCGCAAATACAAATAAAGTTATAATTTTTTTAAAGTGCACACGAACTTTATGGACACACTGTTTCTAATTTCTCCACATAGCCACCTTAATCTTAGGAAAACTTGTTAAAAAAAACAATATGGTTCCATTTATGTTTACTTCAGAATTTTTGTAGGTATCTTTCTGTAAAAATAATTGTTTTTGGGTGGTCAACATAAACAACTGTAATCTTTCGTTCTTTGTCTATAATAATTTGTAACAACATGCATATTCTGGATAGATAACACAATGTAAACAATCCCAGATTTAAATTTCACAGGACATAAATCTTATCAGTGAGAAGTGGATAGGGTTGGAAACCTGGATTTTGCTGAATTTTACTGAATATTGTCTGGTTATTTCTAGATTCGATTCTCCTTGGAACCTTTCTTAAATTCAATCTATTATTTTAAAATAATTTTAACATGTCTCGTTTTTAATTTTCTTCTCAACCATTCAACCTACTCTTGTTAGAATTTTAATTATTATTATCTAATTCCTTTAAATCACCATCCTGTAATTTCGTGAAATTATACATTTAAACTGGGTCAGTGCCCTGCTAAACCATTGACGAATGTTCATTAGAACAATTACTATGAAAGTATTTATAGAAAAGGCACAGGGAAGCTACGTTATGGCAGTGTGGATATTGACTGAAGCTGAGATGCCAGGTTAGAACCAGTAACATTGCAGATTCTTCTTTGGATTTTATCAAGAATCTCTAAATTTATAGCAGAAGCACCATACCAGATATGGCAGAAATTCAAAGCTAGAATGAATGTTAGTGACATAATGTGGTTGACCATTATTACAGATTTGTTTCTCCCCACACTTGTGACATTGAGCTGAGTAAATAATAAATGACACAATACAATCTATAATATTTCAAAGGCAATCTTTAGCCACCGTGCTCGCATAAAAATGGCGTGTCAAACGATGGTTTTTCCTTTGACACTGCTATTATTTTAATTACCTCAGCAATGTTTCTTGTTTTAAAAAGTGATGATTAGAATTTTTAATAAAACCTAAACATATAATGAAGGTGAATTTTTACATTTTCGATAAAAATAATAAACATTATTTATTTATTAAATTGCTTATTTACACTGTTATATTGTTAATTGGAATGACTGGCAAATTGCCAATCGATTCAAACTTCATAAAATGGTAGATAAGAATTTGCTTACAGTTGGTTCACATGTTTTAATAATTTCGTAAATTTTTATAAATTTATGTATAAAATATTGTTTTCATATTTCTTCATAAATTGGTAAATGATAAATATTTCATGGCATTAATTTTAATACAGTTGTATTGTCAGAGTTACCTCCTCCTTGGCTCCTTAAACCGGAAAAGAAACAGGTCATTTCGACCTTGACCTTTCGGTTGTGCTCCCTACACGCTGTTAACTCGAGGTAGAGACTAGCAAGTTACATTTTCAGTTTAGTTATATTACGAACCTAGCATTTTTAGGCTTTGGTCTTCTTTTAGGTAAGCTCTACTCATTGTTTAGATAGACTTTACTGTGTTAGCTTACCAATTCTCTTGCTAGTCTCCCTTACCACAAGACAGTGACTTCTCGCTAAATTTAGGGTTGGTGACTGGAACGGTCAGTACGCAGGCTCCTGGCCTCCGTGGCCAGGACGTCGACCACCGGGCTGTGTATTAAGTTACGCTCCTATTTCTTTTTGTCTGCCAACTTGACGATAGTTGGAAACTTTACCTTCTCTCTCTCCTTCGCCACTTACTTCTGGCTCTCTCTCGGCATTCTGTCCCTACTGGCTGCCTGCACGTCGTCGATAACCTTTCCTGTACACTACGTTTGTAATTATTATGGGAGATTACTAATATCGGACTCGACTGGCAGACACACAAATCCAGCACTGGACTTTTGACATACCCAAACAACATTGCAACGCCAGCTCCTCTTTCCTTCCCAACACGTCAAGTTGGCATCCCGGCAACGACCAACATCAACCTCAAACTACAATGACAAGCAGCGATCATCTGCAACGACCGACATCAACATCAACAACAGCGATCATCTGCAACGACCAGCAGCGACCACCTGCATGACTAGCAGCGATCACCTGTAACGACACCTGTAACAACCAAGCTCGACCATCAATGCCTGCACCGGAACGTCTGCATCTCTACCGTTCCGACCACATTTATTTCTTTATTACTTTTCTAGAATAAATTAACTTATATCCTATATATCCTCGTTCTGTCGTCTATGTTGTTTTACCTTGTCAGATTTAATGTCTTCGAAAATGCTAGCGGGCCTCTCGTGACCTCATCACCCTTTTGTGATATGGGGGCGCTCGAGGGGTCCGCTACAGTATTAGTTTTAAAAATGTTGTAAATAAACACTTTAATAAATAAATAGTGTTTAATATTTTTGTTGTAAATTCTCAAGAGCAAAAAAAAATGTATAAATTCACTTTCATCATGTTTAAGTTTTATTACAATCCTAAGCATATCTTTTTTAAATTAATAATCATACCTGAGGAGGGAAGGTAGTTAAATAATAATGTTTTCAAGAAGAAAATGGTTCTTTTGACACTTGTTTTTTTTTGTTTTTTTTTTACAGGTTAAAGATTGCCACTACAAATTCAGTGACAATTATCAAAGACTTCACTTTTGCATGAAAGACAATCATAAACTTCTCTGTTAACTGAAATTATGGTCTCATATACACATAACTCTATCAACCAGTAAAAAGCTTAGTTGTGTAGTGGTGTTGTAAGATATGTTGGCTAGGGACACCTCGGGATGAAATATAATGGCAATCAAGAAGGAAAGCTGTGTTCTTATAAACAACACCCCACATGAAATATGCACAGAATATATGAGAGAAATAAGTCAAGCTCCAAGAACATTAAATAAATATTGTATTAACAATGATATACAAATATCAACAATAAGTATAAAAAAGTTACTTCCCTTTTTCTGTAATAAAAAGGGCGTATGCAGCTAAGTAATGTTAAGTTACAATATTAAATGTTAATTAATTATAAAGTTCAATTAATGTTCTTAGCTCAATGAAGAATAATTCCACAGTCTGTTTGTGAGTGTGAAAAGATGTAATGTGCACAAGTGATATTAATAGAAGTTAGTAAGATTACTCGAATGAGTAATGACGAAGAATTCGAATGTTCATAAGTAATATAGCGTCGTGCCGTATGTTCAGAGAATTGAACTGCTACTGCCGTTGGCTAACAGCGAGACAGTTTATATAGGTATGCATAGGCTCAAGTGAGCTTGGCGCCAAAAAAATATAGAAAGATACCAAAATACGCGATTGGCCAGGAAATGGACCAATCCGTGATTTTAGAGAAAAATTCAAATAATGTGTGATGGCAAAGTTGTCATATACAGTGTAACCCGGATATAAGAGAGTTGAAGTCTCTTATATCCGGGTTTGATCTGTTTTATATACATTAACACAGGCTCTAATTTGGGACCAGAGAAAATCTCTCTTATATCCGGGTTTCTCTTATATCCGGGTCTCTTATATCCGGATTACACTGTAGTAAGTATCATATATTTATGAACCAATGACATTAAAGAAAGTGGAGGTGTGGCACATGTAAGTGATCACCACAGTTGTAAATCTTTAACTCTATTTAACATCGTTAAGGACTAAAGATTAACTATTCCATCCCCACTGTTTTTGTCCTTGCATTGCAACTTGATTACACCCCTGGTGAAGCATTGAGGTATAGCCTCCTGCTCCATCCAGTTGTTGAAAAACAGTTCCAGCAGGGGAAGACAGACGGGCGACTGCCTCAAGTACAGTTCGTAAGGAAGATCAGCTAATTCTGGGGTTTTATCTGAGCCAATAGGTTTCAGGGTCTCCTAGATCTAAAACTCTGTAATGGGACCCTCTTCAGCAACCCCAAGGTGGTAAAAATCAGTCAAATACACATCAAGCAGAACAGGGACCAGAATATGTTCTCCTGGTGAACAGCTCCTGAAAGTGGACTCAAAAAACCTTCACATATTCCTTCATTTATAGTCACAGCTCACCCATCTGACAATGCAACACGTCGATCAGACGCGTTTCGATGTTTCTTTGCACACAATTTAGCCGCCATATTCGTTACCTCGGAACCTAGCCCTAACTACCACGGCTTGATTCTACTTAAATCTTAATAAACAAGGAGACCGTCTATGCCCTAACTACAGCTATTTCCCCCTCTATCTCTCGTTTTGATCGCCCGATGTACTTTAGCTTCTCATGCCATTCACGCTGCTAATCTGTCTTTGATCGCCAAATGTCTGAATCGCCAATATTCGAATCTTCAGGTTTAGAATAACTTTGGGAATTATCTCCCTTGAATTTCGCTCTCCCGGTCGCAAACGTTCTTTAACTTTGTCTTTAACATAGAAATAAGGAGTTTATTTAAATATTTAACGGAAGACGGAGTAAAACATGTCTTTAGTTAGAAAACAATATTTCCTATTGTGTAGCTTCTGTTTAAAAAGCCTCAACGAATTCATGCAAATCAGAAAATGATGAGTTGGAAGGGAAAAGAGTCAAGAAAAAGAAGAGTGTTCCACCTTTTTTCTCTATGGAAGACAAATCAGATAAAAGAAAAAAAAAGTAAGTAAATTAAATAACATAACTACGTTGTCATTGGTTCTTTAATCTTTATTTACAAATCGTAGAATCAAACTATTTGTTTTCGTGAAACTTTTGTTAATTTTTATTTAGATAAATGAATTCTATTTTAAATATTTCCTTCTTAGTGTAGCCAACGGTAAAAATCACTTAACCTCGAAAAAGAGTTCGTGTCTTGTTCCCGGTTTGCTGAAGAAAAGAAAAAACTAAAAGTAAATAAATCCTAGATAATTACTGCCTTCTATGTGGTATTATTTTTATATCCTACCGTTTTTGCTTTTTTTTTTTAACCCCCACTTTTTATATTTGTGCCTCTTGGACTTTTAACATTGGATTCTGATTTCTGACTATACTATTTTTAAATATTCATTGCCTTTTTGTATTTTGTGAGACTCGATTTGCAATGCTGATTTTTTATCGCCCTTGTTTTTTAGACATAAACAGTAGCTTGGTGTTTTTTTTCGTTTTTTATTTCGTTTTAGTTTTTTACAGATTCTCGAATAAGTTTTGTTTTGAACTTTAGATTGTTTATTTTATGATTCAGGGTAGATTTTCGGTAAATGGTGTTTCTGTTTCAAAAAAACAAATTGATGATTTAAATTCGGCACCTCCATGAGAATTAGTAAAATAAATTTTCAGCACGTTTTTTTTTTCTTTTCTGTATGACAGATATTAATTTGGAAAATCTTGCAAAAATAATTGTCGGATGTTAATGAAACTTTCAGAAACTATTCAAAAATTATAGAAATTATTATAAATATGTTTTCTTTTTTTTATATTTATTACCCTCGCCCCAACTAATTTTAGAAAACTCTAGAAATTCAGTCGCATTCAGTTTTTAGTGATTAAAAGCACAAGGCTTTTAGGAAAGCAAATCATGTACAGTGTAACCCGGATATAAGAGAGTTGTCGAGACCGGAGAAGAAGTCTCTTATATCCGAGTTTGGTCTATTTTATATACATTAACACAGGCTCTAATTTGGGACCAGAGAAAATCTCTCTTATATCCGGGTCTCTTATATCCGGGTTATACTGTATTTCTTTTTTTTTAACTGCCCCCCCCTGAAAAACAGCTCTGAATTGAAACATACAAAACTCAATAAAACAAAGATATTATTTAATTTCAAATGCTTTAACTTGCTTTTAGTAGTTTTTATGAATATGGACAATGTTTTCTGAAAGCAAAAAATTTTGTCGATGAAAAATGAATTTTTAATACATTTTTAAGTTTGTTAAAATATTATAAAATTAGTTAAAAGCTGCATTCAGTTTTGTAAATGTCTTTTTTTTTAGCGCGTTGTAAATTGTATCGTTTTGACTAATCAGAAGACCTGCAGTAATTAAGAAATGTAACTTTGTGTTTATAGTCAGGCTGTAATTATAAAGTATGGAAGACCAACCAGAATACAATTAAGTTGTGTTATTTGAGATAAGCATTCTTCTCCACTGTTAAGGCCTTTACTTTTGCGAAACACGTGTGGAGAAGTTAATTTGATTTTTCAATTTCAACTGAGAAGGGTACCTACAAGTCTCAGTATCATCTTATGAAATTTATATGATCTTATTTTTATATTAATCTCACTTACGACATTTTTCCATAAATGAAATATCAAAATTAATAATAAAATGAATGCAAATATAAATAACAGTAAAATGTAATAAATGTACATAAAATTATAGTATTTTATGTACAATTCTGATAAAATTTCATAAGAAAGGTACCTATAAATTAATTAGATACCTTTCTTAAGAAATATGAAATTTAATGTCACTCTTAACAGTTTTATTTTAATTTCTTTAGAATATATTTCCCATAAAGCATCATAAACGTAAAGGTGAAAGCTAAGTACAAAAAAAAAAAAAAAAAAAAATTAGACCGCTGAAAGTTTTAGGTTAAAAATAACAGGGTAAATAATTTGTTCACGTAAATGTAAATTATTTCACTTTTCTCCTTCCGTAGAACAAATTAGCCTCATGGAATTCGTAAATATATCATTCATCACATGTCAAGAGACGCGAAAGTTTATGACCTGCTTTGTTTTATTTTCAAATTACATCTTTTGGCACAAAAGCTAAGTTAAGTTTGGTTCAAAATATTTTAAATAAACATTATAATTTCTGATTTTCTTAAAATAAGTTTTGAAAAAATGATAATTGATATTTAAAAAATTTCAAAGTCAGATTTCCAGTTTTTTTTAAATGGGAAAAAAATGGTCAATTTTGCTGACTCAAAAAAACTAGATTTTTAACGAAAATTTCGGACGTGCTAGGAACGATTAAAAAAATGGAAAAAAAATACCCCAAAAATACTTTGACCTTTCCTCTTAATAATAACAAACATTTAGATGATAAAATTTTGTTTTTAAGTCAAGTTTGGCGTCTTTTCATCATGCTATGCTCTTTTTTTAGCGATCTTGTGGAGGTACCTAAGGTTAGTGATTAAAAGCACAAGGCTTTTAGGAAAGCAAATCATGTACAGTGTAACCCGGATATAAGAGAGTTGTCGAGACCGGAGAAGAAGTCTCTTATATCCGAGTTTGGTCTATTTTATATACATTAACACAGGCTCTAATTTGGGACCAGAGAAAATCTCTCTTATATCCGGGTTTCTCTTACATCCGGGTCTCTTATATCCGGGTTACACTGTATTTCTTTTTTTTAATTGCCCCCCCACCTGAAAATCAGCTCTGAATTGAAACATACAAAACTCAATAAAACAAAGATATTATTTAATTTCAAATGCTTTAACTTGCTTTTAGTAGTTTTTATGAATATGGACAATATTTTCTGAAAGCAAACAATTTTTTTCGATGAAAAATGAATTTTTAATACATTTGTTATTTCTTTAATTATAATGGATTTTTACATTTAAGTTTGTTAAAATATTATTAAATTAGTTAAAAGCTGCATTCAGTTTCATAAATGTCCTTATGAAATAGATCTTTTTTTAGCACGTTGTAAATTGTATAGTTTTGACTAAGCAGAAGATCTGCAGTAATTAAGAAATGTAATTTTGTGTTTATAGTCAGGCTGTAATTATAAAGTATGGAAGACCAACCAGAATACAATTAAGTTGTGTTATTTGAGATAAGCATTGTTCTCCACCGTTAAGGCCTTTACTTTTGCGAAACACATGTGAAGCTAATTTGATTTTTCAATTTCAACTGAGAAGGGTACCTACAAGTATCAGTATCATCTAATGAAATTTATATGATCTTATTTTTATATTAATCTCAATTATGACATTTTTCCATAAATGAAATATCAAAATTAATAATAAAATGAATGGAAATACAAATAACACAGTAAAATGTAATAAATGTGCATAAAATTATAGTATTTTATGTACACTTCTGATAAAATTTCATAAGAAAGGTACTAATTAATTAGATATCTTTCTTATGAAATTTAATCTCACTCTCAACAGTCTTATTTTAATTTCTTTATAATATATTTTCCATAAAGCATCTTAAATGTAAAGGTGAAAGCTAAATACAAAAAAAAAATTAGAGCGCTGAAAGTTTTCCTTAAAAATAATGAAGTAAATAATTTGTTAACTTAAAGCTAAATAATTTCACTTCTCTCTTTCCGTAGAATAAATTATCCTCACGTAATTTTTGAATACGTCATTCATCACCTGTTAAGTGACGTGAATTGTTATGACCTGCTATTTTATTTTCAAACTATGCCTTTTCCACGCAGAAACTAAATAATGCTTGTTTCAAAATATTTTAGATTTCTGATTTTCTTAACATAAGTTTTGAAAAAAATGATAATTGATTTTTAAAAGAATTTCAAATTGAGATTTCCAGTTTTTTTTATAAAATGGAAAAAAAATGGTTGACATGATTGATTATTTGTCTTAATGAAAATTTTGGACATGCTAGGAACGATTAAAAAATGTAAAAATAACGCCCCCAAAATATTTTGATTTTTCCTCTTCATTATAACAAAAACATTTAGAAAGTAAAATTCTGTTTTTGTCAAGTTTGGTGTCTTTTTCATCATGCTGTACGCTTTTTTTTAGCGATCTCATGGAGGTACCTAATTTAAATTCTCCAAAGAGTCATGCTTCTATGGTTGAATTTTAATTTCTTGAAATTTCATTATTTATTTTTTTTTTTTTTACCAAGGTTTTCTTAAAACAAATATCTCAACAATAATTCCATTCATTTGTGAATAAGTCCTTAAAATTTTGTTAAAATCTGACAATTATTTGATTTTTGCAAGAATTTTCAAATAAAGATGTTTTTAATGTAAAAAAAAAAAAGGAAAAAAAGTCGGTCTCTAGTAAAATATCCAACCTAATCTTTGCTGTCCACACTGAAGCAAAAATTTCAAATGTACTCGAAAGGATGAAAACATTTAGTAATAAAAAAAATACTTTGGTATTTTCTTTTAAAAATAAACATTTTGACGAGAAAACTTTGTTTTTAAGTTTGGGGTCTTTATTCATCATGCTACGCTATTTTTCTAGCAAAAAGCAGACGTGCCTAAAAATTCTCCAAGGTGCCCTGTTTTTTTTTTTTTATGGTGGAATTTTAATTTCTTGAAATTTCATAATTACAATGGCTCGGAATTGTTAATTGGAGAGTCGAGTTCCAATTCTTGTTGGGTTTGTTAAATTCACTTACGCACAAATGCTCTTGGAAAAGGTTCGAATCCACATTTTCTTCCTACCAACTAGGAGTTAATTAGTAAGACATATATCACTAAACCATTATTATCTCCAATCAATCTATAAATATATTCTGACTTTAAATAACCTGTAGTAATATAAATGGACAAATATATATTAGAAATATATTCTGTTTGAATAAGGATGGAATTGTAAAAATGTCTTCAAATGGCTACACAGTTTTGCTTATATGCTTTTCCTACTACAAGGGGCTTATGGCCACAGCACATTGAAACACCAGTTTATCATATGATCATCATAGTTAAGCAATGTCAAACCTGGTCAGTGCCTAGATTGGTGACCGTTTGGGAATACCAAGTGCTGTAATCTTGGATATGTGGGTGGTGTACTGGATAATGCCTTGGAACTGTTGATTGGTGAGCCAATTGCAACTTTCCCTTGGGTTTGTTATATTTATTTATGCTTGGGAAAGATTTGAATCCATCTCTCCTCTCCCCAGCTATTAATTGGTAAGACTTTTATCACTAAAATATTATTGTCTCAAAAAAAAAAGAATAAAATTCTTACAATTTAAAAGTATTTTCTGGCCTTAATTAACCTGCAAATGGTTGTAGGAAACAAATCAATCCATTGACACTGCACATTCTTTTTGACTTGCTGAGCAATTTTTATTACTTTAAAAAGCAATGATTAGAATTTTAATCAAATCTAAATAATTTATATAATTTTTATTCTTGATTAATTAAAAACAAAGATGTTAAACACTATTAGATTGAATAAAATATTTGTTTTCATAGTTATTTATAAAAATGTAAATAATAAATATTGCATTCTTGTTGATTTATATATTTTGATAATTTTGTAATTTTTCATAGATATTTGAATAAAATGATTTCTTTTCAAATTTAGTAAATATCACATTGTACTTCAGTCAGTTATGTGGCATGCATGATACATGTTTAGGCAATCATGTCTCTTTCAATACATAACTGATGAGGCAGATTTTTTCCTGCAGTAGGTTGCCATTTCTTTCTGCAGTAGACCAGTTGCCGTCCAAGGCTATAGAACCCGGTCTGTCCTACTGTTTACCCATAGCTGGAGGGTAGAAGAAGAGGATTCATACCTTTCCCAAGGATATTAGCACATAAGTGAATGTAATGGATTCGACTGGAATTCGAACTCGGCTCTCCGATTCCTCAATCCGAGCTGCTACCCATTACTCCACCATGCCTCCTTGTACTTAGTTAACATATTTTTATAATCTTGTAAATAATTATTGCCAAGGTAGTCAAAAGTATCCACAACAATAATGGCGTCAAGGGAATAACCACCCTTTTGACGCACCATTGTTTTGCAGACACAGTTTACCCATGGCTGATTTTATCATAAAAAGTTGAACAATATCCATGAATTTTATTATGCACTGATGTTTTCCAGTTTCTATGTATGGAAGAAATAATTTTATTATTTACTTGATTACTTCTAAGTCATCCTATCCGCAAAGAAAGATGTGTCAATTGTCATAACAGCTTGTTAATAAATAACAGGTTGTGCAGAGAAAGAAAAATATGATTCTGTTGTTTTCATTTTTGGTCTTCCATACTTCAAAAATGATATTTAAATTATTGCAGTACTTTTTTAAAGAAATTATGTAAAAAAAAAAATGCATAGCATTATTATGTTTAATGAATTTTCATACATTTTATATAATTAAAAAGAAAGGGTATTAAAGAGAATCTAATATAAAGATTCATTATATTTGATACAAACATATTTCGTTTTCAAATTTGGATTTACTACCATTCATTTGTTTCCAGAAGCCATACTTGGAAAATATTAATTTTTTTCGTACAATTTGTGACTTAAAATGTATAACAAAAAATGCTGAAATTCATTGATATACCAATTGTTAATATAAATCCCAACTGTTAATATATAAGTTTCTAATTGAGAATATTACATTGACATCTGATGTTTAGTAATACCTCTTTTTCTTTCAGATATCATAAATCTGATGGGAAATAGAAGAACTCTCCTGATGACAGAAAATTGTGCAGAGAAACTGTGACTGTCACTTTCATATGGAATATAAAAATATATATTCAATATAATGTCTATATTTTGAAGTTGTGTTTTATGAAAAACAATATTGAGACATCACAGAAAAAAACAAAGTTTGTTTTGAAACTTGATTGTGTTTTTGCTAAAAATAAATTCTGAAATAAATTAAAAAGAATCAATATTCTTGTGAAAATTGTTAATATGTGAATTAAAATGTATTCCCCCACTTCAAAAAAAAAAAAAAGATAGACATAGAAACACTGGTAAGAAAGTATTTTCAGTTGAAGTGGATGGATCTCAATTTTCACAGAAAATAACTGCTAAACCGTAACACCTGAGAGAAACCCTATTTGTGTGAAACGTGCGGTTAAGCACTTTCACAGGAATTATATCTAAAATGACACACTTAAACAGACTGGTAAAAACCATAATCATGTGATGTGTTAGCTTCAGCATTTAACAAGTATTCAGATTTACAAAGATGAGCTGACAAACACTATTGGAATTCCATATATATATATATATATATATATATATATATATATGAAAGATGTACATGCTAATAATGTTTTAAAATTCTGAGAAGAAAAATCATATATACATGAAATGTGTGTTTGAGAATCTTCACTGACTTTTGATATAAAAAAATTACATATAAACACAAACTTATGAAGAACCATTGTTGTGATGTTCACACTTGATCAGTTGCAGGCAAAGACTGATGAGAAGCCATATGTATGCAGTTCAGCAGTTTCAGGGATTTTAGATTTGAAAAAATCAGAAGCAAATAGACAAAGGAGAAATTCATATGAAATGCATGGTTCATTATATTCACCCAGATCTGATTTTAAAATTCACACAAAAGAAAAGTGATAGATAACTGAAATATTTAGTTCAGCATGTTGAGATGTAAGAATTTGCTGACAAACACACACAGGAAAAAATCCATATCAGTTTGAAGTCTGTTGTGTAAAATTTAAAAAAAAAAAACACCTGCATGTACACTGGTAAGACATATTAGTAGTGTGGCTCTGAATTTTTAATGAAATCATTTTGAATCCACACATACAAAAATACTGAGGTGAGAAACCACATATATAGTTCAGCAGTTTTAGTACTCTCAAATTTACAGATACACATCCAGAAACACTTCAGCATTTAAGCAAAGATCATGTTTAAAAAGACAATGATGAACACACATTACTCAGAAACCATATTCATGTAAAATATGTAGTTCAGCATTTGAAATCGATTCAGATTTTTAAAAACATGCAAACACGCACAGATGACAAACCACATACATGTGAAGTATGTGGTTCTACATATTCACGCAGGTCAGATCTAAAATACCACATGCAAAAGCACACTGGAGAAAAACCATATAAATGTGACGTGTGTGGTTCAGCATATTCACGCAGATCAGATCTAAGAAATCATATGCGAATTCACACTGGAGAAAAACCATATACATGTGAAGTGTGTAGTTCAGCATTTTCATGGAGTTCCAGTTTAAAAGATCATATGCGAATACACACGGGTGAGAAACCATATTCATGTGAAGTGTGTGGTTCAGCATTTTCACAAAGATCACATTTAAAAATTCACTTACGGACACACACTGGAGAGAAACCATATTCTTGTGAAGTGTGTGGTTCAGCATTTTCAGTGAGTTCACATTTAAAAATTCACTTACGGACACACACTGGTGAGAAGCCATATTCTTGTGAAGTGTGTGATTCAGCATTTTCACAGATATCATGTTTAAAAATACACATGCAAAATCACACTGGTGAAAAACCATATCCATGTGAAGTATGTGCTTCTGCGTATTCACGCAGATCAGATTTACAAAATCACATGCGAAAACACACAGGAGAAAAACCATACACATGTGAAGTATGTGGTTCAGCATTTTCACGGAGTTCAACTTTAAAAGATCATATGCGAACACACACGGGAGAAAAACCATATTCATGTGAAGTGTGTAGTTCAGCATTTTCATGGAGTTCCACATTAAAAGAGCACATGCAGATGCATGCTGGTGAGAAAGCATATTTGTGTGAAGTGTGTGGTTCAGAATTTTCACGGAAAGCACATTTGACTCGTCACATACAAACACATAATGGTGAGAAATTATATTCCTGTGAGGTGTGTGATTCTGTATTTTCAGTGAGATCTAATTTAGAAATCCACCTGCAAAAACACTTTAATGAGAAATCATAGTCATGTGGTGATTTTCTAAGTGTGACTTAGGTGTGGCACAAGGCCAAAAGTATGGGCACCCAGGGAGGATCAAACTTATTATTCAGTTGTAAATAAACCATAGTCATGTGGATTGTATGGCTTAGCATATTCACAGAGCTCATATACAAAATTTCACATGCGTACATGCACAAGAGAGAAATAATATGTGAAATATCTGCAATATAATCGGTCCTGACCTGGCATCTTGGCTTCAGTCACTTTTCCACTGCCATAACATAGCTTCCCTGTGCCTATTCCATAAATATTTTCATGGTAAACGTTCTGATGAGCTTTCCTCTTTCGTACTTCAACTTTAAAAAGTTATTCACAGTACTACATTGGCAGTTAGGTCTCATCATTTTAAATTTGAAATCTCTAATTATAACCATAAGTTCTATGCTTCCCTCAAACTTCTCACTTATATAACTCTCTCCCAGCTTCTTGCTTTCCAATAAAATTTGAACTTCAAAAATTTAAATGCAATATCAGTCTTTTGTTTTTTTTTTTAATTCCTGTCCTTTTATTTTTCTCTCTCCTAAACAATGTGCTGTTTAATTTTATTTTTAGAGATTCTTTCACATTTAGTAATGCATTAAGTCTTAGTGGCTTTATCACCTTCTTTGAAGTGTAATTGTGCAAAAAGAAAAATCTAATTCAGACTTTTCTTCTTTAAACACGTACATGCAAATGCAGCTGTGTATGTGAAGTGTGCTGTGTGGCATTTTGTCAGAGATAAGATCCAAAAAAGACATGGATGAGAAACTGTATTCCTGTAAAACAGTGGTTTCCAATCTTTTATTATGCTCCACTTCCCTAAAAAATTTTAATATGATCTTGCACCCCTTAAAGTAATGATTTATTTAAGAATCCGTCGTCATCAGCATCTGTCCATCTCGAGAGATGATGGAGTAGCATGGTGTGCCATGAGACTGGGTGAGATATATGGAGAACTAGGGCTGCCCAGATGTCTAGTTCCCCCTCTCAGCCTTGCTAACAGAGTCCAAAGGAGAGGATAAACCAATACAGTTTGGTACCAGCGCGGCTGCAGGAGTTGCCGGAAGGTAGCACAAAGTGCCGTCCATCCACCTTAGGGGCTCCACTCTGGGTTTGAATTCAGAGTTGTCCTTCTCCTAGTCCAGTTGCCATCCAAGGATATAGAACCCAGTCTGTCCTGCTATTTACCCATAGCTGGAGGGAGAAGAAGAAGATTCACACCTTTCCCAAGGGTATTAGCATGTAAGTGAATGTAATGGATTCAACTGGAATTTGAACTCGGCTCTCTGATTCCTCAATCCAAGCCGCTATCCATTACGCCACCGTGCCTCCTCCTATTTAAGAATATAGGTGAAAATAACCAAAACAAATTTGTATAATCAATTTTTAATAATTTATAAACAAAAATGAAACATGGAAAAGAAAAAATATTACAACACATTAAAAGTCACATAAACCCGATAAAAAATTTATTAGATTGGTGCAAAAATAATGACGTTTTTTGACGTATTTTTTAACGTAAAAAAAACGACATTATTACGTCATTATTTTTGCACCAACCTAATAGTTTCAGCCTGAAATTTCTTTAAAATTTAAAGAATTAGTTTATAAAACAATTTAAATTTAATGACTCTTTTGTTCCTGTTTATTGCTTAATGTAAATAAAAAAAATTGATGTTTTGATAACCTAGATATATTTTGTGAAATGATTATTTGTGGTATTTTAAACCAGATTTATATATACACATTGCCTTTGCTTTAAGTTTTCATTTACCTTTCATTCATTTCAATGATTCTCTCCTCATAATGGCAAGTGCAGCAATAATTATTAAAAAAATTAAATGTTTTTTGCATATTACGTTTTATTTTGTTGCAAAAAAAAATGTATGTCTTATAATCCATAGCAGAACAAAGTATGGGAGGTCAGAATAAACAACTCTGACAAGAAATGCAACACTGCATGGATGATTAACTGTGCACTTTCAATTTATCCCAATGATTTTAATGTCAAAATGGAATAGTGCAGTGAGAATAATAAAACCACAAAGACTTGTGTAAATACCTTTTTATTTTGTTGCAAAAGCAAATGAATAATCCCATCTAAAGTCTTTTTGTGTCTTAGTGGCATTACCACCTTTGGGGTAAGTTGATTAAAGTAAGGCAATAAAGCCACTAAGATGCAATTGGTTACTGAGTGTTAGAGAATATGAGAAGAGCTGCTATTAAGAGAGGACACAAAAAGAACAAGGATGAAGAAGGCAGAAGATAACAATTGACATTACATTTGTTGAAATGAAACAACTGGGAAGCAAGAAGCCAGAAGAGAATTCCACAAGTGAAAAGTAAAGGAAATTGTTAGCATAGAACTTACATTATATCTATCCATTTCAACTGTAAAATGATGAGACTTTGCTACCAATCTAGTATTGTGTTTAAATTCATAAAGTCTTTGTAGTATAGTGGCAAGTACATCAGAACAATTACTATGAAAGCATTCATAGAGAGAAACTGCATTATTGTAGTGGGAAGGACTGAAGCCGAGATGCCATTTCAGGACCAATAACATTGCAGATTTTTCTTTGGAGTTTATCAAGAATCTCTAAGACATTCTATTACACTGTACTTTAGTTTAAAAAAAGACATTTTTTTTTTTTTGTTAATCACTTACAAAACAAACACTATTTTTGTATTGTGTAAATTCCCGGTTTAAAAACTTATGCACTTATTTAATAATTAGTGGAAACTTTTTAAAAAAAAAAAAAAGGAAAGACAAGAAAAAATCGGGAGAAAATAAGAACAAAAAATTGCTATATACAGTGTAACCCGGATATAAGAGAAACCCGGATATAAGAGAGATTTTCTCTGGTCCCAAATTAGAGCCTGTGGTAATGTATATAAATTAGACCAAACCCGGATATAAGAGAAACCCGGATATAAGAGACTTCTTCTCCGGTCCCGACAACTCTCTTATATTCGGGTTACACTGTAATTTTTTTTAAAGAATTGCCTGTCAATGTAATTTTTCTATCCTGTTGAAAATAAGCCTGAGTTTTAATTATTTTCCTTAATTATCTCCCTTTGATTTTTCCTTCTCATGATCACAAATACCTTCTTCAAAGAATTATTTAATCACAAACATTTTACGTTTATTTAAAATATTAATAATTTCGACCCTTTTTTTCCCCTAATTTTTCAGTTGAACTAAAGAAAAAACAGACGAAAGAAGACCAAAGTAAGTAACGTTATGTTCATTTCTTCCTTATTTACAAATTTGAGGGGGAAAAAACAAACTGTTTTTTGAGTCTTTTTTTTTTTAGTGAAAAAATCATTTTATTAAATTGTTTTGATATTTCCTCATTGTTTTTTGTTTTTTTTTAAATAATTTATTTAATTTACAAGAGCTCTTGAATAAGTTTTAATTACACGGAAATTGAAAACGATAAAAATGTTTACCTCGTTTAAAAATAATTAAAATCGGTACCGCCAAAAATTCGCTCAAAAAAAAGAATTGTAAATTATTTAAAAAAAAAAAAAAATTCTTAAAACATGATAAAAACAAACTTTTACCGTCAATGCTTTAAGAGGAAATATCAAAGAATTTTTTGCTATAATTTTTTTTTTTTTATTCTTTTTAAAACCTTGGAAATTTTGGTTAAAATTAAAAATCTTGTTTTTCTGGCGTCAACGCGGAACCATAAATTTGTACGGGAAATTTGCGTCGTTTTTTACTTTTTGTTTTTTCTTCTTGCGGTGAAATACAAACATTGATTTAGAAATTCTTGCAAAAATCAGATAATTGTAGGATTTTAACGAAACTTTTAGGACTTATTCAGAAATGAAAGAAATTTTTATTTATATTAGATTAGAAAAACGTTTTTTTTTTTGTTTTTTTTTTTAGAAAATCTTTTTTTCCCTTTTTCATATATATTCTTTTTTATATCGCTTAATTTAATGCTTATATTAGTTATCGTAAGGTGAGGCAGAAGTCGCGTACCATAGGGATAATTTATTATTTAAAAGTATAATTGCACATGAAAATCTTAATTGTTATGTGCTGTTCAAAATGTCCACCTCCTTTTTCAAAACACATTTCAGTTCTGTGTCTGTATGATTCATTAACACGCCGAAGAATTTCCTCTGCATATTTTACTGCATTTTTAACACCTATGGTGTGCGAATTTTGCCTAACCCTGTAAGGAAACATTCACAGAGAATTTAAATCATTAAATTTTTTTTATTTTTCTATAATATATTTTATTCATAAAAGCAATTAAAAACATTTATAATTAAATAATGTCTTTTAGTTTTATTGTATTTTTATTTAGGTTTCAGAGCAGATTTTCTGTAACTAAGGGTCTTGCTTCTTAATCAAAAAAGATTTGACGATTTAAATTCTGCTAGGACCTGTCCTTAAGCACTACAAAAAAGAATTTCTCAAAATTTCATTAGGTTCCAAAAAGGAATAAAAAAAATCAAAATTTATATAAAAAAAGTCTGTCTCTTAATTTTCGAAACTGCTCCTAGGAGATGCTCTCAGGACTATAAATACTCTGCGATATTTTTCTCACCCTTTTCTTACTTTTTCTGCTTACTCATCAACATGTAAATTTCTTGTGGGAATGTTCTTTCCTTTGGTTGGGGAACACATGAACAATACACACATACACACGTACGTATTTTGGACTAAAACGGTTTTCACATTCATTTGTTACACACATTATTGTCTTGTCGCTTTTATCATTTGTTTATATACATATATATTGGTTCTCTCATTTAGGTGGGCTCATATCCTGAGTCTGCCATGTTTGTTGTGGGCATTTCAGGAGACATGAGTTCAAATCTTAACACATACACCAGTCTGTAACAAGTGCTTTGGTTTTTTTAACACAGGGATTTTGATGATTAGAATTTGTTTTTAATAAGTTTGGGTCAGTTTTTCATCATGGCATGCTCATTGTTTTGTGAATCGAGATTTCCTAGTCTTATGAAGTACTTAGTTAAATCTCCAATGGGCAGTATTGCCTAAAGAGGAAAAACGTTTTCAGTGAATAATGAATTTTTTCATCAATTGTTTTCATTTTTTTTAATTAGAATAATTTATAAGCTTTTAAATTTAAAAAAAAATTCTTACAATCTAATATTTTTTGGCTTTAAATATACCTGCAAAGAGTTGATAAGCTGTAGAACCATCTCTGGTATGATGATAAACTACATCCATGTCCTGGGTAAGACAATAAACCACGTCCAGCAGCAAGGCGAAGGTTTTGAGGAGCATAGAACCCCCTCTTAATTGCTGGTGTTCCCGGGACCACTCTGACTCATGATGGTAGCACTTTTTAGGGTCCCAGCTATGGGAAAATAGTTAATCTCGAAACTGGGGTAAAAACACTATGAAATTGTAAATGTAGGTTTTAATACCAGAAATACTTTTAAAAAATTTATCACCAGCAATAAATTTTTGAAGAAAAAAAAAACATTACCAGCAATACATTGAGAAAAAAAAATATTACCAACAATACGTTTTTGAAAGAAAAATATTACCAGAAATAGATTTTTGACAAAACAAAATATTACCAGCAATAAAAATTTTGTCGGCATTAAATAACCCATTGAGGTTAATATGCTGTAAAACAAAAAAAAACAAAAAAAAAAAACAAACCAACCTGTATAAAATGAATCAATCAATGAAATACTGATTAGTTACATAGGCATGTCTCTCAGATTTATTTACATTCAACTACCATCATCTCAAAGTGAGGGATCAGTTTACATATTGATTGTAATCTAGAATTGATCCCCACTTTATATTCACATTATAATTTCTTGTCTATCAAATTCTGATTAGAAATGAATTTAGTGTTTTTTTTCCCCTCCAGGTATGGGTTAATTAGTAAGATTTGTATCACTAAACTGTTATTAACTTAAAAAAAGTCTTGCAATCTAAAAATATTTTCTGGCTTTAAATAACCTGCAAAGCCATAGAAAATGAATCAGTCAACCAATTTGTTTGTATGGAAGGAACATTAAGAAATAATCTTGTTGCTTTCATTACTTCTCAGTCAACCTATCCACAGAGAAAGATGTTTTAGCCAGCTTTATGCACTTATTAATCGATGACAGTTTGTACAACGAAGGAAAAACTTCTGTTAGTATTTTTTATTTATTTTTTTAAGAAGTAATTTTTAAAAATGTGTGTGGCAGTCCATAGATATAGGTTTACATTTGATTTTCAAAATGAAGGGATGTGATTTTCATTAAAAATGAAGGGATGTGATTTTCATTAAAAATGAAGGGATGTGAAGAAAAATCTGATATAAAAAAAAAATTATTACATTAAATAGATACAGGATGATTTGTTTTCAAAATTTGGATCAATTGTGATTTATATTTGTTGTCAGAAAATATAATTGTAAAACGTGACGATGCCTCTGCACGTCTGTCACTGCATAACTCTGATGACAATGTTGGCTATGTATGCATATACACTTGCTATGTTCACAAGTTTGGTTGAATTCAACAAAGAATAATGACAAGTGCTTTTTAAGACACTGATTGGGAAATAGCAAACAATACTTTTGTGGTATCCTCCCTCCTAAAGAGTCTATGTTGGACTCTTCTGCCTACTATAAAATTAGTAGGAGAGAAGGCCTTGGGGGAACAGTTGAATAGAGTGAATGCCAGGTCAACCTACACACATTCACTTCTGTTGTATTTACTGTTTAATATATGATATATCTGCAACACTTGTTTTGTTATTTCTTTAACCATTTACTTGGTCACAACAAATACAATGCCTCACTTAATTGGCAATATCTTTCTTTGGCTTAGAAGGGGAACTTACCAACTTCCAGCCATGGAAAGAGGATCCTTAAATTCACTGACCATCTTGGTGGCTGCTAATTCCTCGCTGGTCTCTTCCTCATTGACTGACTGTCACTGACTACTCATTATATGAACACAGGCTGGAGTCTCACTAGCCCTATCCCTCCACTTATGTTCTGGAAAAGGAGACCACCCATTCAGCTTTTGGGTGGTAAGATTTTCAGAGAACTCTACTTTTATGATTATCTAAAATTACTAACAAAATTTTATGTTTGCCAATTCAAAATTGGGCTGGAGACAGGGTTCCTGAAAACTCTGGTCATTGAATTGACTTAAGATGGACTGGAGATGATATTCCTAAGAAACTCTGGTAATTAAATTGAAGTAAAAGAAAAAGGAATCTATCTCCTGAGGATGTGTGAAAAGTCATATTGTTAGAAAAAATAATCATTGCTAATTTGTTTGAATACAATTTATGACTTGAAATGTGTAAGAAAATATACTGGAATTCATTGAACTCCAAAATGTATAAATTTTTAATTGAGAATATTGCACCACTATATAATGTTTAATTACCTCTTCTACTTTCAGAGATCTAAATTCTGATGGGAAACAAATCAACTCTGCTGACAACTTTATATAAATAATGTAAGAGAAACTTGGATAATCATTTCAAAGCAATAAAGCCACTAAGACGCAAGCAGTGAATGTGAAAGAATTAAAAAAAGCTAAAACATTATTAAGCAGAGAGAACTATAAGAAAACAGGAATTATGAAGACAGAAGATAACTATTAACACTGTATTTAGATTTTT
Source organism: Acanthosepion pharaonis (assembly GCA_903632075.3). NCBI lineage: Eukaryota > Metazoa > Mollusca > Cephalopoda > Sepiida > Sepiidae > Acanthosepion > Acanthosepion pharaonis. The sequence goes on along the minus strand of CAHIKZ030000332.1, from coordinate 1,051,165 downwards.
AAAGATCAAAGTTGACAGAAAGACAAGAAGCTGGAAAAGAATTCCACAAAACAGAAGTGAGAAAAAACTGTCTAGAACTTATGGTTACATCTAGCAATTTCATCTGTAAAATGATGAGACCCAGCTGTCAATCTAGTACTTTGCTTAAATTCATAATGTTGAGGTACTAAAGAGGAAAGCTCATCAGCAAAATTTCCTTGAAAATATTTATAGAAAAGGCACAGGGAAGCTACATTATGGCAGTGGGAAAGTGACTGAAACTGAGATACCAGGTTAGGACTGATAACATTGCAGATTCTTTGGATTTTATCAAGAATCTCTGAATATACAGCAGGAGCGCCAGACAAGCTGTGGCAGCAATATTCAATGCATGGATGAATGAATGGTAGATTTATAAATGTGTATTTATGTATAAATTAAGTGCAGAATGTGAAAATATATATTTAAGATAATATCTATGTTTTGAATTTGTGGTTCATGAAAATCAAAATAACATTGGACAAAAAGAAATTATTTTTGATATCATAATCTTGTTCACACTAAATGAAAATTTTGGAAAAAAAAGAAGTGAGTTGATTTCAAATTTTCACAGGAATCACATTTAATTTGTAACATGCAAACACACTAATAAGCAACCAAGTGAAATGCATGATTCAGCATTTTAATGAGGATCATAAATTAGAATGGTACATTTGAACTCACTGGTGAGAAGCCATATTTATGTGAAAAGAGTCATTAAGCATTTAAGAAGAATCATCAAATAAATGACATATGAACACACTGATGAGAAGTCATATTCATATGCAGTGTAAGATTCAGCATTGAAAAAGAATTCAAATTTCCAGACACGTGCAAATACACACCAGTAAAATTCCATATCTATGTGAAGTATATTGTTCAAAATAATCACAAGAAAAAAATATGTACATGTGGAGTTTGTGCTTTAGAATTTTCAGATTTCAGGTGAAAAAAATCACTTGTGAACACACACTGATAAAAAAAAATTAGGGAATACTTCAGTACAAAGAGATGAAATTTAAAAACTTTGATGCACTGACAAAAAGCCAAATTCATGTGAAATAAGAGAATCAGGATTTTTGGGGACTTGATAGCAGGAAAGAGAAAAGCCATATCTATTTTAAGTGTTTTGAGTCAGCATTTTCGATCAGATCAAATTTCAAGATTGCACATGTAAAAACATTTTGGTGATAAATTATATTCTTGCTAAATGTGGGATTTGGCATTTTCATGTTTAAAAAGACAAGTTAATACTAAAAAGTCAGATAAACACACACTACTCAGAAATCATGTTCATTGAAGTGCATTGATATTTAAAAAAGAATTGTGATTTACAAACACATGTAAACACATATTGGTAAAATTCATATGTGAAGTATATTGTTTAACATATACAGATTAACTATAAAACTTCAGGCAATCACACACAGGAGAAAAACATGTATGTGTGTAAATCATCATTTTCATGTTCTTAAAAAAAAATCATATGCAAAAACACCTATATGAAGCATTTTCTTGATGACCAGCATTTTCATGGAGATCATGTTTAAAAATCACCAGGAAGCACACACTGGTGAGAAACAACATTCGTGTAAAGCGTGTAGTGCAACATTTAAGAAGAAATCAGATTTACAAAGACATATGCAAACACACACTGGTGAGAAACCATATATATGTGAAGTGTGTGGTTCTGCATTTTCACGCAGATCATGTTTAAAAATTCACTTGCGTACACACACTGGAGAGAAGCCATATTCATGTGAAGTGTGTAGTTTGGAATTTTCACAGAAATCACATTTAAATCGTCACATACAGATACACAGTGATGAGAAAACCTATTTCTGTGAGGAGTGTGGTTCAACATTTTTACTGAAGTCACATTTACAACTACATATGCAAAAACACAGTAAAAAAGTATATTCTTGTGACGTATGTGGTTCAACATTTTTGTGGGGATCATGTTTTAAAAGACACATGAGAACTCACACTGGAGAGAAACCATATTCATGTGAAGTGTGTGGTGCAGCATTTAAAGAAAATTCAGATTTAAAAAGACACATGCCCACACACACTGGTGACAAACCATATACATGTGAAGTATGTGGTTCAGCATATTCACGTAGATCAGATTTAAAATCTCACATGCGAACACACACTGGAGAAAAACCATATACATGTGAATTGTGTGGTTCAGCATTTTCTTGGAGTTTCTCTTTAAAAAATCATATGCAAACTCACACCGGTGAGAAACCATATTCATGTGAAGTGTGTGGTTCAGAATTTTTACGGAGATCATGTTTAAAAATTCACATGCGCACACACACTGGTGAGAAACCATATTCGTGTGAAGTATGTGGTTTAGAATTTTCACAGAAATCAAATTTGAATCGTCACATAAAAACACACAGTGGTGAGAAACCATATTCTTGCGAGGTGTGTGGTTCAGCCTTTCCAGTAAGATCAAATTTAAAAAGACACATGCAAACACACAGTAGTGAGAAACCAGTTATGTAAATTGTTAAGTTTAGACACTTTACATGAATTTAAAAATGCACATACAACTGTACACAAGAGAACAACCATATTTTGGTGAAATATGTGTGCCAGCATTTTCAGAGTCATTGTTCTTTAAAAAGAAATGCAGCTGAGTGAAACCATACATATGCAAAGTGTATAGTTTGGTATTTTCAGGGATCAGTGGCTTACAGCCACATCAGTTTGAAACACCCATTCCTGTACAATCACCAAAGTTAAGCTATGTTGAGCCTGGTCATTACCTAGATGGGTGATCGTTTGGGAATATCAAGTGCTTGTGCTGTAATGAATAATGGTTTGGAATTGTTAATCGGAGAGCCAACTTCCAATTCCCATTGGGTTCAGAATATTCAATTATATGCAGATACCCTTGGAAAGATATGACTCCTCGTCTTCTCCCCCAATGGGTAAATTAGTAAACATTATTATCTAAAAAAAGAAATTCTTACAGCCTAAAAATATTTTCTGGCTTTAAATAAGAGTTGATAATCCATAGAAAATAAATAATTCAATAAATTAAATACTGATTAGCTCCACATGCATGTCTTTTTCAATTTATTTACATTCTCTGGAATATAAATGGATAGAAATTTCCATGGTCCCAAAGTGAGTGTTCAGTTTACATAATGGTTGTAATACAAAATTGATCTCCCACTTTATAATTTCTTGTTTGTTTATCAAATACTCATTAGGTATCTACCTCTTCTCCCTCCAGTTATTGGTTAATTAGGAAGATTACTATCAGTCAGTTATGCGCCATGTGTGATACATGCTTAGGCGATCATGTATCTTTCAATACATGACTGACGAGGCAGATTTTTTCCCGCAATAGGTTGCTATTTCTTTCTGCAGTAGACCAGTTGCCATCCAAGGCTATAGAACTGGGTCCGTTCTGCTATTTACCGATAGATGGAGGGGAGAAGAGGATTCATACCTTTCCCAAGAGTATTAGCACGCAAGTAAATGTAATGGATTTGACTGGAATTCAAACTCGGCTCACTGATTCCTCAATCCAAGCCACTATCCATTACTTCACCGTGCCTCTTTGGATCCCTAAATCATCATTATCTCAAAAAATAATTCTAACATTCTAAAAATAATTTCTGGCTTTAAATAATCTGCAAAGGGTTGATAATCCATAGAAAACGAATCAATCAATGATCAGACTCAAAAAGATTACTAGAAAAACAGAGAGAAACTATATTCCCATATAATGTGTACTTCAGCATTTTCTGTACTTTATTGTTTACCTCTTTCACAGCAGTAAATTTTAAAGTTGTGTATGCACACAGATACTGTATTGAAATCATATTTGTATGGACTCTTATAACAACTTAAGATTGGTAAAAGTTTGTTGCCCTCATTTGTGCCATATCCCTTCAGGACATAGGCAATTGTGGATATCCATAATTCTCTGCTCTTTATAGCTCTTTGTTACTGGTTCATAAACTAACTTTACAATGTAAAAAAATGCCAAAGTGAGGTAACAACACTGCTACCATATTAAAGAACAAATGAAAGCAAACTTGACCATTGAACAGTATGTATGTGTGTGTGTGTGTGTGTATATATATATATATATATAATATTAGTGGTAAATATACACATAGATATGCAATCATATATCTAAAATGTATAAATATATATACATACATACATACACCTACATATATATTTGTATAAAAAATAATTCCAAGAGGATAGAATCCAGGTAGAAATCAATGTCCAGGACAGAGTAAGGATATAATAAAAAGGCTTAAACACTAATATTCTATTGTCATAATTTATTCTATTGGAATTGTAAATACGATCCAATTCATCAGACCTACAAATTCAAAACGAAAAAACCTTTTTCTGTTTTCTTTTTGAATTTGTAGGTCTGATGAATTGCATTGTATTTACGATTCCAATGAAATAAATTATGACCATGGAATATTAGTGTTTAAGCCTTTTTATTATATATATATATCAGGAGGGTATCCAATCAAAGAATGAAATAAAAATTGAGATTATATTTGATTTGAATAAACTGTTTATTTCATGTTTCATTTGTTTTTACATATTTAAAATGCCTTCCTTTCTCACATTTCTCTGTATTAGGCCCAATAGGCCCCACTACTTGTGTCTTAGGAGTTGGCCCTGCTCATCACCAAACCTCTGCACATCACTGTTTTATAGATGAAAGTTCATCAGAACAATTACCATGAAAGTATAAAAAGGGCACAGGGAAGCTATTGGAATGTGATGGGAGTTGAGATGCCAGGTCAGGACCAATAATATTGCAGATTTTGGGGATTTTATCAAGAATCTCTAAATATATAGCAGGTGCACCAGACGAGATGTGATAGCAATATTCAAATCATGAACAAATGGTAGAATATAATCTAAATCTTACTTATTATAAAACGCAGATTGTGTGTGTGTCTGTACATTTATATATTGGATTGTATTTCCTACATTTTTCAACCAACTTCAACAAAACTTCACAGGACTACGTAAAATTACCTTGCGGTGGTTCTGACAGCACCAAAAATTGAAAAAACACAATTGTTTTTGTACGAAATCAATTTGAAAACCCGATTAAGAGGCATAACTCTCCGGAATGAAAGGGGGACAACTCATATCGAGTTATACTTATAAAACCCAGGTTGTTTGTGTGTGTGTGTTCGTTTATATATGGGATCGGATTTCCTACATTTCTCAACCGATTTCAACAAAACTTCACTTTTTTTTTGGCAGGTAGTGTTTCTTATTGCCTTGCACACTTTTTTGTTATTTTTACATTCAAAATGCTTTAAAAATTCCATTTACAAGACAATTGTTTATAATAAAATTCTATACAATCGATAGACTCATAACGATTGAAAACAATGTTTTTGTTTGAGTTTGGGTTTGACCAATTCGTAAAAAAACAAAAAAAACTAATTAAGACATGCGTGTCCATCAACCTTAAACAATAATCTTTGTCAATTTTATTTTTCAGTCTTTATGTTGGTCGATACTTGATCTATCTCTTACTGTTACATCCCCGGGCAACGACGGGCTCTACTGCTAGTATAAAATAAGTATGAATTTATTATCTTTTTAGCCTGAAGTATGAAAATATTTTTGATGAAAAAGATTATTAAGATATTTAAAAAAAATAAGATTTTCACTGTTAAAAAATTAGGAAGCAAATTGTATTATTTTCAAAATAGAAAAAATCTTACAGCTTTGTTATGTGTTATACCGGAACATACCTATTCTATTGTTAATTGACTCTCCCACATATAATAAGTAGTAGTAGTAGTAGTCGCCAGGGCTCAGTGGAGTTGGTATGTCAGTCGATGTCGGACATTAAAGTATCAACCCCCACAACTAGATTGCTGCGTCATTAACTATTATTTCAAGTTCCTAATGTTTTGTACGTCGGGCCCTTTTAGGACCGACTTAATGAAATACAAGCCTCCATTGTGAAAACTACTCTACAACATTATAGGATTCTATGATATTTGGGTAAAATTACCATTATGCTGCAGGTATCACCGCTTTGTTTGCAAAGTGTATGGATGATTTATAGTAAGTATTTATGGACTCCTGGAACTTTTGTCTCACAAACAACATTGGTGGACTCATGGAATTTAAAATAAAGGAGATGCAAAACAATGAATTTAAAACAAACGAGAATTAATGCGTGTCGTAAGAGATGTATTAAAAGTATTTGCATGTGTAGACAATTGTAATGAAAGGAAAAGACATTGAATCTAATGATGAGAATGTAATCGTTTTTGTGTGTAACAAGTGTGCGTGATAGACGTGTGCATGTATAAGAGAGTTCAAAGTCAACAGAGGACAAAAGAAGTGAATACGCCACATCAACGGTGTTTTTTGTCTACATCTTAAAAAGAGCTAGAGTTAGACTGCGCAAGATTTTAAAGAAAAAACATTTAAGATGCAGTTAAAGGTCAAAAAAGGTACAAATACAAAATTTGCATAAAAATCTTTGTGCACCTATTAAGGCAGCAAATTTCAGATGTTTCAAAAAAGGATTACCATCAAAAAAAGAAAAAAGGTGGTACAGTTTTTAGGAAAAGACATGGATTCAATGACAAAAACAGATTAAACCCTTTAGAAATGAAAAAAAAAAGGGAAAATCTTTGAAGAAAACAAATTGCACAAAGCAGAAAATACAAAATCACATCCACCTAATTTCTTCAACTGAATACAAAATAGCACAAAGGGGTTTTGTTTTTTTTCCACAGGTCATTGCTTGAGGGCTTTATGTAATCCTTTATTGGAAAGTTAAAATTGTTTTGTTCAAATTCTTCTTTAGACAACATTGAAAAAATTTTCTGTGGTTTGTATCTGCTTATAGCTGTCAGCTCTTGTTTCTTTCCCCATGATTATTTATGACCCCTTTGTCTAGACCAGTGGTTCGTAACCTTTTTTTACCCATTGACCACTTTTACTCTTAATTTTATTTTGGTGGATCCCCATAACCATTTGATGAAAGAAAAGCTTATTTTTATTTTTTATTAATAGATAGCCTTAGGAATTGTATTATAAACATATAAACTGTATACACTTTATTTTGAAATAAAACTAATTGAATGAAAATGAACCTGTATTAACTAAATTCTATGAAACATTTATGTACACTAGTAAAATAACTCAGTGAAATCTCTTTTGTTGATGCTGCTCTGCAAATTTTTTATATTCAGCTCCATCGATATCAATGATAGTTGAAAATCACCCCTTTTCATAATGTCAAGTCTGTTACAGGCTTTTGACAGTAAATGAGACACATGACTAAAACCTTATTTAATAAGATAAGATTATGGAAATGCAATAACATGCTGTGCTTTTTCCCAGAGTAGTAGATATTTTTAGCATCATTTGTCTTTCATATATTATACACTCCCTCTTTAAATTTTGCAATATTTCATCACTCTGCAAGTCAATGAAGGTTTTCTGCTAGGTTTAAAGTTGTTTTCCTATTTTTAGTATTTTAATATAGTGTAGATTACTTTAGAAATTCCAATTTTCAGTTGTAATAACTGTTCTGAAGTGAAATTGCTCTATGGACCACTAAAATATTACTGTGGACTCCCAATTTGCTATTTTTTTTGTGTGTGGACCCCCAGTAATGTTACATGGACCCCGAGGGCCCATATGAACCCTGGCAGAGAACCACTGGGCTAGACTAATCCTCTGGCTGGACTAATTCTCTGGCCTTGAAATGTGGGTGTTAATACTTCCTCCTCAATGATGGCTTTCTGGAGCCATCTGCTACCACAGTCCTTTTATTCAACAAAGGAGGTTCACACTGGCTCCATCCAGGTTTTCACAAAGGCTTGAAAGCATGTCTCTCATTGACTAGTATGTATGAAAATTTATTTCCATATAAATTCCAAAAATGAATCTGCAACAATTCACAAAAATACAATTGTGGTGGTTCTTTAACTGCAAATTGTAAAATAGATTTTCACACAACTAACAATTTCTTTTTACAATCCATCTGGCTTAAAATTACACTTTTCTCAAAGGTATGTGCTAAAAAAAAAACCTAGACAGTTAAATCTTTACTTACTACAGTAAAGTCTAAGTAATAAAAAATACAATTTTTATACATAGACTTCATTTCTTGTAAAATAAAGCATTTTATAATTATCTTACTTATTATAAAACGCAGATTGTGTGTGTGTGTGTGTGTGTCTGTACGTTTATATATTGGATCGGATTTCCTACATTTTTCAACCGATTTCAACATAACTTCACAGGACTACGCAAAGTTACCTTTATGGTGGCTCTAACAGCGCCAAAAAATTGTAAAAACACAATTGTTTTTTATGCAAAAATAAATTTGAAAACACGATTAATCGCGAGAATGAAAGGGGGACAACTCATGGATTTATACTTATAAAAGCCAGGTTGTTTTTGTGTCTGTGTGTTCATGTATATATGGGATTAGATTTCCTATATTTTTCAACCAATTTCAACAAAACTTCTTTTTTTTTTTTTTAGCAGGTAGTGTTCCTTATTGTCTTGCACACTTTTTTCTTTATTTTTAAATTCAGAATGCTTTAAATATTCCATTTACAAGACAATTGTTTAAAAAAAAAAATTCTATTCAATCGGTAGACTCATAATGATTGAAAACAATGTTTTTGTTTGAGTTTGGGTTTGACCAATTCGTAAAAAAAAACAAAAAAAACTAATTAAGACATGCGTGTCCGTCAACCTTAAATTGACCTTTGTCAATTTTATTTTTCAATCTTTATGATGGTCGATACTTGATCTATCTCTTACTGTTACATCCCCGGGCAACGCCGGGCTCTACTGCTAGTTATTAATAAAATTTAAGATTTGTTCTGTAAACTAAACATTGCAATTACCTAAATTGCATACAAAATATATGTCCCTACCCACAATATTATCTTGTAATATATTGGTGCAAATTCTGCAGAAAATTCTTTTGAAAATAATGTAGGAGACATATATTTATCTGTTCTTTCAATCGGTGTGTATTAGCTACAATGTAGCTAATACAAGAATGACGACAACAGAAATGATAACAAGTCTGTGCACCCATAGTTGATAATATTCAATCAACAGCCATGTAAATTTTTGAAAAAATTATTTTAAGAATATTTTTGTGTATTTATTTATTAAAAGACATGAAGTAAGCTTTTAAAAGCATTGAATTATTAAATATAGAAAATTACAAAAAAATGACCTCTAAAATAGTATCAAACAAAATTTTAATTTTTTGATTTCAGACAATAACCATATAATACTAATAAAAAAATGTTATGGTTTTAAAATTTTCAGACAATGATGTCTGTGTTGATTTTTTTTCTAGACTGATTTTTTTATATGATTACCAAAGTTAAGCAACATTGGGCCTGGTCAGTACTGCTTGGGAATACCAGGTGCTGTAAGCTTAGATGTGTAGGTGGTGTAAAGGATAATGGCTCAGATTTGTTAATTGGAGAGCCAAGTTCCAACTCCCTTGCAGCTCTTTATATTCACTTTCATGCAAATACCCTTGGGAAATGTATGGATCCGCCTTTCCTCCCCCCAGCTATGGGTTATTAGTAATCACTTGTATCACTAAACCAATGTTATGAACAAAAATAAAATTTTGTACAAAATATTTAGATTTTGGCATCAAATAACTCATAGAGGTGTTGATATGCTGCTAAACCAAAAACTTCCAGCCAACTTTGTCATCAGGTTTCTCACTGCCATGATGGTAAGGGAAATGCCTTAGCTTGATAAAACATTGTCTATATCGCTAATTCTATGTCAATAAATGTCCTTATGAGATCACCTTCTATAAAAGTAACCCAGATAGATGTGTTTATTTAATCTCTTTTTGATGCTTTTTTATTTTTTCTATTAATGTCAAGCTGATTTTGAATATTCAATTTTGAGATTTCTCAGAAAGGTCTTGGTTGATTTAGAAAAGAGCAGTAACTTGATAATTTTCAAACAAACATCCTTGAAAATCAGACTATAAAGTAGGTACCTCCAAAAAACACGATACCTGAGGTTTAAACGATGCATATTAAGAATAAAAAATTATCCTGGAAACTTCTACCTTAGTTTTAATTCCAAGCCAATAGATTAAATTTAAAATTTCCAGCAAGCAAAATACTTTGCTCAATTTCAAATAGAATTTAAATTGATTGGAATAATTTTATTTTTTTTAAATCATTAAAACAGTCTATTGACAAATATGGCAATACATTATTCTCTTTATTAGAAAAATCTTTCAAAAATAAAATATACTTTTCTGAAACTTTATTTGAGGAAGATTAACGGAGTTTAATTAATCTGAAATAAAACAAATATTACTTTTAGCTTAGTTTAAAATATTGCAAAAAAAAGGGGGGGTATCATGGCAGTAGCTGTTTTTATGAGGTGTTGATAGATTTACCAGCAACTTAATGTTTCTCATTTTTGAGAAAAGGGGCAAATAACTAAGAATTACTTGACGAATACAACGGGAACACGTTGGTTTTCATATAAATTTTTAACTATCCAGCAATATTCTAAGTAATCTAATAGTTTATTGAATTTTAGGTGCTTTGGTTTTCAAGCACGTTTTTATTTAATAAAAAAAGACTTCTTACTGAGATCAGCAGCTAATGGATGAATTTCAAATTACAATTAAAGAAAAATATTGTTCAATGTAGAGATTTTTTTTCGTGTCAAAATCGAAAGAAATTTTTTTTGTTGAAATATTTTTATTTAGTTTGGGACAAATTTTCACTTTTCAGTATGTTCACGGCTGTTAATTTCTTAATATCTCCAGGGATTTATGTAACTATATTCCGTGCTAAGGAAATAAAAAACACATAAACACCAGGTGGATAGAAGAAAGGTTTATAGTTTATTGTACACAACAAATACAATATGAAATACGGTACAGTTACACGGAGGTCAATAGTAGTAAGGTCGGACGTGCTATATTTAACAGTCCCGCCACAAAGAATGTATGTGGCACAAGGCCGAGTTTAACGTGGGTTTTTCCGAGCCCGTACGCTCGGCCAAAAATATTCCCTTAGAACCCGAATAAGCGGGTTCGAGATCTATCTACCTCCCCGGGCGAAATTTTGCCCTTCGGCAAAGCCTCGTCCGGGTTCCTCTCTGCCAAAGCAAAGTTCGACATAAGTCGCACACAGTCAGAGAGTGTCACAGTGGTTATTTCATTAGGTAACTTAAAAAAAAATCCTGTGCACACATTTTGCCGACACATAGCTGAAAACAAAAATTTTAATTTTCTAATTTTTGCATTTATAAATTTTCAGTTTTAAAAATGCATTTAACAGTGTTTTTAATTGAATAATGATTCGATATATTTTTTTTTAAGAAAAGAAGGAAAGGGCAAGATAACTGTTTTCTATTTTTTTGAGACGAGGTTTCCGCTTTTAAGTATTTTTTTTTTACATTTATTTACAATACATCATTCGGACTGTTGTCCTCATTTTCACATATCCACATTTCCTGCCTTCTTCTGGTGATATACGTTGGAATTTCAAATCGAACTCTCCCAAGTTGATCCCAAAGAGTTGTGAGTTCAATACCTGGCCACAGTACAGGGAACAAAAACTTGGAGAATTAAGTTACTAAGGGGAATTAACTGAAACTGAGATATCCACCTCCCCACAAAAAGGGCATGGCATGTGGAATTTAGAATCTAACCCTGTGGACAAAATAAAGTGTTCGGTTCGAAATTCCAACGTATGTCACCTGAAGAAAGGCCGGAGTGCACAACGGCCGAAACGTCGTGTAAGTCAATAAAGATGAAGGCAACAGTCCGAATTATGTAAATAATAAAAATAGTACAACAATATTCAAAGATTTTATTGGATCTACTCAACACAATCTATCTCGGTGGTGTTCTATCATAATTATATATATGCGAAAATATTTTCCTTAATTATCTCCCTTGACGTTCGCTCTCCTAGTCACAGTCCTCCATTTTCTCACTCTCTGAGCTATGCAGTTTTTATCAGGGCGTCACATTTAGACGAAAGAAAACAGAAAGAAAAGTAAGTATATAACATTATCTTTATTATTTTATTTTTTGATCACGATTTCGTGGCAAGGAACAGACTTTTTTTCATTAAGTAAATATCAAAAATTATCTTCATAATTCCATATTGGGAAATTGTTTTTATTCCAGTGGATGTTTTTTTATTTTCATTAAATTTATTTGCAAAAGGCTTACAAATAACAACTGCGTTAAATGTGGATAATATCATTTTTTTCTCATGTTACTATAGATTAAGCACACCAGGCCACGAATATCCATTCTTTTAATTAAACATTTTAAAAGTTGATGAAGGTGTTCAGTTTGTATTGTACAAGGTGTTCCAAAAGTCACGCGTCAATTGGCAGAAAACATACACTAGGCACCTTTTTCGGCATAAATTTTTTTAAGGTTTAAAATGAAATTTTAAAAATGAAAAAGGTTTCTTGAAGAGTTCATTTTAGCTTTTATTGAAAGCTTAATGATTTAAATTAGGTACTTTCATGAGATTGCTAAAAAAAAAAAAGTGCATGAAAAAGACGCCCAACTTGACGAAAACAAAATTTTATCGTCTAAGTAAATGTTTGTTATTAAGAGGAAAGACCAAAGTATTTTTTAATTATTTAAAAAAAAAATTTCTTCCTTTTTAGAACATTCTAAATTTTAATTACAAAAAAACTTGTTTCTCTTTGTATCACCGGAACTAGTAAAATAACAAATTTTTAACACTTTTTTTTTTTTTTTTTTGATGACATACGTTAATTCGGAAAATCTTGCAAAAATAAAAATAATTGTCAGAAAACTATTCACAAATGATGGAAGTTATAAATATGTTTTCTTTTTTTTTTTTTAAAGTCATGGAAATTTTTTTTTTTTTTTTTTTTTTAATACTAACGCCCATAACTAATTTTATGAAAAATGTAGAAATTCAGTCGTGTTCAGTTTAGTGATTATATTAGTTAAAAGCGCAAAGCTTTGAGGAAAGCAAATCATGTATTTTTTAAATCCCCCCCACACACATACACCTGAAAATCAGCTCTGAATTGTAACATACAAAACTCAATAAAACAAAGATATTATTTAATTTCAAATGCTTTCATTTGCTTTTATGAATATGGACAGTATTTTCTGAAAGCAAAAACTTTTTCGATAAAAAATGAATTTTTAATACACTTATTTGTTATTTCTTTAATTATAATAGATTTTTACATTTAAGTTGTTAAAATATTATAAAATTAGCTGAAAGCTGCGTCCGCTTTCCTAAGTGTCCTTTTGAAATAGATCTTTTTTTTTTTATCACATTGTAAATTGTATCGTTTTGACTAATCAGAAGACCTGCAGTAATTAAGAAATGTAATTTTGTGTTTGTAATATGGCTGTAATTATAAAGTACAAAAGACCAGCAAGAATAAAATTAAGTCGCCTTATTTGAGTTAAGCATTGTTCTCCACTGTCAAGGCCTTTATTTTTGCAAAATATGTGTGGAGAAGTTAATTTGATTTTTCAATTTCAACTGAGAAGGCTACCTACAAGTATCAGCATCATCTTATGAAATTTATATGATCTTATTTTTATAAAATGAATGGAAATACAAATAACACGGTAAAATGTAATAAAAGTACATAAAATTATAGTATTTTATGTACACTTCTTATAAAATTTAATCTCACTCTCAACAGTCTTATTTTAATTTTTTTATAATATATTTCCCATAAAGCAACGTAAAGGTGAAAGCTAGGTACAAAAAAAAATTTGGAAATTAAAAAATGAATTAATTTAAAGTTTCATTAACATCTGATAATCATTTTTATTTTTGCAAGATTTTCCAAATTAATGTCTGTCATCCAAAAAAAACAAAAGTGTTAAAAATTTGTTATTTTACTAGTTCTGGTGATACAAATTACCAAAATTTTCTAAAAAAAATACATTTCAAAAATAATTTTACTCATTTGTTTAATAAGTCCTGAAAATTTCATTAAAATTGGACAATTATTTGATTTTTACAAGAATTTCCAAATCAATGTGTTTTCAACGGAATCAAAGCGCAAAAACATCAATGTTATTATATAGCCACTGCGATGATGTAAACAAAAGATTTTAACCAAAATTTTGAACATGTTAGAAAGAATTAAAAATTTCAAAAAATAATTAAAAAATACTTTGGTCTTTAATCTTAATAATAACATAAACATTTTGATGATAAAACTTTATTTTTATTAAGTTTGTGGCCTTTTTCATGAAAAAGTGGAGGTATCTAACTTGTGAAATAGCAACCAGGGAAAATTTGCATGACATCTTCCATAATTTGACCAATAAAATTTCTTAATATCACATACAGAAACATGATTCCATTTGGTAAATAAATATAAAATTTACAAGGTTATCAATGGTAATGCAACTTTTGGAACACCCTCCAAAGTCATTGTTAACGAAAACAAAATTTCAGAAAATTTAAAAAAAAAAAGTATTTATCGTAATTTGGAGTTCTTAATCGAAAGTAATATATAAAAAAAGGTTCTCTTAATTGCCAATTTATTTATCTTTTTTACTTTTTTAAATTGTAAGCAATCAGACAGGTACCTCAAAAATTCTCTGAAAAGAGGATACATAGTGTGAAGAAAAGGAAAGAGGAAGAGAGAAGGGGTTACTTACGGATGGGTTGCTTCAGCCTCAGGGGAATTGTGTCCAGCTAAACTGGAACCAAATGACCAACTGATATTTATGGTCTTGGTCGGAGGAGGATTGTGGGAAGCAGTTAGCCTCCTTATAAAAACCATCCTCTGTATTCTGACGGGATCTATTTTCTCTATCAGCCGACACGTGAGTGGTTATTTGTCATGCTGAAGGATTATATCTTCTTTTTCTTCTGTTACTTGACCTAGTTGGAGCGGGTCGCAAGAGGAGGATTCCTTTTGAAACCCTTACCAGGCTGTCGCTGCTCTCTTCTGGGTTTTTCCCTACTTTACTGTGTCGAAAGTTTTTTTTTTTTTCGACAATAGGTATCCTCTTTATGAAAATTGATAGCATGACAAGAACAGCCTGAAACTTGATGAAAAAAAATTTTATCATCTTAAATGTATATTTCATTATTAAGAAATACCAAAGTATTTTTTGAATTTTTTTGCTCATTCTTAGCATGTCTGAAATTTTAGTTAAAAAGCTTATCTTTTTGCTTTGTCAGTGAAATTCCTAAAACCTCTGTCATCTATTTTTTTTTTTTTTTTTTTTTTAATTTTGTAAACTAAGTTAAATTCCTTGTTTAAAAATCGTCCAAAAATCGATTGTTTTTCAAAATTTATTTGGAGAAAATTTAAAGTTTATTTAATAAATTTTGAAAGAAACTTTTACATACTTTTTTTGCAGAAAAATGTTGTTTAAAATAAGAGGTAGCCGATCTTAACACCATTAGCAATTGACAAGTGCTAAGTGATGATATTCATCATGTATTGGCAGCTAACATGAGATTCGAGTAATCATACAGAAGGACAGAATTGACGTAATCTTTTTTTTTTTTTTTTTTTTTTTTTTTTTTTTTTAAGCGAACCAGCTTATGTAGTACTTCATAATTATTAAAGTATTGATTTAGTAAAAAGTGAAAGATTTATCTGCAATTCCTGACCACTGGAAACTGCAAATATTTTTTTTTTTTTTTTAAATAGCAACAATAAGGAAAATTAAAACAATTTGACTTTGACATGTCTGGGTCAGCCAGCCAACAATAGACAAGTTGTCAACATCTTGTAAATCCCACCACTTACAAGATAAGAGCAAAGATTGAAAAAAAGGGGCAATATTAGTAAAAAGGGCTTGATATCGATTATTTGTTTTTCAAACTTATGTTTGACCAATGACATGATGTATTTTGACACCTCGTGAACCGGGTGATGACAACAACACTTAGCAGATGACATTGTCTTTTTCGCCGCATGTCTTTCATATTTCCTTAAAATATAAAATACTCCAAAATGTGTTTCGCACAAACAATTTGCAAAAATAAAAGCTGTAAACAGTGGAGAACAACCCTTAAATACTAGACAGAAACTCAATCTGCATGACTTTTTTTTTTTTTTTTTTTTTATTGCATTCATGATACTTCCGGTCTTCCATAAATTTGAATTACAGGCATTTTATGGACACAAATTATATTTTTTTTATATACTGGTGTTCGTTAGTAAGAAGCTTTAGAAATTATAATCTGTAAATATATATCTACTTAATAACAACATTGACTAAATTGTACCATTTCACTAATTTTAGAAGAATTAACATTTAATGTAAAAATAATAAAATATTTTCAGAAATAACAAATAATTGTTTTAAAAATTCATTTTCCATCAAAAAATCTTTTTGCCTTCAGACAATATTATCAATATTCATTAAAACAAATAAAAGCAATTAAAAGCATTTAAAATTAAATAATATCTTTGTTTTATTGAGTTTTGTATGATACAATTCAGAGATGATTTTCATGTAGAGTTGGTCCAACTAAAAAAAAATTACTTGGTTTCTTCAAAGCCTTGTGCTTTTAACTAATATAATCACTAATTTGTCCAATTTTGAAATTATAGAGTTTTCGTACAATTACTTATGCGGGGTGGTAATACATATAGGAAAAAATATTTTTGCCATGACTTTAAAAAAGGAAAGCATATTTATAACAAGTTTTCATCATTTGTGAATAGGTTACATTTGTTTTCACCCATTCGTTTAATTTTATTTTTATGAAATTATTTTTGTTTCATTGAAAAATGTTTATATTGGTAATTATAAGGGCAAGTCCTGAGAGAATTTAATTCATCAATTATTTTTCAGTCATTTTAAAAAAAAAATGATTTTCTGAAAAAATAATTCAAAGATAATTTCATTTATTTCTGAATGAAATCTTAAATTTTAATTTAAAATCCAACAGTTATCTGATTTTCGCAAGAATTTTCAAATCAATCTTTTTTACCACAAAAAAGCACTTCAATTTCCCATACAAATTTAAGGTCACATGTTGATTTAAAACAAAGATTTTTAACCAAAATTCCCAAGGTTTTAAAAAGGATTAAAAAAAATTAATTTTTACATATAAAATTTTTTTTGATTTTTCTTCTATGTATGTTCAATAATTCACTGAAAAAACAGCACAGCATGAATAAAAAAAAGTTTTATCCTGAAAAAGTTTATTATTAATAAGAGGAAAGACCAAAGTATTTTTTAATTATTGTTTTTTTAATTTTTTATTCCTTTCTAGTCCATTTGAAATTTTGGTTGAAAATCTTGTTTTTAATTTTTTATTTATTTATTTTTTTTTTTTTTTTTTTTTTACATCAATGGTCACGTGATATTTAACATTAGTTTTTTTAGCACGTTTTTCAGTTGAAAATGACATTAATTTGGAAATTCTTGCAAAAATCAAATAATTTTCAGATTTTAATGAAACTTTCAGAACTTATTCAAGAATGGATAAAATTAATTAGAAATGTTTGTTTTTTCGGAAGTCGTGGTAAAAATAGTTTTTTTCATATCTGATACTTCATTTTAAGAAAACTCAAACTCGAATGTTTTTATTTTTTTTTAATTAAATGTAAACTTTGAAGAATATTAGTCATCGTTTTTTTTTTGTTTTTTTTTTTTTTTTTTTTTTTCAATTTTAAATACAAAATCTGATAAAGCTGTTAAATATTTTAAAATTAAGTTTCAATATGTGTACCTTTGGAAATGCTCTTATTAAAAAGTCTATTTTACAGATATTTGAAATCTTATTACAATTTCTATTTTTAAAATTTTTTAATATGCCAAAAAATGTATTAAAAATGTTTCGGGCACAACTATGGAGGCACAATTCATAAATAATGTCCTGTGTTTTAAGAGTTGTTTCTCCTGATAGTGAGGATTCAGCCTCATATATTGCGTTGATTTTTTTTGTCAAATTCTGACTGACCATCATCGTCACATTTTCAAAATTTTTAATTTTCTTTGTTTTACATATTTCACTAAATATTTTCTTTTTCATTTTTTAGATATAATCAATTTTTTTCTTTTTCAGTGAAAGACATACTGCAATTATTCATTTTTTTTTTTTTTTTTTTTTTTTTTTTAAATTTAATTTTAGGGACAGAAACGGTGCTGTCTTTGGACATGTCTTCATTAAAAAAAAAGTACCTAAAAATATCAATAAAATAGACTTTTGAAAGCATTTAATTTTTAAGAATTACTTCATAGTTAAATCAGCTGGTTCACTTAAAATTTGAAAATACTGTCACTTCTGCCCTTTCATCTGATAAATTGCCTTGACGTTAGTTGCCGATATATGTTGCAAACATCAATTCACACCTCCAAAACCAATCACCATGGTTAGACATCCTTTTCTTATTTCCAACTAAAGCTTTTATGCTAAAAAATTTTGTTTGTTTCCAATTACATTAAATATACTTTAAATTTTCTAATTTTCCTAAAATAACTTTCTTACAAGATTTTTAAATGGAGAATTTCACTCTTGTTTAAAAAGATGATCAAAAATGGCTGACATGATTGATTTTATGTAAATTTTGCACATGCTAGAAAGGATTAAAAAACTTAAAAAAAAAATATTCAAAAACTGCTTTGGTCTTTCCTCTTAATAATAACATAAACATTTAGACGATAAAGAAATTGTTTAATCAAGTTTGGGGCCTTTTTTCATCAGGGTGTGCTCTTTTTTAGCAAAATATTGAACATAACTTATTCTTAACACAAATGATTTTGATACTAAAATTTTGATTTCATTGTTTTAGGCATTATTTTCATCATGTCACCTCTTTCTGAGCAACATTTTGTAGGTACCGAGGTTAAAGAAAAAACATTTCCCACACTAATGAATGAATGTTATACAGAATAGGTTACCAGAAAAATTAGAATTTTCTGTCAGTTTCAATCTCACTTTTTCAATACATTGTGAACATTTTTTTTTTTTAATTGTGTAGGGGTGGGGGGGACATTTTTAATTCTATAAAGAAAAATTCCTGACACCTTGCAATTTTATCCAGAAACCTAACTAAAAGAATCCAATAAAACTAAGAAACAAAAAATATTCTTCTAGATAGTATATATTTGTATAATTTAATAAAACGCATGATTTTCTTTCTGATTAGAGAGATAAAAAACACTATAATGAATATTGTTTTTTAAAACTTGTGATTTTAAAATTTTTCATATTAATGAAAAAATAGATTTTTATTTTCCTTAAAATGATGTTTAAAGAAGTATCTCTACAAAAATCACGATACCTAAGTTTTAAGTTAATTTTTAAAAATAAAAAATCTTGAAGCTTTCATTTTAGCTTTAATTCAAAGCTAAAGGATTAAATTTACTATTTTCAGTAAGCAAAATACTCTGGTATATTTCATACAGAAAACATAATTTAAGAAAATGACATGTGCCTTTTTATATAATTTTACAGTACTCAGTAATCTTTAAAATTTTGGAAAATATTCTCTGTAATCTAATGTTTTATTAAATTTTAGAAATGTTGACTTTAACTTTGCTATAGATATCACTCTTATTTTCTGATAATGTTGTGTATGGTTGCTCATACTTACAAAAATGGGTATATTTATACACACAAGAAAAATTATTTTAAAAATACTTGTTTTTAAGGATTTGTATTAAACTTTTCCATTTATGTTTAGTAAATATAATTTTAACTCGGTGTCAATATTATCAAAATTCCTGAACTTAATACAGAATATTAAGATTTAAAACTTGATAAATTTTTCTAATTAAAATTTTTAAAAAATGAAAAAAATCTTGTAAAAATTAATTGAAAAAATTTTTTTCTTAAAACAATAGTGTCTTTAACATTTTTTTTATAAAAGCAATTAAAAGCTTTTCTAATTAAATAATTTCTTAGTTTTATTGCATTATTTATTTTATGTTTAAGAGCAGATTTTCAGTAAATGATGTTTCTGTTTGACAAAAAACAAATTGATGATTGAAATTCTCCAAAGACTCCTGCTTTTAACTAATATAAATATGAAGAGGGTGGAATTTTAATTTATCAAAACTTCATAAAATTAAGTGGGGGTAACAGATGTAAAAAAAGAAAAGAAAAAAATTCATTTTTGAATAAGTACTGAGAATTTTATTAAAATCTGACAATTATTTGAGTTTTGCAAGAATTTCCAAAAGAATGTGTTTTTACCACAAAAGACAATAAATTTTCTCATAGTAATCTTTGGCCCACTTGCTAACACACAAAAAAAAAAAAGATTTTTAACCAAAATCTCGAACATGCCAGAAAGGATTGAAAAATTTAATAAAATAATCAAAAATGCTTTGGTCTTTCCGCTTAATAATAACATAAACATTTTGACAGTAAAATTTTGTTTTTATCATCATGGTAGGCTCTTTTTTGCTGCAAAAAAGTGAAGTAGTTTAAAGAATCAAGCTCTGTTAAGTTTAATGCCAGTTTCAAGTGAACTATTTTTAAGAGATTTTTTTTTTTTTTTTTTTTAAATGAGTTGATTATTGGTTGGCAGTTATCCTCTACCAAAAGTGTTCCAAAAAATGTTTTACCTCTTGGTCAGTCTATGCACTTTTCATCTAACCCTTGTATTTTGAGTCCCCAGATAACTTGATGTATGGATCTATTATAATGGATCAAGAAGGAGATAGAGAAATCAAAGATATAATAGGTTATATGAGGAGTAGTTCTGTCCAATATTGCAAGATAAAAAACCGAAACATTAACCTAAGAACTCAAATCATTTTCTTAATTAACCTTATCAGATTCAGACTTTCATATGGATGTCTGTATGGTACCAGACTTGTTCAGAAATATTTAAACTGTTAGCAATATATAGATCAATGATTAAAAATGACTTTCAGTGAATGAAGCCTGTAGGTCTTACTGGGGACTATCCGTCTTTGAACCTTGTGGACTGCTGCTGCAGAATCACAAAGAACTCTTTCAAATAACAATTCACACCATTTGAGGACAGCAGCAACAACTAAAATGGTTTGTAAATTTAAGTTAGTGAAAATAATGATATAATCAAGATGTAAGCATTCTGCATGACTTCAAAGAAAAGGTTAGGGAGGAATCTCTCCCACCATCAAAACTGAAAAGATTAATCATAGTGTACTCAAGAAATCTATTTTCCTGAAAAATTGTTTTAATAGATTTAATAACTTATTGTTGGACTGGCTGCTTGGTCAATGAATGTTGAATGTTTCTACATTAAAGAAACAGCTAATATTACCATTTTTATGGAAAATCAAATAGGAAAACAATTCTGAATTACCTTCCTTGATTAGAACTATTTTTTGTTATATATATATATACACACACACACCTGAAGTATATCCACTCATATTTTCTTGAAAGGCATATCTGCTCAGTTTCATATCCTAAATATAAACAAAGCAATTTCTAAAGAATTAATGCATTTTATTTTTTTAATCCAACATATCTTTTATTACTTCAAATATTTTATTTTGAGTAGATGCTCTGTTTATTTACAGCAAATGGGACTTTGATTGTGAAGCTCTTTGTAGCTTATTAGTTAAAACACACCAGATTAAATGGTGATTCTTCCTGCAAAAAGGCATGTAGGTTTGGATCCTGCTGAAGGGCACGTAGGTTTGGATCCTGCTGAAGGGCACATTTCTTTAAGTTTTCTCCATTACACAAACCCAGTAGATGAAATAACTGCTGCTTAAAATAAATGGAGCATCTGTTTAAATAACATTCAAAAAATATTTGAAGTAATAAAAAAAGTTTTTTTTTAATTGTTCCAGCTCTAGTAAAGTAATAAAGCTACTAGGATGCAAGGGTTTTACTGTGTGGGGGATAATATGAAGATAGAAAACAGTAAGGATAGAGAATGATAAAAGAACAGAAATTAAGATAACACTTGACATTGCATTTAAATTTTTGAAGATCAAAGTTGATTGGGAAGCAAGAAGCCAGAAGAGAGTTCCACAAGTGAGAAGTGCAAGAGAAAAAACTTATCAGCGAACATACGGTGACATCTAGCCATTTCTACTGCAAATGATGCGACATTGTCACCAATCTAGTACTGCATTTAAATTCATAAAGTCTAGGTACTATAGGGGAAGGTCATCAGTACAATTACCATGAAAATATTTATAGAAAAGGTACAGAGAAGCAATGTTAAGGGGGGGGGTAGGAAAGTGACTGAAGCTGAGATGCCAGTTATTTTCACACCACCATAACATAGCTTCCCTGCTTTTAATTAATTTTAATTTAATTAATTGGTGAACTTAATATTAAAAACTTGAAAATCTAATATAAATATTAAATAGAAACTGGGAGATTTACTTTACAAATTTGGATTTACTACTATTCACACTTGTAGCCAGAAGGCTGCATTGTCAGTCACTATCTACTGTCCACCTGATTACTCTCTTCTCTTTCTGTTCATCATTAATGTTTCTGTTCCTAATTCTTCCACACCCTGCAACACTTTGTGTTTTAGTGGCATTACTGCCTTGCTTGGTGATTCCAATTAAAAATAAAACATACATAGAAAATACAATTGTAAAATGTTCATTGCTAATTTTTGGGGACTACAATTTACAACTTGAAACATATATAAAATATATGCTCAGAGATGCCGATAGTTGCACATCTTTTGTCCCTGACATATAAAAACCTTAAAGGACACAGTGACTTTCTCATCTTTGCATCCTGGGGCCACAACTAAAGTTTCCCATGAAAAGTCATACATTGTGCAAAACCAGTGCATAACATTTATGACATATTAAAAGGAATTTGTTGTTGGTTGTAACTAATATATTCTGTCTGTAACTTAACATAAATCATTTGTCAAATGAACTGGATATTAATGTAATTAGTACATAGATATTTTTTAAAACATTTTGTACTTTTGTTGTTAATGTACATTTTAAAACTATGAGTGCAAAATGTTTTAAATAACAAGCAGATACATTTATATTTAACAGTCACTTCACTGTTCAAATAGCATTTAACAGGTTCAAAATACTTTGTCTGACAAAAATTTTCCTGGATATGTTAGTACGGACTATAGGGAGGCTAATTATTTTTGTAATTTTAACTAATAAACTGTGGGGAAAATTGTGAAAATGGCCTACCTCGAAACGCGTTCAATCTGCGCAGTATGTAAACACTGGTCCTTCCAACTGTAAAAAAGAAAACCAAAATGGCGGCGCCGCTTTTTTTTATGCCGAGTAGTCTCGGTCAGTTAACGTGAAATCTGTTGCCTCGTGATTCGCATGCAAATCGTGGTCGGTCCGCAGCTGTATAAAGCAGGCTCGTTTCTGCTGTTTCAAATGAAAGGCTTTCGCTCGTGAGAAGGTTGGACGTGCGACCCGGTTTTCTTTTGTGCCTACCTGCTATCACCAGTTGAATTGTTGAGTTACACACTTCAAGCTATTTCGGCAATGGACAAGTTCGATCTAAAGTTGATCCCAGAATTGACGGCTCCCCACGGGCCCGACTATCGCTGAATGGTTTGAAAAGGCCAACGTGTTTGCAGGGTGTCCAAAATAAAGGAACCTGCACTAGTCATCCCACTGAGACTCACGGGAGGAGCCTACGCAGTATATCAACAACTTCGGGACGATGCTGACCTAGAAGAGATCAAGGACGCCCTGTATACAGCCTTTTGGAATAGATCCATTCATCGCTTGGAAACAGTTCGTCGGACGACGGCTCGAGCCGGGTGAGACCGTGGATGTTTACCTGGCTGATTTATGAAGGCTGGCAGTACCGCTTACGGAGCAACGGACCGCATACTGGGGTGCGCCTTTCCTGGCAGGGCTTCCAGACGACACCAGTCGGCTCCCGCGAGCGCCTTCAAGATTGGACACACTGGGAATTGACGAATTGCAGCCAGGGCCCAAACATCTTGAAGGACACGGAACAGATCGCGGCAGCCGTGGAGAACGCCTGAGACACCGAGGGAGGGCCCAAACAAGTGCGGTGGACCCAACCATTTCTCTAGGGACTGCCGGAGCCGGCGGACGTGGAGGGAGCGGCAGGCGGAACTGCACGACTACGCTGCTATCGCTGCAAAGAGTTAGGCCATGTAGCACAGGATTGCTCGGAAACGAGTCCGGGGACAAGGTGCTGTCGCAACCTTGCCCCCCTCGGTCAGTAAATGCGGCATTGCCTGTTATCAACGTGTACGTTGAGGGTAAACGATGTTCGGGCGCCGTTGACACTGGATGTTCCCCCCATCGATCGTTAGCGCGGATCGATCGTGACATGGAACAGTCAACAAATCGAGATTCGGACGATTGACGGGTGTCCCGGCCTGTTGTGGTGTCGGGACTGTGTCAGTCCTAACAGACTGAGGAGTCATGCCAAAGTCGACGCCTTGGTGGCACGCCAAAGGCCCCTCGGGTACGACCTGCTACTTGGGATTGATGCGATCCGAAAGCGTTAGGAGGCATGATGATCACGCCAGCCGGAAATGTGGAACTGGGTGAAAGAAGAAAGGTGTGTGCAGCCCTTTGCGTTAGTGAGCGGATTTCGACGTCTCCTTCAATTCCGACGAGAGTGTGGACCGCCAGGTGGAAATGGGCCCAAAAGACCCGCCAGTTCAGCTTCCCAAACAAGGTCGCTGAGTACAAAGTTCCAGACAGCATCAGAGGAAAATACGAAAAGAGCTTCAGCAGTGGATTGTGAACGGCTGGCTGATTCCATACCCCCAGGAAAGACTGGGACCCCCAAAGGGTCTGATTCCCTTGATGGCAGTCGTGCAGGAGCAGAAACAGAAGGTGCGTCCGGTACTCGATTACCGCGAATTGAACGACTTTTGTGGATGCTTTCACTGCCGATGCAGAAGTGTGCGCACATAAGTTGAGAACGATGGCGGCGGCAGGGAGTCAATGTGTCGCTTCTGGATCTGCGGAACGCATATCTTCAGATTCACATCGACGAAGCGCTGTGGCCATTTCAAACGGTTATTTTCAAAGGCCAACGCTTCTGTCTTACGCGGCTAGGATTTGGGCTAAATGTAGCACCACTCCTCATGAAATCCGTTATAGACGCCATCGCATCGCGAAACCGCACAATTGAAAGTGCCACATCAGCATACGTTGATGATATCTTCATTAATGAAAGTTTGGCCTCTGCATCGCATGTAAGACAACACTTTTCGGATTACGGTTTGGTGTGCAAGGATCCAGTGCGACTGAGAGATGGAGCAAGAGTTCTTGGCTTGCAGGTCTGGGAAGAAAATGGCACCCTCCGATGGAAACGAGGAAGTCAAATTCCGGAAGCCCTGATGTGTTGACCGGCGGCGCGTATTTTTAGTTGTGTGGGAAACTTGTTGGACACTTCCCAGTGTGTGGATGGCTCAGGGTGGCAGTTGCATTACCGTCAAGCGCCTGGCAACCGCAGCAACCAATGGATGGGATGATAACATCAAAGATCCCTCTCTCTGTCGATACTAGCAGAGATGTTAAGTAGAGTCGGGAACTGGATCCCGTCGGAGGAGACTGGTGCATGAGTGGTGGCGAGATCACAGTCTGGGTGGATCGCGAGTTCCGTGGCGACAGGAGTGGCATTGGAAGTAAACGAAAATGTCGCCGAAAATGCGTGCTGGCTGCGTCCGACTAATGATGCCAGGCACATTAATTTGGCTGAACTTCGATGCGGCGCTTTAAGGAGTGAATCTGGCTCTCCAGTGGGAGGCGACAACGTTACGCAGTCACTGATTGGGCGTGTGTGCACCGGTGGATTTCAGACACCTTGACCGGGAAGGCACGGGTGAACACAAGGGCGGCTGGTGAGATGCTGGTCAGGCGACGGCTGGGCATTTTGCGATCGTTGGTGGACGAATATGGATTGACCGTGGACGTGACACTTGTGCAGTCCTGTCAGAACCGTGCAGATCGCCTCACCAGAGTACCCGCACAGGTGGCTAGAACTGCTCAAGAGAGGAGAACCGGCACTCGAGAGCTGTGCAGTGGCAGGGAGACGACTGGATGAGGACCGGGTTGCCAATACGCATCGTCAATGCGGCATCCGGGCGTGAAACGAACCCTGTACCGCCAGGTTAGTCGACCGCAGGTGTCCAGAGAAAGCGTTAAATCCGTTGTGAAGGCCTGCACAACCTGTCAGTCGATCGATCCGGCACCCGTTCACTGGGAAAGAGGAGAACTGAGCGTGAAGAGCAACTGGAGCAGACTGGCAATGGACATAACTCACTACAATGGTGAGAATTTTTTAACACTCAAACCACAGACGAGAACACGCACGAGGATGAAGCTTGTGTTATCCCCCTTCGGAGAGGGACTCGACGGCGACGATCGCCACCTCCCTGCCCTGTTTGTGATCATGAGATCAGGGGGAGTGTGGGGAAAATTGTGAAAATGGCCTACCTCGAAACGCATTCAATCTGCGCAGTATGTAAACACTGGTCCTTCCAACTGTAAAAAAGAAAACCAAAATGGCGCGGCGCCAGCGCTTTTATGCCAAGTAGTCTCGGTCAGTTAACGTGAAATCTGCTGCCCTCGTGATTCGCATGCAAATCGTGGTCGGTCCGCAGCTGTATAAAGCAGGCTCGTTTCTGCTGTTTCAAATGAAAGGCTTTTCGCCTCGTGAGAAGGTTGGACGTACGACCCGGTTTTCTTTGTGCCTACCTGCTATCACCAGTTGAATTGTTGAGTTACACACTTCATAAACACTGCATTAATCATTTGATGTTAGTCTTTCAAATACTTTTTACTAGTCCTTTCTTTATTTCACATGCTCTTTTCTTTTCTTTTTTTTTTTTTTTATTGGGTAGTGGGATGTGTGGGTGGCATGAAATAGACATCAATCTCTCCCTACCAGACACTTTCTTGGTTCTTTTTTGTTTATTTTTGTACTTAATTTTTAAAAATAACTTTATTCTGTCATAATTCTCAAGTGTCAGTCAGTTATGTGCCATGCATGATACACACTTAGACGATCATGTATCTTTTGATACATGACTGACGAGACAGATTTTTTTTCCTGCATTAGTTTCTTTCTGTGGTAGACCAGTTGCCATCCAAGGCTATAGAATCCGGTCCGTCCTGCTATTTACCCATAGCTGAGGGAGAAGAGGATTCATACCTTGGGTATTAGCATGTAAGTGAATGTAATAGTTTCAACTGGAATTTGAACTCAGCTCTCCAATTCCTCAACCTAAGCTGCTATCCATTACTCTACTGTGCCTCCTAGAAGTATAGTTTTTTAATTGAATTATGATTAAATGTAAATACTGTTTTTGTTTTAAATTTATTGAATCGGTTAAAAAAAAATTTTTTTTGTGTGTGTGATGGTAAAAAAAATGTAGTCTGCAGTCCTGCATTTTAACAGAACAATTATCAAGAAACTTTAGTTGGGATACACCCAAATCACCACCTGTAGCTCCCAGGGGCTCACTACATTAACAAAATCTATCAGCATCATTGTGTGCTGGAATTTGTTTAACTCCAAACTATTAATATAAATGATTAATATTGCATTAACATTTGATGTTTAATAATACATTTTTTTTATTTCAGATATCTTGAATCTGATGGGGAAACAAATGAAAAATTCCTGGTGACAGTTTATAAATACTGATCAGAGAAACTGATTATCAAGTCAGTTTTGAATATAAAAATATCTAATATATTAATGATATTTTTTGAATGTGTACTTTCTGAAAAAACAAAATCATCACAAAAAGAATATTTTTAAAAAAGTAAAAAAAAACAAAAAAAACTTTTTTTTTTTTTTTTTTTTTTTTGCCAAGTGTACATTGGAATCAATTCTCATAAAGATACACCTTGGCACACACATTGGCTAAAGAAAAGCCTCGTTGTGTCGTGTATGGATTTCCCTTTTCAGAAAAGACCCATTTAACATGCAAAAACACTAATACGGCACTTTGGTCAGCATTTCATTATGCATTTCCCTGGAGATCATAATTAAATTGACAAGAACAGAATGGTGAGAAACCATTTGTGAATTTTATCAAAATATTCAGATTTATAAAAACGCATGCACAATTGTGATTCCATATAAATGTGAAGCATCTAGTTTCAGATGTTCATGCAGATCAGATTTTAAAATTTGCATGCAAATACAGTAGAAAATAAGTATATGGTGAATTCTGTTGAATTTTCACAGGTTTCAGCTTTCAAAACACTACATGTGAACACATACTGATGAGAAGCCATATTTGTGTGAAGTCTGTGGTTTGGCATTTTCAGAGACATCTGATTTAAAAAAAAAAAAAAAAATTACACACATAGGAGTAAAACCATATCAAAGTGTAAGTTTCAACATATTCACTCAGACTTTTTTTTTTTTTAGAAAATCACACGACAACAAAAAGCCATATACATGTTGTGAAGTGTGTAATTCTACATTTTCAAGGAGTTACTTTTAAAAAGTTACTTACTGACACACTGCTGGAAACCAATATTTGAGTGTAGCAGCTGATTCTGGTTTTTCACAGAAATCATTTTGAATTGTCACATACTAAAACAAGGTGAGAGACTATTGAGTAGAGGTGTTACTCTGCATTTTCAAAACATTCAACTTCAAAAAGACATACATACACACACGGGTGAGAACCTGCATTTGTGTTAAGTTTGTGGTTTGGAATTTTCACAGAATGCAAATATGAATCATCATGAAGAAACGCACGGTGATGAGAAACCATATTCCTGTGAGGTGTGTAGTGTAACATTTTCCTGGAGATCACAGTTAGAAATACATATGCAAAAACACACTAGTAAGAAAATATTTTCTTGTGAAATATGTGATTCAACATTTTCATGGAAATCAAATTTAAAAAGACACATAAGAACACACACTGGGGAGAAACCATATTCATGTGAATTGTGTAGTGCAGCATTTATAGAGAACTCAGACTTACAAAGGCACATGTTAACACACACTGGTGACAAACCATATGCATGTGAAGTATGTGGTTCAGCATATTCCCGCAGATCAGATTTAAAAACTCATGTGCG
Organism: Acanthosepion pharaonis; assembly: GCA_903632075.3. Lineage (NCBI taxonomy): Eukaryota > Metazoa > Mollusca > Cephalopoda > Sepiida > Sepiidae > Acanthosepion > Acanthosepion pharaonis. The sequence continues at coordinate 1,022,121 of CAHIKZ030000332.1, read as the reverse complement.
AACGCACACAGGAGAAAAACCATATTCATGTGAAGTGTGTGGTTCAGCATTTTCATTGAGTTTTTCTTTAAAGAAACACATGCGAACTCACACCCATGAGAAACCATATTCATGTCAAGTGTGTGATTCAGCATTTTCACGCCGATCACATTTAGAAATTCACTTGCGCACACACTCTGGCGAGAAGCCATATTCATGTGAAGTGTGTGGTTCTAAATTTTCACAGAAACCACATCTGCGTCGTCATATAAGAACACACAGTGGTGAGAGGCCATATTCGTGTGATGTGTGTGGTTCAGCATTTCCAGTGAGATCAAATTTAAAAAGACACATGCAAACACACACTAATGAGAAAACATAGTCATGTAAATCAAATTTAAAAGTGCATCACATGCTTTTGAGGTGAGTGGCTTAACCTTTCCAATACTCTCCTCTTTAAGAAGAGACAGAAATACAGCTGAATGAAAATGCATGTGAAATGTGTAGTTTAGTAGTAATCAGATTCAAAAAGATTCATGGAAAAACACTCTGGACAGAAACCATATTCTCACATTTGTCCTTCAGCATTTTGTTTAGTCTGGTGTTTGCCTCTTTCGTAGCAGGAAACCTTAACAATTGCATGCACTGATAAATGCTCTTGTGTAATCATATTTGTATCAACTCTCTATTATCATTTATATTAACTTAGAATTTAAACTCTCATTTGAAAAATGCCAATATTCTTTTGAGGTGAATCATTCAACATTTTAAAAGATATTCCTCTTTGAAAACCTATATTAATTGTATGGGTAAAAATGTTTAGTTAGATCAAATTTAAAATGTCAGATGTAAATCTTCGTGGTATTTTTATGCGTCGGTAGTTTTGGGGAATTTTAACAAAACACACATGGAAACACCACAGAAAAGCTTTCTTCATGAGAATTATGTTAAAGAATATTTTGAGCTTACTCCATTTTAGAAAGATATGCAAACTTCTCTGAAGAAAAGCCATAACGTGATTTAACATTTACTTGGTGGTCATTAAAAATCAATAACTAAAATCATGCAGAATAGAAAACATGCAAAGTATTCAGCTTTGCTTCTTCAAGGGATGCGTATATAAACACCAAAGAAAACCATGATCATGCAAAATCTTTTATTCACTATTTTTACTTTATTCATATTTAAAAACATGAAAATATTGGAAATGGTATCAATAATCTTTGGAAATGGGCGGATTTATTCAGTATGTGCTGATGGACTATATAAATTTGAATGCTATGTCATTACTGAAGCATTGGTGATGGAACAATTTCCATAAACTATCTTATTTTAAGCTACTCTTAATTTGGCTCAAAAATTTTAAGTGATAATAACTAGATCTTGTTTTATTTAGGCAAAGGTTTCTACATTGACCACTGAAATAACTAGTCCTGGGTATGCTGATAAACTACATCCGGCAGCAAGGCCTCTGATCAGGAGATTGGAGGTTTTGAGGAGCATGGAACCACCTCTTAATTGCTGTTGTTCCCAGGTCCACCCTGACCCATACAACTGTACGTTTTCGTAATAAAATGACAATGCAACAGCAGAAAAAAATATAAAAATACATTTTTATAGCAAAATTACCAAGAATACATTTTATGATCTACAAACTATATATCTAAAAAAAAACATACCTTTACCCTGAGAATATAAAATTATGTACAAAATATCTGTAGTTGAAGGCATAAAATTGCATGTGGAATATTTAGATTAAGTAACCCATAGTGGTTGATATTGCCACTAAACAAAATCAACCAACAAAAGTTTCATTGCGCCACAGTTATAAAAATATATTTCTCATTCTCTTCTGTACAAAGTATGATCACAAAAGATTGTGTTATGAAATAAAAAAAAAAGAAAACAATTTTGAACATTTTATGAAAGCTTTTGTAGCTTACAAAAGATGTCTGCTTGTAAAAACCACTCCACCATTATTATATCAGGACAGGAGCAAAGAATTTGAAATTTTTCTCTTCATACATTTACTTTGTCAAATATTAATGATGTTTTGTACTTCCTAAACTGTAGCTCAGATCAGCAGAACAACTCTCAGTGGCATGAGAGATAAGCAGGGACATTTGTAGCCATAAATATTTATGACAGGTGGAGATTGATCTTTGTTTTTTACTTAATATATAAAACCTTATTACACAATTTACATCATTTGGACTTTTGTCCTCATCTTTATTATCATATTAACAACATTTCAGCTGATGTACATTCCAGTCTTCATCAGGTGGTACAAGTTGGAATTCCAAACGAAACCTTTTATTTAGTTGTCGGGTTAGATTGTTCTAATTCCACGTACAATACCTTTTTATTTATATTTTGTGGGGAGGGATGTCTCGGTTTAATTCCTTTTAGTAACTCAAATCTCCAAGTTTTTTTGCTCCTTCTGCTGTGGCCAGATATTGAACTCTACTTTTTGGGTCAAGTTCAACCCACACTTTTATTCACTGGGCATGGCACTTGGAATTAAAACAATCTACCCCTTGTGGACTAAATGTTTGGTTTGAAATTCAAATGTATTCCACAGGATTGATTGTTCTAATTCCACATACCATGCCCAGTGGATAAAAGCTTTGGTTGAAGTAATCCAAAGTGTAACTTGACCCAAAGAGTTGTGAGTTCAATATCTGGCCACAGAAGAAGGAACAAAAACTTGGAGATTTACTTAAGGTAGTTCACTGAAACTGAGATATCCAAAAAAAAAGAAAAGGCATGGAATTATAACAATCTACCCCCCATGGACAAAATTAAGCGTTTGGTTTGAAATTCACACATATCACCTGAAGAAGGCCGGAGCATACAATGGCTGAAACGTGTATAAAGATTACAACTGTCAGAATGATATAAATAGCCACAAGACCTCATCTCAGAAATATAGACAGATATAAAAACTCTATACTTTTAAACAAGTTAACTGGAATGTTTTTTTAAGAGGAATCACCGCAAGCAAGGCAGTAATGCCACTAGAACACAAGGGGTTAAAGGGTGTAGAAGAATTAGGAACAGAAACATTAATGATGAACAAAACGAGAAGAGAGTAATCAGGTGAACCATAGATAATGATTGACATTACATTTAAACTTTTGCAGATTATAGTTGGCTGAAAAGCATGGAGCAGGAAGGGAGTTCCACAAGCAAGAAGTGTTAAAGAAGAAACTGTTTATTTATGGCTAACCCTCGCCAGCACAACTGTAAATTGATGAGATCGCAACACCAGTCTAGTGCTGCACTTAAATTCAAACCCTAGGTACCATAGTGAAGAGATTACGATGAAAGTATTCATAGAAAACACATAGAAAGGCAACCTTATGATGGTCGGAAAGTGACTGGAGCTGAGCTGCCAGATCAGGACCAATAATATTGCAGATTCTTCTTTGGATCTTATCAAGGAGCTCATGCTAAATAGCAGAGGCAGCAGACCATATGTGTCAGCAATATTCTAAGTATGGATGAATGTGATACAGTTCTCAATCAATCTATAAAGAATAGATATGAAAATATCAAGCACAATGAAACTGAAACTTTACATGTATACGTGTTTTAAATTTCATTGAATTACAGTCATATCCTTTCCAGTACTTGGTGTATGTATCATCCCTGAATGTTATAAAAGACTGTGGAAATATGTCAAAAACTTCAGAAGAAAATGAGCATTCTTTCAAACTATAATCACTTTTGTCATAATCTAACTCCTGTATTTATATGTTGACATTTTCTTTTTGAAAATAAAAGACAATATTCAGAATGGTCAGAACACTTCTTCACTTTGAAATATCTTTAACCATTAACACTCTGCATTATTAATATTACTTTCCACTTTTACAAAGCCTCTCAATTACAATAACCTTATTGTTAATTTAACTCAAAGTTGTTTTCTCTTGTCATAGCAGGATATGACAACACAACTATGAACAAATTCAAATTCAGGGATCAGTCACCTTCAGTGGCAGGATAAAGATTTTTGTAAAGCAAATGAAGTCACGTACAGAGGGATAAAGGTTAAGCATCAACATAGTAGGATTTTCCAACATCCAGATGCAAAGATACCTTCACCCCACCCTCCTATATATGAGGCGTTTTGATTATTCATTTTAGGACTTGTTACCCACGTAATGACAATAACACACAGAATTTGTAAGAGTTCCCACTGCTCAGAGTGCAACAATAGTTTTAGCACCTCCCCATCTTTGAAAATTTTTATTCGTTTAAAGACTTATTACCTGATCAATGACAATAACCTAAAAAGACTAATTAGTGCCTAAAACAGGCCAAAAATAGTAACAATATTTCTCAACCTGGAATTATTAACATTTTGCTTACTTATAAAATTATTAAACCCAATCTCCAGTCTGCCACCCACCCCCCCACCACCACCACCACTTCCTTTCACTCAAGAGGGGCTGGGTTTATTGCCTGGTGCCTGAGTCATCCCCAAAAGTGCTGAGGGGGCTTGGGCAATTTTTCCATGGTATTGCTGTTAAACCCACTTTAAACCATGACCATGTGTCACATTTGGTAGCAACATGGCATTGCTGAAATCTAAATAATTAGATACTTGTACTAACAATTTGTAAATTATTTTGATATTTATTATCCAGTATTGTTGACATTCATAGTGATTTTCCAAGCGTAGCTTAGATAGGGCACCCAGTGAGGATTGAACTCACTAGTCAGTCGTAATTGTTATAGTGAGACAAGCTTGCTAACCATTACCTCGCCCCGAGGTGCCCATATTGTTGACATTCATATAGCTAATGTACTTTTGCAATCAAAATTTTCTGGCTATTTTGGGAACTCATGTTTGATATGAGAACTCGATCATTTGTTGTATACATAGATTATGAAAGAAATTAATTAAATACTTCAGATTGATTATGCTTTATCGGAAATGCCAAAAGTTTTTCAGGTGCTGACATGACTTGTCCCAAATGGAAAATTTCAGAAAGCAACATGGTTACCCGTACTATGATTATTGCATTCAGCGTTACAAATAAAATACTGACTTTCTTTTCAGTTTTCATTACATTTAACTCTAACCAGTATCCATGTTTAGTCTTTATACAAATACTGTAACTTTATGTATTGTAGCATTTTAATCAAAGCAGTAAAGACTGATAGCTTACCAGATTTTCCTTCTCACAGTGTTGCCATTGATGATGTACCCTCTTCCTCCTGTTACTCACACATGATGTAGTGTTTGGTGTTGCATTTATATATTTTTTGTAAGTAGTGACCATGTTTTTTGTACACATACAGAAAGTACAAAACATTTTTACATGAAATCCTAGTTTCACCACTTAAAAATCCATATCTGTATGTACGCAAAATTTATTCAATTCTATATAAAACTACTTTCAAGGTATATGTTATTCATATAAAACTACCTTCAAGTTTATATATAATATATATATATATATATAAAGCTGTGTTATGAAATATAAAGGAATATACTTGGGTTCCATTCTAAAGCTGCCCCATTTTATAGATGCTATATACAAGTTAAATAGTCTGTATTCCAAAATATGAAAAACTAAGCAGTTCGGGTCCCTAGAATTTCGGATAAAGGATTCTCAATCTGTACTTGATTTTAAGTCAAAAATATTATAATTTACATGTTTTACCAATTAAACAATTCATAATCTCTCAGCTCTGAACTTTTTGTTCTAAATGCTCTCTTCTTACAGGATCATTCTTTGCTTCTGATGGGCGCTATGTACTCAAATTAAAGTCTTATCGAAATTTCTTAGCACTAATTTAGAATCTAAAATGATCTTGACTTGAGATATGCATAGAAGCAAGAAAACTGACATATATCCAATTCCACTTGCATTTATTCAAAACTACATGCTACAAGTGTATTGGAAACCCAAAATTTGGTCCTGTGTGATATCACCTGAGAGTGCGCTCAAGGAATTAACTCTCTAGAAAAAATAAGTCTATAGGTACCAATGAGTGCCTTGATGTCTATTGGTGTAGTAGGGTTCAAAATTATTTCTTAGTAGTGAATTTGAATCCTCATCTGGTTCTCCATACTTGTGACCTTGTGTCAAGCTATGCTTAATAAATAACTCTCGTTGAATGTCACTATTTTCATGTCCATATAACTTTACAACTTTGACATATTACATGAATTTTCCAAACTTTGTACCTATTTTTCTGATATTCAGGTGGGTTATTGATAACAGCTCAGAATAAGAAATTGGAATTCACTTTCCAGTAGAGTTGCATTTATGTGCATGCAAATACCATTTGGGAAAATATGAATTCATCACTTTCCCTTCCCCTAGCTATGGGTTAAATAGTAGGATTTGTATCTGGAAAAATAATTCTTATCTCCAAGAAAGCCATAAAAACATAAATCAATCAGTACCAATGATTCTTGTGAAATTTAGCTTATTTTATTCAGAGAACCTGTCCACATATGAACTCGTCCTTATAAAATCCTGGTTTAATTCATCTGATCTTTTTCTCACTTCAATTTCAAGTAAAATAAACCTGATTAAAGCCAAATTACCAACAATACATATATACACACAAATGAAAGAAAAAATTTCTAACACAAAGGAGTTTTCTGCAGTAAGACTTCCCAAGAGTAAAGACACTTTTTAAGCACCTCACTCCACTTAGGGAACATTAAGATTATTCATTTTGTGACTCCTTACCAATTAATGACATTAACAGAATTAATTACTGCCTTACACAGGTCAAAAATAAAGTCAGAATATAGCATCTCTCAGCTTACTTCTGTTATCTAATATTGTTCAAAAGGATTATATATATATATATATATATATATATATATATATATATATATATATATATATATATATAAGAATGTATTTTTATTAATCCAACAGATTTATATCACTTTCAAACATTTTTTTAGTAGATACTCATATTTGAGTAGACGTTCTGTTTATTTATTATACAGTATATTTATTTATTTTCACCAACCAGGCTGAATATTCGAAATATTATTCATGAATATTCAGGTCAGTATGTGAAAATAAATATATTATTTAATAAATAAATGGAGCTTCTATTCAAATATGAGTATCCACTAAAAATAATGATACAACACACACACACACACACACACACACACACATACATATATATATGCGCTGGTGTATTAGACAACCACCAAATTTTCAAGTTAAAATATAGGTTTCAGACTATAGTCACCGTACAAGACAACTCCACAAAAAAAATATTTTAGAATTTATTGAACCTTGCTGCTGGATGTAGTTTATCGTCATACCCAGATCAATTAATACTGACTAGTAAGTTTGATACTTGTGGTCTTCAGTATCTGTCTATATTTCTGAGATGAGGTATTATGTACACTATTTACATTATTCGGACTATTGTCCTCATCTTTGTTGCCATATTTATTACAATGTTCCAGCCCTTCAGTATCTGTCTATATTTCGGAGATGAGGTATTATGTACACTATTTACATTATTCCGACTATTGTCCTCATCTTTGTCGCCATATTTATTACAACATTTCAGCCGTTGTACGCTCCGGCCTTCTTCAGGTGATTGGAATGTCAAACTGAACCCTCAAGGACACAGTGGATAAAGGCATTAGTTAGACCCAGTGACAGGACCCAAAGAGTGTGAGTTCAATACCCGGTTAAGGCAGTGGAGAACTTGGAGAGGGGAATTAACAGGAGTTAACTGATAACTAGCATCCATTAAATGTGGCACATGGAACGAGAACAGTCTACCCCAGTGAGCAAAATAAAGGCTTCAGTTCGACATTCCAACCACCTGAAGAAGGCCGGAGCATACAACGGCCAAAACATTGTAATAAATATGGCGACAAAGATGAGGACAATAATCCAAAGAATATAAATAGTGTACTTGTGTTAGATTAAGCTAATTTTAGTATATTAAAAAATGAAACCCAAGCCATTAAAATCTACAATGGTTTGGGATATCCTCTTCAAATGAAATTATAAATATGAGCAGTGTCGCAACTTTTCATTCAGGAAAATTCATTCCATCTTTTACTTAACATTCTTTAAATTATCTGTTCAGTTCTGGTCCATTAACGCTCCTGGGTATCTCTTGGCAAAATCAGAACAATTTTCTTGTACTTTTTTCAATTTTCGTCATATGCAACTTTTCTTGCACTTTACCATTTCTGATTCACATTTGAAAGAAACTGATACATTTGTTTTGTCAAGTTGAATGAGCAAAGAAATTATGAAGAATTTCTGTTCAACAAAAAAATTAGGATTTTTTTTTTTTTTTTTTTTCTGGCTTGCAGCATGAAGACCTACCAATTTTAAACTATTTATTTATTTAAACTCTTAAGCTTTTCTAATCACAGTTTTTACAAATACTGCTTTTTGTTTTATGTGAAAAATCCTTGAATGCCTGATAGTTTGACACAGCAACAACATTGTTATTACATTGCAATCTCTCAATAAAATTCCACTTGCTACTCATCCTGTACTTGTTGTTTTATCAATATTAGCAGCATTCTTTTTTTTTTTTTTTTATTCATCTGTAAGAATTAATAAATGACTTTGAATTTTATTGTCCTAAAGTTAATGTCAACAAACTATCATTTAGGACACTTTCTTACAAGGTGTTAGCAAACTATGGAATAAAGCTGAACATTGTAGTTTTTATAACCATTAAGGGCTTGCTTCTACTGATTCTGACTTCCAAATTGAGCTTTCCTACCTCAACTTTATGAATTTAATTGCTATACTAGATTGGCAGTTAGGTCTCATCATTTTACAGTTGAAATTGTTAGATGTAACCATAATTTCTCTGCTAACAGTTCTCACACTTCTTGCTTGTAGAACTCTCTTCCAGCTTCTTGCTTTCCAGCCAAATATGATTTTCAAAAATTTAAATTCAACATTAATCTTCTGTCTCCTTGGAACCTGTTCTTTTATTGTCCTCTGTATGTAATAATGTTTTTTTTTCACATATTCTTTCATACTCAGTAACTCCTTTTATTGCTGTGTTTTATCACCTTGCTTAGGGTAAAAAAAAAAAGTTATGTGAATTACGAAGATAATTCTTCTTTCTTTCTGTGTCCTTTCAGGACATAGGCAATCATGGCTCTAGGAGGCACGGTGGAGTAATGGTATAGCGGCTTGGATTGAGGAATCGGAGAGCTGAGTTCAAATTCCAGTCAAATCCATGATATTCACTTATGTGCTAATGCCCTTGGGAAAAGTGTGAATCCTCTTCTTCTCCCTCTAGCTATGGGTAAATAGCAGGACAGACTGGGTTCTATAGCCTTGGATGGCAACTGGTCTAAGAGAAGGAAAAACTCTGAATTCAAAACCTGCGGAGGATCTTTTGGGGACCTTATGACACATAGTGCACCAGGTCTCTGTATTCGGCCCTTCAAAAAGTGTGGATGGTCCTGCACGAAACCTTCACCACTATAATCAAATCTCATGTGCTATACATGCAGTTGGGGACCGCTTGTGAATTCCAAATTCCCATGAAACATGGCTCTCCACCTCCCTCTATCCCTTGCAACTCTCAACAAGTTCCTTCCCTTTGCCACCTCCCCCAAACCTGTCATCTACTCGCTTAAAGCCACTAGTTATGTCATGCGTTGTTTTCCATTGTCTCTCTTTCCCACTATTTGACCTGCAAGTATCAGATTTTCCCAGCCTTCCTTCCTCATTATGTGTCTCAGGAACTTCAGCTGATGTTAAGTATAAGCCTCCTCCTTGTTTGCATCCTCTCTAAGATCTCATCGTCGCTTGCACACTTGGTCCATGATATCCTTAGCATCCTTCTGTAGAACCACATCGCCGTCACCTCGAGTCTCTTCTTCATCTTTGAGGAAATTGTCCAACGTTCTCTGCCGTAAAGAAGGACAGTTTTGCCTGCTCTAAATGCTGTCTTATTACAGGATCATACTTTTCTGCATCTTTGAGATTGTATGACTTCAAAGTGCGAGATTTGGGGAAGTTAAATATAGCATTATTATTTGGTCAAGCTAGCTCAAATATTCATAAGTCTGTCACACCAACCATCATCATTCTGTATCGTAACATACCTGGTCAATTTGGTGCTTGCTGGGCAACCAACCTGTCTTGTTCCATCGTTAGGTGCCCAGAGCAGTAGATCACTTTTGAGTTCTTGTTTTACTTGCTAGCTGTGTCCTGCAAAACGTGTTCTGTGTTCACCTGAGATTGTATAAATATCAGGGATGGGCCTATAGAACTGTGAGTTAGTCGGAGGTTGTCTCCAAGAGATATTAAGCATCTCAGCATAAGTTCCATCAAGTTTAGACTCTTGGGTTTTAGTTAATGTTCAGGCAGTGACTCGAAATAATCTTTGCCTGAGGTTGTCTGGTAGATCAAATTTCCAGATTACATTCATTTTATTCAATGTGCCCTAGGTTTTAACTATGGGAATTTCCACATTCTTTTCAATAGAATTTATTTTGTTTTGCAGCTATACAAAAGATTTGATATTTTATTGATTCACCTGAGACAGTTTGTGTTGAACCTTGCTGGTTGAAGCCTATAAATTCAGTTTGAGGCATTGATATAGTCCAACATCATTGGTGGCATTTTCTAGATGATGTAGTAGAACTGTGGCATTGTGTCTGCAGTGTTGGCTAGGTCATCTGCAAAGTCTATATCTGTCAGCTTTTTTTGCAGGATATTGACTTGAGAAATTTTGTGATAAAAGTAAAACCTTAATGATGATGTTTGTCAAGGGAAGTTCTCAATATTTTGTCAAGGGTGATAACAAAAAGAAAATGTGCAAGGGTGTCACCTTGAAGGACTCCTGCTTTGATGCTGAAGAAGCTAGTATCTTCCTCTGGGGATCTAATCAAGAATTTCTCTACATCTTTTTTTTTTTTTTCTAATTGAATTTGAAGATGAATTTGGCACTTGATTTCATTCCAAGGATCAAATGACTCCTGATAGGTGCCTTGATGTAGGGTATGTTTATAGAGGTAGCATACTTGATCATTGTTACTGAGACAGTTAAGATGAATTCCTAAGCATAGCTTAGATGTGGCACAAGGTCAAAAGCATGGAGCATCTAGTGAAGATCAAACTCATTACTTGTTCATAATTGACTTACCAAGACAAGTTTGCTAACCATTACACCACATTGACGTGCCCAGTTAGTTAAGTGCCATATATAATACACACTTAGGTGATTATGTCTCTTTTGATTCATGACTGACTATGCAGAAGATTTTGTCTTTTCTTTCTATGGTAGACTGGTTGCCAACCAAGGCTATAGGGCACAGTCTGTCCTGCTATTTACTCATAGCTGTGGAGAAGAGATGGATTCATACCTTTTCCAAGTGTATTTGTGCCTAAGTAAATTTAATGAACCCAACTGGATTTCAAACTCAGCTCTCTGATTTCTTATTCTGAACTGTTATTCATTACACCACAATGCACATCCACATTTGAAGCTCGATAATCATGGCCTTGTCCTGACCTATGTTTAATAAATAACAAATGACTCCAAACCAATGTCACTACTTTCATTCTCATAAAACTTTCTGATTTTTTTATACTTTGCCATGATTGACAACTTTGATAGAACATTTCCTGCATTTTTTTTTTAACCCTAATTGTACCAATTATTCTTGTGAAATATAAGTTATTTTATTCAGAGATCTTCTCCATAAATATACTTGTCTTTATAAAGTCTTGGTTTAATTCCTATGGAGTTTTTAATAACTTCAATTACAGGTAAAATGAACCTAATTAAAACTATAACTAAACTTGCCTTAAAAATGAACAAGAGAAAACCTTTCACTGTCTATTGGACATCAAAATTTGTAGGAGAAATATGGTCAAATGAGTACCCAAGACAAAGCTTGGTACTTCATATACGATTATACTGGTCCAGTGCTGACCCTGATACATGACTTTGATGGCACTATCTTTTGGAAATCTTTCTTAATCAAATCACCTGTCTTTTGGTGTGGCCAACAGTATATCCCATATTGGAAAATCTGTAGTGACTTAATTACATGATCTTTCATGGACTTGATAATCTTGTTTGTTTTTCTGTCAACAAAAGTGTTTCTTAATTGAGGTAGATCAACTAACAATCCATTCATCTTGATCAAGTGGGTACATTGGCCTGGAGCATGAATTCTTTGACATTGATTAAATGCAGGAATGGAAGGAAAGGCTCCAGATGTTTTCATTTCCACTTGTCTGCCTGGAATTTTCTTAATAGGGGCATATTTTTGTGCAAATTTTGTATTTGTCCTTTTGTTTTCCATACTGTAATAAATGTTTTTTTTTTAAATTTTATGCCATGGTTGTCTTGTTATTTGCACCTATATTGCAGGATGCTAGAATGATGTATTTATTTAGTCACCCTCCCTTATGTTGCCGGAATCAATGTTTTGGAGAGTAAGTATTTACGGGCTCCTGGAAAATTTATCCCACAAACAATTTTGGCAGACTCAATGCAAGTCCAGGTAAAAATGAGAAACACAAAACAATAAATATAAAACAAAAGACAATCTGCATGTATTTACATGTGATGAAAGGAAAACACATGAAACTAGCTATAATAAGAATGTATGTGTTTGTGTGCACATAACAAGCATGTGTGAGAGAGTACAAAAATCAAGAGAAAATCATGAGAATGAATGTGTCCCAGTGGGGAACACTTTACCCATGTTCTACTATATCTTAAAGCCAGAGTTGAAAAGCTGTAAGGAAAGAGATTAGGGAGAAAAATGCATGCCATTTTATAGGCTTAAGAAGCATCCCAATGACATTATTTTGGCATCATATGTTTATTTTATAACAATTCTAATTACCACTTTTTAAAAGAATAAAAATTGCTGAGGAGTAAAGGTAGTTAAAATAATAGCAGTGCTAAGAGAAAAACCATTCTTTTGATAATTTAGGCTTTTTTACTGGTACAAAGGTCCAAGATTGTCTAAATTTCTTTCTTAGAGCATCAATAAAACTAGTTTATATTTTCCAATTTATTAAATGTATATTTTAAATAAAATTTAGTAATTTCTCTTACCTGTAACCCAAATTTTGACTTAAATTGTCAGGATTTTAACAGATTTATAAAATAATTTTTTCTTTTTGAATTCACTTTAAATTATAATTTTGAGAAAAAATTCCAAGCCGCTATATCAGATAAAATATTTTAAAACTGAATTAAATCGAGAGGAGAAATATTACAAAATGAAATTGTTACAGGTTATTGCTGGTATTGTTTGGATAAATATTTAGTCACCATTATGTTGCAGGAATCAACACTTTGGATAGTAAATATTTATGAGCTCCTGGAAAATTTCTCCTACAAGCAATATTGGCGGATCCAATAAGAGTCCAGTTAAAAAATGAGAAACACAAAACAATAAATATAAAACAAAGGACAATGCATGTATTTACAAAAGGAATTACATATGATGAAAGTGTTATAGACAAGCGTATGGTTGCAAGAAAGAAATACGACAACAGCAGAAATAGATTTACATGGTTTATTTCACCAGGAACGTGTGGGTTTGGGACAGCTACCTTGTGATAAAGTTCATAAGCCAGCTTCGGATCTAGATTGATCTCTCATAGTAGTTCACACATGTTGAAGGTGGTTTGTGTTCCCCTGCTGACAGCTGCTAACCGCTTGGCCTGACCGTGACAGGTCTGTTCCCTGGCCACCTGTGACTGCCTGTTGAACTTCTGTGTGACCCCTTTTATAGTGTTTTTTTTATGGCTTAACAGGCTTCAAAAAATGAAGCGAGTATAATTAGGAGAGAAGCATTTTTATTGGACGAAAAATAGAACACTTTAAATATTATTTTATTTTTCAACCGGAACTTGTGTGTCGGGAATATTTGTAAATGAAGATAATGGTCAATTTGTGACGGGGCTTTGTCCCGTTCACATCCGGCTCTTGCTCTTGAGTATTTGCCTGTAAATCAGCCGAGATATGTCTTATTTTATTTTATAACAAAAGGAAAAACATGAAACTAGCTATAATAAAAATGTGCTTGTATGTGTATGTATAACAAGAGTGTCTGAGAGAGTTCAAAAGTCAAGAGAGAAAACCATGAAATGTATGTTCCCAGTGGGGGCACACTTTACCTACATACAGCTACATTTTAAAACGAGAGTTGAAAAAGTGTAAAAGAGGCTAGGGATAGAAATGCACACCTTTTTATAGGCTTAAGGAGCACCCCCTATTTAGGGTATTTTGACATTAAGTGGGGCACCAGTTTGCTTTAGTAGTAAGAGAAGCACAAGTTCTCTTTTTGTGTTCTATACCTACTAGGTTTTTGTGTTTGGCACGAGAATTTAGTAGGAAGCTAAATTTTTATAACCTCAGCAGCACAATTCTCAATAGGAATGTTAAAAATTTTACTCCGATGGACATTGTGAAGAAAATCATGAAATGAATCTGAATTCATGTGTTGGCAACAGAAAATCTTGTGAAGAGTTGGTTGATATCTAATAGACAAGTCAAAAGAAATATTAACAGATACTACAGTCTGATCTGAACTGCCAAGAGTACAAAATTGTGATTCTCAACAAGAGCCAAGAGATGAGGTGTAAAACATATCAAGTAAAGAACGATGTTCATCAGAATTATTAGAGATTCTACGCTAGAGAAATTGAAATGAATACAATGAATATTGGAGAAAGAAAAGTTGAAAGGTGATTTTTTTTTTTTTTTTGTTTCTTATTTCTTTCAATTGTAACTATAGCATAATGAGAAGTTTATTTTAATTTTTAAATAAAAATAATTATAACTGTCCATTGTCTATGGCAGTGGTTCTCTACCTTTTTTATCCATGGACCCCTTTTCCCTTCTTTTTTTTCTTGGTGGACCCCTTAATAGCTATTTAACATAAGACAACAATATCCTATTTTTCACTAATAAAAATTACGAGGTTTTAATGATCAAATAAATATTATATAATTAAGCTTTATTTTTAAATGAAAACTTATTTAATGCAAATAAATTATTCTACAATTATAATAATAATAGTAATAATAATTTTTATTGACCAATATCTTGTATTACAATGTTTCTTCCATGTTTAAGGCAATGGGAAGTAGAGCTCTTCAGGCAGTTGAATTCACTGCAGTATTTATTTATGCACACTTGTTAAAAATTTTAATAAACCAATGTAAGTTAAGTGTTTGATTAGGAAAAAAAAAGAAAGGCATATTTATTCAATGAGATCCCTGTGATTGATGCTGCTCAGTGAGTTTCTTTATATCTGGTTCCATCAATGTTAATGACAATCAAAGATCACCTCTTTTCACAATGTCAAGTCTGTTGCAAACTTTTGATAACAGTTGAGAAACACAACTAAATCCCGACTCAACAAGATGTTGGAAAAGCAATAACGTAGAGCTGTTCTTTATTTTAATAATAAAAACCATTCTGAGTTGGCTTTCTTCATGGACCACCAACCATTGTGGACCTCCGATTTGTTATATTTTGCCTGTGGATCCCCAGAAATATTACATGAACCCTTAGGACACATGTGGACCCCGGTTGAGAACCCCTGGTCTGTGGCAATACAAACCGCCTGGAAGACTAAAAAGAAAAAAAGCATAATCTGGCCTGATGTTTACCCACCGGAAGTAAATCATTTTTTTCTTTTTTTTATAGATTTTTATTTTTTATCCTTCAAATTCAAATAAAAACAACATTTTACTATAATGGTGAGATTTAAATTATTTTAAATGCGTTCGTAAGATATTTTTAGCTCAAATTTGGACGGTACTTCGTTTTTTAATTTAGTTTTCTGCAAAAAATACTATCGAGACATTAATCTTTGTTGATTATCTCCCTTGATTTCGCTCTTCTGATCGCAGGCGGTAGCGTCTGTACAGATATTTTAACACAAAAATGGGAGGTTTCTTTAAATAGTTCCTCCTTTTTCTATATGCAATTTCCCCCAAGGAAGACAAATCAGACAAAAGAAAACTGAAAACAGTAAGTATAACATTGTTTTTATTATTATTATTTCTTCCTTGTAATGAATGCAATTCATTCGAACCAAATACAAATATTTTTTGAATCAAAGATTATTTTGCTAATTTAATTATTTCAGTATTTCCTCGTTGACTTTTTAATAGCTTAAAAGTTCTCGAATAAGTTTCTTTTATTCTAAGAAAATAAAAAAAAAGGACATATTTTTGAATCCCGCGTTTAAAAAAAAAAAAAAATGTGCAAAAAAACATCAGCGTTCTCACTTAAATTTAAACTAAAAAAATCTTCCATCATGTTAAAGAAGATGAAATTAAGGTTAAATTATGTCAGAATTTATTTTACTTTTATTTTATTTTTTTAATTTGTTCTTTTCTTGGCGATTGAAATAGGCTTCAGACGGAAAATTTAGAACAACGTGAATTTGTTTGGCAAATTTTCTGTTTTTTAAAAATGTATGGAATTGTAATGTAAAAAGAAAAAAAAAGTATATTATATGTGAAAAAAAAACCAAACAAAAAGAACTCTTTAAAATATGTAAATAAAGAATTTAATAGATTTAAATAAAATAAATATTTTAGAAATTTTGTTTATTAAACTGGAATTGGTTCAAACAAAAGAGAGAAGAAATATAGTTTTCTCCACTCTCCAAAACCCTTAATAGACATTAATTAGGTTATCTCCAACAAATAATATATCTCTTTTTGAAAAAAAATTAAGAATTTCTAAAATCATTTCTCTTACTTCCATGACAAACAATTTCTTGCAAAGAAAAAAAAACAACACTTTTAATTAAGGTTGATTTTAAAAGCTACATACTCAACATTTTCTCTTGAATAGACAAAAATCCCTATGGCTGCCATTTGATGAACAGAAACCTTGATATTATAACCAAATAAACATCAAAACAATTTTATAGGAAATAGTTAATCTTTACACAATTTAAGTATACCAAAGAAATTCCTAAATTCTATTTAAAAACATTAAAAAATATATATAACATGGGTGGCTGGCATCAGTCAGTTTGAATCAAAGGTTAGTTTAGGTGGGTTAAGTGATATTTCTGTTACCAGCTGACAATGAGTTGACAGCTATATACTGAATTGTTTCTGTAATAAAAATCAGTATTTTCTTTTTTGTAAGTTAATTATTTTACTCTATTTTTTTCTGTTGATCATCAAGATTTAAAAAAGAAACAGAACAATCATTACTTTAAAAAATGTAATTTTGGAACGCATTCTTTCAAATGAACTATCAATTATAAAGGATGTAAGAAAAACCCAAATACATTTACTATTTTTTTGTTCACAAGTCATAAATATTTTTGATGAAAATAATTTTTATGATACTTAACGAAATAAGATTTTCACTGAAAAATTTAGGAAGCAAACTACTTTATTTTCAGAATAAAAAAGCTTATTGCTTACACACAATTGAAGTATTGGAACAATCAGAAAATGGTTTTATATGGAAGACAATTGCAAAATATTTCAATAGTTTACATACAGATAGAAATCAATACACTATGTACTATAATAGTTTAATCATTTTAATCCTTCCTTAAATCTTATAGCTGAAATATTTTGCAATTGTTTTCCATGTAGAATTCTTTTTACGATTGCTCCAATATTTCATTTGTGTTGAAGCTGTAGGGGTTAATTCACATCGTAGCAGTAGAAATTAGCCTTGTGTTCGTGAAGATAAAAGCATACTTGACAAGAAAGAAATAACAGGAAAAGCATGGTAAATTGTATGTTAATTTTATACAATTCTTGCATTGGTGTGTGTATTTTTTAGGTTACAATTGTTTTATGGTTCATGTGATATAAGGGAGAAGTTACTCTGAAGTATTACTAGCCATGTCACAGAGAGAAGTTGGACACATGTTTCCTGTACCAAGGTTTGTGGTGAAGAGATTGAATTTAACATCTTTTGATGGGATGTTTGTATTTCCGGCAAGAACAGTTTTTGTTGCATGCTGGGAGTATTTTTATTATCTTTATTTTTTACTTAATTTATTTTAAAAAAAGTTTTAAATATCATTATTTTATTTATAATTTTCATTATTATTATTATTTTATATTTCATTTTTATTTATTTATAATAATAATGTTCCTACAAAGCTATATGATTTAAAGAAGGATTGAAATGCTTAATTAAACTAATAGGGTTTTACATAGAAGACAATTGCAAAATATTTCAATGGTTTGCATATAGACATGAGAAATCAATTCGTTATCTACCATATTAGTTTAATTAAGTATTTCAATCCTTCTTTAAATCTTATAGCTTCTACACAAATGAAATATTGGAGCAATAAGAAAAAAATTTAGATAGAAGACAATTGCAAAATATTTCAATGGTTTGCATGTAGATATGAGAAATCATTACACTATCTATTACAATAGTTTAATCCAAAAAAATATTTTAAATCTTTATTTAAATAATCTACTTGAGTTATATTTTAAAATTGTCTAATGCTAATTCTGTTTGTGAAATAAAGCATCTTGTAATTATTAATAAAATTTAAGGTTCATGCTTATAACAATGAAGGCTTCAGGTTATTCCCCAAAATATTGTAGACTGCATTAATGCACACTGTAAAAAATTTAGAAATTCTTTTCTGGATCTTAAATGGTCCTCTGTAAGGTGGCTGAGTTGCACACAAAGACATATGTGGGTTTTTGACTCTGTATAGAAAGTTTGTAAGCCAAGACTGACATTTTCGTGTAACTTTTATGACAATAGAAGTGACGCTTGTTTTGGTGGGGAGCTGAGGGAAAATTGTCATGGGAATCTCAGTGTGGCACTATACACCAACTCTACTTCATTTTTCACTGCTGTATTGAGTCCCAGAAGAACGGAACGTAGTTGTTTCATCCATTTTAACTGGTCTGTCAAAGTTTTTAGGGCTGATTTTAATGTACAATGGAACCTTTTCATCAACCCATTGCCCTCTGGATGATATGCCATACTCCTAATTCTTTTACTCTTTAAAAGTGAGACAGTGCACTACCACATAGAAGTGTGTATAAGTAGCACGAGAAGTTTAAAAGTGGCTGGACAAGTGTGAGGGAGGGGAATGCCTGTCAACCTCCACCAACAATGAGAAGATTCAGCAAGCCTGAGATATGGTAATGGCAAACCGGTGAGTTATCATCAATGATGTAGCATGTTTTCTGCAGATTCAGATTCTGGTTATTTAATGTTGGATGAAGGAACAAGTGCTGTCATCATCATCACCCACTCGCATTTAAGCATCGGGATTGTCATTCTCTCTCCTATTACCTTTCTCCTCCCTGGAGATGGCTGTGAATCAAAGAGTTTAATGAGGTCATTTGTGTGAATTTGATTTTGGTTGACAAGTCTGCAACAAAGAAGCCCACACACTTGGCTAGAAGCACCTTCCTCACATCTCAAAAGGGATTGATACAGGTGAGATATGGCAAACCTGGTTACATCGGGCTGTTGGATGCTTAGTCTATCAAGTTCCACCTTGGTTATGCCAGCCCAACTATCACTGCCCTTTTCCACTGGTTTTGACCGTTGAGATAATGCAGACTGTAGATATTTGTCTATTCCATGGTTAGGAGTCTTTGGGGTTTGGTCACATTCAGTCTGAAGAAGGCTATAGGTTATATTTATGTACAAAATCAACATCCAATACAGCTTTCAGAAAAAGCTGACTGAACCTCTGGAGGTGGTATGATCCCCCGGCCCATGAAGTGTCCTGGGTATGACAATAAACTACACCTGGCAGCAATACATTTAAAAAAAAAAAAAAAATTATTACCAGCAATACATTTAAAAAAAGAAAAATTTCTCGCATGCATTTTTGAAAAAAAGAAATTATTACCAGCAATACATTTTAGGAAAATAATATTACCAACAATAAAAAAATCTTGACAGCATTAAATACCACATTGAGGTTGATATGCCATAAAACACACCCAGCCAAACATGATCAAGAATTGAAATACAATGTTGGCTAGTTGGTGGAAAGTTTGGCAAGAGGTGGCATTGTATGTTGTTGTTGTTGGAGATGATTCATTTGAAGTCAATGACACATTTCTTTAAGCCTGGAGGTGGGGGGGCTATGTAGCCACATCTTGTGTTTGAACATCTTGGAGACAGTCACATCTCTGCTCTCTAAAAGTCAAAATCTGTGGGTTTTTATAATAAATTTTTCCCAAAAGTAAGCTCAAGAAAAATAGTGTTCTAGTTTTCTCTGATTGCTCAAATATTTCACATGGTGACATTAATTCCTAACTAATAGACACTTTGATTTAAACAGTGTATTTTGAATTGTGGAATCTTCTTGGCATGTTTGCAAATATTGTCTTATTGGGTAGAAAATAAGATGTGGGTGTGTTTTAAAATGGTTTGTGTATGGATATGTAATTGTGTTGGAAATAGCGATACTTTCTTATAAAGTCATTACCAGATGAAGATAATTTGATTAAAGTATAAATGAAAAATACATAGGTATGGTTATCACTTGTCAGTATGGTGACTGCTCGTCTATCACTTTTTAATTATCTTGTGAAGAAATATAGCACATGCGCTCAATAAAAATATAACTCACATTTTTGTTAATCATCAGAAAAATCATGAATTGGTAAAAGTAGAAATGACTAAGGGTTTTTTCAATATAAATTTAGAAGGGTTTTTTTACAAAGTTTTTTTCCAAGCAAATCAGCTCATTCACATCAATTGGTTTGCAAAATTTAACGCAATGTCAAGCTATAGAATTCTGAAATTATTGGACACACTTTGATAAAAAAAATATTCACTCGGAAATAGGCCTCAGTGTTAGCCTTTATGAAAACACAGCTATTTCTATCAATATGTCACTTTGGGATGTGATCATGGCTCTCACAGATTTACATGATTTATATTTGAACTGTTTTCCTCCTCTTTGTTGTTATCACAATGTTTTGTCCTTCCTCAGGTGTATATTGATTGATATACATGGCAACCAACATGTAATATATTTTTGTCTGAATTTTTGGGATGAGAAGCTATTATTTACATTATTTATATTCAGACTATTTTCCTCATCTTTGTTGTTGTTATAACGTTTTGTTCATTGTTAAATGCATGAATATTAACCCCTTCCAGAAAAAATTTACCTGTGTAAACTGGTCATAAAAATGCATGATTTTTTAACCACTTCAAAAAAATTACCCCCATATCATGTGACACCCTAATTTTTTTTTCCATAAAAACTGGTCATAAAAATTTGCACTATACTCAAGTGTATGGCAATTGTCAGTCTTGAGAAACATTAGAGCTGCATCCATATTATGCATCATCTGCTGATGATGGTGCAGCATCTGTTGTGGCTATCCATGCCCGCACAAGAGTGACAGTCTTGATTGCAATGAATGCATGTGAAGACACTCTCTTCTGATGTCACCTTGTTTATTTTATTCCATCGAGCCCACTTCTCCCCAACTACAAGCTTTTGTTTCTCTCCTAACTCTCTCTGTCCATATCCATCACCCTCATGTCCCTTTTTATAGATGTCCTTGAAATGAAAATGAGGTCACCCTTGTGCCCTCTTGCCAGTGGTCAGTTCCTCAGACAGAAGGACATTCAGAATCCTCTCATCCAGCATACAGTGTACATGTCCCCGCCAGTGGAGCTAGCATTGTTAGAGAAGAGTGTATAGTTTGGGTAACTGGGTGTGGCGGAGAAGAGTGGCATTGGTGACCTGGTCTGGCTGACTGTTGCTCAGAATGTATCTCAGCAAAGATGAAATGTGCTGAGACATCACTCCTGTCTGGAGTAGAGGCTCCAAGTTTTGCTGCTGTAGAACAGTACACTGATGACGTATACCCTATAGACTGCAATTTTGATGTTTGAAGTAAGCTTTCTATTCTCTCAGCCTGGCAAACATGGTGGCAGCTCATCTGATTTGTTTCTTGACCTCAGTGTCTAGGGAAAATATGTCTAAAATGGTGGAGCCAAAATATATGAATTCATGAATCACCTCCAGGTCATAATCGTTGATTTTGATGGCAGGAGGCCGTTTAACACCTTGGCCAATCACATTGGTTTTCTTCAGACTGAACTCTTGCCAGGCTTTTGAGAAATTGTCCATAAGTCACTGCTGTTGCTATTCAGAGTGTGCTACCTGTATATATGGTAATAATATTAGTGCCATTTAAAAATAAGAGTAATTGGAGAAGTCTAAAGATTATATTTGTCTGAAACCTGCAAATAGGTTTAAAAGTCTATATTCAAAGATTTCATATTTTGAAAACAGCTGTTTAGCTCCTGAAATCTGATAGGTAAATATTTGTATGCAAATGACACTGTTATATATCACGTATGGTCGCATGAGAACAAATGAAGATAAGTATTGCTGGTGAGGTGGAAAGAAAAGGAGACAAGATATGTTAAATAAAATTTTCTGTATTGCCAGTATAATGGATCAAAGTGGAATGTTTCTTTGTGGGCAAGAGAAGCCGCCTGGAGGATGAGGGGAATCATTTGTGTACTGGCCTGATGTTGAAGCTTATGTTGACCAGGATGAACTGGAAAACTCTGTAACTGCCATGAGTGTTGTGAGCAGGTTCTTTCAAAACGGTGGCTATATGACTCACCATTTTTTGTCATATTTTTGATTTAGCGGCAACTGTATTGTATTTGCTTTCATAGCATCCACATCTGGCTGGGAGGTTTTTGATGTTGAGTGAATCGGAAAGTTCTAATTTGAAGCAGAGTATAACAGCACCTTGAATTTTAAAATCTATAAAAAAAAAATCAACTGATAATCTAATTTTGGTAAAATCTCACTCCTTATTTATGAACAGATTACAAGCTCTGTCTGAAAAGTAATGGGACAGGTGTCACAAACAATTTATTTCAGTTCCAAACAACAAACTACATGCTTTCTCTTTCAAAGTAATCCCGCTTGAGTTTCTGCCATGCTTCTATGCACTGCTGGAAGGATTCTTCTTGGATGCCCTTCAGCTCCATCATTATGGCCCTCTTGATGACCTCCATGCCCTTAAAATGGGTCCCCTTGTGCTTAGGAAAAAGAAAAAAGTCACACATAGCAAGGCCAGATGAATAGGGAGGTTATACCAGTACAGCAATGTTGTTGTTGGTCAGAAACTCCTGCTCAAGACATCGTGAGCAGGTGCATTGTCATGGGTGAAGCAGCCACGATTTCTCCTGTCACAACGCCTGTCTCTTCTCAGCTACTGAGTGAAGCAAAATGCCACAGGATCTATTTGCGGACAGTGCCCATAGCTCACACAGCACATCCAGTCCCGTTACTTTTCACACAGACTTTGTATTTCTGAAAAGATAATTTTCTAAGAAAAAAATTATTTTAAAGCTAACCTTGGATTTACTTTATTATTTTTTTCTATTTCAAAAATCATTTTTAGATACTAAAAATATTGGCATTTTTGTAAAAGTTAAAGTATTTAATAGAGAAAATATTTAGCAAATGGTGACAAGTGAAAATATTTACACTTTTTAACAGTGAAAATAAATCAGTTGATATTTTATTTGAAGTGTCCTGAGAATATTAGGTAATATACTTTTGTTCAACAAATAAAAATTTGAATAAAACTAAAATATTATTTTGTTTGAAAAGCTTTCATTTTTTTATTTTTTTTTTTTTACTTTAGGAATAAGAACAAAGAACTGAAAAATTATTTTTAAAAGATAAATTTTTTATTTAATCTAATTCATGGTTTTGAATGTTTTAAATTTATTTAATTACTATTATGGTATGTGAACACTGATGAAAGGAATAATGTTGATTTCATCAGGAAAAATATAAAGAACAAAATCCATTCTATTTTATTTTTTAAACTTTTAATTGCTATAAGAAGCCAACTTCTTGGTTTGGGAAATTTGTAATCAAAAAACATACAGCAGAAATTAAGGCATATGAAAGTGGATGTATACATTTTCTTTAATCTTGAGAAATGACAACAAAGCTGTTAAACACTATTTATTTCTAGAGTGTTTACAAGAATAATTTTGTATTTACTAGATTATAAAAATATGGGAAGCAACTATAATGAAATATTTATTATTTACCATTTTACAAAGAAATATGAAAAGAAATTCTTTTTATTCATGAATTTATAAAAATGCTTGCAAGTGAGAAAATTTAAATAAATACATAACAAGTAACTAATTACAAATTTTGAAAAAATGCATTTTCTGGTCTTTTTTCATTTGCTTTCACTACAAATTCACTAAAATAAGTTGAGTGTATCTCTTCCTATGAACCAAAGATTCTTTTAATTTTTGATTTTAGACAAAACCACAAACACTCAATATATTCAGTACATATCTCCCTATTCATTGGATGGACAAATTTTTCCTTGTGTTTATTTACAGAATGTCTGTAATTTACAATATACAAAAAATATTTCGTTGTTCGTTTACACATTTTAATAACTAGAATTTTTTTGCAACACGTTGATGCCTGTTAAAATCATTACAGTATTGTTGAAGTCATTGCAAACATTTTTTTGTTGGGATTAACAAACTTTACATTTCATCCAATTTTTCAAACCAATTGATGAAATTTGAATAAGCTGATTTGTTTGCAAAAAATCTTTGTAAAATCTCTAATTTGCAGTTTAATAATTTCTTTAATTTTATAGGACTTCATGGTAAATAAAAAATTTTTTAAGAAAATTTATTCTTTTTTCTTTTTAACAGTAAAGAATAAATCCTTGAGATTTCTTACTCTTGAGCATGCAACATACAACTGACCATGTGTAAATATTACTTTCTGGAGCCAAATTTCAACTTTTTGAAGAGTTTAGCCTTATGATTTATGGTTCTCATAAATGCAGGGCAAACTGGAAGCTGGATTCTTGTTGAAAAGAAATTGGTGTTTGCAAAATTAAGAAAACATCTAAAAATAGTCAAAATTGAGCTGTTTGCCCTTGTAAACAATTTTAGCTAGTTTAGACAGCTTATATTAAAAAAAATTAGTAAGGTGCTTTGTACCCCATTACCTGCTTGCACTTCTCCCTAAAATTTAGTTTAGATCAGTCAATGTATGGTTATTTTAGAGGGTGTGAAGATGGATGATTGACGGAAATCACAGAATTTTATATATAGATTTTGTAATTTTTTATAGATTTTTAATTAAAAATATTTCTTTTCAAATATTTTTCTTTATAAAAGGTAAATAATAAATATTGCATTGTACTTGGTTCACATATTTTTATAATCTTATGAATAAACATTGCTGAGGAAGTTTAAAAAAAGGGTGTAATAGCAGTGTCAAAGGAATAACTGTACTTTAGACACTTTTTTGCAGGCACAGAGACTAAACATTGCTTACATGTTTTATAACTGAAATAGTATTATAAAATATGCTGGAATTTATTGAAATCCAAACTTTTAACATAAATTTATAATGAAAAATATTGCATCAACATATGATTTTTAATAATATGTCTTTTTCTTTCACAGATTTTAAATCTCCTGCAAAACAAATGAACTCTTCTGATAGCTGTATACTATACAGAGAACCTGTGATTATCACTTCGGTGTTGAATATCAAAATAGCTACCTGAAATAAATAATAGCTGTATATTTTGAATTGATGTTTTATGAAAAGAAAAATTGAAACATCAACCAAAATGTGATCATTATTCCTTTGAAACATAATTATTTGTATTTATAATAAAATAATATTTGGAAAAAGATAGAAACTAGCCAGAGCCTTGTGCAGTGTGTCAGTATTTTCCTCCAGATGACTTCCATAGTAAGATAGCCATGCAAACACACACTGGTGAGAAACCATATTCATGTGAATTGTGTGGTTCAGAATTTTCACAGGTATCTCTTTTAAAATGTCACATGCAAACACATGCTGATGAGAAACGATATTCATGTGAAGTTTGTGATTCAACATTTTCTCGGAGATCAAATTTAAAAAGACACATGCGACAACACACTGGTGAGAAACCATATTCATGTGAAGTGTGTGGTTCAGCATTTATATGCAGATCATATTTAAAAATTCATGTGCGAACACACACTGGAGAAAAACCATATACATGTGGAGTGTGTGGTTCATCATTTTCAGGCAATTCTGCCTTAAAACATCACACACGAACACACACTGGTGAGAAACCATTTTCTTGTGAAGTATGTGGTTCCTCTTTTTCACAGAGAGCGCATTTAAAAACTCATTTGCAGACACACACTGGTGAGAAGCCATATTCATGTGAGGTATGTGGGTTGGCATTTTCAAGGTCTTCAGGGTTAAAAACTCACAGGCAAAGACACACAGAAGGAAAAAAATATACATGTGATGTGTGTGGTTCTGTATGTTTATGCAGATTAGATTTAAAGACTCACATGCAAACACACCCTGGTGACAAACCATATACATGTAAAGTGTGTGGTTCAGAATTTTCAGGGAGTTATTCTTTAAAAACTCATGTGCGAACACACACTGGTGAGAAGCCATATTCATGTGAAGAGTGTGGTTCAGCATTTTCACAGAGGTCAAATTTAGAAAGACATATGAAAATACACTGATGTTAAATCATTTTACTGTGAAGTGTGTTTTTACAGGAACCACATTTAAATCATTACATACAACAACTGTGCCATGATGCCATATATAAACTGTGTGGTTCTACATTTAAAAAGAATTCTGATTTAAAATTACGCATACAACGCTGAGAATTCATATACTTCTATATGGTTCAGTAAAATCATACAGATCAGATTCACACAGTTACGGGCAAAAAACACATACTGGAGAAGAACCATTAATATTTGAAGTTTGGTATTTTCATCTTTGAAGACTCACATGCAAGCACATTGGTGAGAAATCATATGTAACACGGGGTTCAGCATTTTTCCAGAGATCACATTTAAAGTCTCATCGTTGGTCACACAACTGATAAAGCAATATCTATATGGAATTTCTGGTTTAGCAGTGGCAATGCTTCCCACCTTAAAAGGACATATGCAAATCAGAGTTATGTGTAAGCATGTAAATCTGAAGTGTGTGGTTTGGCATGTTCATAGATCGGATTTGAAAATATGCATTTAAAGTTACAGAGGAGAGAAATCTTATTTACAGGAAGCAAATGCTTCTGTATCTTAAACCTGACATGAAGTTTCATATGCACACATACACTGGGGAGAAAGCAAAAATATATCATGTCTGTTGTTTGCTATTTTCAAAGAAGCATTTCCTGTGGAATGTTTGGTTCAGCAGTTCCAAGGAAAGTAAAATTTTCAAGATGCATATGCAGACAGACACTGCTATCTTCACGTGAACCTCGTTGCTTATTGTTTTTATCAAATTAAATTTTGTGAAAGCAGGCTTGAGAATGGTGACATGACCATAACATGCATAGTTCATCATTTTCACAGATGTTCTACTTAAACATACACATGTGAATGCACATACTGAAAATAATCCATATTTATATTGTGTGGATAAGCATATACAAGAAGATTTAAAATATCACATGAAAAGTTTGGCAACAAGCTGTAATTGTGAGATGTGTATGGATCAGCACTTTCATGGAATTTAAACAATCCCTGTGGAAACGATAGAAAAAACTTTTTTTTTAATAAGAATTATGTGAAGAGGGTATTTTCAACTCTGTCCATCTTTCAAAGCTGTAATCTTGTGATATATAAATTGGTGTTTACTCAGTGTTTGTTAAAAATCCACTGCTAAAAACACACTGGATAGAAAATGTATGCGTGTGAAGTTTGTCTACATTTTCAAGGGATTCACATGTAAAATGTTATATTTAAACACACTGTAAAGAAAACCATGATCAAGTAAAAAGTTTTCACATTGTTCAACTTTACCAAAAGACATGCATATAGAATTAACAATATCAACAGTCTTCTGACATGTGGATTCATTCAATATTTACAGAAGAAATCTGAATTTGCATAGACTTTCTTCACTGGTGATAAAACTATTTCCATGATTTATTGAACTGTAAGCTACTCCTGATCTCCATGGACTCAAAATTGAAATGAACTAATATAATTTTGGTCTTGTTTTGCTAATGCAGTGAAACAATGAAAAAATATCACTTGCAAATACACACTGGTGGGAAGCTATATTCATGTGAAATATGTGGTTTAGCATCTTCACATAGATCACATTTAAAAACTTACATGTGAATATACACAGGAGTAAAACCATATGTGTGCTGTTCAGAACTTTCAGGCTCATCAGAAGACATGTTAGGACACGTACTGGTGAGAAACCTTAATCAAGGGAGGTGTGTGGTTCAGTATTTACAGAGTATTTAGATTTTAATTGGCAACATGGAAACACAATTGTGAAGAACTGTATTCATGTGAAGTGTTCTCTTCTGCATCTTAGAGAATTCTTATCTACAAAATCCACATGCAGACATGCACAGGAGAGAAATCAAACATTTCAAATTGGTCATTTTCACAGAAAACTCATTTAAATAATTAACATGCGACGAACATAGAGGAGAAATGACATTCTTCTGTATGGCTTAACACTTTCATGGCAGTAAATTTTGAAGATTCTTATGCAAACGAACACTGCAATTAGATCAGATTTATGTGAAATCAGTCGGTTATCATTTGTATCAAATTGAAATTCAAAGACTTATTTGTAAATACAAACTGGAAAACAACAATTTTCTAGTGAGGCTTATGGTTGATTATTTTCACAAATGTTTTGTTTACATGTCTCCACGTGAACACACTGGCGATAAGCATTATTTTTTACCTATTTCTAACCTACTTGTAACCTGTAAATTTAAATTAAGGGATATAATTTTGATCTTGTTTTGCAAAGAAAAAAAAGGGAAGTCTTGTGTTTTTATCAACTTCATCCATTTAGATCACAATTTTTTTTAGTTTTGTGCATTGACTGCAGAAATAACATTTAAGAATTTCTGCTGGAATGTTGCATCTCATTTGAAACATTGGAAAGATATTGATTAAGCCACTGGGTCTTTCTCTATCTGAAAAGTCTCTTCATTGTGCCTTTCATCCTGTAGAAGTTTCATAAAATAAGTTTGTCTGATGGAAGCAAAAGAAAAAAAAATGATGCTGTTTTTGGTATATTGCTCCGAGGAGCTGAATTCACTGGTTCCCAGCCTTCATGAGTTCAAGCGCCCTACAAGGCTGGCATCCCGCTCTCACCCTTTCACTGTCAAAACTACTAAATGTAGCCATCTCTTCTACTCCAATAGCTTCATGTCTCGCACCTCTCGCCTGTGGAACTCCCTTTCCTATTCCAGTTTCCCTGAGAGCTATAATCTCCAACTATTCAAATGTAATGTCAATCGACATCTCCAGTTCGATCTATCCACTATCCTTCTCCTCATCTTTTCCTCTATCACTCCTCTCTGATCTTGCTCCAAATCTTCTGTAACCTCTTGCGTCCTAGTGGCTTCCCGCTTTTCTTGGGGTGAAATGCTTAAAAAAGAAAATATATATATATATATATATATATATATATATATATATAAGAAAATAAGGGAAACCGTTTGTTAGCTGATACATTTCATCCTCTGAGAGGCTTTATGAAGGTAAATGTACAATTTATTTTGTTGCATGTGTTTATATACAAGAGCAATGGTGTCATTGATTTATGAAGGTTTTTAAATTTGAGAAACATTCATGTATATTCATCAGATAGTTGAAAAGTCAGCCAAAACATATGGATGACACAAAGTGCCATAATTCAAAGTCTAGTAAGGCAAAAGTAAAAGTAATATTCAAGAAAATTTTTTTTATAAACCAATGACTTCCTTCCTTGCTCTTGCATATAAAGCGTGCAGCAAAATAAATTCTACATTTGCTTTGATAAAGTCCCTCAGAGAAAGAAACATGCCTGCTAAGGATAGATTTTCCTCTTGTTTTTTATTCATTTTGTTTCCTTAACGGATACACTATATCTGAAAATAATTTACACATTTTACATATATATATATATATATAAGTAAATTAATAACAAAAGGGAGGAAAAACTTTAATGTGACACTTTTTGTCCTTTGGGATTTCAGACCAAGGTAATGTTTCTGTTAATGTAACTAAACATGCGTACAAAGGAGAGGGCCTCTTGAGATTTAAAAAAATTTTTATTTTGGTATGTGTTTGCAGACATAGTAAATTTGCATCAAGGTTCTTAAGCCTTTCTTGGCAGATCTGTTATCCCAGTGTGGGATATTTAATACCAAAAGTGATAAAAATATAAACAAAAGGAAACTAAATGAAATTGGATTGACCATATACCCAAACACATATTTAAAAAAAAACAATTTTAATTAAAACTTCAAGATTTCAGCATCATCCTCTCTCTCTCTCTCCCCTTCATTGCACATGTGTAATTACATGAATGTAAGCATCACTTTAGTCCAGAAGGACACATGAAAATTTTTTCCACTTTATCATGAATTTTCCTTACATTCTTGTATAAAATTTATATATCATTTTCACCCATATATATATATATATATATATATATATATATATATATATATATATATATATATACAATTATTTATTCGAAAATTATAACAAATGTTATAAAATCACTACAAAAACAGCCATTTTTGTTTCAACACTTCTGGTGGTGTCTTATCAAGTGATGGTGTTGAATGTCTATTCAACACTATCACTTGATAAGGCACCAGAAGTGTTGAAACAAAATGGCTATTTTTGTAATGATTTTATAACATATTTATGTTATATTTTTTGAAGGAACATATTTGCTCTACTTTGTATTGAGCACTCTTTTAAGAATGATATTTTTTGGTTATAGGAATTTATTCCTTATACACCAATTCTATACATTGTGTGTGTGTGTATATATATATATATATATATATATATATATATATCCTGTGGAAGTTGACCAAATGACTTTACCTAATGAAAGAAAAAAAAAAGTTTATTACCAACATTTTATAAATGTTTTAGAGATAGAAAGAAATCAAAATTTGATTTTTCAACATTTATTTCAAGCTATAATGAAAAGTGCTTTACTTTCTAAAGTGAAAGCCTTTATATCTAATATAAGATAGAGTAGAAGAAAAATCCACAACATGGTCGAGGGGAAGCAATGACAGTCATGATGGCAAGCAGAGATTGATCTTTAGTCTTTCTAATATATTTAAAAATTCTCAATTATTTTATACAAGATAGAGTTCAGAACAGTGGTCCTCATTCAGTGTCCATATGCACCCTGTGTGTCCATGTAACATTACTGGGATACACACAAAAAATAGTAAATCAGAGGTCCATGGTAATATTTTAGTGCCCCATAGAGCAATTTCACTTCTGAACAGATGTTACAACTGAGAAATGGAATTTTTACAGTAGTCTACACCATATTAAAATACTAAAAAAGTAGGAAAACAACTCTAGAACTAGCAGAATATAAGAGCAAGCGATGTAAGTTAGCATCCCTTTTACTCTACCAGATATTTTGATTTTAAAGTTGAATAAAAACTGAAACAGAAGGATTGTGTATATATATATATATATATATATATATACACACACACAGTGTAACCCGGATATAAGAGAGATTTTCTCTGGTCCAAAATTAGAGCCTGTGTTAATGTATATAAAATAGACCAAACCCGGATATAAGAGAAACCTGGATATAAGAGACTTCTTCTCCAGTCCCGACAACTCTCTTATATCCGGGTTACACTGTGTGTGTGTGTATATATATATATATATGCAACAGACTTTCTTATTTAACAGTTGAAAATGACTAAATGTATAGCTAAAAGTGCTCAGAAAAAGAACATTCAGACAGTTTTTATATAATTTATCTGAAAAGAAAAAATTATTAGAACACATGAGAAATCATATAAAAAACTAAATCAAAGCACTTTGTCATATTCAATGAAATGTGCATAAAAGAAGGATTGCTGTCAAAATACAGAAATATATATATATATATATATATATATATATATATATATAAGGAAAATTTTACAATGGTTATTTATTATATAAATTTACTTAATATATTAAAATAAAATATTAATATAAATTAATTAATATAGAAATAGACTTGACATTGTGGAAAGGGGTGATCTTTGACTATCACTGACATTGATGGAGCCAAATATAAAAAAACTCACAGAGTAGCAGCAACCACAGGGAACTCATAGAATAAATCTTCACTTTTTTTTAATTTATTAATTACTCACATATTTTAAAATGGTTTATTATGAGTTATTTTACTAGTGTACATAGAATTTATTTGTTAAATATGAGTCTATTTTCATTAAATAGGTTTTACTTAAAAATAAGGCATATACATTTACTATTTCTATAATACAATTCCTAAAGTTATCTATTTGTAAAAAATAAAATAAGCTTTCTTTTTCATCAAATAGTTATGGGGGTCCACCAAAAAAAATTAAGAATAAAAATGGTCTATGGGTAAAAAAAAAATATGTCTGAGAACCGCTGGTTTACAATGTGATGATTCTCAATCTAAATTTAAAAAAAAAAAAGGAACAAAACAGGCATTATTTCAAGCATTAACCATTTTTTAATAATCATATTATTAATATCCTATATTTCAATACTGACATTGTTTTCTGTTTGAACATAGAAGATTCAAGGTAGTCAGAACACTTCTTTATGACAGATCATACTTTTAAGTATGATCTGTGAAATACCTACCTGGCACAGGGCTCGTCCCTGGGCTGGTGGTATCACGGCTTGGACTAGCTTGGACCAGCTCTGGCCTGGACCAATTAGGACAAGCTATGACTAGATTAGACCAGCTCGAACAAGCTATGACCATCTTGGACCAGTGGCCTGAGTGAAAACACTCGGGAACCCCACGTTAAAAACCAACCTTGTGTCACAACCTGACTCAGTGGGTGGTCAAGTAAATATACAGAACACTTCTTTATTTTGAAACATATTTAAACATTACTGAGTTTCTCGCAGATGCAAATTAAAAATTCCCAGCACCCAGTGGCAAAAGCGCCTGCACCACAGAAAGGATTTAATTATGAGTTTTGTGACAGTAACACAAAGAATTAACTACTGCCTTACACAAGCTGAAAATATCACAACTGTAAACCTGGAAGTAATAAGATGTTGCCAACTAGTTTAGACACTTACTTTGTACTTTAATATTGTTCAAAGTCCCACAGGCAGGGTTGGATTATCCTTTAGCCTACCTATGTAGCAGTGGAGAACTTGAAGAGGGGAAAACAGGAGGTAACTGATAACTGACATCCATTAGACATGTCACACTGAACTAGGACAGTCTACCCCAGCAAGCAAAATAAAGGGTTTAGTTTGACATTCCAACCACCTGAAGAGCGTACAACAACTGAAACGTGATAAATATGGCAACAATAGCCCGAATAATGTAAATAGTGTGGAATTATTAAATTTAATCTATTTGAAATTAAATCTAAAAAAGGATTAAAAAAAATATAATTTAAGAATCTGAAGATCTTGTGGTCTTTCCTCTTAATAATGACAAAGATTTTGATGATAAAATTTTGTTTTTATTAAGTTTAGGGCATTATTTCATCATATATATTCATTTTTTAGCAAATCTTTGGAGGTACCTATGTAGCAGAATATGTGTGATTAAAGAAATAAGTAAATCTTCAACACAGCTCTCCAAATTTAGATAATTTTTATTACTTGAGTATTATTTTTCTTTCAAATTGAAAGAAATGAATTGCAAAAGAACTTCACTCGCAATATTTTGTATATCTTGTTTTTTTTTACAGTACAACCAAATGAATTACATTAATATAAAAGAAGCATAATGCATTTACATGTAAGAATATGTGTGACACGGATGTACATTGTTTTATGTATGTGTATAAATTTCAGCATTTAGCAGTATGAATAAGCAGGGAGTATGCTTGCTACTGTTGACTCTTGTAAAAAAATTTAGTCGGCATGTTTTTTTATGTGTCAATATCGCTAAGCATTTTTTTGTAATATAATACACAAATAAATATTCAAAAAATGTAACTGAGAATTTCAGATTTCTATAAACCCCTGGTTAAAGGTTAACTGAAAAACTAACTAGTAAACAAAAATTGATCATTTTCATAATTAAAAATTGACTCCAAGAAAAAAAAAATAGATTTATTAATTTCAAGTATATTAGTTGATATTTTCCCAATTTTTAAATATCCATTTTAATATTGTTGATCATATGAAGCGATCCTCCAAAATTTTGTAGCTAACAACAAACCTTAATCATCTGCAAATTCAAAGAAAACCACACATCTCATATGATGTCACTGATTGGTCAATATATATGAATTCAAAATTTAACACCACTACCTAAGATATATAGATTATATTCTTATCTTAGTTAAAAACATAGATGAAATACATGAACTTAACATTAATAATAAAATCCTTTTTCTTGATGTATTGACAGACACTGATTATAATACATTTATTACCTCCCCCATATAAAGAATCAACCAGCATAAAATCATTAATAATGACTTTCCTAATTACATCACTGATGAACAAATTAGACAAACTATTAGAAATATTAATATAAATAAAAAAGAACATAAGATTTCCTCAAATAACCCTAAACATGTCAACCTACTATACTATAATCAAAAGCATTCTAACTATAAACAAGATGAAAAAATCCTAAAATATCTCATGGGCTAATATATTCCCCCACTGATCCCAATAAAAAAAATTCAACTAATTATATATTTTAACACAACCAACTTGATCATATGCAATAACTTTTCTCTGTTGAGTAGTGTTTTTGGTAGGGGAACAACATTGTATATCAGTTTAAATGTCCTTTGGGAGATTGTATCTCTGACAGAAAAAGTGAGCACATATGTTGGTTTGATGACCACAACATTATCGGGACATCTTGTGCTTCATTTGTCAGATCTCAATTTTGTTGCACAACATTTAAAAAGACATTCCTGTCCACTTTCAGAATACAGGAGGGTACTTGCTAACAGCACTGGTATACTGCACCATGAGGGTGGGAAACAAAAACTTCAAATTCTCGAGTGTCCTCTGTGTCAAGGGAGGCTGTCCAGCTGGCCAACACTCAACACAATTTATTACAAGTGTAACAGCAACATATTGAAGTGCACTTAACAAACATTTAATATCATTTTGAATTTCTACCAATTGCTGGTTAGCTCTCTTATATTGGGAGGATTGTTTTGCAAAAAGTTCTATAGCTACAATTTTAAAATAATTATAACAGTGTGTTCATGTGTTTTTTAAAAATCATCATCACAAGGATCACAGTTACAATAAGTTTAACTTTGTAATTCATACCTGAAGATGATTTCAGAGGAGATAAAAAAATACTTGGGTAGGAAAAAAACTAAGGGGCCTTCCTTGATAAATTTCATTTTAACATCAAGAAACTGATTAGAAAACTAGAAAGGGTTATAAAAAGAAATGGACATAATATGTCTATATTATTTAATGAAACCTGTTTGAATGAAGATATACTACCTGAATATATATATATATATATATATATATATATATATATATAAGTAATTTTCAGTCATATGTTCAAAAGCCATGTATTAAAAAACTTTTGTTCCAATATATTATTAATATGTATATCATGTCTGTTCTAATTTTTGAGCAATTTTGATTTAAAATTGTTCAAACTTGTAATTCGAAAATATTCATTGTTAATTATTTTGAATATGCATTATGACTTAAAATGTATATATAGGACTTCATGGTAAACAATATTTTTTAAGAAAATATATTTTTTCCTTTTTAACAGTGAAGAATAAATTCTTGGGATATTTTACTCTTGAGCATGCAGCATACAACTGGCCATGCATAAATATTTTTTTTCTGGAGCCAAATTTCAACTTTTTGAAGTGTTTGGCCTTATGATTTATGGTTCTTGTAAATACAGGGCAAACTGGATTCTTGTTGAAAAGAAATTGGTGTTTGCAAAATTAAGAAAACATTTAAAAATTGTCAAATTTGAGTTTGCACTTGTAAATAATTTTAGCTAGTTTAGACAGCTTATATTAAAAAAAATTTAGTACTGTACTTTGTACTACCTTACCTGCTTGCACTTCTCCCTAAAATTTAGTTTTGATCGGTAAATGTATGGCTATTTTAGAGGGTGTGACAAATGAATGGATTAATGAAAGTCACAGAATTTTATATATAGATTTTGTAATTTTTTATAGAATTTTAAATAAAAATATTTCTTTTCAAATTTGTTTCTTTATAAAAAGTAAATAATAAACATCACATATACTTGGTTCACATATTTTTATAATCTTATAAATAAACATTGCTGAGGAAGTTTAAAAAGGGTGTAATAGCAGGGTCAAGGGAATAACTGTACTTTAGACATACCTTTTTGCAGGCACAGAGTCTAAACATTGCTTACATGTTTTATAACTGAAATAATATTATAAAATAGGCTGGAATTTATTGATATCCAAACTTTTAATATAAATTATAATGAAAAATATTGCATCAACATATGATTTTTAATAATACATTTTTTTCTTTCACAGATTTGAAATCTGCTGCAAAACAAATGAACTCGTCTGATAGCTGTATACTGTACAGAGAACCTGTGATTATCACTTCTGTGTTGAATATCAAATAGTTACCTGAAATAAATAATATATATGTATATTTTAAATTGATGTTTTATGAAAAGAACTGAAAAAGATCATTATTTTCTTGAAGCATATTAATTTGTAATTATACTAAAAGAATTTTTGCAAAAAGGTAGAAATTATCCATATCCTTGTGAAGTGTGTCAGTATATTTACTCAAATGACTTCCATAAACATGCCAACACACATTGGTGAGAAACGATGTTCATGTGTAGTTTGTGATTCAACATTTTTTTGGAGATCAAATTTAAAATGGCACATGCGACAACACATTGGTGAGAAACCATATTCATATGAAGTGTGTGGTTCAGCATTTACATGCAGATCATATTTAAAATTTCACATGCAAACACACAGAGGAGAAAAACCACATACATGTGTGTGATTCATCATTTTACTCAATTCTGCTTTAAATTATCACGTGCGAACTGGTGAGAAACCATTTTCTTGTGAAGTATGTAGTTCCTCATTTTCACAGAGAGCACATTTAAAAACTCACTTGCAGACACACAGTGGTGAGTAGCCATATTCATGTGAGATGTGTGGGTTTGCATTTTCAAGGTCTTTTGTTTTAAAGATTCATATGCAAAGACACACAGGAGAAAAACAATATACATGTGAAGTATGTGGTTCAGCATTTATATGCAGATCATATTTAAAATATCGTGCAAACTCACTCAGGAGACAACCCATTTACATGTAAAGTGTGTGGTTCAGCCTTTTCAGGGAGTTACACTTTAAAAGCTCATGTGCGAACACACACTGGTGAGAAACCATATTCATGTGAAGTGTGTGGTTCAGCATTTGCATGTACATCAAATTTAGACAACCATATGAAAATACACTGATGCTTAATCATTTTTTTGTTAAATCTGGTTCAGAATTTCCCAAAATCGCATTTAAATCATTACATACAACAGCAGTGCCATGATCATATAAACTGTGGTTCAACATTTAAAAAGAATTTCAGTTTAAAATTACAATTCCAAGAATGCATATACTTTTATAGGGTTTAGTATCCATACAGATGAGATTCACACACATACAGTAGAAAAACAATATTTGAAGTTTGGTATTTTCAACTTTGAAAATTCATACAAACTGGTAAAAAACCATATTTAATGTGGGTTTTAGCATTTTTCCAGTGATCACATTTAAATCCTCATTGTTGGTCACAACTAATAAAACAATATATGGAGTGTCTGGTTTAGCAATAGCAGTGCTTCCCACCTTAAAAGGATACATGCAAACACAGAGTTATGTGTAAGCATATACATCTGAAGTGAGTGGTTTGGTATCTTCATAGCGATCAGATTTGAAAATATGCATTTAAAGTTACAGAGAAATCATATTTATGTGAAGCACATGCTTCTGCATCTTAACCCTGATATGAAGTTTCATATGCATGCAAATGCTAATGAGAAAGCAAAAATATATCAATTCTTAGGGGGGTATTTTGTACTATTTTCAGAGAACAGTTAATTTAAAAGTTCCCAAGCAATCATAGGAATTGTTTCTTGTCTACCAATAAACATACAAGCGGCCTGAAAAAATGTTTTTCATTATATCGAGCGTTTCAAAAGTTCTGTAAATGTCTATTGTTTCAGTTTCAAAGCCTGAGTAGAGAATGTTCTGGATGTAATAAAACAAGTATTTTTATTTGAATAATTTATTATGTGTTTACACAATACTATTAATCAATATTCCTGTCCTTAGAAGTGAGAACGAGGTTGAGGCATGTTGGAAGGCCAGGCACACTTTATGGATGTAGTCTTTCCTCATCCCATGTGTGGTTAACACAGGACTTCAGCACTTCGACATTGCTATGGCGAACTTTACAAGCCTTGTTCTTGATGTGCACCCACTCGCTGTAATCCAGAGGGTTGGGGTCAGGTAATATATCTCAAAAGGTTCTTGATAAATTCTAATCTGTTGAAAAGAAATTTTGGCATGCAAAAAATATTTGTGAAACTTTATCAAAATTTTTTCATAACAAAATTATATTTTTTTTTTTTTTTTTTGCTTATTTTGTGAGATAATTTTTCTCATTATCATGTAATGAACATTTTTTATTGTACATTTACATTTGAACTTCAGTTCTTGTTGCAGAGCTTTTTTTTCTAGATTCATTAAAAGACTTTAATATAAGAAGGAAAAAGCAATAAAATGAAAGATATTTCATAATTATTCCAAATGTCACAAATTCATATTTCCAGTTTTATCCTTTATATCTGAACAAAAATCAAATTTAAGAAATGGCAGTCAGTAATTGTTGTAGAGTAGTTTTCACAGTGGAGACTTGTACTTCACTAAGTCGGTCCTAAAAGGGTTCAACATACAAAACGTTAGGAACTTGAAATAATAGTTAATGACGCAGCAATCTATTTGTGGGGCTCATACTTTAATGTCTGACATCGACTGACTCACACAACTCACTGAGCTCCACTGGCGACTGCTACTACTACTACTTATTATCTGTGGGAGAGTCTATTTCTGTGAGAATTTCTTTTATTTGCTTTTACCACATAAATTCCCTAAATCAGGAGGCAATCATCAGAATTTTTTTTTTTTCTTTAGAACTGATATGTCCCAGAAAAGGATATATTTGAACGAAGTAGCTAAGTGGTTTTGGCTACTATAACCAAGTAGAATATGGTAGCAGTAATCGACTGGTAAGCGTTGTCATTGCAGGTAAGAAGTGTAGATCTATGGTGTAGTCCAATGGGTGTTGTTATATATAATTATATATAGTCATTATATATAATTTTTATTTTATTATGAAATTTTATAGGTTTTTATTGTTTTTTTTTATTATTATTAACGTTTTAAACTTAACTATAATCCACAAACCTAAAAAACCTTAAAAAGAAATAAACCCCAACCATCAGTAAAACTGATTTAGAATCCATGTAAAAATGTCTTATTATAAAACTTTTTTCCTGTGACTTTTTATCTGTATAAAAAAGTCACAAGAAAAAAGTGTTATAATAAGCATTTGGCTGTGAAAGAAAAGTAAGACTAGTTTTTGAACAATGTGTATTTGTTCAGTATATAGGGTGTCTTACAGAGTTGTTGGAAAATCAGTGAAATGTCAATTTCTGTTGCTGATTATCAGGATGGTAAGCAGGTGTAAGGGTAGTGCTAGGAGTTGACCTATTTTTTTTGTGTTGGTTTGACTGAGGTCACAGGTTATGGTTGTTCACATGTCTTGGCCAATGGGGTCATGGTGGTGGATTGATTCGTGGTACAATGCTTTGGTCGTCAAGGTAATGAAAGATTGGCATAGCTGGTAGGCCTGTTCTGTGAAACAGGGCCACGGTGACGACTGTAAAGTGAATACCTGTAGCGAGTCAAGTATGCTGAGATGATGGTAGTGGGTTACTGAGTAGGTTGGTGTAGCTGTTTGTCCAGTGTTCTACAAGACGGTGGTAACCCAAATGGATCGCATGCTTGTGGAGTAGGAAATTTTAATTCAAATTTTAATATCAAATTAAGACTTTCTTCACATAAAGTCAGGTCTTATGGGATAGTGGGAATCCCAAACTATGAAATATATCAAATATGTGACTGTAGTATTGTTAGAAAATGTTTTTACAGCTTAAATCTATTTTCATATCTCTGTGGTTTAGTTTGTTTATGTTTTGGTGCAAA
The DNA here is from genome assembly GCA_903632075.3 of Acanthosepion pharaonis. Taxonomy (NCBI): domain Eukaryota; kingdom Metazoa; phylum Mollusca; class Cephalopoda; order Sepiida; family Sepiidae; genus Acanthosepion; species Acanthosepion pharaonis. The sequence goes on along the minus strand of CAHIKZ030000332.1, from coordinate 981,844 downwards.
CTAAAAAAAACAAAAAAAAAGCACTCTTCTTAAGGCTTTCTTCACATAAAGTTGGGTCTTATGGGATACTAGGACTTCCTAACTATGAAATATTTCAAATATGGGACTGTAGTATTGTTGGAAAACGTTTTTTTCGATTTTCTATGAATTTCTGTTGCAAACAGTGTGGACCCATAAATTTGTGAAGTACTGACCACCAAAAATTAATTGTGATTTTTTTTTTTGCTAACCAAATTTGTGACATTTTTCTTGTTACTTTATTATCTGCCACAGCTGATTTCAGACTTTCAGAAACTGTGGCCCTGAAAAGGGCAATTTTGATTTGGATTTGCGTCTCTCAGTGTCATCATCTTGTTGTAAATTGTTGTTTAGTTTAAGAATGATCCTGTAGAGTAGCATATAATCTGTGCCAACATGATATATGTTCATTTCTAATATCATCAGGAAGGGAGTAAATCTCATCTGACAAATCCTTAATTGTCAATGGTTGAGGCCAGGTTACCAGACAAAAGCCCTGCCTCTTAATTCAAAGATGGGCTAAATTCCAGTTTCATAAAAAGAAACAAATTTAACACTGAAAATTCAAGGAAATTTTAATGTCAAATTGAGTTAATAATATCCAAAAGATACACTTATATTCACAAATAAAAATTTTAAGCCCATAATTTGGGCAAAATTCTTTTTCCGTGGTTTTGGCACAAACTTTAAAAAACACCCTTCTTCTTAAAAGGCTTTCTTCCCATAAAACAGTCTTCTTATGGACTCCCTATCGATATATGATCCCAGCATTGCAAGAAAAAGTTTTTTAGACATTGGATCGATTTTTGCTATAAATTTTTATAGCAAACAGAGCAAACTCATACTTGTGAAGTACCTGACAGATCTTTCTTGCACATAAGTTTGGATATTTGACATTTGGGATTTTGTCCACTTCTAGAATAAGAGGTTGGGGCTTTGTCCACTGGGTTCTTTTTGCCATGGATTCCTTGAGACCATCAACTGCAAAAAAATTAAATCCGTACCAAATCTAAGTCTTTGAACCAGAGACAAAACTTAGTTGGTAGAAACAGCAAGGCGCAAAATTACAAAACAAGATGACTGTGGGTGAATAGGTTGTTTTTCTTATACACGTCGACAGTCACTAAAATATTGTGGGGGTTCATTCACACCATAGCAGCAGAAATTAGCCTTGTGTTCGTGAAGATAAAAGCATACTTGACAGGAAATACAACTTACATACATAATAGGAAAATCATGGTGAATTGTCATTTTCATACAATTTGTGTGTATTTTTCTGGTTACAATTGTTTTATGGTACATGTGATAAAAGGGAGAATTTACTCTGTAGTATTACAAGCCTTATCCCAGAGAGAAGTCAGACATATGTTGTCTGTACCAACGTTCGTGGTGAAGAGATTGAATTTAACGTCTTCTAGTGGGATGTCTGTATTTTCGGTAGGAACAATTTTGTTACATGCTGGAAGTATTTTTAGTATCTTTACTTTTTATTTAATTTAGTTTAAACAAGGGTTTTATGTTGTTTTATTTTATTTATAATTTTCATTATTATTATTTTATATTTTATTTTTATTTATTTATTTATAATAATAATAATAATAATGATGTCCCTACACAACAAATGCATAAAATTTCAAAAAGGAAAAACATTTATTTTTTACAATATTAAAAAATGGGATACAAAAGTTGCACAAAAATTTCCTTCTCTGTGCCTATTGTAGTGGACGCCTACGTACACCACGCCCACAAATTACTCAACAGTAATTGGACGGAAAATAAACAATACCTTTTGTACAGACAATTTACGCATCGCACGAGCCACATAAAAATTTCTCGTGTTTTTGCTTCACCAAACTAGCTATAGAAAGTCGATTTTTGGCCAATCACATTAAATGACACTTTCTTCAATATCCTTCCCGCGTTCATCCCTGGAGCCACCTTACATCTATATAAAGAAGAAATTAAAGAAATAACTTCAGTAGATTATAAATTTTCACAACCTAAACCACGTACGTGTATATTCAATTTTCTACTCACAAACACACACAGATATAAACTACACTCACGCAACACGGTGTACTGTCTGTTTACAAGCCAAGTGAACTATTCGAACTATATCATTCTTCTGCACAAATATTTCAACTTTCAAACATCAAACATTCTTAAACTACCAACAAATTTAAACAAAAGACATTATTACAACATACATTTGTTCTTCACACAATACAAGGGAAACCACTTCGTGTGATTTAATCTTTATTGTTGTATTAACCGTAACGGAATTATGTTTGTTTTAAATACATGTTTACTTGTTGATTTTCATTGATCTCTCGTCATTCATTCTTGTGTTTTCTTTACAAATTTAAAGTGGAGTGTTAATTTAAAAATGCAACCTTGATCAAAAAACCCTTCTGATTCTTTTCTAACCAACACCATTAACTACCCCACACTATTACACCTATAATAATTTTCAGGGGTTACACAAAGGGGATTAACACAAGCTGTAAGGAAAAATGGGTTCCAATTTTTAGGAAAATACAAGGATTCTAAGACAAATTATAAATACACCCCTTAAAAATGAAAAAGAGAAAAACTTTGAGATAGTAATAGAAACAAATTTCACAAGGCAAAAAATACGAGCTCGCACCTACCTGTTGAGGGCCGTGGCGGTGGTAAGTATGTAAAAAACATGTGGGTTAAAATTTCCTGCTAGCCGGTCCAACTACATGAGAAAGTTGAACTTTAATTAAGTCCAAAGACGAGGAAGAACAAACACAAGACCGATAAATATATGTAAACAAATATTTGTATTAATAACAAGAAAGGTTACAAGTTACATGGACAGAGTGCGTGTGGTGAATATTATGTGTGTGTTGTGTTGTGGTGAGTGTTCGTACGTACGTGTATTATTGTTCTTAGCGTGTTCCCAGAATTTGGGAAACGCTGTATCTGTGAGCGTTCACATCTGCGAGGTGGTAAGGCTGAACGCCTGAGTAAAAAAGGTTATTTATTTCTGTGCTATAACAGAAAATGTGGCACAAGGCCGAAGAGGGGATGGGGAAGTGGTCGGTCTTCTGTCTTAACTTCTAAACTTAGCTAGCCACAAACGCTGACCCAATCATACTAACAATATTTCTTGCACCAAAACAACACATTCTTACTTACCTTTCTCACTACATACACCATAATACCTCAATGACTCCATGAAAATACTAAGTAGACCCCATACGAACAATTCTTGGTCTGTCGGGGGAGGGGATTAAAACAACAATTTTAAAATTTTAAAAAGTAACCCCAATGAGTACAGTATGAAACAAATAACTATTTACAAAAAACTAAACAAAATCGTGTTAGTAATAAAACCCCCACAATTACTAAATGTGGCAGAAACATCAGTTAACTAGACGAAATTAATGCAGGACTATAAGAAATTAAAAACATTCATTCATCCTAAGCACTCGAACAGACATGCACTCATTCAGACACAACAACAGATACGAAAAATCACACCCGAAACGAAAAAACGCCCCGCATCCACCAGAGAACTGACGTCACTGACCACCTAACGAGGGAGGGGATGGGGGATTAAACTTAAAGAAAGATAGGGACAGAAATAAAAGGGACCAATGAGCATACATACCCTAGCTAAGTTTACTGAAAAAGGAAACTAAAGACTGAAAAAACTAAACCTAAGCTAACCTAAATTGTGGGGTGACGCCCGAGTAAAAAGAGCTCGAGGCGAAGGGTTAGCGAGTATTTATAGCCAGGGAAGAGAGACCCCTGTTGAAGGGTTAAGGAGCTAAGGAGGAGCTAACTCCGACAAACCTCCGTTCTTAACGGAATACTCAAACGGGACGTCTCAGCTTGAAGGGGTTTCGTGTTTTTAAGTTGTTTTCTCGGGGGCTTTTTAAAGAGTTTTGCTGTAAAGTTATCTAGAGAGTTTGTGGAATCTTCCACGTCAGCCAGTTACACCCCATTGAAAAATGCACTCTTCCTCTATGGTAATTACCACCACATTACATAAACACAGTACATAGACAAGCATTCATTGGTTAATCTACTCAAAACTCGCTCGCTCATTGGTCAGTTCTGACCAATCAAACCGCCTGCACGCGACAAATCTGTTTTCCCGCGTTCTCCACTCGGAGCCTCCCACGTGGTACAACAAAATTATAAAAACAAAACACGTGTAAACTCTTTCTCTCTCTCGCGTCTTTTTCATTGCTGCCAAGATGTAACTTTCAAGAACTCCCGTCTTGTCTAATGTAGTCAGACGTTAAAGACCATTACCAACATTCACGCAAGTACAAACTCTGAAATCTCTTCTGAACTTTTTACCAACTTTACAACTCACAATTCCAAACATGCTAAAGAAACTTTATTCTTCTAAACTACAGTTTAATAATTACTTTCACTTTATGAGCTCAAATATAAATATTTCCAAATCTAAGAGACATAACTCTATCATACTTTCAGCTCTTATGTTTGTACACCAAACACTAATAAATTCTATTGTTACGTTTTGAAACAATACGTTATGTTTTTGAATAATGATTCTATGTCTTGTATTAATTGTTGTAGATGGAAGATTATTGAACACACACAATTTTAAGCCTTCTGATAATTCAAACCTTCTATTCCTCTCCAACACACATCACACATCCGCAACAAGTTCTTTCGACTTAAATTCTTCTCAGGAAGGCACAGAAAAGAATTTCTGTTGTGAGATAGAATCTGTCTTGAATCTGTCTGCTCTTTCTTTCCCCATGTTGATTTAAGCGTCGGCGCAAATGCTTTCTTCCTTGACCATTATTTGCTTTCTCATCAATGGTTCATTCTTTCTCTCTACCCTTTATCCGCTGATTTTTCATTGAAAAAAGAGGGCCGTCTTATCGGCTCACTTCAAGTTTTCACAAGGGCTTCAAGAAATCAGCTCTCATTGGCCAATATACATGAAACACTTTTCCAAGAATTCAAAAACCGAATCCGTGACAGTTCAACAAATGATTTTGGTGGTCAACCGCTTGAGCCTAAAGGGTCACAAAAAATGTAACAATTTTCCCACAAACTGTTTGGCCTTCAGAAAAATACACTTCTCTACAAAAAAGGTGTATTAAAAAACAACGTAGATGGTTATACATTTGCAATTCTAATATTTTTAAAATACTAAAATAAAATATTTATACAACATCAATTATCCAAATATGCTTTAATATGATGATATATGGGCAACTGTGCGGAACAGTATGCACGAACATACATACATACATACAAAAATACAAATCACATACAATGCCAAGCATTCATTGTTTAATAAATCACCACTATATTATTACAGGCAATTTACAAATCGCAGTAATGCGACAATTTTGTAATCGCTCTATTTTTTAGTCAATTTTGTGCACTTTTGAGAGAAACGATGCTTTCTTAAGTGCCCCCAAAGCTCGCTCGCTGATTGGTCGATGCCAACAAATCAGATCGTTTGCATGTGAAGAATAATTCTTCCCGCGCAACGATTTGCAGCCTATAGTCGCTTCTTTAAGCCAAGATTTTTCTAATCCCAACCAGATTTCAACTGCCAAACGAATCCATGACAATTGAAACCATGCGCCAACTTTCTTACTCACACACACCACTCACATGCTGAACATACCTTGTATGCACTCACATAAACTCTTCTTAAACAGCAATATCTTTCAAGAAAAATCATTACAAGAGACTCTCATGAACATTCTTCAAGTGAACTTTGGAACACTAAAATAACAGGTAAAGAGAGACAACTCTTGGTTAATTCAATCTTTTCTTACTTAAATGCATGTTTTCTCTCACAACGTTGTTTGATATTGTACATCTTGTTAAAATACATATTTTATGTGTAACAATGTCTTTTGGTTATCCTTTTCTGCGTAAGCCTTGTTTCCTAATCTAAAGTTAAACTAATGTGGTGAAGTCCGCCATATAGTTATCTATATCGCCAATTAACATTTTTTGCAGATCTTCTACAAAATTTGCTTGTCTACTGTAGAAATTCCTTCTTTAAAGAAGGAACTGAAATATAATTTAACATTTTCTTTTTCAAATTTCTCTGGTGTTTTGTTCTTCTGAGTTATTCTTCCCTTGATTTTTTTTTTTGTCTATCCGGATCTTTTAGTGTTTTACCCCAAAATATTAATTCACTTCAAAATAAAAAGAATTTATATTTGCTAAAATTCACACCAAATTATCTCACAGCGATGCTCTTCCATTGCAATCTGGTTGGGTTGACCTTTGTGTTTGCCCCAAATGTGGGCGACTCGGGTCCGCTATTTCTAAGTGTGGGTCCACATTCATGCTCAACCTGATAAACGAACAAAAACAGATTTTTTCTATTTTTTTTTTTTTTTTTTTTTTTTTACAATTTAAATTGTAAAACATTCCTTGGAAGTACCCCGAATATCATCAGCACTTTTGAAATGTGAATAACTCCCTGATTTTTAGTAATTTTTCATTCTTAGTGTTAGAGTTCTTACGAGGCAAGCTAAAAACAAATTTTGATTTTAAAAAAATTATAATTTCTAAAAATGGCCAAAAATTTAATAATAATAAAAAAAAAAAACTTTGATTTAAAATTTATAATTTCTTGGGGTAAATTAATATTTGCAATAAGCAAGTAATAGGAGACAGAGCAGTAATGGATAGCAGCTCAGATTGAGGAATCTGAGAGCCAAGTTCAAATTCCAGTCGAATCCATTACATTGACTTACAGGCTAATCCCCTTGGGAAAGGTATGAATCCTCTTCTTCTCCCCCCTGCTATGGGTAAATAGCAGGACAGGAGCTTGGATGGCAACTTGTCTACTGCAGAAAGAAATGGCAACCTACTACAGAAAAAAAATCTGCCTCGTCAGTCATGTATCAAAAGATACATGATCGCCTAAGCGTGTATATGAAATTTACTTACATTATTTGACGTGAATTAACACTATAAAAGATCTATCCACCTATCCTACCAGCAGTTTGTGCCTGTTTTTATTATTGAACAGAATGTGGTCATTTTTTCAATTTTTGCTACTATTGACTGCCAATTATGATGGTAAGCATCCAGATTATCAACGAATTTCTTTATTTTGTCCCGCCTTTATTGTGCCCCATAAATAAATAAAAAAAAAACGAATAAAGACCGGGGTCCATAGCCCTGGATGGCAACTTGTCTACCACAGAAAAAAATGGCAACCTATTACCGACGGGTAAAAAATCGGCCTCGTCATATTATACTATTATGGGTAAATTAATATTTGCGATAAGCAAGTAACAGGAGGCAGAGGACTAGGAGTAATGGATAGCGGCTCAGATTGAGGAATCTGAGAGCCGAGTTCAAATTCCAGTCGAATCCATTATTCACTTACGTGCTAATCCCCTTGGAAAGGTATGAATCCTCTTCTTCTCCTCCCCCCCCCCTGCTAAAACAGATCTTCTATATTCGTTTTAAGGGCTTGCTTGTTTTTGGTTTTTATTTTTTATGTTAAAGTTAACTTTTTATTCTTTGTTTATAAATAAATACTAATTCGCGGCAAGAAATTGTATCTTTTCATTATTTCCTTTGCTAAAAGTGCGTTTTTTTAGTATTGGTATTTTTATGTTTTCTCAGCTGTTTTTTTTTTTTTTAAGTTATACAAAAAAATGGGAAAGGCTCTCGAATAAGTTTTGGATTTAAGCTGAGAAAACGGCAAAAGAAATCCCTCGCTTAATTAAACTTTGATAATTCCACTGTTTTAAATAAAATATCTTCTTACATTATTTGAGGTGAATTAACACGAAAATGCTTGCTTGTTTTGGTTGTTTATTTTTTCATCTCCCCTTTAATTCGAGACACAGTGATGGATAAGCAGCTTGGATTGAGGAATTGGAGAACAGAATTCAAATTCTAGTCGAATCCATTGCATTCACTTACGTGCTAATACACTTGGGAATGAATCCTCCTCTTCTCCTCCACTCCAGCTATGGGTAAAGAAAGCAGGACAGACTTAGGTTCTATAGCTTTGGATGGCAACTGGTCTACTGCAGAAAGAAATGGCAACATGCTGCGGGGAAAAACCTACCTTGTCAGTCATGATCGCCTAGGCGTGTATCACGCATGAATTCGCCGACGATGCTTCCCAGGTAGCATTCACAGGACAATTTAAAGGATTCAACTGTGATAAAAATGTTCATTGACATTTATTTTAAATATTATTGACGACTTAAAAACCACATTTGAAAAAAAAACCCAAGGTAGTTATCACTTTTGCAAATAAGGTAGGTTATATTTGGAGCGGAGGTAATCAAAAAATGGCCGATATGTTTAGTTGGCAATTTACGAAATATTTAAAAGAAAATATGATAAAAATAGAGAGATATAAAAAAAATAAACATTCCATTGAATAATGAAATGTATCTTTTCTTCCCAAGACTGATTTAATTATTTTCGTTAATTATATCCCTTGACATTCGCTCTCCTGGTCGCAAACAATACCTTCTTTAAATTTAAAACAACATTTTTGTAGCTTGGTTGAAAAATAGTTACACTATTCTCGAGTCTCTGCTCGAAAGAAGCCAAATCAAACGAAAGAAGACAAAAAGAAGTAAGTAAAATGTTAACTTTTTATTCTTTGTTTATAAATAAATATACTAATTCGCGGCAAGATATATAAATTAATTAATTGTATCTTTTCATTATTTCCTTTGCTAAAAAAAAAGTGTGTTTATTATTAGTAAATTTTATGTTTTCTCAGCTGTTTTTTAAAGTTAGCTAACTTTAGTTATACAAAAAAAGTGGAGAAGGCTCTCGAATAAGTTTTATTTTAAGGACAAACGGCAAAAGAAATTCCTCTTTTATTTAAAACTTTATTAATTCCACTGTTTAAAAAAAAATATCTCAGATCGTCTCTGAAAATTTCTAGGTATCTCCACGCGGACTTTCGACACGTGAATAAATAAAAATTTGAAAAAGAAAATGATTAGTTTACGTTACCCCAAATCACAGAATTACTCGATTTCATTGAAATTTTTGGCATATTTATTAATCATTTTCATGAAGCATTTCTTTTCCAGGTCATATACCTCACTTTACTTAACTGAACTCGTGTCTCTATAAATCCAAACCAGTGAATTATGTTCCTAATTTTTTATAAAGTTAAATCCACGAAAATGTGTTTTACCATGAACCTATCGAAAATATGGAATGAAATATTGTAGGTATGTTCAATACTTCGCTAAAAGACGAGCATACCCTGATGAAAAAAGGTCCCAAACTTGATTAAAAAAAAAAAAAATTTTTATCGTCTAAATGTTTTTATTATTAAGACTAAAGACCTAAATATTTTTTGAATATCTTTAAAAAAATTTTAATCGTTTCTAGCACGTCCGAAATTTTACTTAAAAATCTCTCCACGAAATTTACATAAAATCGATCATATCAGCCATTTTTGACAACTTTGTAAATAAAAGTGAAGTTCTCCATTTAAAAATCTTGTAAAATTCTATTATACTTTTTCAAAAGTTATTTTAGCGAAATTAGAAAATTTAAAGTTTACTTAATGTAATTTGAAACAAACATTACTTAATTTTTTATCAGAAAAAATTTAGTTGGAAATGAGAAGCATGTCTAACCGTGATGATTGGTTTTGGATGTGTGAATTGACGTTTACGTCAATGTATCGACAGCTAACATCAGGCCAATTTATCAGACAGAAGGGCTAAAAAGTGACAGTATTTTTTAATTTTAAGTGAACCAGCTTACTTAACTATAAAGTAATTTTAAAAAATTGAATACTTTCAAAAGTCTAATATTTTATTGATTTTTTTAGGTACTTTTTTAACAAAGATATATCCAAAGCTTACACTGTTTCTGTCCCTAAAATTGAATCTAAAAAAGAAAAATTAATAATTGCAGTATATCTCTCACTGAAAAGAAAAAAATTGAATATATTTAAACAATGAAAAAAAAATATTTAGTGAAATATGTAAAAAAAAAAAATTTTTGAAAATGTGACAATGATGTGTCAGAGAATTTGACATGAAATCAACACAATTTATGAATCCAGATCCTTGTTATCAGGAGAAACAACTCTTAAAACACGGGCATTATTTCTGAATTATGCCTCCATAGTTTTGCTGGGAACGTTTTTAATACATTTTTTGGCATATTAAAAAATTATTGTAAAAATAGAAATGCTTTGAAGATTGTAATAAGCATTCAAATTCAAGATCTGTAAAAATAGATCTTTTTTCCAGAGATATATTCAAACTTAATTTTAAAATATTTAACAACTTTATCAGATTTTGTATTTTAAAATGAAAAAGAAAAAAGAAAACATGAAAACAATTCTAGTAAAAATTCATTTTTCGTCAAAAAAATATTTTTGCTTCAGATAATAATTTCCTTAATATATATTATTCATAAAAGCCTTTTTAATTAAATAATATCTTAGTTTTATTCGGTTTTGTATTTTACAATTCAGAGCTAAAGTTTTGGTAGAAACGTTCCTTGATTTCCAAAAAACATCGATGATTTATATTTTTCAAAGTCTTCTGCATTTAATTAAAAATTACAGAGATACACATATTCAAGTTTTCATAAAATTAAGTAACGTTGGGTAACAGATGTAAAAAAAAAAATATTTTTACCATGACTGCCTAAAAAAAAAAATTCTAAAAGAATTTTATTCATTTTTTAATAAGTTCTCATTAAAATCTGACAATTATTTGATTTTTTTAAGAATTTCCAAATTAATGTGTTTTTCAACTGACGAAAGTGCTAAAAAAAACTAATGCTAAATATTACACGACCGCTAAAGTAAAAAAAAACAAGATTTTCAACCAAAATTTCAAATGTAGAAAGTAATAAAAAATTTGGGGTGTTGGTTGTTGCTTAAAAAAATATCATATTAAATATAAACTGTTTACAATACATTATTCAGATTGTTGTCTTCATCTTTGTCATATTCATGACATTTCGGCCATTGTATGCTCCAGCCTTCTTCAGGTGATATATGTTAGAATTTCAAACTGAGCTCTTTATTTTGTCCACTGGGGTAAATTGTTCTAATTCCACATGCCATGCCTTTTCTGGATATCTCGGTTTCAGTTATTTCCTTTTGTAACTCAACTCTCCAAGATTTTGTTCACTTTGAACTCTCAACACTTTGGGTCAAGTCACTGGATTACTTCCACGAACACTTTTATACACTGGGCCATATCCAGACAATGTAAACAGTTACAATACCTCATTTCAGAAATATAGATAAAATAAACTGTGTTTGAAGAATCCAAAAATGTCAAATTTAATGCAAAGTGTGAACATTTAAAATAATGCTGAAATTTTCATTCTAATTTCACAAATTTTTTAATCTTTTCTGTTAATTTGTCACAAAGTAAAAAAAAATTATATTTACTAAAATTTACACCAAATTCTCCCAGAGAATGGCCCCTCCATTGCACTCCAGTTAAATTAATTTTGTAATTGCCCCAAATGTGTGCACTATTTCTAAGTGTGAGGTAAGCTTTCACACTCAACCTGATAAACAAGCCAAAACAGATTTTTTCTTTTTTTTTTTTTTACTTTGTAAAAAATTCCTTGTAAGTACCTCAAATATCATCTGCACTTATGGAATGTTTTTTGATGATTTTTCATTCTATGGGTTAGTGTTTGTTGTGAGGAAAGCTAAACAAATTTTGATTTAAAAGTTATAATTTCAAAAGAGTGCCAGAAATTCAATAAAAAAGAAACAAACTTTGATTTAAAATTTATAATTTCTTAGGGTATGTTAATATTTGCGATCAGTAACCTTACATTATTTGGGGTGAATTAACAGAAAAGATCCCTTTTTTTTCTTTTTTTTTTTTAAACTAGAGGGTAGGTTTTTCATGTTAAAGTGTGTATAATTAGATAGTGTTTAATATTTTTATCGTAAATTCTCATGAACAAGAAAAATGTATAAATTCACTTTCATCATATGTTTAGGTTTTATTACATTTCTAAACATCATTTTTTAAAACAATAAACATTGCTGAGAAGTGGAGGTAATTAAAATAATAGCAGTGTCAAGGGAAAAACTGTCCTTTTGACACTTAGTTTTTTGTAGGTACTAAAGGACAAGTTTCCTGTTTTTGTCATTTTTGCTATGCTATAAGACTGATCAGAGCAATGGCAAACGAATCATTTAATTAAAAATATAAAAAAAAGCCGACCTCTGGATTGTCAAAAAATCATAAAAACTATTCAGTTGCATAGATGTACATACCACCACACACTCACAAAAGGTTATGATTTGCATCAGTGTTTATTTTTCTTGATACTGCCATGAGCCTTCAGGACATAAAAAGAAATTGTTGTTCTCTACACAATCATTTTTTTTATTACCATATATGCTCAAGTATAGTGTTAGTTTTTATGCTCAATTTTTTACTATAAAATATGGGGTTGCACTGTACACAAGTAATGTTTTGAAAAGGTTAAAAATCATGAATTTTTGGTGCTTTCTAAATCCCAAACTGTGTTAATTTCTAATTGATAACATGTCATCATCATCATCTGATGTTTCATAACAATACTTTTTCTTTCAGAAATTTGAAATCTGGTGGGAAGCAAATGAATTCCTGATGGCTGAATGTAAATGCTGTACAAGAGAAGCTGTCATTGTCTCTTTAGTATTGGATATGAAATAAGTATCTAGGAAATAACATTTGGGGATTTGGGTTTTTTTATGAAAAGGAAAACTGAAACAATACCAAAGCCAAGTAAAATAACATTCTTTTGAAACATGACCATGTTTTCACTGAAAGAATATTTACAAAAAATATATAAGGAAGCAAAATTTTTGTGCAGAATGACATTATAGCCATTAAAATGAGTTCCCATGGAAAGACTGATATACAGACACATACCAGTGAGAAACCATATTCATGTGAAGTGTGTGGTTCAGCATTTAAAGAGAACTCAGACTTAAAACGACATGTACGAACACATACAGGAGAAAGACCATATACATGTGAAGTATGTGGTTCAGCATGTTCACGCAGATCAGATTTAAAGATTCACATGAGAACACACACAGGGGAAAAACCATATACATGTGAAGTGTGTGGTTCAGCATTTTCAAGGAGTTACTCCTTAAAAATTCACATGCGAACACACACTGGTGAGAAACCATATTCCTGTGAAGTGTGTGGTTCAGCATTTTCATTAAAATCAGCTTTACAAACTCACATGCGGATACATACAGGTGAGAAGCCATATTCGTGTGAATTATGTGGTTCTGAATTTTCACAAAAATCACTTTTAAATCATCACATACAAAAACACAGTGGTGAGAAACCATATTCATGTGAAGTGTGTGGCTTAGCATTTTCAGTGAGATCAAACTTACAAAAACACATACGAAAACACACTGATGAGAAACTATATTCATGTGAAGTGTGTGGTTCAGCATTTTCATCAAGTTCATGTTTAAAAAGACACATGCGAACACATACAGGTGAAAAACCACATACATGTGAAGTGTGTGGCTCAGCATTTTCAGTGACTTCAGCTTTAAAAAAACACATGCGAATACACACTGGTGAGAAACCATATCTGTGTGACATCTGTGGTTCAGCGTTTTCACAAAGATCACATTTAAAAATCCACTTGCGGACACACACCGGTGAGAAGCCTTATGCATGTGAAATATGTGGGTCAGCATCTTCACGCAGATCACATTTAAAAACTCACATGCGGATACACACAGGAGAAAAACCGTACACATGTCAAGTATGTGGTTCAGCATTTTCAGACTCATCAGCTTTCAGAAGACATGTCGGAACACATACTGGTGAGAAATCTTAATCATGAACACTTTTCACGGATGTAAATCTGCAACTAATACTTGTACTGACTGAATTTGCAAACTATTTTAATATTTGCCATTGACTATTGTCTGCATTTATGTTGCTAATATACTTTTGCAATCAAGATTTTATTCTTTAGTTTGAAACTGATGTTTTATATTTTACTAGCAGTATAACCTGTCTTCACCTGGGTCTTTCATTACTGGGAATTTTTGCTGTTCAATTGGAACAGTTTAAGTTTAAAGTCAGTCCACCCAAAAATCAATATTAGTAACAACAATTGGGTGCAACTGAGACACATCCCCAAATGGGGGGGATTATCTGTTTGAATGGGAGGTGGCCCTGTAAAGAGAGCTGTATAATAATAATATTATTGTAATAAAAGTGTTTATTTTTATTAAAGTTTTTTTTATGAAAGAGCCAAGAACAGATAGTAAATAGTAAAACGTTGCTGAGAGTTATAATGGACAGGAAGTAGTGGAGAGCCATTATCACCAACAATTTGGACTCAGAACTGGCACTGAGGAATTATCTATCAAACAAAAATAATTTCATCAAAATCGGATGAAAACTGGAAATGAATAAAGAACATCTCATCACACACAAACATACACACATACATTTTAAGAATTATAGATATAGATTTGTGGTATGTGTGGATTATGAAAGATTAACACTTCTGCTGCTAACTACAGAGATCTTTGTTTTTCTTATCTTGCTCCAGCTGGCTAAGTACAGAAACCTACGTTTTTTTGCATACCGCTGTTATGAGTGTCCCGTTGTGCCATCTATCGTCAAATCACAAAGGACAACGCTTCAAAAGATATTATGTGTATACCCATTACTGATCTGGTAAGTCATGCCCAGGTATATCCATGAAAATGGAAGGCTGTAAAACACACTGGTGCCAGTTTTCTGTGTAATAAAATATGTAGGTTGAAATTTGGCATTTTCTTTAAAAATGGCTGGCCGGATGGGGGCAGCACTGGGCAAATGAGTAGCAGTGAAAGTGTTAATGAAATCTTTATTTTTTTATTCATTTCACCCCAAGCAAGGTGATAGAGCCAATAAGATACAAGAGATTACTGAGTGTAAAAGAATATGAGAAAGAGAAAGTACATTATTGAGAAGAGAGAAAATAAAAGAACAGGAATTAAGATGGTGGGAGATAATGATTGAAAGCAAAGAAAGGAAACCCACATTCACAGTGGCCAACATTCTTTTTTTTTTTTTCTATCATTTCATCTCAAGCAAGGCAATAAAGCCACTAACACACAAGTGGTTACTATGAAAGAATATGAGGGGAAAAAACATTATTGAGGTGATAGAACAATAAAATAACAGGAATTAAGAAGGCAGAAGACAACAATTGACATTGCATTTAAATTTTTGAACATCAAAGTTGACTGGAAAGAAAGGAGCTGGAAGAGAGTTCCATAAGTGTGAAGTGCAAGAGAAGAAACTGTTAGCATAGAACTTATGGTTACATCTAGCAATTTCACCTGTAAAATAATGAGACCTAATTGCCAATCTAGTACTGTTCTTAAATTCATAAATTTGAGGAACCAATTAGTACAATTCAAATTCATAAAATAATGAGACCTAATTGCCAATCTAGTACTTTGCTTAAATTCATAAAGTTGAGGAATCAATCAGAACAATGACTATGAACTTGAAAAGGAGCAGAAGTTAATCCTTTCTTTCCTGTTTAGGATTGGGTTTCCCATTCTGTCTAAAGTCTACTTCAACTCTGTATTTGTAACATCTCTGCTTGAACTCTGTAATTTTACTTACTAATTGTTTATTTTAATTTTTTCTTCTCAATAGTAGAGGATAGTGTTGAGTTATCTGCATCACCAATTACTGTGAATTATGGACAAGACACTCAAATGATTAAAATGAATCCTTTATTTATCTCCAGTCACCATTACAGAAAGTAAGTCAGGGAAAAGAGGCAGAGAGAGATTAGTAAGATGCAAGGGAAGTGGAAGAGGTTCGTAGGAGGCAAAGGAGCGCTCATGTGTAATAATAATAGGGCAGGGGTGGAGGTGTTAGTTTAGTATCACAACATCTCTCTCTCTCTCTCTCTCTTCAATTAATCAGTTTGTTATGGTCCAGATGTTATAGGTCTAGCCTCTGAGGAGGCTATGTCAGTCTACCTGAGTGACATGGTTCTGTGCTTTGGGCTGAACATGATTTGCTAGATAATGGAGTAACATGGGGACTGAGGGGGTGATGCAATGTCTCAGTGTTACCAGATGATCTATTATGCCTACTGTTGGGCATAGGCTTTGGCATATCAGATCTGGGAGGCCTAAAGAACTTGGTTCTTTCGTCCTCCTGGTATTGAACCAGGTAGGATCTTGGTTCTGCTGCAGTCTGTTTAAATGTTCCCGGTTCCCACAGTTTGGTCTTTTCATCTTGGATATAGACTCGTTAACCTGCTTGCAAAGGTGAGTGTTAGCATTTGTCATAAATCATATATTTTTTTATGTATTATCAGGGTTTCTCATCTGTTCTTCTCCGATCTGTTGTTTGCTGACAAGTAGTGTGCATATAGGCCGACCATTAAGCATTTCAGCTGGTGACTTGAGATCATGTAAAATAGATGTCGCCCTACATGTCATCCTGGCCAGATGGCAGTCAGTTCCTGCTTCTTGTGTTTTCAAGAGTATCTTTTTATACCCTCTTGCCATCCTCTCAGCAAATCCATTTGTAGTGTGGCGAGGATATTGTGTGCTTGAAGTTGTACTCCTCAGTGAAATATCTGAATTCCTGACTCACATAATGTGGGCTGTTGTCACTGTATAGCACCTCTAGAACTCTCTCCTTGCATATTGCCTTCATCTGTTTGATTACAGCTCTAAATATCGTTGAGTGTAGGTGACATACAAATGAGCTGCGACTATAATGGCTTGCTACCATGTGAAGAGGCTTGAGCTGACATACTGCCATGGATATGAAGGGGTCTCATGCTCATGGGATGTTTGCTTGGAATTTTTGACATGTAACAAATTTGGCAATCATGTCTTCAACGTCTTTGTTAAAGATTGTAGATTGGTTTTCACTGCTCCTTGATGTGCTGCATCGAGCTGTTGTAGGATATCTGGGTGGAGCGAGGCAGATATTATTTTGTTGTTTTTTGAGCAAAACTCCATCTTCAATGCCAATTTCATCTCTAAAGGTCCACTATGGGAGGCAGATATAATTTTGTTGTTTTTTGAGCAAAACTCCATCTTCAATGCCAATTTCATCTCTAAAGGTCCACTATGGGAGGCAGATATAATTTTGTTGTTTTTGAGCAAAACTCCATCTTCAATGCCAATTTCATCTCTAAAGGTCCACTATGGGAGGCAGATATAATTTTGTTGTTTTTGAGCAAAACTCCATCTTCAATGCCAATTTCATCTCTAAAAGGTCCACTATGGGAGGCAGATATTATTTTGTTGTTTTTTGAGCAAAACTCCATCTTCAATGCCAATTTCATCTCTAAAGGTCCACTATGGGAGGCAGATATAATTTTGTTGTTTTTTGAGCAAAACTCCATCTTCAATGCCAATTTCATCTCTAAAGGTCCACTATGGGAGGCAGATATTATTTTGTTGTTTTTGAGCAAAACTCCATCTTCAATGCCAATTTCATCTCTAAAGGTCCACTATGGGAGGCAGATATTATTTTGTTTTTTGAGCAAAACTCCATCTTCAATGCCAATTTCATCTCTAAAGGTCCACTATGGTTAGCAGGCTACTTGGACAATTTGAGTGATCCTACCATCACTGTTTTGGCCATCACTTTCAAAATAGGGTCAGTCATGATCTCTTCTTTGATCTTTTGCAGTTATGTCTGTGAAACCTTGAGGTGTGCATTAAGTGCATGGATAACACGGTCAATCTTTTTGCCTGGTTGTGGTGATACTCTCGATAAGCAATCGGCTATTTGCAGTATTTTCCCTGGGATGTACTCAATGGTATAATCATACACTTGAATTTTAATGAGAATTCTGGTAAGTCTAGGAGGCACTTGTGCAAGATTCTTTAGTGCAATTGCTTCTAATGGCTTGTGATCAGTCTGGTTCGTTGACTTGTGGTCCCATACATAGTGGTGAAATTTTTCTAGTCCAAAGACAATAGTGAGCATCTCCCTTTATATGTTTGAATACTGGGTCTCTGAGTCTGTGAATGTTTTGCTTGTGAACCAGCAAACCATTTCATAAAAGAGCTGTGCCGAATGACAAGACTGAAGAAAATACGTTTGGGTGATTAAGGTTTTATTCAACTCAAAAATACATGAGGTGTAAACAAAGATGGCGATTTTAGAACTCTACTATGAAGGAGAATAATCACTTAATAAGGGCAGATAACTATAATAATAATATTTTATCACAAGGGCTGCACCAAATGCAGCTGTAGATGTATCAACCTGTATGATGATTGGCGTTTTGAGGATGAAATACCTTAGCCCTGTGGATCTCCTCTTTGATGTTGTCAAATGCCAATTATTGCTGGGTTGAACAGATGAATTCCGCTACTTCTTGACATCAGATTTTAAAGTGGCTTGGTCAGAGTCACAAGGTGAGAGAGAATCTGTTGAGGTTGTTGACCAATCCCAGGAAGTTGGCTAACTGCTTTTTATCTGCAGGTGGCTACATGTGTACAATGGCTTTTGCTTTCTTTGGGTCTGGTTTTACGATGTCCTTTGATATAACATGACCAAAGAAAGGAATTTTGGATGCTCTTACTACAAGCTTTTCAGGGTTGAATTTGCAGTTTATTTCTCTAGCTTGATGGAGTAGTTTTGTTGAAGACAATGTTGTGGGCTGTCCCATCTTCTTCAAAGCCATAGATGATTGTGTCATCAGAAATGAAGAAGGACATTTTTTTTAGATTTCCAAAGTTTTCAAGCATGGCATGCTAGAATTCATCTTAGGCACTTTTCACACCCATTCAAAACCTGTTAAACATATATCTGCCAAATGAAGTAATGAAAGTCATCAATTCCTTGGATTTCTTCTTCAATTTCTTTTGCCAATAGCATGACTTGACATCTACAATAGTGAACGATTTTGCTCCATGAAGTCTTGATATGATGTCCTCAAAAGTTGGAGTCATTCAGTGCTGATGTAAAACAGCTTTGTTCAAGTCTCTGGGATTCAAGCAGAGTCAGATGGATCCATTAGCTTTTATGGCGCAGACAAATGAGTTGACCCATGTGGCGGGTTTGGTCACAGGAGTTGTTATAGATCTATAAAGGAATCTAGCTTGGTCTTGAACTTTTCTCTCAGAGCCACGGGGACTTGACGAGGTGAATGCACAACTGGAAGTACCGTGGAGTCTTCACTTATTTTGTATTGTCCTAGTAGGCAGCCAATGCCATCAAACATGTCTGAAAATTGGGGAAGGATGTGTTCCCTTGCATTGAGGACTCCTCTTGGTCTTGCTCCTGAGGTAGTGGTGGGTTTTCTTTCTTTCTCTTTCTCAGACAGTTTTTGGGTTTAAATGATTTTTTTCCTGGCTGGTGTGACTGTGGTTTTTCATTTGATGGTATTCTTGTTTTTATAGTGAAGTTCAGTGGCACTAAACCCAGCTTCTGGCAGGTTTGGAGCCAGATTGGTATGTACTTGTGAATAGGGTTCCATATCTTATTCCCAAGTGGCCGACACCTGCTTGTTTTAGTGGAGAACCCCCAAATGCAAACAGCTGTGTAGGAGTGTCCTTGAGTGATACACCTTTTAAATGTTTAAATGCATTCAGGGGGATTAAGTTGCTCATAGCACCTGTGTCAACATTAGCATTCACTACAATCTGTGATATCCTGTTGCAAATTCATATTTTATCATAGGCTTCTGTTGCCTCTAAGGAAATACTTGTCTCTTATGTACTGCAGATATGGTGTGGAAGTATGAATCTTTCCTGAAGGATTCCTTTTCACTATCATCCTGTGTGGTTGCGTGGACGTTTCTGCCTCTTGTTTTGCTTTCAGTGTAAGTTGAGGGCCTGTCTCATTTCTTACTGGATTCTTTCAAGTGGCACAGACCAGCAAATGCTCCTTTTTTTTTTACATTTTGATCAAGTTCAGTCTTTTGCAGGACATTTGCCCTGATAGTGTTCTTTGCTGCAAAGCCTGCTTATTGAAGAAGTTTTTGTCACCTTTTGAGTCAATCGCATGGGCACTGATCTCCTTGTCCTGTGAAATGCAGATTGATTCTACCTGTTTAATTGTTTTCTCCTCTGTCTCTGCAGTGCATAGGGTGTCTGTTATTGTGAGGTCCTTTCCCTCTTTGAGTAGGGATTTTTGGGTCGATTTTAGATGAAGAGATTGACTAAGATTACCCTTTCAACTGTGGAATCATACGTTTCTTCATTATTTTCTGTAATCTTTTTAGAAAGGTGCGAGCAGGTTCATTGGAGTCATGGTGGCATTATAATAACTGATGCCTTGACACATGAAAATTTGATTTTGGTTGTGAGTATTAAATTAAAAAATATTACCTTCTGCTGGATATCAGTACACATTGGTATCCATGGCAATGACAGAGTGGATGAAACAGCAGAGGAATCAATACAACTGAACTGGATTTTATACAAAGTGCCATACACAAACCTGAAACAAAGCACAACCATTTTAAAAATAAGTACCAAGAGATTTGGAACTTCTTTTAAAACAACAAATTATATTCCATAAAACACACCCGGGGAAGGTGGCTTGGTTTGGTTTGGTTTATTTTGTTTAATGACATATCAACCTCAATGGGTTTGTGGAATAATCCACATTACCATTTCACCCCTTTGCAGAGCAATCCATTCTTACACCCACACATCTGTTATCCAATCAAAACACTAGTTCTGACAAACCCAATTTCTCATTGGCTAACAGCCTTAAAAAACTAAGTATACATGTGAAAAATGCCTTTGGCACTCAAATGTGTTTGAGCCTATTTTTCCTTTCCAGAACCTATAAAAGAAAGAAATTCAAACCAACTTACCAGTCAGAATTCCACACTCAGAGAGATGCCAACCAATTCCATGCCAGTTTAAACTTTGACTTTCCCACTCAAATTAACCTCTGACTCAACAACCTTTTGGCATACTCGATCTCTCTTTTAAACAAACTTCTCAAAAATTAATTTACTTTACTTGAGAAAGTGAAATATATATTCACTACATATTAGTAACAGTAACAAATGAAACTTTTAACAATTAACAGTTCGAGGTACGCAACTTCGTACAACTTAAGAATATTTTACATAACACTCACATACACACACTAAAGTTTGAACTGTAAAATTGAACACTTTTG
The DNA here is from genome assembly GCA_903632075.3 of Acanthosepion pharaonis. Classification (NCBI taxonomy): domain Eukaryota; kingdom Metazoa; phylum Mollusca; class Cephalopoda; order Sepiida; family Sepiidae; genus Acanthosepion; species Acanthosepion pharaonis. The sequence continues at coordinate 960,686 of CAHIKZ030000332.1, read as the reverse complement.
TACGTTGAACAGCAAACTGTTTAATTCTTGCAACAAATCTCCAAAGCACTGATTTAAGCATTCAAACATACTCAACAACAAACTACATGTCTTATTACATCAACATACAACAAACCACCAATTCATAACTAATTTGTATATATTTAAATTGTATATAAATTACCGTATTGTTTGTGTATTTTACTTGTTTTTGTTTTTGACTCTGCTTTGCATGGCCTGTTCTAAATATTCGTTTATTATTTGTTGTGGATGAATGTTAACCAACACGCCACCTAAAAATTCCTTCTGATTTAACCAAACACATTCACTAATCCCCAACAGGTTGTTTAATGCCGACAACATTTTTAGGATAGATTTGTATGAATAGAATATGTATTCTTTGGTTTAGATTGGTTTGGTTTATTTTGTTTTACAGCATATCAACCTCAATGGGTTATTTAATGCCGACAAATTTTTTTATTGCTGGTAATATTTTGTTTTGTCAAAAATCTGTTTCTGGTAATATATTTCCTTCAAAATTGTATTGCTGGTAATAATTTTTTTCAAAAAAGTATTGCTGGTAATAGTTAACTATTTGCCAATAGCTGGGACTCTAACAGGTGCTACCACCCCGGGTCAGGGTGGACCTGGGAACACCAGCAATTAAGAGGTGGTTCCATGCTCCTCAAAACCTCTTGATCAGAGGGCTTTCTGCTGGAAGTAGTTTTATGTCTTACCCAGGACGTGGATGTAGTTTAACATCTTACCCAGGATGATCTGGGAAGGTTGGAACTGAGACCCCAAAAATGCCAGAAAGAACAGGTCATTATGTTGAGATTGTGCATTGGCCATACAAAAATCACCCACCCTTACATATTCAAACAAGGGAATTCACCAGAATGTATAATGTGTCAAACACAATTCACTGGGAAACACATTCTAATTGAATGTACTGGCTTTATTCTAATTAGACAACTTTTCTACAAAGAAAATAATATGAGAGAACTGTTTTAGTGTTTATATAAACAACATTCTAACCTTTCTGTAAGTAGTGAACCTATACCATAAAATATAAAACAACTTTATATATAATTACTTTTTTAAATTAAAACATTTAAATAAAAAAAAACACTACAAAAAAAAAGAAAAAGGCATAAAAATCATCACTTTGGATTTCAAATATATAGACTCAAACAATTTCCAATTTATGTATCAACATAATGTCACTACGAAGAATTTATATGTGGCAACTTATCCACTAAAAATTTGCCTATTGTACCTGTTACGATAAATCCTTCTGGATTATCCCTCTTTAATGGAACACTTACAACTCAAAGATAATTCATTACTGTACCGTTTCCTCGTAAAAATGAGTGTTTAGTTTGTTTATAGGCTTTGACTTGCATATTAGTTTTTAAATATCTTTTTTTTAGTGTAGAATAACAATAATAAACAGCACTTACCGTTGTAAGGGTTCCAGCTAGCATCCAGCTGGCAGACAAAAATAAAGCAGGTTGTAACTCAATACAAACCCTGCAAACTAACTGATGAATCAAGCTGGTATTTATACAGAAATACCTCCACTCATGTACCAGCAGCCAATCACAGCCCAAGCAATGGACTATCCCACTTTAGCACATTGAGATGCTCCATGGCACCATAAATAGCTCTCTTAAGTTTGAGTTATTATTCACTCAGCTTGCTCCGCAACTGAGTGTTTATCTCGACCACATGAGTTTTCTACATTTAGGACAGAATGTATGGAATGTTGGACATGCTACTTTCTTGTCTGAGTTTCCACAGTAACCACAATTATTAATGTAGTTTTTATTTATATTGGGAGTCCCTCGTGGCTTTCTTTTATTTATGTATTTATGGCCCTTATTTATGGATGCTATGTCCATCTTGTATGTTTCATTAGGCCTATTGTTTTTGTAATTGTTCAGCTGCTTACCCTGTATATATTGCTTTTCCTAATTTTAGGTCGGGTTGATGTAATAAGTTTTCACAGCGGTTTGAGTCTGTGACTTCACAAACGATTATGTCTTTTATCAGACTGTCCATCAGTTCCCCAAATTCACATTGTGATGCCTGTTTTTTTTAAATGTTTTACAAAGTTATCAAATTTTTGTCCTTCAGTTGTTTTGACTTAAAAAAATTGTTTCTGATGAGGGTGACATTTTTTTCTTAGTTTGCAATATTCATTAAATTTATCCAGTACTATTTTTCAGTCTGTTTTTTTTTCTTGTGTGTTATTAAAATTTGAATGTTGAGTAAACGTCTTGCCCCAACATATGCAGTAGTATTGCCCCCAGTATGTTGACAGATTGATGTTTATCGTGAGTTGGGGTTGGGAATTTTCTTGTTTCCAACTAGAATATGTTTGGTGTAAGGCCACCAGTCGACTCGTATAGTTGTAGACTGTCCCCACCTTCTGTTTGGGATTTTGCGTTTGGTTGCAGGTGTCTTTTTATGGAGGTTAGTTGTGGCTCTAACAGACTTTGGCAAAGTGGTTTAAAGTGTCACAGTTCCTGCATTTACTGCCAAATGCTTTACATTCCTTCCTTGACTTGATGTTGGTATTCCTGCCTCTTTTGTATGCACTTGCTGCATGAGCATAATTTACACCACTCAGATCTCTTTCGTGACTCCTTTGCCTCCACAAGCGTGAGGGTGGCTTCTAGGATGAGGTCGTTGTTTTAGTGGCTAAGAATATTCTGTTATATTTCGGGGTCCTCCAGGCTATGTACAACAACATCTCTGACCATCTGTTCTGTGAAACTTATGTTGTGACTGCAAGGACAGGTAAACTTACAAGTGTCTACTAGGTTGTGTAATCTGGCAGCAAAGTTCCTCACTCCCCTCATCTCACTCATCCTGGTGCATATTCTGCAGGACGGCTCTGGATACCATGGTATTCTCCTCCCAGACTGCAAGGCGCCATATTGCCAATAAGATGACCACTTCCATTTCTATGCTGATCTCACCATTACAGTGATGGAAGTCTCTTTGGAGTGGTTCCTCACAACATACCATTAATTAGATGCTGGTGTCACTGCCTGTGATCTCCGTTGCTTGCCTGTAGTTCTATCTTTTCGGAAAGTACTGTAAATCTCACCACGTCAGATGAAGGGGTGAGAGACCCTGGCTGTACTGTCTTATAGCGTGGATATTAAGAAGGACTATTTTTTTGGAGATATCCATTATGTCAGGTGTGATGTAGTTGCAGTCAGCAATAGAGTATGCAGTTTTTGGCATAGCTGGGTGTTATTATGTTGTTCTATTTATGTCGTCATTAGGGTCAAATTATGACGATAACAATGAATAAAAGAGTTTGCGATGTTGTTTTGATGGATGTTTTCCAGTAATCATTTCTTCTTAGAGAGTGACTATTGTCCGTAGGGACTTCAGTGGAGGAGTCATTATTGTTTAGAGAGAATTGAAACAGATTTCTCATTTTTTTTTAATTGTTAGGAGTGTGCTGACACAATATCACTGTTAACTGTGACTTGCAACAAACAAATTAGGATCCGAGCACATGATTTTTTTTCTTTTACGTGTGGAGGGTTAACAAACATGAATAAATATCAGGGTGGATCATGAGTTGCAATATATATATTTTTTTTGTTTATATTCTCCTTGTTTTAATCTCTTTTTTTGCTACCATGTTCAGTAATCTGCACCACCGATTATGGTGGTGTAAGTGTAAGCGTTCTGAAAGCAAAGGAAGTATTTGTCGCAGATTACTTCCACAACACAAAGAAAAATCACTGTAAGTACAGACTCGAATATCGGGGGCAGAAAAAAATGCTGAAAACTCGATTCGCTGCTTCTATCGGCAGAACCTATTTTTTCATTCGTTGACAGCTGGGATAGGATGCTCTGTAATTTGCATATCAATATCCTCTTATAGCGACTCCTGCGATGGACTTGTTTCTTTTTCCGTCACAGAATACACGTGACGCGCTGTCGCTTGGGTTGATGAGGTAAGTCGCCGTTTTCTTCGCTATAAGATTTTTGCTGACTACTTTTTGGTAATCCTTCTTCGGCAGATCGCACACAAAACACAAACTTTTTTCCGAGGTACTTGATTATCTCTTTCACTACAGTTGGATTAAAGACAAGACAATCAAATGATTAAAACAAATCCTTTATTTATCTCCAGTTGCCATTACAGGAAGTGAATTGAAGAAAAGGAGCAGAGAGCAATTAGAAAGAGGCAAGGGAAGTGGAAGGGGTTGGTAGGAGGCAAGGGAAGTGGAAGGGGTTGGTAGGAGGCAAGGGAAGTGGAAGGGGTTGGTAGGAGGCAAAGGAAGCAGAAGGGGTCAGTAGGAGGCAAGGGAGCGTTTATATGGAATAATAGAGCAGGGGTCAAGGTGTTAGCTTAGTAACGGATAGGTTTGCCTATCATGCTTCTTCCAGTCTTTTGAACAGGAGTAGAGGTTTATCCCTTGTTCCCTGTTTAGGATTGGCTTTCCAGTTCCTTCTAAAATCTTTCTCTTTCACTCGCAGTAGCCCCTTGCATCTTAGTGGCATTATTACCTTGCAGAAGTAGAGATTTATCCCTTGTTTCCTGTTTAGGATTGGCTTTCCAGTTCCTTCTAAAATCTTTCTCTTTCACTCACAGTAGCCCCTTGCATCTTAGTGGCATTATCACCTTGCAGAAGTAGAGGTCCAGGATTGGGCTTCCAGTTCCTTCTAATGTGTTTTTCTTTCTCTCCCAGCAGCCCCTTGTGTCTTAGTAGCATTATCATCTTGCTTGGGGTGAATTGATTAAAAACATACAAGGAAGCTATGTTATAGAGGATATGTTGTAATTTAAATTATTTGAAATATTTTTTTTCTAGGATGCCTGGGACAGTAGCTCTAAAACTTACCTTTTCAGGTGAATCCAAAAGTTTTTGATACAAAAATGAACAAACAAAATAAAGTTGTTGCTGGACTTGATATTTCTTTCTCAACCTTGGGAATATTTCATAATCAATAAAACTTTCTTTTTTTTTCAAAGAGTTTGCAATTAAAAAAAGGATTTGAAGATTGAACGCATGTAGTTGCTGAACAGAACAACGAATTAGAGTAACCGGTGTAAAAGAACAATTTGTTTCTTGCTCAAAAATAGTTTGGGTACAGACAATATGGCAGATTTCTTTGCAAATATAATGTGTTTTTTTAAGATGGTTTCACTATTCTTTCTAATACTGATTCTCTTGTGTTCAATAATGTTCTGCTTATATAGTTCCACTTTGATCTCCCCTACTATTGCCAATCTCAGATCCTGACTTCTTATTACACTTTTAAAAGTGTTTAATCATTTATGTAGATAAACTTTACATTTGTAATTGTGAAACTTTTCCATTTTTAGTAGGTTTCCTGCCTGTTTTTGCTCGTTCACTTCCACTAAACAGTTTTTGATTTTGTTAACCGATTTTGAGTTTGATCTGCTAGTTATTACCCTCAAAATTGCACTGAAACTATACAAGTGAATGTTTTTTTAAAATTTTTTTTTTTTTTTTTTATTAAAAATTGTTCACTATTCAATGTAGATGTTTTTGTCATATATGAAAGAAAATAATGTATTTTATCTCGCTAACTCCAAAAATTCACTAAAAAAGAACATACATTATGAAAAAAAAGCAAAAAACAATAAAAACAAACTTCTTTTGTCAAAACATGTTATTATTTGAAAGTTCAAAGGATTGTTCATGTAATCATATTCAATTTAGAACCATGGAAACTTTGTTTAGGATCATGTTTTCTGGTGTTGATGCAGGACCATAAATTAGTACAGGAAATTCTTGCAAATATCAGATAATTGTCAGATTTTATTGAAACTTTGGAAATTATTTTTGAAATGATTCTTTTTTAGAAAAACTATTTTTTTACATCTGTTACTGTACTCATCCAATTTTATGAAAATTTGAGAAATTCTTTTTTGTATCACTTAATTTTTATATCAGCTATAATGACAAGTCATCAGAGAATTTCAGTCATAGAATTATTTTGGTCAAACAGGAGACTCTCTCCTGTGAATGGTAAAATAAAAAAATGCAATAAAATTAAGACATAATTTAACTTAAAAAGATTTGAACTGGTATTCATATTGGTGAATGGTAATAATGGCACACTAAAAATAGCACAAGTGAAAAATAGGAAAATTTCATTCAAACCCAACTTTTTTTGTCAATAGTGTATATTTCAGTAAACTTATTTTTCATTTGAGCCATTTTTCTTCTTTTTTCACTTTTGTGGCATTTTTACCTAAATTCATTTATAGACACTACTGAATGAATAATGAATTTTTACAAAAACTTGTCATTTTTTTCAAATTTTAATTACCATAATTCCTCATGTATAATATGCTTCATCCATAATACACACCCCTAAAATTGTGCTGAAAGTGTGGAAAAATGCTTCTATTCATGCATAATACACACCCCTTGTTGGTAATCAAACCCTATAAATTGTACCTCTCCAATTTCATTACGTCCAGTGATTCCTACTCTTATTAAAAATAATAGTTTTAAACATAGAATAATATTATTCTAATTTAGTTTTATGATAATTCTTATTTTATTTTGCATTTGTAAGTATTTTTAGGTATATATGATTGTATTTGACATCCTTATGGGGTCATAATCACCAAATGTTAGTGTCAAATTGTTGTATATTTGTGATGAGTAGCCATTTCACAACTGAAATCAACCTATGAAATGGAATTTGACTATATTTCTGAGATGAGGTATTATGTACATTATTTACATTATTCAGACTATTGTCCTCATCTTTTTGCCATATTTATTACGTTTTGACTGTTGTACTCTCCAGCCTTCTTCAGGTGGTTGGAATGTCGAACTTGCTGGGGTAGACTGTTCTAGTTCCACGTGCCATGTTTAATGGATGTCAGTTATCAGTTATCTCCTATTAATTTCTGTCTGAAAGTTCTCCACTGCCTTAACCAGGTATTGAACTCATACTCTTTGAGTTCTGTCACTGGGTCTAACCAAATGCCTTTATCCACTGTGCCATGTGTCCTTGAGGAAATGGAAGATTTTTTTTGTAGGTGTACTAATTTTGCTTATTATTTTTTTAGAAAAAAATGTGTATTATACATGGGGAATTGAGGTAAAATAATTCATACTTTTAAATCTTTTCACATTCTGTGTTAATTTGTAGTATAGAAATTTTTTATAAGACATAATGTAAAATAAATAAGAGATGAATATAAAATGAAAATAATGCAATAAACTGAATTTGTTTATTGTTCTTTCTCTTCTAGGGAGGATATAAAAAGTTTATATGAATTATACGTTTATATGTCTCAACTTGAAACTTCCTATTATACTTTGCTAAGATTGACAATTTTGATATAATATTTCCTGAGTTTTCCAAATCTTATTTTACAAACAATTCTTGTGAAATGTAGCTTATTTTGTTTAGAAAACCTGTCCATGTATTTAATTGTCCTTATAAAGTCCTGCCTTAAACTTATTATTTCAATTAAACTTTTTAATTTCAAATAAAATAAAAATAATTAAAATCACCACCAACTTTGCCTTAGAAAGAAAAGAAAACATTTTTAACACAACATTGTCACAATAAGAGTTTCTTCCACCTAGGGTGATATACTTCATGTGTGGGTTTTATTAATTTACCTTGGACAATCGTGTTAGTACAAATTGTTTATTCCACCATTTCAGCTTCTACTGATAATACATTCAAAGGGACATAACTTTCTATCTTTCAATAACTCCTGTTACACAGGAGTAAAGAGTATTTGGGTACTCCCGTCTTTGAAATGTTTCATTTATTTTTGTATTCCTTGTCCAATTAATGACATTAACAAAATTAATTACTGCCTTGCACAGATCAAAAATAAATTTGGAATATAGCATCTCTCATATTGTTTAAAGGCATATAGTTATATCAATCTTGCAATCAAGATGGAATTTCATGTTTCCGAGATTTGTATCTGGAAAAATAATTCTTATCTCCAAGAAATTGTTAATGCAATATTTACTTGCAAAAAAAACAAAAGAATTATTCTTACAATTCCAAATTATATTCTGGCTTTAAATAATCCACAAAATGTTGATAAACCATAAAAACATAAATCAGTCAGTACTAATGATTCTTGTGAAATTTAGCTTATTTTATTCAGAGAACCTGTCCACATATGAACTTGTACTTATAAAATCCTGGTTTAATTCCTGTGGTCTTTTTCTCACTTCAATTTCAAGTAAAATAAACCTGATTAAAGCCAAATTACCAACAATACATATATACACACAAATGAAAGAAAAAATTTCTAACACAAAGGAGTTTTCTGCAGTAAGACTTCCCAAGAGTAAAGACACTTTTTAAGCACCTCACTCCACTTAGGGAACATTAAGATTATTCATTTTGTGACTCCTTACCAATTAATGACATTAACAGAATTAATTACTGCCTTACACAGGTCAAAAATAAAGTCAGAATATAGCAACCCTCAGCTTATTTCTGTTATCTAATATTGTTCAAAAGGATTAACAGAGAATGTCTCATATCGAGAATATTTAACATTGAACATAAGGAAAAAATTAATTATTTTTAATAATATGTGGAAATCTCCGCTTTTACCTGAAGACAGTCACAAGACCAGAAACACATGTCGTAAAATTATGTAAAACAAAGCATAATATTTTTTTCTAAATAAATCCACATTACAACCAAAAACGTTTGCGGCACCTCTCTTCTCTTTTTAATATACATACTTTTCTCTCGTTGGAACCACTACAACATATTTCTTATATATATAAATTTTAGAATGTATTTTTATTAATCCGACAGATTTATATCACTTTCAAACATTTTTTGTAGTGGAACTATTCCTTAAAAAATCCTGGTTTAATTCATCTGATCTTTTTCTCACTTCAATTTCAAGTAAAATAAACCCAATTACAGCCAAATTACCAACTTTGCTTTATACGCAAATAAAAGAAAAAGTTTCTAACATAATGGAGTAAAACTTCCCAGGGGCAAAGATACTTTCGGCACCCCACCCCACTCCACTTTGGAAACATTTAGATTATTCATTTTGTGACTCCCTCTCCAATTAATAACTAAGAGAATTAATTACTGCCTTACACAGGTCAAAAATAAAGTCAAAATATAGAATCTCTCAGCTTATTTCTGTTATGTCCAAAAGGATATAGTTATATATGACGGATGAAATATGTCACAAATACTTTTACAGTTTGTCATATTTTTCTAAACTTATATATATATATTTTATTTATATATATATATATATATATATATATATATATATATACGGTTTCCTTTTTTATTTATTATTACTATATATATATATATATATATATATGGCCCTTTCACTACAGAATTAATAATTATCGCAATTGAATTAAGTCGACTCCCCATGAAAAATTATTACCTGTAGAACAACATTTCCGCCTGGAAAAACACGATTTCAAAACCCATGCCAAATTCACTATAATTGAGAGAATAGAAAAGTTCAGAGCAGATAACATTAGAAAGATTTTAGAGTCCCATGAAAATAAGTGGATACAACGTCTAAAAACACAATATCCAGCCGGGCTAAACCATAAATTTAACAATATAGATTGTACTAATATATAACTCAACAAATCAAAACCTACCCACATTTCTCACCCACACAAAACAGACATGCTTACGGAGGTGTGGAGGCCTCACACTTATACACACACCCACACGAATATACACACTTACACACATTGTACTCACTCATTCCCTAATGAGCCAAATGATAACACACACCCACAGCAATACACACGCTTACACATCATACTCACTCACTCCTTAAGAACCAAATAACACACACACAAACAATAAACAGAGACACATCCCTTCTCCAGGACCAATAAAACTGTCAAACTGACCAAGGGAATTCAGAGAAGCATAGATCCATCCAGCTCTTATCTCAAATAACAACTTAAAAGAGACTGTTTGACCAACACAAGGAATGTTAAAAGATTCATGTTAAAAAGATAAAAAAATAAAAAAACAAATAAAAACTACAGACAAAAGTTCATTTTCTCCAGCAAGACATTCATTTCTGTAGTTTACTGCTACCAGCAAGCAGAAATATTTCTTCTCCCGATGATGGCCATTTTGGCCGAAACTAGTTGAGGAATCTAAATTAAATAATAATAAAAAAAATGAAAGAATATTAATCTACAACCGAGTGTGTCTGAAGATTTTAATTTTTAATATTTTGTTATTGTTCAAAATATATATATATATATATATATATATATATATATATATATATATATATATATATATATATATATATACACACATTAGGCAGTATATTTTCATTCAAACTATATTTATTTTAGCTTAAATCCTTTCAAGTCCATGAATTAATTTCTTGGTGATCATAGAAAATTGATTAAGAAAAACAACAGCAATTAAGAAATAGTTCCATGCTCCTCAAAGCCTCCAATCTCCTGATCAAAGGCTTTGCTGCCAGATGTAGTTTATCATCATAACTAGGACTGGAGTATACAGTAATAGCTGTGACAATAATAAATATCTCATTATGGTTTAATTCACATTTTTATAATCGTGTAAATATAAAAATTATTATTCTAAATAAACAATCTAACAACTGAATGGTTTGTAATATTATATTGTCAGTAAAATTCTAAGCATAGCTTTTTAAAA